>JAZKJV010001112.1:0-600000 GCA_037367405.1 Ottelia alismoides
TTCTCACATACGGTTGCTCTAAAAATTCCACAAAAATTATATGTGATGCCTTGATATGTGATTAATTTTCTTTCCAAATTTCATTTAAAATGGAGTTGTTTTGTGCCTGAAATAAATCATAGAGTGAAATTAGTATTTGATTTTTAATTAAATCCAGAGACATCCTTTTTGCAAAAATTTAAAGTCTTCTGTATGCCACATGAAAATATCTACTTGAGATAATTTGCACTTTGATTAATTTGATAACGTGGATTAATTAGGAATTATTTATTCACTATCACTCTATTTCCACTAAAAAATACATAAAAAATCAAAACTTGTCAAAAAAATATAAAAAAATTATTGTAGCTTCCTTGCATCATGTTTATGTTTCAGTAAATTTTTCATGATTTTTGCTTACTGTTTGTGTGATAAACTGTGAGAAAACCCATAAAAAGTGTGCATTTTTCATTATTGCATTTTATCCCTAAAAAATACAAAAAAAATGTGTTTTGTGTTCCCCACTGGATTAGGACTTTAGGAAAAATATAATTTGGCTAAATTGGACTTCTTTTCCATTAAAATTAATTTGGCCTTGTCGTATACTTTCTTAGTGTCGTAATTCAACCGCATCTTGCATTTGCATTCGTTTTTGCATTAAAAAATATAAAAAAACCGCATTGAAATCTAGACCTAAGTTTTTGAATTAATCTCAAGTTGTTCCTTTGCCTCCCTGTGTTCGACCCGGACTTGCCCGGGATATAAATTAAGCCGAGACACTCTTCACGGAGATCTTCTCTCGGTTCTGACCGAATCGCTAAGTACACGTATTACAACGTGACCAAATTAAACACCGTATTCAACGACACGTCAGTCACCTTTTTTTTTTCATTTTTTAATTTAATTTAATTGTTCATTTGTTATTTTAATTTTTATTTAGAGATTTTTACCTGACAGACCCTAAAAAGTATGTCAATTGCCTCCACAACCTTTGAAATAACCTAATTCCCCCCTCGACCCCATAAATTGGCCAACTCTTACCCCATGAGCCCTCTGGGTAATCTGTTTGAATCCCGTTGAGGTTCTTGGGGTAATTTATAGGGTCGATGGGGGTAATTACGTTGTGCAAAAGGTCGTAGAGGTAATTTAAAAAGTTTCTAGGGTCTGTCGGGTAAAAATCCCTTTTATTTATTATATTTATTTATTTACATTTATTTATTTCTCTTTTTATTTTTCTTTTACTTTTTTCTTTTCATTATTTTTAATAGCCTACTTATATTAATTTATTTTTTATTTTATTTTTAACACCTTTTACTTCTTCTCTACTTTCCACCCAAGTCACCAACTCCTCATTCTCCCCACTTTCTCCATATCTTTTCTAAACTTCCCTCTCCTTTTTATTCCCATATCCTCTTCATTTCTCCTCAACCACCATTCTTTGAGAAGGGTCTCCAATCCTCTTGGTGTGCAATCGATGACAACGTCGACGCAACATGTCGAGCAACGACGAGGCTCGGGTGAGATCTGTGGTTCTGCAGCCACCTAGCAGCAACTGTGCAAGCTTGTAGCCAAGCTTTAGAGCTTCTCGCCATCTCCTTGAAGCAGCGATCATCGGAGTCGAAGTTTATCTCCTCCTCCACAGGCGACAATCTCCACCCGTCATAGGTAAATCTTCTATCCTCATTTTTTATTTTGTTTTATCTAACATTTTTTTCGTGTTCATTATCATCATACACACCACCTCATAATCGCAACTTTTTTATTTTTATTCTTACATCATTATCATCATCTTACATCATCATCACCCCCTCTTCATTTCATTTCTACATTTTCTCTATTTAAAGTTATAAAAAAATTACAAAAAATTAAAAAAAACAAGCTCTAGCCTACGTTACCCCCCGCACGTCATCTCCTCCAACCGTGCAGCGGCCAGGATGTCGCGCCTCTGCGCCCTTGGCCGCGCTTTGGTGTGCACCGCTGTGCGCCTCTAGGCCGCACCGTCATTGCATCCTCCAGGCTGTCGCAACACCTTTGCATGACTCCAGCCCCCCCACTCGCAGCCGTCGCGTGCTTCCAGGCCACACCAGCGCTGCTCGTCACCCACACCACGCGCGCACGGGGATACTCTTGCTGATGACACTAGCCGCACCACCTGACGAGCATCAACTCCTCCGCTTCCTAGATGGTCCTCCTCGCTGCCCTGCGTGTGACGTTGTGCCCCGCGGCCGCCTCCATCGCCCACCAGCATGGCGCCGCCCTCCGTACGCAGCGTGCGCCTCCGCCTCCTCCCTCCATGTGGGTGCAGCGCCGCACCGCCCTCACCCCAGCTGCACGCCGACCACCGGACTACCGCACAGTGCCATCGTGCTTCACGACTGCCTCCACCACCCACCAGCCGCTTCACCCCGTGCATGCCGCCCCGCAGTTGTACGCGCCTCCCTCCTTGTCCACAAGCCCTCGGCCCTAAGGTTCACCCACGTTCTAAAGGTCATTGCATTTCCTTTTTTAATTTTTTTTATGTTTTTGGAAATTTTGCATATTAAACTCGTACTACTTCTTTATATGCAAAAGTACACTTGTGCATAGTTTTTTGTTAATTTTTTTATTTTCTGTATTGAAAAGGCATCCCTGCATTTACGAGTAATTTTGGACTTCAAGATCGCATCATTTTTTATTCAAAAAATAATAATTGTAGAGCATTTAAATCGTTATCTCTTGGATATTTATTTGAATTTTTATGAGAATTGGGTAATTATCTATAAATATTTTTGTGAAAGTTTGCATATTTTACCCATTTCATGGTCTGAAATTCATATTTAATAACATATTACTCCAAAAATTGTACAAAAATTGGGGATGATGCCTCTAGTTGTTCTTTAATTACAATCCAAATTTTGTCGCAGATGGAGATGTCTTGTGGATAAAACAAATAGTTGATTTCTATTACTAATTTTTAATTAAATCTAAGAATATTCTTTTTGTGAAATTTCAAGTCTCCTATATTGCTCATTGAAATATCTATTTGAGATAAATTGATTTCTGCATAATTTGATTTTGTGGATTTATTAGAAATTAAAAACTCCCAACCACTCTATTTTCAATAAAAAAAAGCATAAAAATCATATATTGTTAGAAAAATCCAAAAAATTACTGTAGCCTCATTTCATCATATTTAACTTCCAGTGAAAATTTCATAATTTTTGCATATCATCTGCACGAAAAATTGCATAAAAATACATAAAAAAGCTTGCATTTTTCATTATTGCATCTCAACCTCAAAATTTTCAAAAAATACATTTTGCATTCACCATTGGATTAGGTTTCCAGGAAAAATATAATTAGGATAATTTGGATTGATTTGATAATAAAATTAATTTAGCTAAGTTGTGTGTTTTCATATTATCTTATTTCGTCTGCATTTTTGCATTAGCATTTATTTCGCATAAAAAATTGCCAAAAAAATCTGTTTGAAAAACCGTGAGTTTATTCATCTAACTTGATCCGAAGTTATTACTTTGCCTCCTTGAGTTGACCCTAGGGCTTGCCCAGGTTAAAAATATATAAAACCGCACGTTAATTCATTCGTTGATTATTTGATTCGTGTGGTTAGTTTTTGATCGATCCTGATTGCCCGACTACAATAATTTTGACATACGACGTAATTAAATATGGCAATTCAGTGACCAATCATAGAGCATCCCCCTCGTGTGGCCTCATAGCTGCTCACCACCTCCGCGCTCCTCCACGTACCCCACAGAAGCCACCCGCGCAACCTCGATCGTTCAACCGCCCATCGTCGCTTGCATGGCCACTACATCCTGCATACCGCTCCTAAGCCGCCAACAACCATACCCTTCTCTAGGCCTTTCCCTAGTCGTGGGTTCCATTCTTGGAACTAACGTTTCCCACGAAAAGAAGAGAAGGTCGATTCCCCCTCCCTTTTTATTTTTTTATTTGTTAAAATTACAGTTTCTCCCCTCATGTTTATTTAATTGTAACATGTCCATGTGCAATTTTCAATTTGTTTATTTTAATTATGTAATTGCATGGACATCCCTGTGTTTATGCTTTAATTTGGATATCCATTTTGCATCATTTTTATACAAAAATTATGTGTTGTAGACCATTTAATTATATATCATTTGGCTATTTATTTGAAATTTTATGAGCATTCGTTTATTAACTAAAATTGTTTTGAAGGAAAAGTGCATATTTTACCCAGTTCATGGTCTGAAATTCATATTTAATTAATACTTGCTCCAAAAATTGTGCAAAAATCAGAGATGATGCTTCTAGTTGTTCTTTAATTAGTTTCGAAATTTCATCAAAAATAGATATGTCTTGTGCATAAAATAAACTATTGAGTGATTTATGTGATTGATTTTTCATTTGGCCCACACATTATTTTTCGCAAACTCAAGTCTTCTGTTGGTTTGAGGAGAATTTACATTTTGGATTTATTAAGAATCATAGTAAAAATTCATAAATTTCATCATGTTTCACATCCAATCAAAATTTCATAAAATTTGCATTCTGTTTGTATGAACATTGCATAAAAACCCATAAAAAAGTGTGCATTTTTCATTATTGCATTTTAAATCCAAAAATTCCAAAAAATATATTTTGCTTTCATCATTGTATTAGGTATATAGGAAAAATATAATTTGGCTTAATTAGATTAATTTCACATTAAAATTAATTTAGGTAAGTTCTTTGATTTCTTATTAACCTAGTTCAATCGCATTTTTGCATTTGCATTTATTTTACATTAAAAAATACAAAAAATATATTGTTTAGAAATCGTGTTCTAAGTGATATGAATTAGACCTAGGTTATTCCTTTGCCTCCTTGAGTCGACCATGTGGCTTGCCAGGTAAAATAAACACAAAACCACACTTGAATTAATTCCTTTATTTATCTATTCGTGTGGTTTATTTTTGATCGACCCTGTTGCCTGACTACAACAAATCAACACTATTAGCAAGGGAAATTTTCGGCTCGTCTCCCAATAACGGTCGATCCAGACCGTACGCCTTCACCACGATCTTGTGCAATCAGATCCTTTCGCAGAGCATCATCAGGGCCATCCGCCTCTGCCTCCACGAGTATCTGCCACGTGCCTCTGTGAAGGATATATTTCATTCTTACCCTCTTGTTTTGATTTATTTCTCTCCAGTCTATTGAATGCCATAAATAGTTAAAAACATTTTACAGTTCGGACCCTATGTTTTTGATATTTGCATTTTCGTCCAGTTGAGTTCGATTCACGTGCGTCCACACGTGCTTTCGTGGGATATTTGCATACGTTGCCTTGAACATTTAACTGGTTAATGAAATAGAATATATTTTTATCATTTGCACTTATACCCTCGTGAGTGCCTGTCACGTGTAGTGCGTTTTTCCCTGGGCTTTTTGCATTAAGGTCATTGATCTTCTATTATGTGTTATTTGGTAGGTTCTAGAACTTACAATCATTGCTGAAAGCTTCATACTTCACTGTTTTTAATTTCTGTCTTGTATTAATTACAATAAATAGTGTTTTGGCCTTGAAAATTCTCCCAAAATTAGTATTGGCTCTTGCTAGTGTCTGTTTTAGGAGGTAATTTTTGTGTGCCAATTTTCTTTGGTTTACTATTATTAAAAATTCATAATCCCATTAAATAGTCCCTATCCGCGTTAGAAAAAACATAAAAATTTGAAAATAGTCTTAAAAATACAAAAAATCAGAATTGTTGTCTTTTTATTTATTTGTTTTTCAGACCAATTTTCATCTTGTTTATCATTATAAAAACCTAAAAATATGCAAAACATTCAAAATCTTATAAAAATCATATAAAATCAACCAAAAATCTAAAAATTGCATTTTCAGTCTCTGTTTGTAGATATTTCCTCGTAGTTTTTAATAAAAATAGTTTTTGGGAGTTTTGAGCATTTTCTCTATTTTAAATTTGAAAAATACTCATAATTTTGATCTGTTTACATATTTTCTTAGTTTTCGATTTTTAGAAAATTGCAAAAACATTCGAAAAATTATCCAAAAATTCTTATAAAAAATATAAATCCTATAAATCCCAAAAATCTATTTGCTTAAATTTTCTATGAGTTTTTTTATCATATTTGAAAAATACAAAAAGAGTTACCTGTTCCCATTTTCTTCATTGTTCTTATTTATCTCATTTTGAAAAATAAAAAATTTGCAAAATTAAAACCACTAAAATTAGAATAAAAATCTTTTGATTTTCAAATCGACTGTCTAGTTTATAAATTTGCTCCTTGAGTCCGATCATGGTCGCTATACTAGGTTAATAAAATTAGCAACACCGCTTGTGTGATTTGTCTGATTTCTTAGTGGTTAAATAAATTTTCTCGATTATAGTCTCTGTTTATTAGGGTAACAACGACATTGTTTCAAATCAACTTAACCCCAGTTACTGGCCGTTCAATAGAATGGTGCCATTTCCGGAGAGCACGGCTAGGTAGCTAGGATTTTTATCTGTTTGTTTCATATTTTATTTATCTCTATCTTTTGTATCTGTCTCTGACATATTTATGTTTCACCTTTGTTGCTAGGCCCCACAAAGCAAGGGGGGCAATCTTTGGAGAGCCGACGCACTTCAGCGAGGTAGAGGCCAACCGTTCTACACCGGCCGACAGGAGAGAGCATCCGAGGAGGAACGAGAGGAAGAGGAGATAGTTATTGAAAATAGAGTCATTTTAACATTTATTTTTGAATAATTTATAATAACTCAAAACTCTATTTGGATACCCAAACTTTATTTAGGGTCTGTTTCGTCGAGTGCTGATGCACTCGAGGGACCTCATCAGATTTTCGATGTTTCTACCACCTTTGTTTTTATTTGTTTCCTATGGTTTTAGCCCTTAGACATAGGATTCTCTTTGGTTGAGCCAGGTAGCGATTAAGGTCCAAACACCCTAATAGAATATTTGTGCCTATAGAAAGCGGTTGGACTTAGTTAAATAATAAAAAGCTAAATATTTGGACTAGAGACCACATGCCGGGAGAGGTCGCATACGGTGCTAGTAGGACCCGTTGTGGCGGGCACTGAGTGACCTCCAAGACTGGAATTTGGTCTCTCTTCTGAATAGTTAGCTCCTTGTTCTTCTCGAATTAGAAGCTATTATATTGGGCATTTTCTTCGTGCATCATATAGATAGTTTTATTTCTGTCTTTCAATTATGCGCGGATCATATTACATGTAGAATACTGGAGCATGGTGCACCTTCTATCTCATGCATGCATCATTGATTTTATTGCACATCAACTTTTTTGTCTTCCTCCCTCTGTTTTCTAGACTTAGGAAAAAAAGGAAATCAGAAAATTCGTAGATGCGTCTTTATTGAAAAATGATAAAAAAGTGATAACCTAATTAAATCGAGACTGCTAAATGAACTTGATGCTAGAACTGAATTAAAGGATCAAAAATATTATTTTGAGGAGAGTAACCCCCTCATTGTTTGATTTTATCTGCAGAGAGTTGAGCGACGAACATTAGGATAGAGCCAAGTCCGGATTCTCTTTAGAATACCGATTCTATAAAAATGTTTAGCTACTTCTCAGTGAGGGAATGTGGGTAGCCGATAAACGGTCCATGTTTCTTTAGTAGAGTGGGTGGTTTAGATGACATTGTGTAAGTCTCCAACTTCAAGTAACGGGTAGCTGGAAATGGTCCGTACTTATACCTATACTAGCCGAAGTAGGTACAACTAGTCGTAAGAATTCGAGCCAGTCATCGGGGGAAATTCAGGCATCTAACAATTCGCTACCCCTTTTTAGACTGCATTATCACCAAAAATAAAATTGAAAAGATTAACGATCTAACTCTCATGGTCATCACCGAGTTTAGTTGGTAAATTGGGAGTTTGGATTTATTATTATATCCATTCCAGATCTAATCTTCATAAATCCCCACATCACGATGATGGGCATGCGGTCTCTTAGGCTACCCATGGTGGGACCGCTTCTTAGCATTTCTGTCCATTCATCTAGGACAGCTTCAGAAAGCTCAACCCACTCTCTAAACTAGAGTTCGCTTCCACCCTGTTCCCCTTTGACCACCCTTCTTCCACATCACCTGAGGTACAGACAGAGCGGGCATTACAATTATATGTTCACTTAACATCACCCGAGCTTGGTTCCTTTGCCATTGCAGAGAACGGAGAGATGGCCAGTGATGAGAGAATTGATAACAGCCGCAAACCTCTTCCTTTGTATTAGACTAGGCTGCCATCTACAAATCCCTATTAGCATCCCTGGTGACCTTGCAGAGACATATTAGAGACCATGGGATGCTCATGGTAGAGGCGAGGAGGGAAATGACTCAAATGAGAGATGGGAGAGCAAAGGCAGACAAACCAACTGGTGGTGGAGAGATTCCAAGATATGAGGACTGAGTAGACGACAGATGCCGGGAGGAGGCCCATGATCCACAAAGACTAGTGCGCACCATGAGAGCGTTGCACAACCCAGGTTAAACTCTCACCCACCAGTGGATTCAGCTGCCAATTATTCTTGGAAATTTCGAGCTCAGGCCCTAGACGATCCAATTGTTGTCCAAGTTCCATGGGCATGCCACCGAGGAGCTCCATCTTCACTTGTAGGAGTTTGAGATGATCTGCAACATAGTCCACATTAGATTTGTGGACGAGGACACAATCAAGTTGATAGCCTTCCCGTTCTCCCTAGTTGACAGAGCAACCTACTGGCTAAAGAATTTGGGGAGGGTTGTCACCACATGCGAGCAGTTAAGGACCGAGTACCTCAAAAAGTATTATCCACTCGGTCAGATAAATGCAGCTAGAGCCATGATCAACAACTTCACAATGATCCTCAATGAGCAATTCCATGAGGCATGGGATCAATTTAGAGAGCTCATCGACATGTGTCCACATCATGACATCAACAAGCCCAATTTAGTACAGAGTTTCTTTTATGGGCTGACACTTGAGCTATATGGGCTAATCAATGCCTCTTGTGGAGGGTCCTATTTCTCCAAGGACGAAGACCAGGTCTGGGCCATTTATGAGGAGATGGCTGAGAACTACATCATGATGACCCATGCCCGTGTCTACACTCATGGAAAACATCCCCCCTTGCTGGTATTGTATCACCACAGAGTAGAACACATTAAGTCCGGTTCTTCTTCCTCTTCTACATCGACATCACTAGCAGAGTCATCAGCTGCCAACATGGGCATCATCAGCCAGAAGTTTCACCAGATGGAAATCATTGAAAAGAAGACATGCCAAGGCCTAGACAAGCTCAACAGGATCGACAAGCTGGCCCAGACTTTGAGTGACCTCAAGACAGATATCATGTACCTCCAAGAGGCACAAACAATTTCTACGCTACAGTCTAGGTCACATGCAGATCAAGGCAACTGATCATCACAGTCGTCCACCTCTCACCGACAAGTCCACCATATTTAGGTGGAGCAGGTTCATCCATCCTCACAGTACCAATTGCCACCACCTCCTTCAGATACTCAGATGGTGATGTATAAGAGCGATCAACCATTGGTGTCCCTTCCCCTCCAGTACACGAGCAGACAGAGCCATTGATGGAAGTCAACAGGAATTGAGACTCCCAGTACCAACAACTACCTAAGATCTACCACGATCACCCATGCTTTAGATGGTCAACTAGAGGTGCTCAATCCCAATAGCAACCTCCGGCACAGTCAGGGCATGGTCCGCAGCAGCAGCAACATCCCAAGTACTCCCAGCAACATGTTCCTCGCCCCAGTATCAGGGTCAACAATGAAGGTAGCAACAACAACCTCATTCTCAGTTTTCACAGCTTCCCTCTCACTCTTTCCCACAACAGCAACATGGCCAACCTCATTTCCAGTGAGGTGATCCATATGGTGCTCATGCACACTCGTATGAGAATCCAACACTAGACGATCTCACCCTCAAGATTACTAAGCAGCATGCCACTTTCAGGCGAGAGATGGATGAGTTCAGGTAGGAGATAAAGGAAATCATCAAGGGTAAGGCCGCCATACCTGCACAGATTGATCCCAACCCCAATAATCTGACGAGGAAATTTGAGCAGATATAGTTTACAGAGATCACCACTCCTAGTGAGGTATTGGATTATATCCATTATTTATTTAATGTTGATTTTGTGACACTTAGGAGCGATAGGAAGCCTGTCGGTGGCGAATCATCTAGGCGACACTCCGATGCAGACTCTAGGGTGTCAGATGGAGTGTAAAGCGGTACTTATGCCGCTAATGTTGATGATGAGGTGGTGTTGAGGACACCAAGGATGATGATCCAGACGATGGTACTGATGTCATCATATCTCCAGATGTTGTAGATGGTGGTGCTGATGCCACCAACCTACCAGATGATTGGCCAAAGCATGGTACTGATGTCGCATTTCCAGATGTTGCCGGTGGTACTGAGGCCACCAAGAGTCCAATTGTGTTTACTCCTTCTCATGTACCTGAGGATGATTTTAGAAAAATACAAAAAAATGGAAAAACTTTGAAAAATAAAAATATGAATAAAGGAAAGGTTTCTGTATCTTCTCCTGGTCCATCTATTGTGATTGATGATACTTGCATGGATTCCAACCATTTGCATGATCACATACCCATTCCTACTTCTGACCCTAAAACTTCTCAAGAGGGTCCTTCTATCCCCTTCCTCAAGCACTCCGCTTAGGGAAGGACAAAAAATCAGAAAATCCCAAAAAGAGACACTAATTAGAGTTCAACAAGCAGATGATAAACATATTTCATATCCAGCTGACTCTCCAGAGGCATTGGAGCACATCCCTCTCTTCCAAAAGAACCTTAGAGAAAATTCCACCATCCGTAGGAAGAAGATTCACAACCACAATGTAGAGATACATGTGCTTACCGTGCCACTTGCTTCACCATTCAGAACTGATTGTCAGCCAAGAGACCAGATGCAGGGGCTCCGTATATCAGATGTCATATATATGAACAACGATTCGATCGTACTCTATTTGACAACAAATCTTCCTTTAACCTTCTTTCAGCTACCTTACTTGATCTTTTCGAGTTTGGCCCTCTTAGACAGAGCAGGACAATTCTTCAGTTTATAGATAGATCTGTCAAGAGGCTGAAGGGGTTACTAAAGGATGTTGTTGTCACCATTCATGCCTGAATATCCCCGTGGACTTCGTTGTGTTGGACATGGAGATCCCTGAATGTGTGATCGGTACCTCCATCATTTTAGGATGGCCTTTCTTGGCCACAACAAAGGTAGTGTCCAATCATGATAGTGGGAAGGTATACTTTCACGTCGAAGGCTAGAGTATACAAATAGAGATGATTGAGGAATTGAGAGCTAGAGATTCAACTTGCTCAGAGAAGAGTTCCGAGCTGATGACAGTCTCAGAGATAGGCATCCACCATAGCAACCCCAAATCCTCAAGTGTACAACACAAGGCTAGGTTCCAAACCATAGCTTATTGGGATGTTCGGGTTTAGATTTGCATGGAAGCTTGTTAAGGATATATATTGTAGTCTCTACTACATATATACCTAGAAACTAAGAGGCAATTATTCTAAGATTCATCATTAATCAAATCATGCCATACATGATCCAATTATATCTCCCTAAACTCTATTGAGTTAAGGTGTATTAGGAGCAGTGAGATAGGATTGATATTCCTTCCTCCATAAGGTATTCCTTGAATTCGTCTAATAGGTACATACTAACTAGGTTAGATCAAATTCATTTCATATTCCTTCAGACTTTGGTTCTAAACCAAAATTGTGAAATCTTTGAACATTTCAAAGGTTTCTAAGGTGAAGGAAAGAAATCTCATATCACAAAAATCATCGAATGATATTCACATATCATCAATGTTTATTATGATATAAATGATACACATACATCAATATGTATGCGATCTTGAATACCTCGGCATCTAACACCATTCTCAGATAAGGGTGCATTGGACATTTTCTACTTTCAATACAATATTCACAAGTATGTAAGATTTGAAATTTCAGACATTCTAAAGCTTCATCTCTTACTAGCCTATTGATCTCATCAAGAGACATATGCCGAAGACTTGATGCCAAATTATTATTAAATGATCTTCATCCTCTTATTGATCTTTTAAGGTTTAATTTATATTATTTAGAAATGTTAATAAACCATTCAATAATTTTCTAATTTAGTAGTCCTCTAGATATTAGATTATTATATGAAATATATCCATCATAACTCTTTATGATAGGTTTATTCCAGAATTCATGTTTATTTCCAACATTTAGAAATAAATAATGAATGTATTCTAATATTTAGGTCATAGATACATTCTTTAAGACTAAGGACTCTCCTACTGGAAAAGAAGTCTGTCCATCCAATAGAGATTGTTGCAACAATTGCGTCAATATCCATGTGGATAACTATTGAACCTTATTATCAAAATTTTCTAGTCTTCTAAAACATATGCAATCAATTGCAAGTGATATTTGAAGAATGGGATACAATTATCAGACTTTGATCTTATCCAATAAGCAAGTCAATTTCAATGATTATATCTAGATTATTCCAATGCATTATCCGAGTCCTTCTCTAAGGATCCTACATAGTCTAGACATACATACTATTATTACATCAGCTTACTGCATTATTGACATTCATCCAACTCTTTGGATTTCATATGGAAGTCACAAAAGTATAGTCAGCTCTTGGACTTTTCTTCTTACTTGGGTCCAACCCATGCTTCCACTGTGCTCCCTTCATATATAAACAACCATTGCTTAAGACAAAGGATCTCTTATATTGAACTCAAAAGATTTCAATATAAGAGTATTTCAACATTTATACATGCTTCATTCAGTTCATATAATATAAATATTATGAACCTTCATGGACGACTAGAGTATAGATAGTAGAATGATGACACTCATCATATCTACATCCATCACAACTCTTAAAGACTTTTGGTTCAAGCAGCTACTCAAATATTTTGAGTACATCATCTCTTATCGAGACACCATTCTGCTTAATGCAGAGAACCATGTCATTCATGATTAAATGTTGAGAGCATAGATGTTACCCAAAACATCTTCTTAGATTTTATAAGGATTATTTGACAACTACGATCATCATCAACATGTCACTTCCAAAGTACATTCAATGAGAAATCAAGACTATAAAGATACATAAACCCTAGGGTTGTTGTCCTATTGTCTATTTAGTTGTCATTCCTCATTATTATGAGGAAACTTGCACATTGCAACCACATATCTTGATTATGGATCCAACCCATGATATTTTACTGGTTGTTATTGTGTATAATATTGAGTGGGCTTAATGAGGATTATTTGAAATAAGAAATTTGCATATATATATATATATATTACTTTGATTTACGAATTTATATATAAAAGTTATCTTGCCTTGTCAACACTGAAAATTCATTCCCTTAATCACTTTCAATGTAAGAGATATACTTACCATTATATCTCAAGCCAATATCTGGGATCTCCTTTTTTTACCTTTGTTGCATCCCAATAATATGAGAAACTACAACTCAGATAAAAAGAAGCGGGAACATATTTCGCCTTGCAAGTCCTACTTGAATTCCCAATTCGATCTTTAATACCCTGCCCCACCACTCCTAAGGTGATGTTGACCCACTGTTAATTGAATGAACTGTCAATAGGATTAGAACTCGCTATGCGTAATCCAATATCGCCCCAATAATATTGAGGTCACTACGCATACGGCCTTACTCTTTCGAGAAGCAAAGAGCCCGATCTAGATGCGCTTGTATGCAGGAGTTATCACTTTGGACAAGTGTCTCTACATACGATCCCTGGCGACGAAGCCCTTCGCCTTGACGGGAGACCATAGATGTCACTTATGCGATCCTCCATATCATGTTCAAATTCTAATTAATTATTATGAATCATATTCACATAATTAATACTTCCAAGGGAAATACTACTCTATTCATAATAGAGTGTTTAATTGGATCTAATTCATTTAATCATATTAAATCAATTATTAATCCAATCAATTAAACAAATAAATAATTTTTAATTGTTACTTGAAGGATGGTATAATTTAAAAATATGTATTATTCAAATTTTAATAATTAGAAAAATACATCATGATTGCTTCAAGCATTATGCTTTCCTTACCTGCTGTCATGGCAAGTACCGACAGAAATGAGATAGATCGCTCATGGAGCAACATGCTACCCCAACGCTCCCCGACTAGACACCATATCCGCCTCAGGTCAGGATAATACGACTTTGATCATTTTGTATTTGAGATGATAATCGATCTTTCAACCAAAGTTATACCATATAATATTCATAAAAACTATTTTGATAATATTATAAGGAGATTTTCTAAACAAATCTCCAATCCTATTCAAGCAATCATGTTTGTTGGAAAGTTCGTTATAACCAAATCGATCGAGATCATTATCTCATCTTTGTTGGTTAAGGTAATTAAAAAATAATTATCATATTATTAAATATTTCACAAATATTTAACAACTTTTCCATGAGATTAATCGTTAATTTCCATGAATTAATTGAATGATAATCACAAGGTTTTGATTAGGAAAGTAATTTTCAGCAGTGACCCTCACATACTAAAATTAGCATATCTCAGTCAATTTAAATCCAAATCATGCAAAATAAGTTTTCAAAGTTTTTAATTTGATTTATAACAGAACTCAAGTGATAAAAATGCATTTCTAGACGTTTTAAAACCGCAATTAACTCTTTAATTACGTCAAGATTCGCCATCCCCGAAATAATGGATACATGTTCACTAAAAAGATCATAACTTGAGCAATCGGATTCCAAATCGTGTAAACTCAAATCCCACGATTTTCTTGTTTAATGGAGAATATTATGCAAGTGATAATTTTGTGTTTAAAAATAGGATGAAAAAATCACACAAAACATGGCTGCGAGAATAAAATGCAATGAAAGTTCGGACAACCAAAAAAGCCCAGGTCATCTTGGGTTTAAGGATCATATCCTAAACCTCTGACCTATGGATCTGATATCACTTGAACGATATGTAAATATCCTTAAGCGCATCATGGAAGCGTGAGGATCGCATCGTATGCGATCGGGAGCGACTAGTCGTATTAGTGGCTCGAGGCAGCAGAATTTAAAATTTTAATACGATGAAACTACATGATCCAAGAACACTTCTCAGTTCATTTCATATAAACCAAAAACACGTTAAGGTTTATCTGTTGAAGCATGGTTGCGATCGAGTCTCTAAACGAAGTGACCTCTTGTCTCAAGTCTGATCTGTCGAAGGAGACAGAGCGCGCTGATAAAATACGTGCTCCTCGCAATCCATGTTGATGATACAAGCGGTGAATCTCCTGATCTCATCCCATGATATTTGTCGTCTTCTTCACAGTTGAGGCGCACTGAAGGAGACACAAATCCATGAGCAAACAACCCGGCAACATAATGACGTTGCTGTGATGATGGCGACTCTCTTTAGGGCTCCATGGTGGACGGCCACAAAGAGAGAGTGAGAGACTTGGAGTGTAAAAAATGAGTGATAGAGAGAGAGAGAAAATGAAGATAATTTAATTCCTCTTAGAATTATGTATGTATCTTAAAAGACAAGGGCTACCCTTCCTTTTATACTTGTTGAATGTATATAGATCTTAATCCATGCACCCTCTTAATCCAACGGTTTAGATTAATAGGTTATTAATCAATGACTATGATTTATTGTCACAAATTTGCAACAACAAATTTAATTAAAATAAATTACCTATATCCCTTTATCAAGATACAAATTATTTCGTTTTAATTTTAATTATAATAAATAGATAATAAGAGAAGCAACCACCACCCTAAAAGGAGGGTGGTCGTCCCCCCTTGACTTGGTCAAGGTGGACGACCACCTTGTTGGTGGTTTTGCCTTCCTTAATATATATTTATTATATAGGATAAAATACAACAACTATTATTGCATTTATCTTCATAAAAATAATTCCAAAATAAATTTATGAAAACATCAATCATGCCATTAATAAATATGAATAATATTCATATATCCAACATAATATGTAAAGTAGATTTACAATTAATTGTTTATTGAGAATCCAATTCATAACAACATATAATTTGTAATTCTATTTACAATTAAATCTCTCCATCATATTATAAATCATATTTATAATATCCATGATTATTTTAGATAGTGATATCCACATTAATCATATCCTTGTTAATTAAATCATATTTAATCATCTTGGATCTCTATTCTTATGTGCCTAAATAATATAAATCACATTCACATTATTCATATCTTTGATAACTAAATCACATTTAATTATCTTAGATAACTCTCCATATAATATGAATCAAATTCATATTATTCATGATAATTAAATCACATTTAATTATCAAAATTTTCAATGCTTGGATACATATGTCAACATTGAAATTATGCTTGAACTCTTTCAACAACAATGCGCTTTCTCCGTGGATACTTGGAGATAAGGACATAACAATTATATTGTTCCACGTATAGTGATTTGGATATTGAGATCACATCTCAAATCCAGATCTTGCGGACCTCTCATAGATCCTTGATTAAATCAAGACTGCAAATCTAATCTCCTCATTTCATCTGAATCACATTCAGATCAAGGTCCAACATCCAAGATCAGATCACTTCTCTACTGACAGGAGTCATTAAAATCCAGACCCGTTTTATCATTCCCTAGAAATGGAAGTATCATGTTTATACAATCTTTTATGATGACATCACCCTCAGGTATTCCTAATATCCACACATCCTGCATATTGGAAGACAAGAACAAACCCAGAGTTTTTAGATCTATTTAGACTATCTCCTTCACAGTTTTATGATCAAGTTTCTCATTTGACTATTGGGAGTTGGTATCAATCATATACTTTCCAAAAGCATATATCATACCCAGGTATTGATCATATACTTTCCAAAATCATATATCAAACCTACAAATTCAGTTAATATTCCAAAGCGAGATGACCGTGCCTGGAATTTGATTCTTCCCAATATCTCATGAGTGAGCTCATGTCTTCAACTTTAGTAAATGAACCTGTATGATCCCTCTGAGAGATCGTATTAGTCATATGCCCTTGTATGCACACCAGCATGCTGGTGTATAGACCTTGATTAGGTCATCAACCAATTGGTCTGCCAAATGTACATACTCAGACATATAGTAACATATCTGTCTCCAGTCAGAAGATGCATTCCTATTTCACGACAACATAAAACATATGTCTTTGGTTATCTCGATGTCGTTAAATCAATTCTTTGACCTAACTTATATAACACCTTTGAATCTCTATTCCTATACATGACCTGCATCAAGAGGTCGGTTAGATATAAACCTTTAGAGAAAGGATTGCCATCTCCTTCTCAGGTTGGAGATCTTCTCTTAATAATCTTTTGACGGTGCTTGATGAGTTCTCAATCTAACTCTTTACATATTCATCCAAGCACCAACCTCTATGATTCAACAATTGAATCAACAAATGTATGATCATTAAGATGACCATGGTACATAACCCTAATTGTACAAAGGGACCTATTATGCAAATTAATTATTCTTCATTTCAGATTAAGGAATGATATTCACAATAACATTTATTGCATAATGGCTCGCCGTAGGCTTGCATGTCCAACACAGGCAACGACTTGAGACTTTCCTAGCGAAGGCTAAGTCATACTATTGGGAGAATCCCACTCTTTACCATGAAGGAGAGGATAGTGTCTGACATGTGTATTCCTCAGGAGGAGCACCATAGCGTCCTCACCTATTGCCACAAGCTTGAGGTAGGAGGACATCACTCTAGAAGACGGACAACACAAAAGATACTCCAATCCGACCTTTGGTGGCCAACACTCTTCAAGGATTCAGATGCATTTGTGAAGCAGTGTATTGACTGTCAGAAGATGGGCAGTTGTGGTCATAAAGACATGATGTTGGTGCGACCCATTCACTTCTGTAAGGTTTTTGATGCATAGGGCATCGACTTTATGGGCCCATTACCTAAGAGTCGGGGATTCGAGTACATTTTATTAGCTATGGATTATGTGAGTCGTTGGGTTGAGGCCATCCCCATCCGAGCCGCTGATGCAAAGACAGTTTGCAGATTTTTGAGGAAAAATATCATATCATGGTTCGAGGTTCCTAAAGTTTTGATTTCTGATGGGGGGACTCATTTTATCAACAACAAGGTAAGGTCCCTTGCTAATGAGTTCAACATTGATCACAGAGTTGCCACTCCATATCATCCATAGATGAATGGTCTTGCTGAGGTTTCAAATTAGGAGATCAAGACTATATAGCAAATGGATGTCCGCCCAAATCGAAAGGATTGGTCACAACTTTTGGACTCGGTCTTGTGAGCCTATAGGACATCCTTCAAGACATCTTTGGTTACATCGCCTTTCCGACTCATTTATGGCAAGCCATGTCACTTACCTGTTGAGATTAAGTACAAGTCACTTTGGGCAGTCACTGAGATACTTTTAGATCATGAGTATAGGAGATAAGAGTTGGCAACCTTGGAGGAGATTTTAGACACAACCTTCTCAAGTAGCCTACAGTATAAGGATCGAGTGAAGATATGGCATGATTCTCACATCAGCCATAAGTAATTTGAGCCCAATCAAAGAGTTTGGCTATTTGATGCTAGATTAAGATTATTTTCAGGGAAATTACACAGTAAATGGAAGGGACCATTCATGGTCAGAAAGGTGCATGACAACGACAATATTGACATATCCGAGTTGTTTCCTGAGTCTACCTTTCGAGTCAACATTCAGCGATGGAAGCCCTATCTTGATCATGATCCACTGACTGTTGATGTTTCCCCTATTCACTTTGTATAAGATGTGTTCCTTGAATCTCATCTTATGCATCTCATACCCGAGTTACACTTCTTTCCACCTCTTCGTTTATCCATATTGTCTATAACATTCATTTATTCATTCATTTTCTTTAACACTCCATGCCTCATCATATGATTTGTGCTATACTTGGGATGCACTTTATCCTAAGTATAGGGGGGTGTTGAACT
Source organism: Ottelia alismoides (assembly GCA_037367405.1). Taxonomy (NCBI): domain Eukaryota; kingdom Viridiplantae; phylum Streptophyta; class Magnoliopsida; order Alismatales; family Hydrocharitaceae; genus Ottelia; species Ottelia alismoides. The sequence goes on from JAZKJV010001112.1 coordinate 19,071, forward strand.
TGTGTTGTTTATATATCTGTTCACCCTATTACCTTTGTTTTGCTGCCTATACTTAGGGATATCCGATCCTAAGCATAGGGGAGGTAATATGTATTTTCTCTTTCTTTGATTTCTCACTCACTTTTCCCTCAACTGTTGATATTCTTTTCTATACTTAGGAATCTTTTTACCTAAGTAAAGGGGGGGGGGTGGGGGACAAGTCAAGTTGCTGATTACCTACATTCTATTCCTCGGTCTTTCCCTTTTGTATAGTTGCCTATACTTAGGATTACTTGACCCCAAATATGGGTGGATCACTGACTTCTATTCATTTCATTCTTTTAAGTCATTGTAGTATAGGATTCTTTCATTCTTCCGTACGTAGCACGAGTTATGTATTCCTTTGTCGCTCTTTGACCACTCTGAGGACATCGTTCCAGCTAAGTATTGGGGGTTTGGTACATATTGTATATATACTTTAACCATAACTCGTACTTTGAGGGTAATAACATGGCTATTATTTATAAAATTGGTATAAAAAAGTTTGCAAAAATATACGTAAAATTTTTTTGTAAAAAGTTTTACAAATTTTTTTTGTAAAAACCTTTGTAAAATTATTTTTATAATTTTTTTGTAAAATGTTTGTGAAAATGTTTTCTTGGTAAAATGTTTGTAAATTATTTTGTGTATCAAAATTATGTATATGGTATAAAAATTTGTAAAATGTGTGAACGTAAAATGTTTACAAAAACTTTTTTGAAAACCCATTTATAAAGTGATTTGTAAAATAGGTTGTAAAACTAATTTTGAAAAAGATTTTGAAAATATTTTTGAAAAATTTTGTAAAATATTTTGTCACATGGTTAATAAATTCAGGATACCAAGTATCTATATATATGTGTTGCAAATTCTGTGTAAATAAAATCTATAATTATTTGTAAATTTAGTATATAAACTCTTGTATATACAATCCCTTCACAAAATTCTTGTAGATAAAATCTGCTTGTAAAAACTGTATATGAAACATGTGAATAAAACCCTTGTAATTATGTACATATCCTTGTAAATACTTTCATAAAACCTTACTTTCTTTTCCTATTAAAAATACCATAATTCTTTGAAAAAAACTTTTCAAAAAGAATTTTGTCTTATCCTTTATTTTCAAATGTTTTGTAAATCTTTCTTGCATGTCCGTATTCATTTCTTAGAATAGTATTAACATTTAAACTAGTCTGGAATAAAATTTAAGAATGGAGCTTGGTTAAGACCTTAATCCACTTAATTTTATAGGAATCTTATAGGAATCAGAGTTAAGACTTTTAAGGTCTATAGCGACTTAATTCTTTGAGTCCACGAGACTATGCTCACATGTTATCTTGAGTGGTCTAAGTAGAGCACTTAACAACACACGCATGATTCTTCTAGATAGTGGCCTTAACTTAGACAAATACTCTTCATGTAGCTCTTCATGGATGGGGTGGTGAGGAGGAAGAATCCTTTGGCTTGAGGTAGCACACGGGTGTGTAACAACTAGTGGGAGCATCCGTCTTCCTCTAGGGAGGGAAGTGCATCTCAGCATGGTCTAACAGCATTGAGGTCTACGATAGGATGCTGCGGGGTTGCGATAATGCTTTAAAAGAGGGATAGTATACGGGCTCAAGAAGAAAAACTCCTTATGTACATGCTGAACCTTGTATATATGTTGTATATGTATGACAAAAAAAATGCAAAAACTCCAAAAAGGGACAGGGGCCTGATTGAAAATAAAATGCCCGTTGGAGTGTATATAGTTGAGTAAGCAAAGCTTATGTGATACACTGTCTCATCTCAAGGAAGCTTGCAGCTCGAGACTTGGCTATACTTTTCAAGCTCCAAGGGATACATGGTTACACTGGCCACGACCCATTCTCTTCTTCCCCCTCTTCTTGAGCCGATTGCACTTGAACTTAGAAGGGAATACCCTGCTCCTCGAGGAAAGAGTTGCTGGATTGGGAGACTAGAGTTACCTTGTTAAGAGAGGTTGTTTCTTTACCATTTATGAGGTGGAGAGCTATCTATCACTTACACAGTACGAGTAAAGATTCATAGTCATAAGAGTTTGAGTATGTAGACTTGTTCTGACCTGGATGTTGAGGCAACCTGAATAGGAGTCTTGTGGAACTTAGAGTCTGTTAGGTTTTAAGTCCACTTCACAATAAGATCTGTCAAACTAATAATCTAAAGGTTTGACCGAGCTCCATACTCCAAATTTATAAAGATAAGTTTAATAATCAATATTATTCTAAAATTTCTTTTCTTTTTCTTTTCTTTATTTCTTTTTCACTTCTTTTTCAAATAAGTGTTTGCTAGGGGACTAGCAAAGGTAAAGTATAGAGGGATGATGAAACCTTGATTCACATTCTTTATTATTTTATTTTAGTAAAATTCCCTATGAAAATCCCTGTAAATATGTATCAAATACAATAATTTAGCATCATGCATGCATTTGTTAATATTGCGTAATTAACACTCTTTTATCCAAAATAAAAGGATAAATAAGAAAAGAAAAAGTATAAAATAAGGATGTATTCATGAAATAAATGCAGACTGACCTGAAACCCTAGAGCAGGCCAATTTTGGCTTGATCAACAAGGAATAAAGTATGGAGAAATAGGGTCCTTATCTTGTACATATTAATCACCATTCTTCCTGTGTCAATATATATATATATATATATCACTTATTTTATCTCTAAGTAAAATAATCTCGAAATTAATAAATTCAGTTTCCTTAATAGAATTTGTAAATAAAAGTATAAATAAAAACAAATACAAAATTTTTGAATGTGTACAAACTTACAATAGTTATACTTGTATATATTTATCTATTTTGTACAGAATTTGTGTATATTGTATTTTTAAATATTTGTGCATACTCCTTCACAAGTAAATACAATTAAATAAAATCAACTTCTCATTGTACAAAGTACCGTACATATATACATTATACGCATCAACTATTTATTTAATACATATATTCAATTTATAAAAATCAAATAAAAATTCTTTTATATTCCTTAAGTTATTTTGTAATAAATAAAATATACAATAGGATGTATTTTTGTAAAATTAATTAAATAAAAATATATGTATATAATACATAGGTATATTAAATATGTATATAATACACTATTATGTATATACCATATTCCTTAATTATTAAAAATAATTAAAAATCACAGAAACTTAGTTTGAAAATAATAATCATTTTTCATTTTATTCATTTCTATTTTAAAATCATTTTCTATTTTTTTATTATTATTTGATTTTTGAAATGGAATTTTCTGATTGGGTGACCGGGGTTTTTGACCTGGGTCAACCCTTCCTCTCAGTCGAGTTGGACCTGATTCCCTTCGTTGGAGTCATTTTCTTGGATTTTTCCAGCCTGATTCCCGCCACCATTTGCCTTGAAATCCGAACCCCTAGATTCCTCATAGATCCAAGATTCTCATGGATCCCTAAATAGGTCCAGATCTCCCTAGGGTTTCCCTCATTCTTCCGATCTTTCTAGACCCTCAGACTACCTATAAAATCACTCATCTGCCTCCTTCGATCAACTACTTGTCCCTCGTGCCTTTTTTTCCATTAGCATATCCAGGACAATGGCATGGTCCTAGAGCTTCCTCTGGACGCTTGGATTGATGCTTGGTTGATCGGCGCTCATCTTCGTGGCTAGAGCTCCGCCGCGATAAGCCTCCCCGGCTTTCCACCACCTGGTTGAGGCCACGACCCCGCCGACTGCTTCGTCGCACTTCAATCTTAGACCACTCAGGTACCTTTGCCCACTTTCCATTTTGCCTTAATCACTCAGTTCCAGTTCATCATCGTCGACCACTCAGTTGGCTCCAGCTATCGCAAACAAACCTCCATCTTCCACTCCAGCCGCATCGATCAAACCCTCATATCATTGACCATCTTTTTACACATCCTCCCCATCCTATATCTTGATCAACGGAGTAAGATTAGGCTTAGATCTCCTTCCTCCATACCCGTCGAAGGTCGAACAACATCATCCGCCTCTTCCCTCATTTTCCAGCAACAATAACTCGATCGGAGCTACGCTTCCGAATCCTTCTCCCCTTTGTAGGCACATGTGCACGCAAGGAGGTTCGAATCGAGCTTCAACTATCCAGGCAGAGGAGCTCCATGTGATCCCACCTCTAGTATTCACCGAGCGGTGCTCCGACTCATGGAAGGCCCCTAGTTGACGCGAACCACTTCAGGCATCGTGTTGGACCTTGTAGCCGATCGATCAGTCCGTCGCATTGCCATTAATATCAAATCGAAGTTCGTTGGCCAGGTCCTTCTTCAACGTTCATCCAGTTCCCTTCTGCACCGTCGGATGGTGGAGACCCGCCCCAGATTCCTTCTGAGTTGTTCGATGATGCCCAACCTTAAGCGCTCAGATCAGATCTTTAACCATATCTGACCGCACATTCAATGACCTTTTCAGAGCCTCATATTCACCCAGTAACGGTCGATCCAGACCGTATGCCTGCACCACATTCCTGAGCCGTCAGATCTTTTGCAGAGCAACATCAGAGCCATTTGCCTCTGCCTTTACGAGTGTCTGCCATGTGCCTCTGCGAAGGGTATATTTTACTCTTAGCCTCTGATGAATCTCGTATTCATCATGCTAAAAATCACATATTAAACCCCTGTCCTAATCAATCCAATAAAAATCTCCATTAAATCTGTATTTTTATCTTGTAATATATTGTGTATAATTAACCTTAATTAACTGTATTTAATTTCCTTTATTTTCTTTGTATTTATTTCTCTCATCAAAAACCCCTAAAAATTAGGTAGATTAATTATCTATAATTCACTGACCATTAAAAAGATTAAAAAATACAAAAAACAACTCAAAATCAAAAAGTCGGTGTTTTTACCCCCTTGAAAATACCCCCCAAAATACTTTTTGTACAAATGACCTCGTTTGGCTTTTTGTCCAACATAAAACTTGTAGATCTCGTCGAGACGAGCAACTTTTGTGTTTTGACTTTCTCCTAATTTTACTTCTAACTATTTATTTTGTATTTTTCTTTATTTTTACATTTTTTAAATTTTCTGATTGGGCCACGTGGCACCCTCTAGGCTGCCCATGTGGCTCGCGCCTCCTTCCTCCATTTGGCTTCCCCTGGACCGTCGAATGCCCTTCGCCCTGCCTCGATCTCAGCCCTCCATCACCGCTTCACTCCCAACCGTTGGATCTAACTCCCAGATCAGATCGGAACCGTCCACTCGCACCTAAATGCCAGCCATCCGATCTTCCTTCCATCCTACGCCTACCATTGTGCCACGTTGCCTCTTCACATCAGCCGTCCGATCATCAAACCATCCAACACCTCTCCACATGACACGTCACCCCGCTCTTTCTCACCATTGGATCTCCACCATTTCCCTATTGAAGCCGCTCCTTAGATCACAGCCTTTCGATCTGATCCTCGGATCTGATCGCTACCCTCCACTAACGCCTTCATCCAAACCGTTGGATCTTTAGATCCAATGGCTACTATTCATCTCCTACCTCCAGCTCCGCCCGTTCTCCCTCGTAACGCCTCACCCCCTTTCCATTTTAGCCATCACCCCTGACGCCTCTTCCTCGTCGTAACGCCACCTACACAACCACCGTTCTTCTGCCATCTTCACGTAACTCCCATAACCCCCTCCATTACTCCCCTTCGCCTTCACTCGTCTTGCAAAAATGCATCATCACCACGTAACTCCCGGCCACCCCTCCTATAAAACCACCCCCCTCCGCTCCAAGCACCCTCGTCCACCAATTCATGGGCCAAGGCCCAGCCTCCATCGTCTCCGGTGACAGCGGAGGACGACAATCAGGAGGAGACGACGACCTTCTTCACCCAGGTGTCGACCCATGGTCTCCGACCATGTCGCAGTGGCTTTGCCCCGCTCGAGCTCCGTGCCCTAGGCTAAGCACGCCGGGCAATGACCCGAGCTTCGAATGAAGCTCATCCCAAGCCTCTCCACCCTGCCGATCACCTGGCTCTGTCCAGGTACCTTTTATTTGTTTCTTTCCTTATTTCTCTTAAATTTCCCGTTGTCCTCATTTGCCGCCATCCTCACCTGACCACCTCACGACCTCCGCCCGACCACCAGCATCCTCGTCGACCACCTCTCCTTTCTCAAGAACCCCTCACACTCCTACCCCCTTCTTCACCTCCTCACCAGAGAAGAAGACCCTAGGCCACCACCTCCCGACGCCCCCACGACCCTCATTCACCCATCATTCACTTACGCACCCACGCACTCGCTTCGGTTATGACTAACCCTTGCAGGAACTTTGATTGTCCGGAGATAGCATCGGAGCTCCTTCGAGCTGGCCTCCTCTGGCGAGGCTCCATCGAACTCAAGCCCTGATCAGCACTGGAGCCTCGCCGCACCTCCAGGATCTTCGCCAGCCTACCAACAATCTTCCCTGACCTTTAGATGCTGACATGGATCGCGGAGGAGCCAAGGGCAGGTCGTCGGAGCCCCGCCTTCTCCGATGGCCTGCGGAGGAGGAGAAGCTACAGGTGCCGTCCGATCATTTGGATCGGACGGTTGAGATAAAGACACATGGAGGCTCAAGCCTCAATCCAAACCAACAGCCTTGGGCGCACCGAACCTCGCCCCGAGCCTCTATAAGCCGCCACGTGTCTCGAACCAGTCACGAGACCCGAGCTTAGGCCCCTCACGTGCATAACAAGTGAGGGCTTGGGTAAATTACACAAACGACTCAGAAACGTCTGATAATTGCATATTGGTTCCCAGGCATGTGCCTCACGTACGTGCCTGGGTCAATTATAGAGATGCCCTCGCGGTTTTGAAGATTTACAAAAAGGTCCCTGTGTGCATGGAAAATTTACAGAGGACCCCGACGGTTTTTGGTATTTGCATTTAGGTCCCCCAAGGACCTAAATGTAATATTTATCTTTTTTTCTTACATTTTTATTACAATTATACCCCTGCATTGTTTTTAGCAAAACTTGAGCATCGTAGGTCCAAATTGCATGATTTTAATGTCGTTTTGATCCTTGTTTCTTCCTCTACATCATGACATGTTTAATTTTCTCATCTGTCTCTATTTTAAATGAATTGAATTTTTATGTTAGATGAGATCCTGTGCTCATATGTGTGTGTCATGATTAGATGATTGCTTTTATTTTTATGTTCAATTTTGACTCTAATTTCAACCAGTACTTTGTTGCTCATTTATGTAATCTTTCTTAGGAATAATTGTTTGAATTATCATAGCATACATTTAACCTTGCATAATTGTTCATTCATCACTTTATACTTGCATAAAAATTAACCAAAATATACATGCATCATTTTATTGCACTGTAAAATGCATAGTTCATCATGCATTTTCATAAAGACCTGAAATTGAGAAATAATTCACACATGTGCTTCATTAATCAAAATTAAATAAACAAATAGAGTAGCTCGTGTCTCTGTGTTCGACCTTGGTAGACTTGCCAAGTATAAATACTCCACAACATTCAAAAGGATTGTGGTTTTTGCTGAACTGAATTTGCCTCCTATACTACGACAATTTTAGATTCTTAAAGGAAAAAATTTGGCGTTCATCAAATGACGTCGTTGTCGGGGACGTGGCTTAACTTAATTTATTTATTGAATTTATCTTTGTTGGATATTTTCAAGATTTACAGGTCCTCATTTCATGCATCATTTTTTGCATGATGTCTACTGATTAATTTTCTTTTTATTTTTCTAACTTTTCTCTTTTGTGGCAGGGCCCATGAAAATCGAGGACGCTTGATCTTCATGGAGGTGTGAAGTCGGGAGCTTCCGCTGACGAGGCCGCAAAAGAATTTGTGAAGAAATTTTAGGATCTTTTATCAGTCATCCTGCATTTGCATACTGTAAAATAAAAAAACCTTGCATGTTCATATTTATTTTTTCTCAGGTTTTGCATGTTGTAAAAAAAGATCACTTGATGATCTACCCCCCCCCCCACACACTTGCACATATACAATCACCCCCCTCTCTGTATATTTTACAATCTCTCTCTCGCTCTCTCCCTGATTGTCCTCATTTGTAAAAATACCCATACCCTCCGCCCTTGTATTGTAGTGTAAATACTTCTCCAAATACAGATCCCCCCTAACTCAGGACCTTACTTAGGCTATTTTGTAGCCTAAGTATAGGGGGGACCCACCTGCTCATCCGTCCCTCACGTTGTCTTCTTAATACGTAGGTCAATTTTCGGCCTAAGTATAGGGGGACCCTCCTCCTCAGTTCCGCTATATCACCCTATATTTGATCGAGCCATGGCTTCATGACACTTGTGCTATGAGGACATAGCAAAATATAAGTATAGGGGGTATATCGTTTATTACTGTATATTTACTTTAGCCATAGCTCATATTTTTTTAAACTTTTTAAATTTTATTTTTGGGCTTGGTTTTGGTAAACCTGTGAACTGAGTTTTATAAAAACCTTGTAAAATATTTTTCTTAAAAATTGAGGGATTAATTTTTGTAAATACTCCTTTTCAAAAAAACTTAAACAATTAAAAACCCTTCTTTGAATTAGACTCTGACTACTAGGCTTAGTAGACACTTTCAGTGAGGGAACTTTGATCTCCCTTGGCAGAGTGGGTGGTTTAGAGGATACTGTATATGGCTCCGTCCTCAAGTAGCACGGGTCCGTCTAACAGCTCGTACTTACACCCATACTGGCTGAGAGTAGATACTTTTATTCATTTGAGCATGGGCCAGTCATTGTCTCTCCAAAGATTTAAAAAAATGGAAAATTAAAATCTATAAAAATATGCAAAAGCCAAAAATCACACAAAAATCACTAACTAAGGAGTTGATGTATTCCTGACACATTCACATTCACTCAAGGCTTGAGGAATTTTGAGGACACTTGATTTCTGTGATCTTGTGAGTCTGAGTTAACATGCCTTAGTCATTAGGGTTTTTGAACTTAATTATCCACACTTCCCTAGTTTGAAAGATTTGAGCGCTATATTGCACTCTTCATCTCTACCTTCAAAAAGAATATGACCAGCACAATCACTTTCACAACTGCATGATTGATGAGATGAGTTGAGATATCACTTGAGGATTTGAGACTAGAGATTTGAGTTTAGACCCGATCTAATGATATTCGAGGATGGGATAAAGTTAATGAAGGCTTCAGAAAACCTGAGTATCAACAAAACCCTAGCAAGTATGTGAACAAGATTATGCTATCTCTTTGATATTTACCTATGTGCTAGGGTGTGATGAAACTTAATGGAAATTGTTGATCAGTGTGCGCCAACTTTTGGTAAAAGCAGTGGAGCTAGCCAACAAAACAAAAGAAAAGAAATGCCAAAGAAAAAGCTCTAAATACCGAAGTTAAATTACAAAAAGAACTTCCACCAATGGCAAGCGCTCCCAAATATTTTCAAAGTGTCCACTTGGACCAAGCGCTAATTAGGACCAAGGAGTCGGACTGACACCATAAAAGGGCTCTGCATCGTAAGCGATACAAGTCTGGGTGTCGAAGGTATCTTAGATACTCAGAAAAGACACACCCCGGTGTACTCTTAGGAAAAACAAGTGCAGACGACTCCAACTCTCTTGACGGACACATTGATCAGCAATCTAAAAATTTACATGTGTTGAGTAAAAATGCACTCGAGAAGCCCCTTGTTCCAATGTGAGGGAGAGAAAAATAGACACAATCCCATGCCCTCCATCATCTGGCCATCCATCCATATTTCAAGTCTGACAAACTAAAGAGATGGTTGACTGAAGCAAGAATACTTATTCCCTAGTATTGATGATGAGGTCTAGAGGAGAGTCTCTTGGATTAGAACTTTGAGTGATGCATTGATTCGACTCTCATGAAATGCAATACACCTAATTTCATATCCTTATACTATATGTACAAGAAGAGAGTCTGATGGTTAAAGAAGTTGGATTCCTTCTGACTAAGGCTTGGATAAACCCAAAATTTTAGGATCTCTTAAATTAAGGGTCTTTGAAAGATCGAGCCTTGAAATCTTCACTTGCACTATCAGGAATTAATCCGACTCCTTCATTCTTTAGATGCTCGAGGACGAGCATGATTTAAGTATAGGGGTATGATGAATCTCGTATTCATCATGCTAAAAATCACATATTAAACCCTTGGCTTAATCAATCCAATAAAATATATATTAAATCTGTATTTTTATCTTGTAATATATTGTGTATAATTAACCTTAATTAATTGTATTTAATTTCCTTTATTTTCTTTGTATTTATTTCTCTCATCAAAACCCCTAAAAATCAGGTAGATTAATTGTCTATAATTCACTGACCATTAAAAAGAATAAAAAATGCAAAAACAACTCAAAATAAAAAAATTGGTGTTTTTACCCCCTTGAAAATACCCCCAAAAATATTTTTTTGACAAATGACCTCGTTTGGCTTTTTGTCCAACATGAAACTTGTAGATCTCATGGAGACGAGCAACTTTCATGTTTTGACTTTTTCTTAATTTTTCCTCTAACTATTTCTTTTGTATTTTTCTTTGTTTTTACATTTTTTGAATTTTCTAATTGGGCCACGTGGCGCCCTCTGGGCCGCCCATGTGGCCCGTGCCTCCTTCCGCCATCTGGCTTCCCGCGGACAGTCGGATGCCCTTCGCCCTGCCTCGATCTCAACCCTCCATCACCGCTTCACTCCCAGCCGTTGGATTTGACTCCCAGATCAGATCGCAACCGTCCACTTGCGCCTAAATGCTAGCCATCCGATCTTACTTCCATCCTACGCCTACCATTGTGCCACGTGGACTCTTCACATCATCAGTCCGATCATCAAACCATCCAACGCTTCTCCACGTGCCACGTCACCCCGCTCTTTCTCAATGTTGGATCTCCACCGTTTCCCCATCGAAGCCGCTCGTTAGCGCCTAACTCATAGCCGTTCGATCAGATCCTCGGATCTGATCGCTACCCTCCAATAGCACCTTCAACCAAGCTGTTGGATCTTTAGATCCAACGGCTACTGTTCATCTCCTACCTCCAGCTCTGCCTGTTCTCCCTCGTAACGCCTCACCCCCTTTCCATTTTAGCCATCACCCCTGACGCCACCTCCTCGTCGTAACGCCACCTACACAACCACCGTTCTTCCGCCATCTTTGCGTAACTCCCACAACCCCCTCCATTACTCTCCTCCGCCTTCACTCCTCTTGCAAAACTGCATCGTCATCACATAACTCCCTACTGCCCCCATCTATAAAACCACCTCCCTCCGCTCCAAGCACCCTCGTCCACCAATTCACGGGCCAAGGCCCAGCCTCCAACATCTCCGTTGACAACGGAGGATGACAATCAGGAGGAGACGGTGGCCTTCTTTGCCCAGGTGTCGATCCATGGTCTCCGACCATGTCGCGGTGGCTTTGCCCCGCTCGAGCTCCGTACCCTAGGTTGAGCATGCCGGGCGATGACCCGAGCTTCGAATAAAGCTCAGCCCTAGCCTCTCCGCCCCTCCGATCACCTGGCTCTGTCCAAGTACCTTTTATTTGTTTCTTCCCTTATTTCTCTTAAATTTCCCGCCGTCCCCATTTGCTGCCATCCTCACCTGACCACCTCATGACCTCCGCCCGACCACCAGCATCCTCACCGACCACCTCTCCTTTCTCCAGAACCCCTCACGCTCCGACCCCCTACTTCATCACCTCACCGGAGAAGAAGACCATGGGCCACCGCCTCCCGACACCCCCACGTCCCTCATTCACCCATCATTCACTCATGCACCCACACACTCGCTTCGGCTATGACTAACCCTTACAGTAACTTTGATTCACCGGAGATAGCATCGGAGCTCCTTCGAGCTGGTCTCCTCTGGCGAGGCTCCATCGAACTCAAGCCCTGATCAACACCAGAGCCTCGGCGCACCTCCAGGATCTTTGCCAGCCTACCAGCAATCTTCCCAAACCTTCAGATGCTGACATGGATCACGAAGGAGCTAAGGGCAGGTCACCGGAGCCCTGCCTTCTCTGGTGGCCTGCGGAGGAGGAGAAGCTACATGTGCCGTCCGATCATCTAGATCGGACGGCTGAGATAAAGACACGTGGAGGCCCAAGCCTCAATCTAAACCAACAACCTCAGTTGCACCGAACCTCGCCCCGAGCCTCCATAAGCTGCCACGTGACCCGAACCAGCCGCGAGACCCGAGCCTAGGCCCCTTACGTGCACAACACGTGAGGGCTTGGGTAAATTGCAAAAAATGACCCAGAAACTCCTGATAATTGCATATTGGTCCCCAGTCACGTGCCTCACGTGCGTGCCTGGGTACAGGGATGCTTTCATGGTTTTGAAGATTTGCAAAAAAGGTCCATGTGTGCATGGATAATTTACAGAGGACCCCAAACAGTTTTTGGTATTTGCATTTAGGGACCTAAATGTTATATTTACCTTTTTATTTCTTGCATTTTTATTACAATTATACCCCTACATTGTTTTTAGCATAACTTGAGCATCGTAGGTCCAAATTGCATGATTTTAGTCTTGTTTTGATCCTTGTTTCTTCCTCTACATCACGACATGTTTAATTTTATCATCTGCCACTGTTTTAAATGAATTGAATTTATATGTTAGATGAGATCCTGTGCTCATATGTATGTGTCCTGATTAGATGATTGCTTTTATTTTTATGTTCAATTTTGACTCTAATTTCAACCAGTACTTTATTGCTCATTTATGTAATCTTTCTTAGGCATAATTGTTTGAATTATCATAGCATACATTTAACCTTACATAATTGTTCATTCATCACTTTATACTTGCATAAAAATTAACCAAAAATTACATGCATCATTTTATTGCACTATAAAATGCATAGTTCATCATGCATTTTCATATAGACCTGAAATTGAGAAATAATTCACACACGTGCTTCATTAATCAAAATTAAATAAATAAATAGAGTAGCTCGTGTCCTGGTATTCGACCTTGGTAGACTTGCCAAGTATAAATACTCCACAACATTCAAAAGGATTATGGTTTTTGCTGAACCGAATTTACCTCCTATACTACGATAATTTTAGATTCTTAAAGAGGCAAAATTTGGCATTCATCACCCTCATCTTTTGTTTTATTTTTCTTTAGTCTATTGAATGTAATAAATAGTTAAAAACATTTTGTAGTTTGGACCCTATATTTTCATTTTTGCTTTTTAGTCCAATTGAGTCTTATTCATGTGCATCCACACATGCATTTGTGGGATATTTGCATACTTTGCCTCAACTTTTAACTGATTAATGAAATATAATATGTTTTTATCATGTGCATTTATACCTTTGTGAGTGCTTATCACATGTAGTGCGCATTTGTGCCTAGTCTTTTTGCATTAAGGTCCTTGAAATTCTATTGCTTGTTATTCAGTAGGTCATAGAACTTAAAATCATTACAGAAAGGTCCCTACTTCACTATTTTTAATTTGTGACTTGTATTAATTGCAACAAATAATGTTTTGGCATTGAAAAATCCCCAAAAAATAGTATTGGCTCTTGTAAGTGTACATTTTGAAAGGTAATTTTTGTTTACCAATTTTCTCTGATTTTATATTATTAATAATTCAAAAAACCCATTAAATAGTCCTTGATTATCAATAAAAAATTATAAAAAATTGAAAATAGTCTTAAAAATTCCAAAAAAATCAGAATAGTTGTCTTTTAAGTTATTTAATTTTTAGACCAATTTTCATCTCGTTTGTCTTTATAAAAACCTAAAAATTTACAAAAAATTTAAAATCTTATAAAATCATATAAAATCGACCGAAAATCCAAAAATTGCATTTTCAATCTTTGTTCCTAGTTTTTAATAAAAATAGTTTCCTGGACTTTTGAGTATTTCCTCTCTTTTAAATTTGAAAAATACTTCTGATTGTGAACTGTTTGTATATTTTCTTAGTTTTTGATTTTTAGAAATTTGCAAAAAATATTTGAAAAATTATCAAAAAATTCTTATAAAAACATAAAGCTTATAAAACCCAAATTTTTTTGCTTGATATTTCTATGAATTTTTTATCATATTTGAAAAATCCAAAAAGAGTTGCCGCTTCCCATTTTCTTCATTGTTCTTATTTCTCTCATTTTGAAAAAAATGTAAAAATAGAAAATCACTAAAAATAGAATAAAAATCCTTTGATTTTCAAATCGCCTACCTAGTTTATAATAGTGCTCCTTGAGTTCTACCCTGGTCGCTATACCACTTTAATAAAAGTAGTAACACCACATGTGTGATTTGTCTGATTTCTTAGTGGTTAAATAATTTTTCTCGTTTATAGTCTCGATTGATTTGGGTGACAACGACATTATTATTAATCAATTTAACCCTAGTTAGCCTGCCATTCAACACTCACATATGTATGACTTTGAAGGTCAAGGTTGCTTATTTCAAATATATACATACCCCGACAAACATTTTATGTTCAATCAAACCGTTCCACTTTTTTAGATCTTTATTTCAACATTTTTCTCTCTTTTTGAATAATATATACAACAACATTTACATAAGGAGTTTTCCCTCTTGAGCCAGAAGACTATCCCTCTCTTGAATCATTATTGCAACCCACACTCTCCTGTATTTAGACCTCATGGCCACTGGACGGGTTGGGGTGCACTTCCCTCCCTAGACGAGGATGAATATTTCCACTCGTGTGCGTCTCAAATGGGTAAATCCAATCCCCTCACCACTCCAACTGGGTTGAGCCAAGTGAAAGGTGTAAATGTCCAAGTTAGGTCACAACCGACAAGAGTCATGCGTGCATCTTGAAAAGTTCTAGTTAGGCAGTTGAGGTGTCTTGCACCTGGCTTTGAGTCTCAAAGAATTGAGCACAAATAGACATGAAGTACATCAAATCCCCTTGCTATAAGGTTCTGGTGAAGTTAGGTGCATTAAGGTCCAACCAAGCTCCAATCTTCTACTTTACTCATACTAGTTCAATCATCAAACTCAATCCAAAAAATGCGGATGCAATTGATGAATCCATGATTCTCACTCTTTATTCTTTTATTTTTGCTCTTCTTCTTGGCAAAATACCCTGTCAATACGTGCAAATATAATAAATTAGCTTTTTGCATGCTCTTGTTAAGATTTCATATTTAGCATGCATTTTTGGCAAAAATAAAAGAATAAAGGAAAAGAAAAAGAGTGATGTATTTAAAATAAATACAGAGTGACCCAAACCCCAAGAGAAGGTCAAGACTTGACCTGATCGCAAAATAAAATAAGTAGAGAGAGACATGGTCTGTTATGCATTGTATATATCACCTATACTTGTACATATTGTTTATTTATTTATATTCGATAACACTAAAATGATTATATTCTTTTACATCCTTGTATATAGTTCTAATAATATTATAAAAATAAAATAAAAATCAGAAAAATAGAAGAAAAATTAAAATAAAATCATCAAACCCTTGTATAAAACATGTATTTTTTACATTCACTATTTATTATATACCCTTAATGAATTTATAAAAATAAAAATAAAAATTATTTTATGCTCATAAATTTGTGTTGTAAATAAATGACATATAAAATAGAAGTATTTTTATAAATAAATTAAATAAAATTACTTGTACATAATACATAGGTATATTATACCTGTATATAATGTATTATACTGTATATAATTTATTAATTCAGAAAAATAATTAAAAATAAATTGAAAAATAATAAACAAATTTCTTTTTATTCATTTTTTATTTTAACATCATTTAATATTTTTTATGTATTATTCTCTTATCCTTGATTCTGATTGGTCCAAGGGTTTTGTTGACTCCGGTCAACGCCCCCTTCTAGGTCAGGTCGGGTCGCCCATTACTCATTGGAGCTTGTTCTCCCTTTTCTTGCACCCGAACCCGACCACCTTTGACCCAAATCCTTGCGCCCGATTGAATCCCTAACATCTAGGATCCTTGTGGATCCCTAGGCGCAACCGGATCTGCCTAGGTTTCATGAGAATCGTCGATCCTTCTAGACCCTTGGCTCCCCTATTTAACATCTTCTCATGCCTCCCGTGCCTCTTAGATCGTGCCTCACCTCTTCCTTCACCCTAGACTCCTCTAGCCGAGTGACATCGGCTTGGAGGCGCTCTGGGAGCAAAGGTTGGTGGCTTAAAGGCCGTCGTTCACTAACGTGGCCGAAGACCTCCACTGCGTGCATCCTCTCTTGCCTGTCACAGTAGATAAAGGCCAAGACCCATCCACCCCCTTAGCTTGGAGTTCACACATTTGCTGGTAGCTTCAGCTATCATCCTTCCCACATGTATTAACCATTTCGATTTGATCTACCCTTTCATTGCCGCCGTAGACACCTCTGCTCCGACCATCTGGTTAGATCCTCGTTACAAACCCCCATTGGTTCTGATCAACGCTCCAGTTCACCTCACACCTTCACACATTCTGATCACCCTAAGTCTTGACCATCGATTCGAGATTAGGTTGGGTCTCCACCTCCCGTGTTCGTTGGAGACCCAAAGCTCCACCCTCACTCATTCAGCTTCTCCCTGTATGCAATAACGTGGACCGGAGCTCTGCCATGATTCCTTCTATCCTTTACAGGCACTCAGGCATACTTGGAATCTCATTCGATCTCCCAGCTGCTCAGGCAGAGCAGCTTCAGGAGAGCCACCATCGTCGAGCTGATCCGGCCATCACCATCTTCATCGGAGTAGCCTACCCGATGCCCAGAGCATCTCCTAGCTCACCGAACCCTTCGTATCCTTCATCGGCCCGTCGGATTCCCTTCCTCGCTCGATTGAAGGTCGCTTGGGGGTTGTTTTTCCAACACCCTCCTCCACCGTCGGATGGTCCCCCTCTCTACCAGATTTCATTAGAGCCGCCCGACACTTCCAGTTCTTTGGCTGTTGGATCAGGGTCTGACGCATCCGCCCTGCACATCCGCAACATCCTCTACAACTGTTAGATCTGTCATCAGCAACAGATCAGAGCCATACCTCAGTGCAGGGTCCAGCGTATGCCATGTACCCCAAGGGGTATATTCCCCCCTCTACCCCGTTGTTTTATTTATTACGCTTTAGTACAGAAAATAAAAGTCGCAGTTTAAGTATTTACAGTTTGGGACCTCGTAGTTTTGATATTTGCACTTTAGTCCCGACGAGCTGAAGTCACGTGTATATTCACGTGCATTGTGGGTTAATTGCATGTTATATCTTGGAACTTTTATGGTGTTATTAAATGAATGTTTTTTTAAAGTTGCAAATATAACACTGTACATGGATTAATTAGCATGCACATGAATTGAAGTGGTTTTTACAGAAGTGGACCCTAGGTTTTTATTGCATTTTATTGTTTGGTCCCATGACTTAAAATATTTATGAATAAGCCCCTGTAACTATGATAAATTGCATACTTCCTTATTGGACTTAATAATTATCAAGTTAATACGAAAAATTACCTAAAAATTACCATTGACTCCTGTTAGTGTGTATTATTTATTGTAATTTCATTGGATTAATTTGTTTGCATTTATTATTTTGTAAAATTTAAAAACCCCTAAATTTTGTCCTATCTATCTTTAAAAATCCATAAAAATTTGAAAAATGTATTAAAAATTCTATAAAAATTCCAGTGCTTGTATTTTTAGGTATTTTCACTCCACTATCAATTTGGTTTGGAGATACCTCACAAAAACCCTAAAAATTGCAAAATAGTGAAAACCTTATAAAAATCATATAAAATCAAAGAAAAATAAAAAAATTCTATTTTTACTTACTGTTTGTAGGTTTTTATTCACAAAATATCCAGGACTTTAGGCATTTTAGATATTTTAACTTGCAATTTAGTCGTGGCTTGCACTATTTGCATTTTTATGCTTTCTTTGATTTTTAGAAGACCTTAAAAGCACTAGAAAAATCCCAGAAAATTATCAAAAAACATTTTAAAACCTCAAAATCCAAAAATATTTTTATATTAATTTTCTGATCAATTTCATCTTTATAGAAAAATATAAAAAGGCTATTATGATTGCTTGTTCTTACTTTAGGTTGATTTTGTTTCCTTATTAAAAATTTGCAAAATTAAAAACCACTAAAAAATCTTTTACTTTATTCTAAGAATTTATTACTTCGTAGTTTTTTCCGCTCCTTGTGTTCGACCCTGGTTGTTATACTAAGTAAATAAAATAGAAAACCACTTACACATGTGTTGATTATTTTTGATATATCTCGAGTAGTTTATTTTTCTTACTGATTACGCTTGGTGATTCAGGTCACAACAACCTTTGATATTATTTAATCCAAGTTGCCTGACATGTCACCAACAATGCGAATGATATGTATAATGCAATGAAAATCTTTTTGTGATGCAATTTTCAAATTTTGATTTTTTTGGATTTATGGAAAAGATTTTGCAATTTTTTATGAAATTTTTCAAAAATATTTTGCAAATGTTTTTGGGATTTTTCTAAACAAAAAGTTTTTTGGAAAAAGAAAGGAAGTATGTGCAGATATTTACAAGGAATGCGTCTATTATTTACAGGAATTAGGATTTTTAAGTATTTACACAAGGGATATGCTATTATTTTTATAGGTATATACAATTAGTGATCACTATTTGTTGAAAATATTTTACAAAATATTTTTCATACAATTTTCAAAAGATTTTTCAAATAGATTTTTAAACCATTTTTCAAACATTTTGCAAAACATCTTTACCTGATTTATTAATCAATTTATACAAAACGAATATGAGGAATAATATGCATATTCTTATAAGTTTGTTTAATGAATTGTATGTGTATACTTATATGTAGCCATATTATTCAAAAATACGTAAGTACGAGTTATGGCTTAAGTATATACGACCTCCTATACTTAGCTTGAGCTATGTCCTCATAGATCGAAGAGAAAAGGGAAGAATAACTCGTACTGAGTACAGAAAAACCTATACTACAACGAATGAATTAAGAAGGAAAGAATGATGAAATCAATGAATATGGCATCGACCATCCCCCCTATACTTAGGATTAAATAATCCTAAGTATAACATGCTACATCTACATGCAGGGAGGGTCGAGGGTGGAAATAAACATAGATCACAACTCAGTCTGTCTCCCACTATACTTAGGGTAAAATATCCGTAAGTATAATAGAGTAAATCAATAAGAGAGGAGACAGGTGAGGAGATCAATAAAAAGAAACTGATAACAAAAGAGAAAATACATTGGGTGGATATACACATCACCCCCCTATATTTCAGGTAAAAGATCCCTAAGTATAGGCAACAACAGGAGTGATGAAACATAACAGAGAAAGAACAACATAATAAGTGCACCCCCTATACTTCGGACAAAGTATGTCCTAAGTATAGACACACAGATATGGCAAACGATCTGGTGTACAAATGGCATACATGAGAAAGAAGGAATGGAAAGACAAAACATATACAAAAGTACAAAATTGTGAAGTGCTGGATGGTATATGACATTCGAATTTCACACTCTCACCATCGGCTCCATGTGAGAACGGTGACACAATTAGAACTAGAAAGACACCCTAATATGCAATCAAGTGGGTGTCTACTACTGGGCAAAAGAGATCGAAAACTAAGCCATGGACTGTTAGCGGGAAGCATAACATCGGCTCATAAGAAAAGAATGAAAGATCAAAGCCGATATCGTAAGACATGGAGGAGGAAGGATTAGTGCAGATTCCTCTTTGTCACTTATAGTCTCAGGAAGATACGAAAAGTAAAGAACAAGAGACTCTCTACGCAACTCGATATTCGGTGGACATAAGGTCAAAAGATCAATAACATACCGAATATCACAAGACATGGCTCAACCATGGGAGTGTCGTCAAGGTGAGCACACTCGAAGAAGTCAGTCAGGTCTCAGAAAAATCAGAAGAGCTAGTCTTGTGATCCATCACATAGGATACACAATCAGAGATGAGACCGAGTACACAAATAAGATTACTCAGCTTCGTGCTCCACCTGATCGAAAACACCAGAAGTGAAACTGAGTACCAACAAAATGATGTTTCCTCTCACAGATAACCCTTGGGAGTAATACATACTAAGCAATGAATAATCAAAATAGAGATCATTCTTGCGAGGGTCATCAAGGAGAGTAGACTCAAAGGAGTCAGATCCAACAAATGGATCAGCAGAAGCGGTATCGGTAGGCGACAGATCAACTACCCATCAGAAGAGACCAAAAGATCTAGAAAATTCCATAGTCTCTCGCAGATAACCCTCAAAGAGTGTAGCGAACTGTGCAGTGAATAATCATCAAAATGAGACTCATCCTAGCGAGGTCCGACAAGGAGAGAAGAATCAAAGGAGTCAATCACACGATCTCATGCTCTGATAGATCAGATACAAAATCAAACAAGGAGACCGATAGCTCATATCTGATGACTCGATTTCGTGCTCCACCAAGATGGACACACAAGCAGTAAGTGAACCCGATCATAAAGAAAATATTGCATTCTCCTGCAGATAGTCCTCGGGGAGTAATGCAAACTAAGTCAACCAAAATCCAAGTGAAATGCTGGCATCAAGTCCCAGGTCCTCAAAAATAGTCAATCACTCATAAATCAGTAGGAGGGCATAAGGCTACATGAGGGATAGTAGATCATCTGGGCAATCACAATGCAGTCCCAAAATCAATCATATCAGCAAAGATGGATCAAGATATCAGAAAGAGATCCTTTAAGTGCTACATGGGGATAGAAGAGTCAGGAGATGAAGGATGGATCAGTTAGGAAGATGGATGAAATCATGTGGGTCCCAAGCACCATCGCTTTAAAGAACAAAAAGATATCGTACATCAAGTGTCTGAATTAAGACAGGCGAGACTATATAAGAGATCGTACAATCATATCTCACGGGATCAACATCATCAAATCATTGGGCATCAATCACATCTTCAATCCAGTGTACTAGATCAAAAATCGTTAATAAAGAATCACACTTGTAACAGTGCCAAAATCAGAATCCTCGTTAATCTCTATGCACATATCGAAGTCAGGTCCACCAAAAATAGCACACCAATATCAGCATCCTCAAATCTTCCCGGCTTACTCAAATTATTCCTGAAATCAAAACCTCAATGCGTGCCTCATCCAATAGCACAACATTCCTTGGTGAAAGAAAGGATGATACAAAAGGGAACGAGGAGGGTGGGCGAGAATGGAAATATGAAGACAAAATTGTGGTTCAAGAAGAGAGTCTTCTTGGACCCGACCAAAAATAGGGTGATATGGGCAAGAAGATAACTGCAAAATTCGGCTACAATAGTGACGATCAAGACCCGATATCATGACTCAATGAAGAAGGCAAATAGTATGGACACAGAAAGTGAGAGATGGACTCAATAAAAAGAAGGACTCAAACACTTATGGATCTACCAACTCAAAGAATGATGAACATGAATGGACCCAAAATCACAATTATTGTACAAAGCAAACCCCAAGTTCACCTACTCAACACAATGAAGACCGAGATGGTGGTCTTATAACTTTTCCATTTTAGAGTTAGGTGAGCGTCCAAAAAGTTGTATAAACACATAGGTATGCCTGGGATTGGGGCACTAATTCTTAGTGTGTACTTGAGAATAAAATTCACATACAATAAGGGGGTTGCTCTCCCCAAAGCAATGAATTCATTATGTTTATTTTTACAAGTCCAATAGAGTTAGTTGTCCCAATTTTATTTTTGGTTATCACTTCTTTTGTTGTTTTTTAAATGCCCTCATCTAACGAGCTTCCAATTCATTAACATCCTAGGTGATCAAAATCAAAGTGAGAAGGTTGGAAAAGCCATGCAAGTCGGGAATCGAAGATGTATGCAAAGTAAGAAGACTGACAGTGCTTCCAGCTCTCTTCATGAGGGATGCATAATAGAATTGAGAGCTACTCTACATGAGATGCAAGCTGATGAAATCACCCTAAAATAGTAGTTGCTATTATCGTGAAGCACCATATGCCAATTATTTAGATATGAAAACTAAAGTCCGGTCTTGAGAACCTCTCGGTGCCCACCACAACGAGTCTTGCAAGTATTGTATGAGGTTCCTTGCGACACACAATTTCAAGTCTAAATAACCAACAATTATGATTTGACTAAGTTCAAAAGTGAATCTATATGTACATGCAAATATATTAGGGCTTTGGACCTTAATCTATCAAGAAAGCAATTCTTAAGCTAGGGCTCACTCACACAAATCAAATAAAATCAAAAAACAAAGAAAAATAAAGTGATGAAAATATGTGAAACACAACAAGGCCCCCAAGGGAACAATTCCTTAGGTAATGGACCTTGTGAAGTGTGAAGTTCAAGATTATTACATATTAATTGTCTCTCTTTGTCACTTTAATTACAAAATAAAATAAAATAAAAATAAAATAAAATAAAATAAAATGCAAATGAAGAGATTGTCTTCCAAAATTCCTCCCAGTCCTTATCTACTACTCTCTCTTGCCGGCTAAGTCAGAAATCCGGCTCTGCCTTACTTGGGTGCATAGGTCCTCCTAAGAAGTCCTCCCTCGCGCAACTGTCCCTCGCAATAAATTCAAAACATGAGAGGTGTTAGACAGTTCACAGATAATTTCAAATAAAATAAAAATAAATCACAAGAATAGACAAGAGTAAAGAGACAAATAAATAATCACAAACTATGCGGCGTTGCTCCCTTGCAACGGTGCCATTTGATGAAGAGGAATTCCACGAGGGTCGCATGATCTAACAAGGCAAGACCCGATGCATTGATCGCTCAAGAAACCCTAGTCAATCAATAATTAACCCACGATATAAATTAACCAATGAATAACAAAAAATTAGATTTAAAATTTATTATAACTCTACAACAAAGGTGTATAGATTGTAAGCATGTGTAGAGGTCGAACTCAGGGAGCAAACGGTAGATTGGGCAATTAAGCTCAAAAATTTATTCTTTTCTCTTATCCATTTATTGTTTTTGTGGGTTTTTAATTTTTGTAATTTTTCTTTCTTTTTATATTTTATGATTTTTATATTCTTTTTCTTTTAATAATCTAATATAGGAATATATATATGGCTATATATAAAATATAAAATATAATAATTATACATACTAAAATAAAATACAAAAAATAAAATGTTTTGAATTTTTATATCAATTTCTAATGTTTTTGTGATTTTTTTGGAGTTTTTACCAATTTTTTGTATTTTTAATGTAAAAAATATCCCAAATCAGGGATTAATTAAATAGGTCGAACTGAAGTGAAGATTAAAAATAGAAAATAAAGTCCAAAATTATTCAAATCAATTTTAATAGACATATAGTACTATAAAGAAAATTATAAAAAAGAAATTATATTTTTGGAGTTTTTGAGATTTTTTTAGAATTTATAAAGGATTTTGGAGCTTTTTGATTTTTTGTATTTTCTTTTCCATTTTTTAGGCATTTTTGGTATGGAGTGATAAAATACAATAATAAGCAACACATATTTTTTGGAGATTTTTTCAAAATATTTTTCTATTTTTTGCTATTTTATACGTTCAACAAGATAAAAACATACTCATTTGAATTTTAATAAATGGTTAAATGCCAAAAGTGTAAAAATATGAGTTTAAAGTACATGTCAGCATAATCTAAACCTATTTTTGCATAATTTTTAGAGTACGGATGCTATTTTTGATAAATGAAATTGAAGCACCAAAAATATATGAATTGGGAAGGGCATTTTTACAAATAAAATAAACATCTAGGGCATGCATACAATTATTCCAAAGATATGCAACGTATGTTAAATTTTATTGGACTAAATATACATACAAAACCCGTACATGTATACATGCAATTTCTCCACCTCATGTGGGACGGTATGTAAGGTGACATGGACCGGACCCATTTGCAATTTACAATAAATTCAGGGGTTCATCTACAAAATATCTACATTTATTTACGCTATCTATTTTATTTATATGACTAATACATAAATACAAAAATGACAGGTCAAGATATGCAAATTACCCCCAATGTGTGCGCCGTCAGACGCTGTAGAGCATCTCACCTGCCATGAGTCGCTTCCTCTGCGCCCGATGACGGTACAGATCTGACGTCTATGATTAGATCTCAGGAGGAGATCTAACGGTCGAGGCTCTGATTGATCTGACGCCACTTGTCAGATCTGAAACTGGGCTCTTGATCAAACATCTCTAAGGATCCCTTGAAGAATAGGGAAGAATGTGTCTGTGGAGCTCGCTCAATTGGCTCTGCCTGCCTCCTCCGACCACCAATCACACCGTTGAAGAGCTCGAGAGCATGTCGGGATGGGTCTGCGTCGATTGGTAACCTCAGAAATATTTGTGGGCTCGCTGATCGAGCCCTGGAGGTGATGAATCTCCATTTCATTACCTTTATTCTATCATTTTGGCCTTAAAAACCCCAACAAATGTATGTAAATAACATTAATTTGTACATCATAGCATCCATTATTTATTGTATTTATTGCATACAAAATAAGGTTTTTAATGCCAAAATTATAAAATAAAGAGAAGAAAAGAAAAAGAAATAAAATATTGAAAATATTTTATTACCCTAAACCCGAGACCAAGTCTAGAATGGAATTGGTCGACAAGAAACAAAGTAGGGGGAGATAAGGGCCAAAAATACAATAAATACCTCATTTATTTATGATTAGTTATGCAGTTTTAACACCTATTTTATTCTTTATTATTTATTCACCAAATAAAGAAACTTTGTACATAAAAGTTGAAGATAATAATATAAATAAAAATACAAAATTGAGTTTGTACAAAAATAATATACAGTGTTCATTTTATACCCAGAATAAAAAACCAGAAACCAAACTTCACAAACCCATATCTTTCAAATTAAAAATCAAAACATAGCAAAATCACCTATAATTGTAGATAACTTTTCAAGAGCTATTTAATGGTGTGATTTTATATTTTTTGGAGTTACTGTGTGGAAGTTAGGTTTTGGGCTCCTATTGTACAATCTACCGATTAAATATTCAATTTATTCATCATTCATTCTTTATACAAATTCTTATTTTTATTATTTTGTAAATATTATTTATAACACATGTGTCTATTAAAATTAGAATAAAATCAAAAAGAAAAGGGAAAATAAAATAAGTTTATATACTACATAGACAAAAGACCTAGGCTTCTATATGTATATAAATAAAAGGGTATATATTCTTTTATTCTTTTTTGTTTTTTTAATATTGTAAATATTATACATATTCTATTAAAAATACAAAACTAAAATAAAACTCATTAAAATACATTAAAATAAATCACGTATATAAAACATAGGTAAAATACATTAAAATTCATAGTCATAAGGGTTTGCGTATGATGTAGGCTAGTTTAGACCTGGCTATTGAGGAGATTTGAGACGAGTTCTGTGAATTCTCGAAGGCCGTTGTGTTTTAAATTTGGTTCCCAACAAGGTTCCACACACATTTTCACATCAAGGTCTAACCTGAGCTCCAAACTTTGATTTTGTACGAATGAGTTTAATTATTTAGATGATTTCCATTTATTCTTTATTCTTTATGTTTGCCTTTTCTTTTCTTCTTCGTCTTCTTCATTCTTTTGTACTTATTGCATAAGTGTTTGCTAGGGACTAGCAAAGGCAAGTATAGGGGGTGATGAATCTCCATTTCATCACCTTTATTCTATCATTTTGGCCTTAAAAACCCCAAGAAATGCATGTAAATAGTATTAATTTGTACATCATAGCATCCAATATTTATTGTATTCATTGCATACAAAATAAGGTTTTTAATGCCAAAATTATAGAATAAAGAGAAGAAAATAAAAAGGAATAAAATATTGAAAATATTTTATGACCCTAATCCCGAGACCAAGTCCAGAATGAAATTGGTCGACAAGAAATAAAGTAGGGGAGATAAGGGCCAAAAATACAATAAATACCTCATTTATTTATTCATTAGTTATGCACTCTTGACACATATTTTATTCTTTATTATTTATTCATCAAATAAACAAACTTTGTACATAAAAGTTGAAGATAATAATATTAATAAAAATACAAAATTGAGTTTGTACAAAAAAATATACAATGTTCATTTTATACCCAGAATAAAAAGCCAGAAACCAAACTTCGCAGACCCATATCTTTCAAATAAAAACTCAAAACATAGCAAAATCACACTCTAATTGTAGATAACTTTTAAAGAGCTATGTAATGGTGGTGGTTTTATATTTTTTATAGTTACTATGTGGAAGTTAGGTTTTGGGCCCCTATTGTACAATCAATCGATTAAAATATTCAATTTATTCATCATTCATTTTTTATACAAATTCTTATTTTTATAATTTTGTAAATATTATTTATAACACATGTGTCTATTAAAATTAAAATAAAATCAAAAAGAAAAGGGAAAATAAAATAAGTTTATATAAACTACATAGACAAAAGACCTAGGCTTCTATATGTATATAAATAAATGGGAATATATTCTTTTATTCTTTTATATTTTTTAATATTGTAAATATTATACATATTTTACTAAAAATACAAAACTAAAATAAAACTTATTAAAATACATTAAAATAAAATCATGTATATAAAATATAGGTAAAATACCTATGAATATACCTATATAATATACATCTCTATTTATTTGAGGGTACAAATAACATCATAAAAATAAAACAAAAATATATTTATACTAACAAAAATAATTTATAAATATATAAAATAATAGAATAAAATAATAAAATACAAAACATAATATAAAAATAAAAACACACAAAATATAGGTAAATATACCTATAAATAAGCTATTAAAAATAAACTTATTATTAAATACATTAAAAAATAAATAAAAATCATAATAAAATAGTACATAAAATAATAAAAAAATTTTATTTTATACTCAAAAAATAATAAAATCAATTTTTATTTTTAATTAATTTTCTTTAATAAACCTACAGTTTTGTCTTGTAGTGGTCTCAGCTGGACCAATCGGAGCGCGTCGTTCGTTGACCCTCGGTCAACAATCCCTCCCAGGTCTGATTGACTCAGACATGTTTAATCCCCGATTTTGTGCCCTTTTTCATGGGCGATCCATCCATCAATCACCGACGCTTTCTTCAGACGAAATATTCCCAGATCATTGTATATCCACGCCCCCACCTTAGATCTCGTGTATATAGCCCAGATTCTTTGCAATAGGCTGGTAAAATAAGGGCACCGACCATGTTTATAAATAACTCCATTTCCTCCTCCGAAACTTTTAGGCCATTTCTTCACCCTTGGATCCCTTGACCTCGGTCCAGTGCGTATACTCATGACAGGGGGAGTCCCCTGAGCGTCCACGACGGTCCGCGGAGGAGGAGATGCGCCCACGGCCTAGCTCCGACGAGGCCCTGCTCCCTGTCCTTGCCGACAGGTATAAGAGCTGCACATTTTGATTTTTAGGTAGATTTTTGTTCATGCTTTTTAATTATGCATTTAGATTGATCATTAACTAGTAGGTTTAGTGTAGATTTCACTGTTCGTAGTTCGTCGGAGCTCTGCTCCGACGAACGTCTCCACCGTCACTCCGGCTTTCGTCCTATCGCCTAACACCCCCATTTCTTTCCCCATTCATTTCCCTACGCCTACTCCACCTCTCTCATCCAGATCCGACGCAGATCTGGAGTTAGATGCTCCAACTCCACCACCTCGTCGGAGCATCTACGCCCGCTCCACCTCACTACCATTTCCACTAAATAAAGCCCCTCGGAGCCTCGTTTTTCTTGTGAGTGCCATCTTGCAGGTGCTGGGAGCCAAAGCACCCACGACGGGTCGATTTTGAAGAAGGAAGCAGTGCCTGGAGCTCACAACTTTTCGCTACCTCGCCTGAGCACGACAGAGCTCCATGTGATCGATTGAAGCCATCGGCAGACGCAGTGGACTCCCAGGAATGCGAAGAGATGCTTGGCAGCGCCAGAGAAGGTCGAAGGAGCTTGTGCGGTCAAATCCGAACTCACCCTAGGTGAGTTCATCCTCAGTTCGTCCACCTTGCTCTAGAGCCGTCGGATCAAGAAGGAGCTCCCAGATCAAGCAGGAGCCGTCGGATGCATCGTTCCTTGACCGTCAGATCGGCCTAGTCAATCTAATCTCAACCATCCAGCGACAAATCATCCTCCGCCGTCCAACACATGCCACGTGGATAAGTGGCGCACATCGAACCGTTCATCCTCACACCTTTAAGGGGTAAATTGCACTTTTACTCATGATTTTTGCATTTTTAATCATTAGTGCTGTAAATAAATTATTTAGTTATAAATAATTAGGTCAATTTGCATGTAGGCCCCTGAACTTTTATATTTGCATTTTGGTCCCTACCGGCATCACGTGCAGTCCTCACATGACACTGGAAATTTTGTATATAGGCCCCTAACATTTTTGTATATTGTAAAATAATTCCATAACTTTAAATAAATTTTTATTTTGTTGGATAAATTGCAATGTGGCCCCTGGACTTTATTTTATTTGTAGTTATGCCCCTGCCAGGCCATTTATTTTTGTGACTTTTACCTAATTATTAAAAATAGCTACAGAGCTCCAAAAATTCCACAAAAACAGGGTTAGATGCCCGATGCAGTGTACTTGCACGCCACATGTCTTTTTTTACACTTTTACGCATTTAACCTACTTATTAAAATTAAAAAGGAGCTTAAATAAACCATGTCTAATTTATAAAATACTAAAAAAATATAAAAACTCTTTGAAAAATTCCAAAAAATAATATATGGTATATTTTGACATTTATTGAGTTCAAAAAACAAAAACCTCTAAAAAAAGTAAAAGAAAATTTAAAAAATCAAAAAGCTCCAAAATCCAACAAAAAATATAAAAATACAAAAATCCCTAAAATATGTTTTTCTGTTTATTAATTATCTATGTATAATTAATTATAAAATTAATTTGGTAATTTTGGAACTTATTTATTATTTTTAAAACCAAAATTAATTTCGGTATTTACTTAATCCCATATTTGGGATATTTTTGACTTTAAAAATACATAAAAATTAGCAAAAATTCTTAGAAAAATACAAAAACATTAGAAAAATATTTAAAAACAAAAAACAATTTATTTTATAAATTTTATTTATATTTAATGGTATTTATAAATATATTTCTATGATTTACGTAAATAAAGCCTTATATGGCTAACTTACTTTTATAAAATAAAAAGAAAATAGAAAAAGGTAAAAATATAAAAAGAAAATTAATAAATTAGAAATTAAAAATCAAAATATAAATATATAAAAAATAAAAATTATAAAAATTAAAAACCCAAAAAAACAATAACATGGACAAGAACATAGTTGAATGATTTTGTATTCACCTTTGCTCCCAACCGTTTGCTCCCAGTGTTCGACCTCTACTTGTGCTTACACCTATACACATTTGCATGTAGAGTTATAATAAATTTTAACTCCACATTTTTGAGATTTAATTGCTTGATTTATGATTGTGAGTTAATTGTTGATTAATCGAGGTTTTTGTAGGTCAACACATCGACTGCGTTCCCGCCTTGTGTGGAATGCATGACGGATGAAAATTCTCAATTATAAGGAGGTCAAGCGTAAGTGGAGGTGCTTTTCAAATCTTAAAACCCCACATTTGGGGTCCTTTTGAGCTTAATAACCTGCACAACAAACTCATGGGTCGAAGGCAAAGTAACTCGACCCAATTAGGCGTGAAATCAAGGGGGAATGGTCGAGGATGGGATGCTTCGATGAGGTGACGGGAGGAGGAGCACGACGGCTTTGATCTAGAGAGAATCGAAGTTGTAGAATGGTATGGCTGGGTGGAGAAGTGAAAGGGGAGAGAGATGGACATGGTGGCAGTTCAGAGACGAGTGGAACACAGTGAGAAACGACAGTCGGAGGTCGAGAGCTCTAGCGAGGTAACCAAGCTACTTTACACCAAGTCATTAACTATAACACGCAATGAAATGCAGAAACAATAGAAAGAAAAGAAATAGACCTAGAAAAAGTGAAGGGCGCAGCTCTTATTCCTTCCCGTGAGGAAAGGGAGCAGGGCGATCGGAATTTCATCGTGGGTGCACCTCCTCCTCCTTCAATCGCGCCAACACCTCAGGGGAACTTTCCTAGTCATCGGGATTCACGCTAGACCAAGGGCAGTGGGCTTAGGGGATCGGAAAATGACTAAAATCGAAGAGGAGGTGGATGTTGTTATTTATGAACAGACGAGGCACCCTTATTCACCTAGGGTTAGCTAGTAATCATGGCTATGCAAAGATGATGAAATGGGACGATGAGAATCACCAGTGATGGAGGAGTAGAAATGGTGAAGGGCTCGAGGACAAAGGAGGTCAGATGGAAGCAGGAAAAATGGAGGAAAACGTGGAGAAATGACTCTCCTGGCAAATCAGAAGAGAATATGGGGAGTTGACTTGAGTCAACATTCCCCGTACTGTGATTGGTCCACGTAGAACACTACAGAACAAAACAATCCATTTTATTCAAAAATAGTTAATTCAATATAGTTAATAATTTTATTAATTTTTGTTATAAAATAAAAATATTTATTATTTTATGTTGTATTTTATTACAATTTTTATTTATTTTTTGGTTTTCTTTTTTAGGATATTTTTGTTGGTATATTCATCTATGTTTGGTTATTTTATTTTTATTTTATAATTGATTTTATTATTTTATTTTCTTATTATATATATTTATAAATTATTTTATGTACAAAAATATATTTTTATTTTTATGTTCTATTATGTATACTTAAATAAATAGGGGTAGATATTTTGTAGGTATAAATACATGTATTTCATCTATGTATTTAACTAAATCATTTATTTTAGAGGATTTTATTTGGTTTTATCTTATCTTTATATTTTTTAATATTTAAAAGAGTATAAAAATATAAAGGAACAAAAGAATTCTTACTTTTATTTCTTTACATGTATAAGAATAGGTAATTCATCTATAAATTTAATATACTTATTTTATTTCATGGTTTTCTTTGTGGTTTCAATATATTCTAAATATGTGCATATGTTATAAAAATATAATATTGTAAAAATAATAATTAATGAAAAATAAAAAATAATAAATAAAATAACTATTTTATTCAGGTACAAGGCACAATAGGGGTCCGAAACCTAACTTTCACATCTTAACTCCAAAAAATATGAAACCACCTCCATTAAATACCTATTAAAAGTTATACACAATAAAGGTGATTTTCATAAATTTTGAGCTTTTATTTAGGAGATATGGGCTTGGGAAGTTAAGATTTTGGATTCTTATTTAGGATATAAAATGTACACTGAGTATTATTTTTGTGCAAACTTATTTTTTTATTTTTCCATACATTATTATCTACAATTTCATGTACAAAGTTTCTTTATTTGAGGTATAAATAATAAAGAATAAAATGAGTCTCAAATATATTTTATTGATGAATAAAAGAATGGAAGTTTATTGTGTATTTGGCCCTTATCTTCCCCAACTTATTCCTTGTCGACCAAATCAAATCTTGACTTGGTCTCAAGGTTTATGGTCATAAAATACATTTGATATTTTATTCTTTTTTTCTTTCCTTTATTATATAATTTTGGCATTAAAAATAATGTTTTATATACAATGAATGGAACAAATAATGAATGTTAATATGTATTAAATAATGCTATTTACATGCATTGGCTAGGGTTTTTAAGGTCAAAATGATAGAATAAAAATGATGAAATGGAGATTCATCAAACACCTATGTCATCTGTCTCGAGCATACTTGAGAGATGTTCCGTATCTCTTTGACTCACCTGGTCAGCAACAAGATGACATATAACATTTATAGGGTCATAAAGACTGCATTAACCAAGCTGGAGGGAAAGGTTAATTGGAATTCTTCCCATCTCGGTGCTCTCTTGAGAGGCATTATATATTAAATTGCTCACAGTTGTTTTAGTGTTTGACATACTTACATTATATGGTTCCAAATAGATGGAGTCGATATTGTGATCTCTTTGCTTCTGAAGATTTTGGGAGACGACCTCTTATGGGAAGGACCAGCAGAGGGAAGCACGAGATCAAATCTAATAATAGTGGCAAGGGCTTCGGGGTTGTGAGGGATGAATTGGTAAGTATTCATCACAATTCAGAATCTTGCTTACATCATTTTAGTTATCAATTTTAATCTTTTTGACAACATGCGACCTCTCAACATGAGTCGACATTGTGGGAATGGTGAGAGAAGACCCACATGCGAGGCAATCAGTGGTCCACACAAGAAGCTCTGGTTGTGGAGGTGAGTGCTTCTTGGATTTTCACAATCCTTTTACTTCTTGAGTAGAAACTTTAAGTGTATATTACTGAAAGGAGGTTTTAACATGCAGGACCGCTACGATGAGCTCTTCTTGGAGAAGTATGACTCCATTTCCGTCAAGGACCACCTGCTATTTGATGCCAAGTTCTGGCCGGAGGTGATTGACAGACGAGATGTTGGCCCCAACCGTTGACAGGCCTTGGTGGGGCTCCACCCCTAATTCTCGTCAGAGTCTAATTGTGGCTCTCCAGGTGTCATGAGCATATATGGTCCCACACCATCGTAGTACACACAACCATATGTAGCACCTCTTCCAAACCTGAGATAGATTAGCAAGATATCCTCCAACATTGATCGTATTTTAAGTTCACGAGTGGGGTGGAGAATAGATTCGATGTCTTAAAATCTCGGTTCGTTTCCTGGTAATTCTATATATCATATTTTATTTATATTGCATGATAAAATTACTAATGTATTTTTAAAATATATGGATACTCATCAGGGTGGAAAAGAAGATCGTTTACCATCACGATGATCAGAGTGACGATGATGAGGACGAAGAAGATAATGAAGATGAGGAGCAACTTAGAGTCATGATGCATTGGTCGGTTCATCGTGGAGTCATCAGCTATGAGAGGGATGTCGAGGCAAAGGAGAGAGTAGAGAGAAAGAGGTAAATCTAAAGATGGAAAGAAAAGGAGAAGAGCATCCTTCATCAATGGAAGAAGTGAAGGATTTGACACTCGATGGCATGTAGTACTGATGAATCCCAGATTCATCTACATTATTTTCTAATATTATCTCTCTTGTTTAAGAAAACCAATAAAAATAACTAACAAATAACACTAACGAATTAATATTATGTTGGGAATAAATACCTATAATTATTGTACATTAAAATATTTTTTATTATGCTACTATTTTATTTATTTATTATTTATTAAAAATCCAATAAAAATTTAAAAAAATAATATTGTATATAATTAATTTAACATAATTTATAAAATAAAAATCCAAAAAAATAAGAAAAGACAATAAAAATAAGTAATTTAATACATTAAATTACTTGAAAAAATAATTTATATACGTAGATGACTTTTTTCTCTTTGATTTCATTGTAGATCTCGATGAGATCTACAACTTTCATGTTTTTCATTTTTTCTAAATCTTTTTCCTTTTATTTATTTTATATTTTTTAGTATTTTCTATATTTATCTTCATCCTCATTGGGCCACGTGGCGCCATCTGAGCGCACTACTTGGCCTCACCTCTTCTCTACATCATGCCTCATCCCAAGCCATTGGATCTCAAGATCCAATAGCTGGAGTTCTTGTCAACCTCCAGCTTCATCTCTAAAGCGACACGTTTCTACGTGACTATCCAAGTTCTCCACCTTTTCCCAACTCCCTCAGGTACGCTACCTGTCTAACTCCATCGTCATTCTTCTCCATGATCATATGCAACCTTCTCCCAATCTCCTTCCCTCCTCATCTTCCTCACGTTCCCCCTTATTCACTAGTTGAAACCTCACCCTCAATCATCGGAAACCGTAAAACTTCCTTCATCAAAACCCCACCCTCTGCGAATCGGTAGCTACATCCACCATTCTTGGAGCCTCTCCTAGCCATCCCTTGCCAATCTGTGATAGAGAGAGCTTGTGAGATCAAGCGATGAAGGAGAATCGATTCCGACGAGATCCAAGGCTAGTTCGCCTTGCTGGAGCCCCACAGCTACTCGAGCTTCGAGCTGGTGAACTCGGCCCGTCAAGCGATGATCAGAGTGCAAGAACTCAAACCTCCAGGTACGTATCATCTTCTTGTTCATATTTATTCATCCTCTTCTTCCTCCGATTAACCCATATATTTCACATTATTTTCATTTCAGTGTTGTTCTCTTTTTATTTCCTATCATCTTCCGCATCCATTCCATGATCTAAAAATCGAATTAGCACTGCCGCCTATCGATTATCTTCAAGTTCACCACACAACTCCTCCATTTCTCCATTACTCCATCCACATCACTTCATTCCATACCTTGCAAAGGTCAGGAACCCAATTAGGGCTTCTTCTTCCATCTGTTTTCAGTCCTCCAATTCATTCCCTTAGCATTACAGTATATTTACGAATACTCGGGTTTTGTCTTCTAAACTTGCAGGACTTGAATGATCTGGAAATTGAAAGAGCTTCGTTCTCACAATTCATCTCCAGTGATACTCCACCAGGATGTCCTTCTAGCAATCTCCAGAGCATCCCTAGGGCACCATCATCTTCGTTAAACTACCACAGAGATTTTGCAATCTTTAGAGCTCATAGAGGACCATGAAGGCAGATAAAGAGACCTATCGGAGCTCTGCCCACTCACCACCACCCGCGGAGGAGAGGGAAAAACCGACAAAGCTGTAACTATTAGATCTGATCTCCCATATCAAATTCGACAGTGGATATCAACCCTTATCTGAGAACCAAGGTAACAGTTCACACCTGAGGCATGGAGCACCCGAGCGTACTCCGGAGCTTTAGAGAGAGACATGTTGACTGAGCTTGCATCGCCAAACCTAGCCAGGTCACGTGCTCAACGCACACGCGTCTGGTCAAATTGTAGACATGCCCAAAAGGAAGTCAAATTTGCAGGTAAGTCCCACCATTAGGAAAAATTGCTTAAATACTCGAGCGAGTTTATGTATTTATATTTTAGTCTCTTTTGGACTTATTTGTAATAAAATAAAAATACATTTTCTTGCATTTATGCCCCTGCCTTGTTGTATTTATAACTTGTGAACCATTTATCCCTTTTAATGAAATTTATGCTCTTTAATTGAGTGCATTTAAATCATAGTTTTGACTATCTTTCACGCATTAAATTTTAGAGGATTAATTTTGTCTATTCATCCTTATATTGATTTAAAATAAAATTGCACTTATGTTTACTTGGCTCATCTTGGCACTGATTTATCACCAATTAATTTGATTCCTTTCACAAGTATTTCTTTTATCTAATTAGGATCTTATTTTTGTGTTGTATGTACTTTTATGTTTATTGTATAATTGTTTGTCATATTAAATAATGGCATAAAAATTGTGTTAAAAAATGCATTCTCTTTGTGCTTGTTTGTATTGTGCCTAACCTAAAATCTATACATTAGTTAAAAATAAATAATCGACTCCTAAATTTAATTAAATAGTTGCTCGCATATCTATGTTCGACCTTAGACTTGCATAGGTATAAATTAAAGATGAGAACTCTTCATGGAGACCTTCTCTCGATTTCATTGATTGTCGATTGGCCCATGCTACAATGAGAGCATATTAGTATTGCCTATTAATGATTAATCAAGTACTATGTAACTTATAATTTAGTATTTACAACTTTTTATCATTAACATTACGGTTCTAAGTTTAAATTATTCTTGCGATATTCTGTGTTGTGACGTATGAGAATGTAGAACACCTTGTGTGAATGTGGATATATTTGTGACGCTTTTGTGTTTGTGGATATACTTGTGATGTTTGATTGTGAATGCAGATTCTATAGAATTAGTGTATTCTTGTACATGTATAATTTTTATATGCATAATTGCGAGGCAGGTAGGAAAGGATCGACGAAACTGAACTAGATAATAATTTTTTTAATCTGGCATATGAAAATATGACTACATGTAGTCCCCTATGTAGTAGCATTTTGGTGCATTTTTATATACTGACAATAGATATTATAAGTATAGGGGACCACTGTGCTCGCATGCTATGAGAAAAATATGCTCACATTGTGGTCGTAATCGATTTTGCGGCCTCGTCCATGTAACAACAATTCTTTCGACAACATGTAGTTGCATATACCAAGTACGACTATAATGCAAGTAGAATCCTAGAAGTAGATCCACCACACTGATGAGCATGAAATCCGCCTCGTAAATAATCAGAGAATGTCGTAGTATAGGAGGCGAAAATCGATCTATCAAAAACCACAATATTTAAATGTTGTGGAGTATTTTTGCCTGGCAAGTCTACCAAGGTCGAACATAGGGACACAAGCTACTCTATCTATTTCTCGACTTTCGAACAATTAAGAGCAAGTGTGAATAATTTCTCGATTACAAGTCTTCATGCAGATGCACAAGGTAAAATGCAGATCACAATGAAATAAAGTGATGTATGCAATTTTTAGTTGAATCTTATGCAATTATAAGATGATGCATCAATAAAGGATTACAAAAATACCCTAAAAGGATCACTAAATTGAGCAACAGAATATGAATTAAAATTAGAGTCACTTTGAGCACAATAATATGGATAATCATCAATTCAGAACAAGGACAAGTAGAGCAAGTTCATCATCTAACATAAAAAAATCACTTCATTTAAAATGGTGGCAGATGGGAAAATTAAACATGCCATGATATATATGAAGAAATAAGGATCAAAATGACACTAAATCATGCAATTTAGACCTATGATGCTCAAGTTATGAAGAAAACAATACAAGGGCATAATTGTAATAAAAATGCAAGAAATGAAAAGGATAAGTATTACTAATAGGTCCCTGGAGGGACCTACTTGCAATTAGCAAAAACCACCTGGGCCCTTATACAATTTTCCATGCGCGCAGGGGCATTTATGGAAATATTAAAAACCATCTGGGCCTCTTTGTAAATTACCCAGCCGCAAATGTGACACACGTGCTTGGGAACCAAAATGCAATTTTCAATTCGTTTGGGGTCTTCATCGTAATTTACCCAGGTCCTCACGTAGGGTGCACGTAAGGGGCCTAGGCTCGGGGCTCGCAGCTGGCTTGGGACATGTGGCTGATTTTGGTGGCTAGGCTCGAGGTTCGGAGTATCCGAGCCTGTTGGTTCATTGCTAGGCTCGGAGTACCACATGTCGCCATCCTAGCCGTCCGATCCAGATGATCGGACGACATCTATATTCTCTTCCTCCGCCGCATTCTACCAGAGGAGGCTACTCTCTGACGTACCCTCTATGGATCCTACATGATCCGACTGCTAATCCGATGGTCGATGCAGATGGTTAATGTCCGGGCAAAGGTGCTTGGTGGCTAGTGAAGCTCCATCGGTGTCTGGAAGAGCAAGGCGGAGGAGCATCGTCGGAGAGGAAGCTCGAGACGGGCAAGGCGGCGCAAGCTCCGGCCATTGTTGTACCTGCATATGTTAAGCATAACCAAAGCAAGTATGTGAAGTGCATGAGTGTTTGGTGAGTGAATGAAGGTCGTGGAGGTGACGTGAGGCGGTGGCCGTGAGCTTCTTCTCCGGCGAGGTCGAGAAGAAGGGGGTCGGAGCAGGGGAGGTTCTGGAGAAGGGAGGATGGGTCGATGTGGATGAGAGTGGTATGTCAGAGGTGCTAGATCGTTCAATGAAGGGTGAAAGTGGTGATAGGCGACAGGATAATTAGAAGAAAAAGTAAAGAAAAAAACAAGAAAATCACCTTGCCGGAGCAAGGTGCTGGTGGAGGCAGTGATCTGGGCTGAGGTCCTCATCGGACCTCTGGGGTCGTCGCACGACGAGGCTGATCGTGCCTTAGTGCTCAGCGGTGCTCGATAGCAACCACGACGTAGTTGGAGGCCACAGATCTCACCGGAGGGTGGCGACCATCGTCGCCTCAACAAGGCCGTCCTCCGCTGTCACCGGAGGGCGGAGGAGGCTAGGACGAACCCTCGTGAAGTGGTGGATGGGTTGCTTGGAGGCGGAGGGGGTGATTTTATAGGAGGTGATGGCCTGCCGTTATGAGGTGGCGAGGTGTGCTTGAACGACTGATTGATGGCGGGGGAGTAATGGAGGAGGGAGGCTGGAGGTTACGCGAGGGTGGCCGAAGTTAGGGCTACGTGAGGCAGCCGTTAGGTCATGGTGGAGTGATTGGGGGCGGCTGTAAATATGGAAGGGGGAAGAGGGACAATGAGGTGGAGGATGTTACATAAGGTTGAAGACGACATTTGAGCCGTTGGATCTCACAATCCAACGGCAGGGATGGTAGCGCGAGCAGAGGGCTACGATCAGATCCGAGGATCTGATCGAATGGCTGAAGGCTAGACACTAATGAGCAGTTGTGATGGAGGTTTGGATTCGATCCAAGGGTAATGAGTGATGGCATGACGTGGCGAAAGGATAGTTGTAAGATGAGGGATGATCGGGCGGTGGAGATGAGGGCGGACATGAGAGGTTGTGATCTGATCAGAGGTAGTGATCAGACGGCTATGGTTGAGGCGAGAATGGACAGTAAGGATCTGGGCAGGGAGGAGAAGATTAGACGGTCCAGGAGGGGCCTGGTGGTGGATGAAGGTGTGGTCGCGTGGCGGCTCCAGAGAGCGCCACATGGTTGCACCAGAAAATTCAAAAATATATAATCAAAGAAAAATAAAAAAGAATTAGTTAGATGCAAAATTAGGAAAAAGTCAAAACATGAAAGTTGTTCGTCTCGATGAGATTTACAAGTTTTATGTTGGACAAAAAGCCAAAAAAAGGTCATTTATACAAAAAGTATTTTTAGGGGTATTTTTAAGGGTGAAAAACACATGTTTTTTGGTTTTGAGTTGTTTTTGTATTTTTAATCTTTTTACAGGTTAAGAAAATTATAGACAAATATTTAACCTAATTTTTAGGGGATTTTAATAAAATAATTACAAGGTAATTAAATACAATAATTGTAGGTTAATTATACACGATATATACAATATAAAAATGAGGAATTATTGGTGAATTTTAGTTATTTGTTTAAGCCAGGGGGTTTAATTATTGATTTTTAGCATGATGAATATGAAATTCATCATACCCCTATACTTAAACCATGCTCGTCCTCGAGCATCTAAAGAATGAAGGAGTCAGATTAATTCCTGACAGTGCAAGTGAAGATTTCAAGGATCAATCTTTCGAAGACCCTTAATTTACGTGATCCTGAATTTTTGGGCTTATCCTAGCTCTAGTCAGAAGGAATACAACTTCTCTAATTATCAGACTCTCTTTTTGTACTTATAACATAAGGATATGAAATTAAGTGTATTGCATTTCATGAGAGTCGAGTCGAGGCATCACTCGAAGTTCCAGTCCAAGAGACTCTCCTCTAGACCTCATCCTCAATACTAGGGAATAAGTCTATTCTTGCTTCAGTCAACCGTCTCATTAGTTCGTCAGACTTGAAATGTAGATGGACGGCCAGATGATGGAGGACATAGGATTGTGTCTATTTTTCTCTTCCTCACATTGGAACAAGGGGCCTTTCGAGTGCCTTTTTACTCAACACAAGTAGATTTTTATCTTGTTGATAAATGTGTCCATCAAGAGAATTTGGAGTCGTCTGCACTTGTTTTTCTGGGAGTACATCGGGGTGTGTCTCTTTTGAGTATCTAAGATACATTCGACAATCAGACTCGTATCGCTTATGATGTAGAGCCCTTTTATGGTGTCAGCCCGACTCCTTGATCCTAATTAGCGCTTGGTCCAAGTG
Source organism: Ottelia alismoides (assembly GCA_037367405.1). Lineage (NCBI taxonomy): Eukaryota > Viridiplantae > Streptophyta > Magnoliopsida > Alismatales > Hydrocharitaceae > Ottelia > Ottelia alismoides. The sequence continues at coordinate 58,865 of JAZKJV010001112.1, forward strand.
GACACTTTGAAAATGTTTGGGAGCACTCACCATTGGTGGAAGCTCTTTTTGTAATTTGACTTTGGATGATAGAGCTTTTCTTGATTTTCTTTTCTTTTCTTTTTGGCTAGCTCCACTGCTTTTACCAAAAGTTGGCGCACATTGATCAACAATTATCATTAAGTTTCATCACACTATGAATCTTGTTCACATACTGACTAGTGTTCGCTGATACTCAGGTTTTCTGAAGCCTTCATTAACTTTATCCCATCCTCAAACATCATTAGATCGGGTCTAAACTCAAATATCTAGTCCTAGTTCCTTAAGTGATATCTCAACTCATCTCATCAATCATGCAGATGTGAAAAGTGATTGTGTTGATCATATTCTTTTGAAGGTAGAGATAAATAGTGCAATATAGCGCTCAAATCTTTCAAACTAGGGCAGTGTGGATAATTAAGTTTTAAAAAACCCTAATGACTAAGGAATGTTAACTCGGACTCTTTAGACCACAAAAATCCAGTGTCCTCAAAATCCTTAAGGCTTGAGTGAATGTGAGTGTGTCAGGAATACACCAACTCCTTAGTTAGTGCTTTTTACGTGATTTTTTTGTTTTTGCATATTTTTTATGGATTTTAATTTTCAAATTATTTTTATTTTATTCTTTGGAGAGACAATGATTGGTCCAGGCTCAATTGAATAAAAGTATCTACTCTCATCCAGTATGGGTGTAAGTACAGGCCGCTTGACGGACCTGTGTTACTTGAGGACGGAGCCATATACAATGTCCTCTAAACCACCCACTCTGCTAAGGGAGACCGAAGTTCCCTCACTGAAAGTGTCTACTAAGCTTACTGTCGAACTTTAACTCAAAGAAAAGTTTTTAATTTTTCAAAATTTAATGGAGTTTTTTTAACATAAAAAGGTTATTTACACAAATTAATCCCTCAGTTTAAAAAAAACCATTTTTACAAGGTTTTACAAAACTCAGTTCATAGGAATATTAAAACCAAGCCCACAAAAGAATTTCATTTTTTTTAAAAACAAGCTATGGCTAAAGTAAATATACAGTAATATACGGTATACCCCCCTATACTTAATTTTTGCTATGTCCTTATGGCATAAGTGATATAAAGCCATCGCTCGGTTAAATATAGAGTGATATAACAGAACTGAGGAAGAGGGTCCCTTATACTTAGGTCAAAAATTGACCCAAGTATAAGAAGACAATCGTGAGGGATGGATGGATAGGTGGGCCCCCCTATACTTAGGCTACAAATAGCCTAAGTAAGGTATCTGAGTCAGTGGGAGTCTGTATTTGGAGAAGCATTTACACTAAGATACAGGGGAGGAAGAGGATATGATTTTATATCAGAAGATGAGAAGGGGTTTTGTGCAATGTGTACAGTTTAAGGTGTGAGAGGGGAGAGAGATAGAGAAAGAGAGAGTGATTTGTGAAATATACAGAGAGGAAGGAGATGGGTTGGTGGTGGTGAGTGTTGTGCAAGTGTGTGTGTGTGTGGGGGGGGGGTGTAGATCATCTAGTGATCTACTTTTTTTCTTTTTCTTTTTTTACAACATGCAAGCCCTCTAATGAGGACTGTTAAAATAATACACATGCAATAATTTTTTTTTACAGTATGCAAATGCAAGCAGACTGCTAAAAATTCCTAAAATTTCTCCACCAATTCTTTTGCGGCCTCTTCAATGGAAGCTCCCAACTCCACGCCTTTATAGAGATCAAGCGTCCTCGATCTTCATGGGCCCTGCCATAAAATGGAATTGTTAGAAAAATAGGAAGGAATTAAATCAGCAGAGATGATGCAAAAATAATGCATGAAAGGAAGTTCTGTGAAAATTAAAAAAATTCAACACAAAAATAAATCAAAATTCAATAAATAAATAAAGGTGAGTCGTGTCCCCAGCGTCAATGCCAGTTGATGAGCACGAAATCTACCTCTTTAATAATAAGAGAATGTCGTAGTATAGGAGGTGAAAATCAGTTGATCAAAAATCACAATCTTTGAATGTTGTGGAGTATTTTTACTTGGCAAGTCTACCAAGGTCGAACACAGGGACACGAGCTACTCTATCTATTTATCGACTTTCGATCAATTAAGAGCAAGTGTGAATTATTTCTCGATTACAGGTCTTCATGCAGATGCACAAGGTAAAATACATATCACAATGCAATAAAGTGATGTATGCAATTTTTAGTTGAATTTTATGCAATTATAAGATGATGCATGCAAATAATACAAGGTTAAGTACATGCAAAATAAAGGATTTCAAAAATGCCCTAAAAGGGTCACTAAATTGAGCAACAGAATATGAATTGAAATTAGAGTCATTTTGAGCACAATAATATGGACAATCATCAATTCAGGACAAGGACAAGTAGAGCAAGTTCATCATATAACATAAAAAATCACTTCATTTAAATGGTGGCAGATGAGAAAATTAAACATGCCATGATATAGATGAAGAAACAAGGATCAAAACAACACTAAAATCATGCAATTTGGACCTACGATGCTCAAGTTATGAAGAAAACAATGCAGGAGCATAATTGTAATAAAAATGCAAGAAATAAAAAGGATAAGTATTTTAAATAGGTCCCTAGAGGGACCTATTTGCAATTAGCAAAAATTTCCCGGGCCCTTATGCATTTTTCCAAGCGCACAGAGGCATTTGTGCAAATATTAAAAACCAGCTGGGCCTCCCTGTAAATTACCCAGGCGTGCATGTGACACACGCACCTAGGGACCAAAATGCAATTTTCAATACTTCCGGGTGATGAGCGTCAAATTCGCCTCAATAATAATGTGGAATTATGCTGTAGTACAGGAGACGAATTTGGTTCTTCAAAAGCCACAGACTTTGAATGCTGTGGAATATTTGTACTTGGCAAGTGTACCAAGGTCGAACACATGGACACAACTACCTAATCAGAGTATTGAATTTTGATTCATGAGGCTCAATGTGATTTAATCTCAATTTCAGGTCCACATGCAAATTATGCGGCAATGCAAAGTGATGCTATGCTGTATGCATTTTTTATTTTGTTTTTATGCAAGTTAAAGTGATGTATGGGCAAATAATGCAAGAGAATATGCATGATGAATAGAATGTCAGAATTATACCCTAAAATGTGAGCAACGCAATATAGAATGAAATTAGAGTTAATTTGAACACATCATTAAAAATCAATCATCAAATCAAGCAAGACAAGTATAACATGGTCCCATTTTTCACATAAAAAATCACTTAAATTAAAACAGTGTCAAATGAAACAAGTAAGCATGCTAAAATGTAGAGGACAAAACAAGGATCAAAACGACACTAAAATCATGCAATTTGGACCTACGATGCTCAAGTTATGCTAAAAACAGTGCAAGGGCATAATTGTAATAAAAATGCAATAAAATAAAAGGATAAATATTGCATTTAGGTCCCTGGAGGGACTTAAATGCAATTATGAAAAACCGCCTGGGGTCCTATGCAATTTTCCCATTGCGCGCAGGGACCTTATTGTAATTTTGAAAAAGTTACAGGGCTTCCCTGTAAAATACCCAGGCACGCACGTGAGGCACGTGCCTGGGGACCAAAATGTAATTCTTCAAAACTTCGGGTCTTTTATGCAATTTACCCAGCACCTCACGTGCGCTGCACATGAGGGCTAGGCTCGGGTCATAGCCGCAGCTTCGAGCCATGTGTCGGCATGTTGAGGTTCGGGTTGAGGCTGTAGGTTGGGCTGAAGGCTCGGGCCACCATGTGGCATCATCTTGACCGTCCGATCCTGATGATCAGACGGTACGTGTAGTTCCTTCTTCAGCCGCGAGCCACCGGAGGAGGCGGGGCTCCGGTGACACGCGGATTTCTCCTCCGTGCTCCGCCAAGTCCTCTGATGATTGGAGGAGAAAGCTGGGGACCTGGCGAAGAAATTTATGATGTGGCGATGCTCCGAGGATGATCGGAGGTGACAGACGGTGCAACATCGCCGGAGTAGAAAAGCTCGAAGGGGCTCCGTTCAGAACTTCGGCCATTGACGATGGAAGCACCTGTAAAGGTTAGATAGCCGAAGCGTATTGTGACTGTGAGCGAAGTGAGGTGTATGGAAGCTGCGACGGTGACCGGAAGTGGTGGCTTTAGTGTCCTTCTCCGGCGGAGCAGAAGAAGAAGTGGGTCGGAGCGATTGGGGTTCTGGAGAAGAGAGAGGTGGTTGGCGAGGTTGCTGGTGGTCGGGTGGAGCTCGTGGGGTGATTAGGTGAGGATGATGATGGCTGGATGTGGAGGGACAAATGGGAGAAAAAGAAAGAAAAGCGGGGCACCTTGCCGGAGCGAGATGTGGCGGAGGAGGAGGTCTAGGCTGAGCACCAGGGGCGCTCGGGTCATGGCTCAACCTGGACGACCGGTCCAGGGAGCTTAGCTACCACCAGAGAGGTGGAGCTTACATGGCGGAGCAGCCATGGATCTCACCGGGGCTTCGGCCGTTATCGCCCCCTTGCAAGGGCCTCTCCGCTGTCACCGGAGGGCCAAGGGCTGGGCCGAAGCCCCAAATTGGTGATGCGGGCTGATGCAGGCGGAGGGCGACTATTTAAAGGCGGAGGTGGAGACGTGCAGGTGGTGATGAGAACGGTTTCGAAGGAGGTTTTCAGGGTGATGGAGTAATGGCGAGGCGAATTGAAGTAGGCACGAGGAAGACAGGGGATAGGGCTACGTGGGGCAGCCGTTAGGTGGTGTAGGAGTGACTGGAACGCCAGCCAAAAAAGGATGGGGGATGGGTGGTTGCGAGATGAAACGGTTGGGGGGAGGGGGTTATTGAGGTTGACGATGAGCTATAGCCGTTGGATCAAGGAATCCAACGGCTGGGATTGAGGTGCGAACTGAGGGATGCGATCAGATTATTAGATCTGATCGTACGGCTGGATGCCAGGCGGTGAAGAATGGTCTGGATTGGAGGATGGTGGGAATCCAACGGTGGTAGGTGAGGAGATGACGTGGTAGTTGGAGAGCCTTCAGATGGGACGAGGATCGGGCGGTTGAGATTAAAGGGGTGGCGTGGCTGCACAGGAGGCGTAGGATGAGGGATTGATCAAGCGGTGGAGATTGGAGGGAGACGTGGCAGGTGGAGGGCCGTAGGATGGGTGCTGGATCGAGTGGCTGAGGAATAGGCGGAAGCGAGTGGGTGAGATTAGATCTCAGGAGAGGTCTGACGGTTGGAGATGAGGCGGGGATGAACGGCAGAGATGGAGGCGAGGATGGCGTAATCCAACGGCCCAGGAGAGGGCCGGGTGGCGGGAGATGAAGCGGGCCACGTGGGCGGTCCAGAGGGTGCCACGTGGCCCAATCAGAGCAATTTAAAAATAAAAACAAAGAAAATTAGAAAAGAAATAGTTAGAGGCCGAATTTGGAAAAAGTCAAAACATGAAAGTTGCTCGTCTCGATGAGATCTACAACTTTCATGTTGGTCAAAAAGCCAAAAGAGGTCATCTGTACACAAGCTAATTTTGGGGGGTATTTTTAAGGGGATAAAAACACCAAGTTTGTGGTTTTGATTTGTTTTTGTATTTTTTATCTTTTTAAGGGTCAGTGAATTATAGACAACTTATCTACCTAATTTTTAGAGGTTTTTGAGTGATAAAATAATTACAAGAAAAATAAGGGAAATTAAATACAAATAATTAACTGGTAAATTATTCACAATATAGTACAAGATAAAGTCAAAGAATTAAAGGTGATTTTATTGGATTAATTAAGACATGGGTTTTAATAGAGAGTTTTTAGCATGATGAATACGAGATTCATCACCGGGGTCTTCATCGTAATTTACCCAGACCCTCACACGGGATGCACGTGAGGGCCTATGCTCGGGGCTCGCAGCTGGCTTGGGACACGTGGCTAATTTTGGCGGCTCAGCTCGAGGTTCGGAGTATCTGAGACTGTTGGTTCGTTGCTAGGCTCGGAATGCCACGTGTCGTCATCCTAGCCGTCCGATCCAGATGATCGGATGACATCTGTATTCTCTTCCTCCGCCATAGTCTACCGGAGGAGGCTGCGCTTCAGCGTACCCTCTATGGATCCTCCGTGCTCCGACTGCTCCTCTGATGGTCGATGCATATGGCTAATGTCCGGGCGAAGGTGCTTGGTGGCTGGTGAAGCTCCATCGGTGTCTGGAAGAGCAAGGCAGAGGAGCATCGTCGGAGAGGAAGCTCGAGACCGGCAAGGCGGCGCAAGCTCCGGCCATTGATGTACCTGCAGATGTTAAGCATAGTCGAAGCGAGTGCGTGAAGTGCATGAGTGTTTGGTTAGTGAATGAAAGCCGTGGAGGTGACGGGAGGCGGTAGCCGTGATCTTCTTCTCCGGTGAGGCCGAGAAGAAGGGAGTCGAAGTGGGGGGTTCTGAAGAAGGGAGGATGGGTCGGTGTGGATGAGAGTGGTATGGCGGAGGTGCTATATTGTTCAATGGAGGGTGAAAGTGGTGATAGGCGATTGGATAATTGGAAGAAAAAGTAAAGAAAAAACTGGAAAATCACCTCGTTGGAGCAAGGTGCTAGTGGAGGCAGTGATCTGGGCTGAGGTCCTCATCGGACCTCTAGGGTCGTCGCATGACAAGGCCGATCGTGCCTCAGTGCTCAGTGGTGCTCGATAGCAACCACGACATGGCCGGGGGCCACGTATCTCACCAGATGATGGCGACCATCGTCGCCTCGACAGCTCCGCCCTCCGTTGTCACCGGAGGACGGAGGAGGCTCAGACGAACCCTCATGAAGTGGTGGATGGGTTGCTCGGAGGCGAAGGGGGGTGATTTTATAGGAGGTGATGGCCTGCCGTTATGAGGTGGCGGGTTGTACTTGAATGACTGATTGATGGCGGGGGAGTAATGGAGGAGGGAGGCTGGAGGTTACGTGAGGGTGGCTGAAGTTAGGGCTACGTGAGGCAGCTGTTAGGTCATGGTGGAGTGATTGGGGGCGACCATCAAGAATGGAAGGGGGAAGAGGGACATCGAGGTGGAGGACATTACGTAAGGTTGAAGACGACATTTCAGCCGTTGGATCTCACGATCCAATGGCTGGGATGGTAGCGTGGGCGGAGGGCTACGATCAGATCCGAAGATCTGATCGAATGGATGAAGGCTAGACACTAACGAGCGGCTGTGATGGAGGTTAGGATTCGATCCAAGGGTGATGAGCGAGGGCATGATGTGGCGAAAGGATAGTCGTGGGATGAGGGATGATCGGGCGGTGGAGATGAGGGCGGACATGAGAGGCTTTGATCTGATCAGAGGCAGTGATCGAACGACTATGGTTGAGGCAAGAATGAACGGTGAGGATCTAGGTCGGGAGGAGAAGATCAGACAACTCAGGAGGGGCCGGGTGGCAGATGAAGGTGCGGCCGCGTGACGGCTCCAGAGAGCGCCACGTGGCTGCACCAGAAAATTCAAAAATATAAAATAAAAAAAATCGAAAAGAATTAGTTAGAGGCAAAATTAGGAATAAGTCAAAACATGAAAGTTGTTCATCTCGATGAGATCTGCAAGTTTCATGTTGGATGAAAAGCCAAAAAAGGTCATTTATACAAAAAGTATTTTTGAGGATATTTTTAAGGGGTTAAAAACACATGTTTTTTGGTTTTGAATTGTTTTTGTATTTTTAGTCTTTTTAAAGGTTAAGAAAATTATAGACAAATGTTGAACCTAATTTTTATTGGTTTTTAATAAAATAATTACAAGGTAATTAAATACAATAATTACAGGTTAATTATACACGATATATACAATATAAAAATGAGGAATTATTGGTGAATTTTAGTGATTTATTTAAGCTAGGGGATTTAATTGTTGATTTTTAGCATGATGAATACGAGATTCATCACACACTTGCTCATCCTATAAGCACATGTAATTTATCATAAAATTAATAAACGGGTGGCGTTATTGCTCCCACAGTTTAATCCATCCAATCAGGAATCCTTGGCAACATAAGCTTAGGGTTCATACCTTTTAACTCATTTATCATACCATAAAATAATTGAATCCATGGTCTGGAAATCATATTTCATCGAAGTAAGGATTAAATTGAGAACAATGTCATGCATGGAAGAAATATAAAGTACTGCAACAACTGCAATAGTAATAAAATTACTTAGTATAGCTAACCGTAGGTGGCCATCTATAGCAGTAACCATAAGTGGCATTAACTAAGCTAAAGGACTGTAGAAAACTAGTATGCAAGATCATCTACTGATTTAACCATAGCTTACCGGTAGTAACCATGGTAATCTGGCATTGACCAAAGCAACAAAGCACTAACAAATGCAGATGGATCTAAAGTTGAAGTAGCCATACACAAGGACCAAAGGCTGCTGGATCTCCTAACAAAGCAAATTAGAAGTACCCAAATGCAACTGTATGCCAAAAAATCAAAGAAAAATGAGCAGTTGAAAAGATATGTCATGAACTGTTAGAAGAGCATCGTAATAAGGATCTAAAGCTCTCCAAATGAGCATAAATAATTGCAGCTGTGAGAAACGTCTGAGTGATCAAGATTCTGTAATTAATATTGTAATAACTATAACATATAAAACAACTCCCAATTGAGCATCAACAAACACAACCAAACACAAGAGCCAAATGCAAAAAAGCTATGTTTATGATAAGCAACTAGATATCCAATTAAGAAAAGTAGAAGTACCATAATAAGGATATCAAACACAAGATCTCAAGAAGAACCATAATAAGCATCACACAATTAAGGATCAAATAAAAAACCACATAATGCTGCTGCAACTAAAGAAGTAACCAAACACAATAAGCGAATGGAGCTAGATATCCAAATGAGAAAAGTAGCAGTAACAAAATCAAAGATAAATGAGCACCATAATAAGGTTCTAAATCAACTTCCAAAACATAAAACCAAATAATGCAGATGGATTTGAAGGAGCGGTACCTGAACACGATAACTAAATGATGTTGGGTGTCTAAATTAGCAAAGTAGCAACGATAAAAATGCATCTGGATGTAAAAACTCCAAATAACATCGAACAACAACAAGACAAATGTCATGAAGTACTAAATGAGCACCATAAGGACATAAAGAACATCACAATCGAAAATCAAATGTGATAGTAAAATAAGAGTAACTAAACACACGAACCGTATGCAACAAAATAGTATGTCATGAAATGCTATATGAGGTGTGCACACACACAACCAGGAAGAACACGTCACCAAGCACAACATGAATCCCACATGAGGACTCCAGAATGGCTACTTATAGGCCTTCGTTGGGGCGGAGATAGAAACCCTAGAACCCTCGTCAGAAGCCACGATCGAGTTGTCAGCTCAAGAAAGCCAAGGACGACATGCCTCTAGGACGAGGGTTTAATAGAGATGAGGAGTAAAGTCATACCTTTCCCATCCACCCCATTCAAAGCTCACTCGATCGATCAAACCCCCGCATGCCAGAGATTCCAATCAAGGACGGTCAAAGAACGAAGCACATGCAATTATTCACAGTGAGGAGGGGCTCGGGCATCTTTCGTGGGAGATGCGGTTGAGGAAGAAGGTCACGAGACGGGAGGGAGATGGCTCGGGAGTGGAATAGCAACGTCGGGGAAGGTGAGGAGCGAGTGCGTCGAAGGAGAATTGTTGTATGCATTTCTCTCTCCCAATTCCACCCTATTCCCAGGGCCTATTCCGCCATCGAACAACCCCTCGTTTGAAGCTCCATCTTGATGTGATTGATATGATAGTTCCTTCTGCCACACCACCTAGTATCTTAGACGTTGCATTCCTTTTCAAGAAACCATTCTTTCTTGCCCTGATCAAAATCCAGTTTTCTCCAAATCCTTATTTCTCTCCATCTACCATTTTCACCCATCAAATTAATCCAATGTTCTAAAATTTCAAATTCTCTCCACGTATCCTTTTTAAACCATTATAACCCTTTCAAACCTAATCTCATATTGTCCTATTATGGAACAAATAATCAGATACATATATGAATATAAATTTACATTATCTTTATCTACTTTTACTTACAAATAGAGATACGTGACCCACATTGATGGATATAATAATTGTTTTATGATATCCTCAAAATGAATACGGATAAATAATAGATACAAGTCAGATATTGATAATATTTGAAACACTATATATATATAACTTAAATATACACATATTACATGGCTTACTTAGTTTAGAGAAAAGGGAAAATGTGCCCATGACCACATACTGCCCGTGTGTTCCCATCTATCAAAATGAATAATTTTTTAATTATAATGTAAATCAAATTCATGGAACTTGATTTATATTATAAAATTTAGATTGTAATAAACTTTCGTAATCCATCCATCGAGCGATGCTGGATTTATTTCATCACAATCGTTGATTGATTATCATTGTTGGATTGTGTTCGCACTAGAATTTGTGTACTTGAAACTTAGTGGGCACACAATGTAGTGTATGCACATGGACACATACTCCTTGCCCTCTTGATTTTATAATAATTATATAAATTATGGTGGAAGGAGGTATATAATTATGCTACATATAAACTAAACTAAATCTGCATCCATATTTATATATGAATAAAAATAATAGATAAATATATAAAGATATTTCGAAATATCAAAGCAATTTTCACATCCGAATACACTTTAATATTATGTATATAATTTATATAAAATGAATACAGTAATGGATCATATATATATATATATAGCCGTATCCATTTGCATCCCTATATCTTATTCATTGGACCGAATTCTTAGACAAATTTTTCTCTTAGTCCCATGTATTCCATGTCCAACTTATCCAAACCTTCTTTTACCCCAAATTCTATCACAATCATCTCTCCTCAACAATCGAGTTTATTGCTACCCTAATTGTGGAACAATTCTATGACAACCTCATTGACATTAGAATGTGGTCTGATGGTAGTGCAGTTTGCCTACACTTTAAAGGACCCGAGTTCGAATCCCAATGACGACACTCCAGACCTCTGAAATTATCGAGCCTACCGTTATAAAAAACCTCATTGACAATGGAAGTCGAGAGGAAGGTTATTGTCTTCCCACTATCATAGTCAACCACATATTTATTATAGATTTCTATGTTGCACAAGCAATCGTAGCTTATCCTAATTAGGAATCCATTATCGACAAGCTTGCTCATCGTGAGTACTTATTAGGGATGATTATCGGGTCGGGCGGACCGGGCTGGGCATCGGCCCGAACTTGAACCCGTTTATTTTGTCGGGTTTTGGACCGGGCCGCAGCCCGATAAAATCTGGATGGGCTAGCCCGAACCCGAACTCGAACTCGACCCGAAGTTAAACGAGCCGGGTTCGGGCCGGGCCGGCCCAGTAGCTTTTTTCCCTTTAAAAACTTTTGTTTTTTTTTGAAAATGCTTAATTCAACGGGTGATATGGAAATGCCTTTATAAAAACCTTTTTATTTTTTAAAAAATTTCTGATAAATCTTAGAGTTTTGACATCCCTATGGCATTTTGATAAAAAAACTTTGAAATGTTTGATTTTTTTCTCTTCAAAAACTTTTTATTTTTTCATATGCATTGTATTTTTTTTTTCAAAACTTTGAGATGCCGGTGCATGTAGTATCGTTGGAGAGTGGAGATAGGGTTTGAGGGGGATTGGGTGGGGTGGGCCATGAGGGATTAGGAATATTATATATATTATATTATATAAGTTTGGGATCGGGCTTCAGGTCGGGTTTCGGGTCGGGCTTCGGGTCGGGCGCTACTCAGCCCGAACCCGGCCTGTTTTAGAAACAGGCTCTTTTTTCGAGGCCGAGCCCGGCCCAAATTTAAACGGCTTCGGGTTTGGGCCGAGCTTAACGGGCTGGGTTGCGGGCCGGATCGGGCTAGCCCGGCCCAATGCTCATCCCTAGTACTTATTCACAACAGAGTAGGGATGTCAATCTGGGTCTACCCATTGGGTATCCGACTCAAACCCGTCGCATTTAAGGACCTGAAACCCATTCCATTTACTTTTGGACGGGTTTGGGTTTTGAATTGACTACCCATGCGGTATGGGTATGGGTTTGGAATTGCCTTGTGCGTACCCGAAACCGAACCCGCCCCATACCTGAATAATATGTGTGTGTGTGTGTTTGTGTGTGTTGTATTTTAATCAAACTAGCGCAAATCCATTTCATATCTATTACATGTCGATCTACATGTATAAATTTTCAACTCAATTTTCTCCTCTCCATCCATTTATTCATATTCAACTAACTTTTTGTATCTTTAATAAATAAAAAACTGTCAGCACAAAAGAGTTGAACACTTAACATATATAAACCTTCAATATTCTTTATATATTGCACATTTTCATGAATAGTCATATTACACGATCTCACTCTGAAAATCTTGTAAACATTTATAAACAACTTAAGCATCTCGAAGATATGGGTACCCATCACGTATACGGATATCCGACGGGTATATGGGTACCCGCTAGAAATGACCCATTTAATAAATGGACGAGTATAGGTAGTTATATTATAAATGAGTATGGGTTTGAGAATAGTAATACCCACCCCAAACCCGACCCGCGTTGACATCCCTGCAACAGAGACATTCCAAGATACAAAGCACCCTCTCTCATCGTCGTATTATTAACTAATTCCTTATTTTCTAAATCGTGTCTTCTCTACGAACTTCTAGAATAAGATGACCCATCTATCTCATGTCACTTATCAGATTTCCTTTCTCATCTGCATCTTTATCCATTGTCACACATTCGATTGGAACCACTTCTTATTCTCTATCCTCATCACCAAACCTTTCAACTCCTCCAACGATGACACTTCCTACGAAGTTAAACATGAAAACTTCATTTGCCTACAAGAAGCATTTACCCTCTCCTCATGATTCTCATGAAGACTATGATACCTTCATTGGCTAGATTCTTTCTATTGTGTTTCAATTTTCTTTTACTTAATATGTAATATTATGGAACACCATTTATGTATTTGTGATATCAACTATGTTTTATTTTTACATCATTTTTTAGAATTTGTATCATATTTTTTTAAAGAAGTTCTTCCCTTGTTTGATCTTGATTACACTATCTTTCTTACAATTCTTAATCGCTTTTCTTGAAGGGAGACGAGAAAAGTTTAACTAGTTGTAAAAATTTTTGAGTTGTCAAAAAAATTAGAAGATTTTTTAATCCCTTACTTCATTAGGTGTCTTAGTTATTTTTTTAAAAAAATGGTAGTACATCAAACAATGATAGACTCAAAATATTCAAGACTAATCAAATTATTTTGTTGTAACTGCAAAGGGAGATAAGATTAACAAAATACACAATCACGAAACCATTTTCATAATGGCACACAACTCTTGATAGGGACAAGCATTATGGTTTTCTATAATTTGCAAAATTGATCAAAAGACATATTTCAAGCCTCAAGTGATGAGATCATGTTTTGAACAAAAAAGCCTCAAGTCTAATCTTGTTTTTACTTGTAATCACACTTTTAAAGGCTCACAGATATACAAGATTGCATATGTTTTATAAGCATGCCGAATTCTTACTCAGATGCTTAATTTACACGTATACCTCCAGCGTAATCGATCATTATTGATACAACGATCGATCACTTTTAGTCGTCGGTCAAAGATTAATGGTCCACCTTTTGCACATTGATCGGTCACTGATTGTTGACTGATGGATCACTTTTTGCTAATGGTTATTTTCTGATCGATCACCTAAGATCGAATAATTGATAACTTAAACTTACTTCCTAAATTCTGGTTTGACCATTTTAGATAATCCGATCGATCGCTTTTTAAATATTGATTTTCAATTTAATAAAAATCACTTGAATGGTCAATTACTTGTCAATTTGATTGATCACCTTACTTCGACTTATCGATCACTGGATTGTTATTAAGTCAAATTTGAGTTTTGATTTTATTGCTAAGCTGATTTCCATATGCTCTTTTGAGCTCCAGTGTCTACAATCTCCTTATATATGCTCTCTACCTCTCTTCATACTTTATACACCACTATATTTAAAGAGAGGAATTCTTGTGCATCATATACCTTGAGAGCTATAAATATACTTTCACCAAGCCTTGAGAAGTCCTCTTAGCCCTGATAGCTATACCGCTTACTCTTCAATTCTCAGTGATCTGGTTGAACTAATAGTGTGTCGACCTTACTTGAGAAACATCACATAGTAGGTCATGGTAGATGCTTTTGAGAGCTTTAGGTGAATTGCATATGCACATTTCATCATAGGATACATAATTGGCCACTTATTTTTAGGGTGAGTATAACTCTTCAGATGACTTGGTTGACAGAGTTGCAGCTCCCTATACTATATGCCATTGTTACCAGAGTTGGGTGCTAACAACTAGATTAGTTGAAGCTTTGAACTTCCATATAAGTTTCAATTTATACTTTTGATACTGGTTGGTCGTAGTACATTCTTAATATAAAATTTCTCTTTTAACATGTGAGTTTGGTATAAAAGGATAATTGAATATATGGATTAAGTAATGTAAAGGAAAATGGAATAGTCGCATTGTATGTATTATGATGTGTTAGACAATGGAACATAATTATAGGTACACAACTCAATTATTATGCTACTTATTTATAGTTGATATAATCGATGTAGTTTTATCTTTACTTATTTATAGGTTATTTCACTCATAAATTATATTTTTTTAAAAAATTCAATAGGTACTAGTATTTTGGTCGAGGAGCACTATTTGTCCTAATCAAGTTTTTCTTCTGTCTTGAATTCCACATCTAGCTCTTACCGTTTATTGTAATATAGAGAATACTATTCCATCTCTTGTCATCTATAATTGTGGATATTTTCTATTGAATGGAAATGTTTATTTATCTCTATATTTTGTATGAATGGTATATCGAGCGGGTCTTTGTGATTATTGTTGTGTAAGAATGATCATGTGTTGCGATGCGCATGCAGAGCTATCAGAGTCCAATTTCTCTTCCTCACCGTGCTTCTATGTTGCCTTGTAGGATTCAGACCGCACAACAGTTGGACAAGACCCAATTAAAGGGTGGTTTTGCAACTATTAGTCTACCACCACCTATTCCTCTACTAATGCCATGACATGAGCATACCTGTTTGAAGTAGTGACCGGAACATGATAAGAAATTCTTCTGAACTTGCATGATTCAGAAAGGGAGATTTTTTGCGCAGATCATCATTACCCGACATGCAAAATTTTATTAGACTACGACCTCGAAAATTAAATACTTGTCCATCAACTTTATCTTATCCAAAACTTCTAGGACATATTTATTAATTTTATATCAAATAATGACTATATCCATCCATCCTAAACAAAAAAGATTTACTTTCTCGGTCATATTTTTGTACAAATTACTTGATAATGCTAGCATAAGAGACCCATTTGATCCTATTATTTGGAAAAAAACCTTTCTCCCCCAAACTATCTTTCTTCGTTTGACTTTTATCAAATGGCAAGCTTTTATCCTAAACAATTTCAAACGTTTTTTTTTTAAAATAAAGCGAGGGTGATATCCCAAGATGGGATTCACCGCCTTATGGAATTTTTATTAGAAGAACATGTGTAGAGTACATCATCTTGATGCCCAGAAACGATACAACGGTTACAGTGGGCGAGAACGTTCTCTGGATAAAACCTTTGATTTTTGAAAATGAGATCGTTCCTCCCCCCAAATAGCCCAAAGAACCGCAAAAGGTAATGTGCAGTCATCGGAAGAGTTACCCCCCACCGACCTTACCGACCTCCAGAAGTCAATGATTCCCCCAGTCGAGATCCACGATGTCCCTACCTCCTTCCACACCTGCTCAGACGTTGGACATTTGAAGAATAAATGATCTCCATCTTCCACCTGCTCTCCGCATCTGTCGCACTGAGTGTCTGGAATACCAAATATCCTTCCCCTCCTTGCTTTGTCACACAACCTACCCCTTCTCAAGCACCATAGGAAGATCTTGACCCTGCACGGGATCTAGTTAGCCCAAATAATCTTCATATCCTTGCATAGATCTGCATCCATGGGCGACGTGTTACAATTAAACTCCATGTACGCCTTCTTTGTCGAGAATCTGCCTCCATCCCACTCGAAATGGTCCCTGCCCTATGTGATGCAATCCGTAGATGGGAGCTCCGACTGCATCTTGACTAACTCGTCTGAACGCCGGCTAGAGAGGACCGACACGAACTGTGGGTCCCAAGACCCCGATATCCCAACATGCCCCAAGGTACAATCATTCGATGCTGCCAATGCGAATAGTCTTGGAAACCTACTGCTTAGCGCCTCGTCACCCGTCCAATCATCCCTCCAAAACTTAAACCCACTCCCATCCCCAATCTTCGGACGCAATCTCGAAGCTACGGGAGGCAGAACTTCTCGTACCCCGCTCCAAAGTGGGGATTCAAACCGCACTCTTCCTGCCTCCAGCGATCCTTGCACCCCGTAGAGCTCACGCAACAGTATGGCCGCCAACCTGTCCGTTTCTCCCCAAATCTGAGTGATCCACTTTGCCAACAAAGCTTTGTTCATGCACGTCACATCTCGAATACTTAAACCTCCTTCGCTTCGCGGTCGTGTCAACTCTTCCCAACCAACTAAATGCATCCCTGTTCTCTTCTGCTTGCCATCGGACCCGAAAAATCTCTTCATCATGGCTTCGATCTTCTTGCGTACTCCCACCGGCATCAATCTTGTTGAAAAAAAGAAGATAGGAATAGCCGAAAGCACATGCTTTAGGAGAATCAGCTTTCCCCCCTTAGAAAGCGTAGTTGCTTTCCACCCAGCCAGTCTCTGCTCCATTCTCTGAAGAACAATGTCCCAATCCGATTTTTTGAGTCTGCCAGCTACCAGGGGAAGTCCCAAATATGAGATCGGTAACTCCCATAAAGGACACTCCAATAGCTCTGCCACTATGTTACCTTCATCTCCCTCCATCACGAAAGGGATTACAACAGACTTATGCTTATTGATCTGGAGGCCTGAAAGACTGCTAAAGACCTCAACAATCTGTGCCGCCCTTCTTTTCATCTCCTCTGATCCTGCCAGGAAAATCACTATATCGTCTGCATATTTTAACAACGGTATGGAGATGTTGCCACAATGAAACCCCTCGTACCAGCCTTCGTTCACGGCATGCCTGAACATTACTGCTAATGCATCAGCCACCAAGACAAACAACATCGGTGCTAATGGACAACCCTGCCTAACTCCCCTCTGTGGTTGAAAAAAACCCCCTTCGGGCCTCCCATTCACCATGACCTAGTAAGAAGAAGTAGTGACGCATCTCTTCATCCAAGCTATCCATTTGTCTGGAAAACCACGCCTCCTAAGCGACACCCAAAGGAAGTTCCAGTCCACGCTGTCATAGGCTTTTGCATAGTCGATCTTCCACATCACCCCTTTGTTCTTCGCACGCCTCCATTGGAGGCAAATCTCAGACGCCATAATCAAACCATCTGCCATCTGTCGCCCGGGTATGAAAGTTGACT
This sequence comes from Ottelia alismoides, assembly GCA_037367405.1. NCBI lineage: Eukaryota > Viridiplantae > Streptophyta > Magnoliopsida > Alismatales > Hydrocharitaceae > Ottelia > Ottelia alismoides. The sequence continues at coordinate 76,370 of JAZKJV010001112.1, forward strand.
GCCCCTGAAGAATCACCGAGTTGAGCACATTATTTAATCTGTTTGCCAGGACTTTTGCAATGATGAGGTAAATGACGTTGGACAACGCGATCGGCCTGTAGTCTTCCACAGTTAATGGATGGTCTTTCTTGGGTAAGAGAACAAGTAGTACCCTATTCACCCTCTCAAAGCCCCAGTTCCCCTCCCTAAACTCCTTGATCACGTCCAGGATCTCTTCCTTCAGCATGTCCCAGAACTCCCTGTAGAAAAAAATCGGGAAGCCATCAGGGCCTGGGGCACCATCCACGTTCAGTCCCCAAACCGCATTCTTAATCTCTTCCTCCTCGAACGATGCCTCAAGCCCCGCCGCTCGCTGCTCTGATATCACTTCTACTCCTCTCCCAAGCCAACCCCTACCCCCCCCCCCCCCCCCCGCCTCCTTCTAGAAGCCTCCACAAAATGCCCCCTGAGGGCAACCCCCAGTTGTGCGTCCACTATGATCCCTCCAATATTCAGTTCTTGGATATAGTTCCGCCTTCTTCTACCCGAGACCATTGTATGGAAAAATTTTGTGTTTGCGTCTCCTTCTCGCAACCACTTTTGTCTGGATCTCTGTCGCCACTCGACCTCCTCTTTCCTATCTTCCAACATCAAATGTGTCATTAGCCTCATAAATAAAAACTCTTTCGAGCATTCCTTTGCTTCTTACATTTTTATCCTCCAACTTCTTTACCAAGTATCCTGACCTCAATGCAAAAGTAGGATGAAAAAGAAATTTCACTAGCATTTCTAGCACAATTTCAATTTTATACTCGGAGATCTTTATGGATTTGAGTCAATTTTCTTTCTCTCACCCGTTCCTTTTTAGGATTTTGTAGATGGAAAACATGGTTGAACTTAATCTCCCATGACGCTTAGAGGCATTCAATTTGAGAATAAGCAGAAATAAGGATGGAGAATAAGTTGGAATAAACACTATTCATGCTCGGTTGGAAGGATAAGAATAAGGAAAATATGGTTAAATAAGGGTAGGTAAGTGTTATTCTCCATTCGGTTGGCACATGAGGGATAATGAGTAAGGGTTATAAGTTAGTGGATAAGGAAGAATAAGAGAAGAGGGGAAGGGAAATAAGAGAGTGGATAGGGAGGAACGATGGAAGAGGGGAAGGGGAATAAGAGAGTAGATAAAAAGGAATAAGAAAGGAATAAGGGAGTGTAATAAGGAGTAAATAAGGAGCAATAAGGAAAGAGTGGAATAAAGGCTTATTCTGATTCATGTTCCCTACCAAACATGCCCTTAGGAGCCGTTCGGTAGGTGGCCCATTCACTCTCTCTCATATGTGGGTCCTACATTTATCTTTTTTAATATATTAAATAAATCAATTCTTTTTTATCAATTCAATCAAAAAATAATATATTATACTATCATATCATATAAAAAATTATAAACTACTCCACTTCTACTCACTTTCCAAACTTCAATGCAATCACATCACAATAACTGCACACTTTTTCAAATTTCAATACAATCATATCATAACAAACCCACTTCAAACTCACCCCCAGTTTAACTCTCTATCCAAACACCAAAATACAAAAACAGTTACCCTCTACCAGTTTAACCCGCCCTAACCCACATATCAAACGCATCCTTAAAGATTTTCGAAGTACCTCCTTATGCTCCTATGTCCTTACTATATATGATACTCTTCTCTCATGGCGGCATTCAAATCTTTTTACGTAACAAACTTTAATCTTCAACAATTTTTTATTTATTTGTAGAAAAGTTTATTCTCCGACTCTCTCTTCTTTTTATTCACAAAAGTCTAGAATTGTGAATTTTGTAAGAAATCAATATCCCAACTGATATTATAAAAAAAGATCGGTGCATAACTGATAATATAGAAGTTAAAAAAAGGAACGAGTGATAAAAATTCAATTTTATAACAACTATTTTTTTTTGAAAAAGAATGGAATAAATAAGGGATTTTTACCCGGCAGACCCTATAAACTTGCTAAATGACCTCTACGACCTTCGAAACATCGTATTCCCCCTCGACCTCGTAAACTTGCTCCGTCTACCGTTAATTTGAAACTTATTGAGTTAACTTGCTTGGGTTTAGGATTGGGTTAATCAAACTGCAACAGATCCAACGGTAGGATTTTTCCTCCTCTCTCTCTTTCCTTCTTCTCTCCTCCTTCTTCCTCTTCCTTTCCTTACGATGGAAAGGTTTTGCAGCGCTGGGAGCATGTAGGGATCGCTGGAGCATGAGAAGGAGCCACTAGAGCATCTCGGGATTACTCCAACGACAATTGCATCACAGCCTCAGAGAAATCTGATAAGAAGAGCTGCAAAATCATCCCGGGCATATCAGTTGATGGCCAAACTGAGGATGTCAGCTTGGGAGACACCGAGAATCATACAGGGATAAAGAGGAGATCATGGGCCACAAATCCCATCATGCCTCTCAGAGCAAGAGGATGGTATGTGCTCAAGAACAGCAAAGCCTGGAAGCTCCTAAGGAACTGGGGGTAGAGGGGAGATCAAGGGAGGGAAGGTCGGGGAGGAGGCCTGGGCGGGCGGAGAGGAGGACAGGGGAGGGGAGGAGGCCTGGGTGGGCAAAGGGGAGGTCGGGGAGGGGAGGAGACCTAGGCGGGCGGAGGGGAGGACATGGCAGGGGAGGAGGCTTGGGCAGGCAAAGAGGAGGTCGGGGAGGGGACGAGATGTGGGCGGGCAGAGGGGAGGACAGAGGAGGAGGCCTTGGCGGGCAAAGGAGAGGTCGGGGAGGGGAGGAGACCTGGGCGGGCGGAGGGGAGGAGGGGAGGGGAGGAGGCCTGGGCGGGCAAATGGGGAGGTCAGGGAGGGGAGGAGACCTGGGTGGGCGGAGGGGAGGACAGGGGAGGAGGCCTAGGCGGCAAAGGGGAGGTCGGGGAGGGGAGGAGGTCTTGGCGGGCGGAGGGGACGTCATGGGAGGGGAGGAGGTCTGAGCGAGCGGAGGGGACGTCAGGGGAGGGGAGGAGGCCTTGGCGGGCGGAGGGGAGGTCAGGGGAGGGGAGGAGGCTTAACCGGGCGGAGGGGAGGTCGGGGGAGGGGCGTCGACGAGTTCCTCGACACCCCCTATTCGATCTCGCACATTCGGCTCGCGTTCCAGGGAGAAGGAATGTCATTTTTGTAATTTTGAGAAACAAAATGGGTATTATAAAAAAGAAATTCACGGAATCTGGTTACTTTTAACAGCCAAGTGGATGGGAGTTGACCGCAGGGTTTATACAGTAAGAGTTAGCAAGTTTACGGGGTCGTGGGGGGAAATACGATGTTTCGAAGGTCGTGGAGGTCATTGAGCAAGTTTGTAAGGTCTGCCGGGTAAAAATCCCAATAAATAATGTCATTTAGCTCAGTGGGAATCCAAAGGGTCAAACAAAGATGTTCAGAAATAGTTCATATCCAATGCATTCAATAGGAAGGCCGAGGGTCCATCCTGTACGGGAACCGAGTACTCTGACCCGTTCTTTTCATGGATATAAATAGAGGTCCACCAACTTGATGTCGGGAAATTTATATTTATATTATTTTTATAGTTAGCAGTCGTCAAGACTATGGTCACCGCTCGGCCGCCTCAAACAGTCCAAACTGCGAACTCGTTTTCGTGTGAACACGGAGAAAAGTCCAACTCATCGACAGTTGACGACGCTGTGGGGGCAATGGAGATAGCATCATGTGCCCACATGATTAGCAGTTGGATGATCAGATCAGAGATTGTCATCTGGCACATATCTAATTAAATACGATTAGGTTCTGGGCTTAGGTTTCAGGATGCCCATGTCCACATCAGAGAGAAATTGCATCTGGTATCATTTATAATGTCCATAGCTATCAAAAATACTTAAATTCAAGTTATTAATGATTGGTGAGGTATATTTTCTTAGTCAAGCTCAGCCATTTTTTTTAATATACCTACTACCAAGGGTATGCTAGTAATTTTAGGTAACCATCAATATAACCCTAGCCCTAACACCGCGATATAAAAATGCTTTTGGAGGCTGCCTGATGTTATTGTACTAGTAAAAGGGAAAGAATCCGTAAATAGAAAGTGCATGCACGTTGCCAAACAGAAATAAATTCTTGCGTTTGTGTGATTATATGCGCTTTCTTGTCCGATCGTTTTTTCTTCTTGACAAGAGCATCTTCTCGCAAGTTGAATTTCTCCAAAAACAAGTTTGTTCTATTTTTTATGCTAACAATTTATATTCTTGTAGTGAAACCCGACTTGGCAGCGAGGAGATTAAGAAAGGACTAAAACTTTATATGAACACTTCTCCATAGAAGCGGAGAGAGCTATTGCAATCATCCTCTATGACGAGCATCGAGCTGGAGGAAATAGCCATGACAGTTTGCTCAAATGGAGCAACAGGGATGGCTGTCAAAAATCGTCTCATATGATATCTTCTGAAGGGATAATGGTCATAACATTTTCTTATACTCTATCAGATGTGACAGTTTGATTGTCCTGACATATTAGAGGAGAATAAAGAGGCGAGAGGACACCGGCGACAAGCAACTTCCCAACCAAGAGAGAGAGAATGAGATATGGTTTTGGGAGAAGGCTTCCTATGCGAGGTAACAATCGCGTTTTTCGTGTGTTCTTCCCCTCCAGAAGGAGGTGTATTTATAGGGCGTGTTGTACCCCTCGCATAATTTGCCCCACTCCACCCACGCTTGATTTGCGCAAGTCTCACGTGAGACTTAGCTTTGCGCAATCGCCGGCTCACGTAACTGCCGACAATGGTAGCGCGAGGTCATCTGATATTTTCAGACATCTCCCACTTAACCGAAACGACCGGATATTATACACTCCCACTATTCATGTAGTGTACATATGGAGATATCTTTTGATTAACTCAAACATTCCTAAGTCCCATCAAACCAACGTGTTTGATGTATGTTCCTGCTGCTATTCCCTTGGTTAGGGAATTAACCAACATGTCACTGGTAGGTATGTAGGTTACCGTGATTTCTTGTTTCCCCATTATATCTTATATATAATTATATTGGATATCAATGTATTTTCCTTTAGAACTATTAGTCCCACTATTAATCAAGCTTATCGCATCTTGATTGTCACAATACATTTCAATTGTCCCTTTGACAAATTCTAGGCTTATATTATCTAGAAAATGCATGATCCACACATCATGAGTAGTGGACATATGATAACTGACATTTTGCGAGGGTCAAAATTATGTTGTCGCTGAGGCGACCACTCACAGAACATCGGTTAGTCAGCAATTAACCCACAATAAAAGAATAAAACCATTGAGTCCCAAAAGTGTGAATTAACATTTATTACTCTACCACAAAATGTACAGTGACTAAGTATGTAGAGGTCGAACCACAGAGAGCAATACAAAAAATGCAGTAGTCTAAGATGTGCATGTACCACAGAGTCATCCTTGTGTGAAGCCTATTTTTGTGGGTTTTTATCTTTTTATTTATTTTTTTATTTTATTTCTTATTATTTTTTATCTTTTTATTTTAATAATATAGTTATGTAATATATATATATAATTTATAGAATATAAATATATAAAGATATATACCCATAGAGGGAATGTATACAACATATACTACATACATATGTATATATTTATCTATATGTATATATATATTATTTTTTTTAGATTGTTATACATTAATAAATATGTATATATATATATAATTGTTTTATTTTCTTTTTTTAATAAGGGAATATATATATCATGTAGAGAGAGGGATGATATAATATTTATAAAAATATACAGAAATAGTCAAAAATTCAGAAATGAAGTCTTTTTGGTATTTTCATGATTTTCTTCTATTTTTGTGATTTTTGGGTATTTTTAACAGATTTTTGGTATTTTTAAATATTGAAATAAAGCAAAACAGTGGAGTATGCTAGTGGCTGGGGGTAAAATGGTAATTAAAAATATCTCACAACCACAAAATTTTTTCAAACCATTTTTAAAAGAAAGAGGATAAAATATAGAACCTACAGGAGTTGAGTTTGCAATTTTTAGAGTTTTCTAGAATTTTTTTTTGTTTTTTAGAAGTTTTTGAGTATTTTTGAATTTTTAAGATTTTTCTTTTGAGATTTTTAATGATTTTTGGACTGACACTTAATTATGACACAATAGACCATAGTTAATTTTTTTTGGAATTTTTCGAGGTGTTTTACTATTTTTTGGTATTTTATAAGCTAGACGGTAAATAAAATGCATGTTTTTGATTTTTAATAAATGCGACAAAATTAAACTCTAAAAACATGGCGTGCAAGAGCAAGCTAACAGGAGCTTATATCCATTTTTGCAAAATTTTTCGAATTAATATGAGACATGAAATAAATGGACAAAGCATACAAAAATAAAACAGCTTGGCAGGGGTATTTTTGCAAACAAAATATTTCTTAGGGGCATCGATGCAAAAATTACTACAGAAATAAACATTTATTTTTATTTTTGAGGCCATTTTACAATTAACAAAACTTGCCAGGGTTCAAGTGCAAAAATCACGCGCCTCACGTGGGTCTACACGTGAGGCGCGGAGGGACCAATATGCAAATATTTAAACTACAGGGGGGCCTACTGCAAATATTACAATTTATTTACAACGGGGACTTTTATTTATAGTATTAAAATATAAATACAAAAAGGCAGGGGATATGTCTGAAATTTACCCCCAAAGGCGTGCGATCCAACGTCGTCGATCACTTCACTTAGCCACGCGTCGTGCATCTGACGGTGGATACCGATTCGCCGATGAAGGCTTCTGATTAGATCCGCCTCGCGGATCGGACGGTGGTGGATGGGCTTCATCTGACGGTTTTCATTCGATCTGGGCCGGGCCTCATGATCCGACGACGATGGAGACCCCTGGAAGAACAGGGAAGAAGCTCTCCCCCGGCGAGCTTCGATCATGAAGCTTGGGCTCCTCCGGGCGTCTCCCTCGCATCTGAGATGGACTGCACGTAGCTGGAGGTCTTCCGCGTCGGCTGATGGTCTCGCCATGGCTCCTGGAGGTCCGAAGGGCTCAGACGAGGTCGATGAAGGTCGGGACCTCCAGGAACCTCTTCCTGGGTTGAATCGAGCCCAGATGGGCTCCTTTCTTCGTTTGACATGCATAGGAAGAACCGGGGGAGCAAGGGCTACCTCCTCGACCCCGGGTTTTGAAGCTCTGTCGCCAGATGGAGTGAGGCGGAGGAGCTCCGACGTTAGGCGGAGGTGGAGCTCCGATTCGCGAAGACCAGAGGTCCTCGGCTGAACAAAGGTGATAGGTCGATGGAGAACGCGATGGGGAATGAAGTGGGGTGAACGTGGCGGTCGGACACGGTCGAGATCACGGTGAAGAAGTCGTCGGAGCGAAGCTCCGGCGAACTTCGAATTTTTGATTTTAAGCTAAGCTACTGATCTAAAGGCTAAACTAAGAACGGATTTTAAATGCTGGAATTAAAATCTACCTAAAATACGATAAAAGGGGCAGCTCTTATACCTGGGGGCCACCAGGGAGCAGGACGGACGCTGGAGCTCCGCCGCATCAAAATCTTCCCTCCTCCGGCCGATTCAAGGTGCTGGAACACTCCCCCTGTCACGAGGAACCTCCCAGGATCGAAATCAGGTCTTTTGGGTGGATTAAATTGGCCAAATTTGAGGAGGGGGGTGAAGCTTCTTATTTATAGACATTGACCTGGAGCCTTATTGACCGGCGTTTATTGATTAATCCAATGAGTATCGAGTTGATCTAAGATATCAGCGGGTATCATTGATCATCAGAGATCATTTCTTGTGAAGAAAGCGAGCTCGATCGATGGACGAGATGGCCGTAAAAAAGGGATGAAATCCAGGGAAAAGATGGTTCAGAGACGCCAGGTCCCGGATGGGACAGTTGACCAGGCGGTCAACAAGGGATGGCGCCCCATTGGTCCACATCTGCCGCTAGAAGACAAAATAGGAAACTTTATTCTAAAATGATTTATTTACCATCGTAAATGATTTTATTAGAATTTTCTTATAAAATAAAAAATGTGTATTATTTCATGTAGTATTTATTTGTGATTTTTATTTAATTTTTCGAAGTGTTTTATTATAGTTTTATTTTAATAATGTGTATATGTATGTATTTACATGTATTTTGTGTATTTTATTTTTATTTTGTTTATTTTATTTAATTATTTAATTGTCTTATTTTATAAATTTATAATTTATTTTTGTGAGTGTGAGGGTATTTTTATTTGATTTTTATGAGTTTATTTTCATTTTTAAATAAATAGGTATATGTAGGTATGCTTATAGGTCTTTTACCTGTATAATATATAAACTTTATTTATTTAATGTATTTTCTTAGTTTTTATTTTAGATTTGTATTTTTAATGAATTATATGTAATATTTACAACATTATAAAAATATGAAAGAATTAAAGAATATTTTCCTTCTTTATTTAGATATATACTTAGCATATGTATTATGCCTATTACCCTGCATTTACTTATTTTATTTTAGAAGTACTTTTTAGTTTTATTCTAATTTCAATATGTATAGGTGTTATATGCATTATTTACAAAATTCTAAAAATATAATTCGCTAAAAATAATGGACAATGAATTTATTGAATATTTTAATCAGGCAGGCTGCACAATGAAGGCCAAAAACCTAACTTTTGCAGATGGACTCCAAAAATTATGAAACCAATTTTATTAAATAGTTCTTGGAAAGCTATATACAATTAAAGGTGAGTTTGGGTGATTTAGAGTTTTTATTTGCAAGATATGGGTCTGTGAAGTTGAGATTTTTGCTTTTTAGTCTGTGTATAAAATGTACACTGATCATTATTTTTACACAAACTCAATTTTGTATTTTTATTTACATTATTATCTACAACTTTCATGTACAAAGTTTCTTTATTTGATGAATGAATAATTATATACAAAATAGGTGTCAAAGATGCATAAATAAATGCATGAATAAATGAGGTATTTATTGTACACTGGCCCTTATCTCCCCCTACTTTATTCCTTGTCGACCAATTCCATGTTGGCCTTGGTCTCGGGGTTAGGGTCATAAAATATTTGCTATATTTTACTCCTTTTTATTTTCTTCTCTTTATTCTATAATTTTGGCATTAAAAACCTTATTTAATGTATAATTAATACAATGAATGATAAATGCTATTATGTACAAATTGATGCTATGTACATGCATTTGCTGGGGTTTTTGAGGCCAAAATGATAGAATAAAGGTGATGAAATGGAGATTCATCACCCCCCTATACTTGCCTTTGCTAGTCCCTAGCAAACACTTATGCAATAAGTACAAAAAGAATAAAGAAAAGAAAAAGGAGAATCAAAGAAGGATAGAGTGAATAGGGGTGCTTTCAGTGCAATGCATGTCTTTATAAAATCTGAATTTGGAGCTCCTGTCAGACCTTGGGTGTAAATGTGTGTGGAGCCTAGTCGGGATCCAGCTCTAAAATACAACAGCCTTTGATAGTCACAGAACTCGGTTCAACCCACCTCAATAGCTTGGTTAGAACTGGTCTACATTAGATGCAAACCCTTATAACTATGAAGCTGACTTGTACAGTGTAAGTGATAGTGGCTCTCCCCAACTGAAATGATAAAGGAACTGACTTCTCCAGAATGACAACCCAATGATTCCCTAATCCAACAACTCTTTCCTCGAGGAGCAGGGTATTCCCTTCTAAGTTCAAGTGGCAACCAGCTCAAGAGGAGGGGGTGAAGAGAAGAATGGATGGTAGCCAGTGTAGCTACCTATCCTAGGATGCAAGACCAATGTAGTCAAGTCATCCGGCTGCAGGCTCACATGTTTGGCTTTGGAACTCAAGCTTGCTTATTGGCTTTACAACATATGTACATACTTTGCAGGCATTTTATTTTTGTACAGGCCTGACCATTTTTTTTCGACATACTATTCACAGCAGCATTTACATAAGGAGTTTTTCCTCTTGAGCCAATAGACTATCCCTTTTTTGAAGCTTTATTGCAACCCACAATCTCCTGTCGTTAGACCTCATGGCTATTGAACCAGGTTGGGGTGCACTTCCCTCCCTAGACGAGGACGAATGTTTTCACCCGTGTGCGTCTCAGACTGACAAATCCAACCCCCTCACCACTCCAGCTGAGTTGAGCCAAGTGAAAGGTGCAAGTGTCCAAGTTAGGTCACGGTCGGCAAGAGTCATGTGTGTGTCTCGAAAAGTTCTAGTTAGTCAGTTGAGGTGACTTGAACCCAGCCCTGATTTCTCAAAGAATTAAGTCTGCATAGACCTGGAGTACCTTAAACCTAGTTCCCGTAAGGTTCCAGTGCAGTTAAGTGCGGTAATGTCTAACCAAGCTCCAATTTGAGACTTTATTGGACTGATTCAATCATCAAGCTCACTTAAAAAGAATATGAATGGTATGCTCATCCTATGCACAATGAATGATGCATTTTTTCACAGTTTACAAAAATCACAGAATCTTTTTACACAAAGAATTTTTGCAAATAAAAATCTTGACACATACAAAGGTATACACAATTATTTACACGGGCGTACCGCCTTATTTACAAAAGGTATGGATTTTTAAAGACTTTACTGGTTTTAATGAAGTACTTTATTCAGGTTGTTCAGAAAGAATTTTATGTATCTCATTCACAATTTACAAGTATTTGTCATGATGTTTTTATTTCTCAGATCTAGTTTTGAAAATAATTTTGCACACTATAGTACACGATAATTTTTTGCAAGCATTTACACACATTTGAAAACTATTTTTGCAAAGATTTTTCACACTATATACATTTTTCACAATAGTTTTGACAAACATTTTTCAAAACATTTGCACATAGATTTTTCAAATCCTTTATTCCACACAAAGAAAAGTTTTGCAATCCAAACAATTTTACACAACTTGAAAACATTTCACAGTAAAATTTTCAAACAGTTCACACTATTTTTCAAATCATACTAAATAGGTATCTAACCTGATTTATTAATAAGTATATACAAAAGAAGAAAACTGTATTTGATGTATAATATGGTTTTTGGCTCTTATAAGTTTTATTTGGGATTATGTTTATTTTTGTATGAGATATTTTCGTGCAGACTCCTCAGACTTATTCAAGAATCATTTCACAAGAGTTTTGAAAACTATAGTCCAAAATAATTTGACAAACATGTTCACACATTTGAAAATGATTTTTGCAATAGGTTTTTCACACAGAATAGATAAGTTTTTTCAAAGCAATTTGACAACCAAAATTTTCCAATCATTTGCACACTAGTTTTCACACATTTTTGTTTCACTCAAAGAAAATAAAATTTTCACACAAAACTGATTTTTCAAAGGTTGAATACTTGTGCACACTATTTTTCGAGCAATTTTCAAAAGATTTTTCAAAGAAACTTTTTGCAGAAAATGCTTTTCCTGACTCAATAATCAGTATAAGTACAAAGAGTCCGAGAAGCTCACAATCATCTTTTATTATTATAGAGTTACTTATTACTTTATATATTGAGTTGATGTTTTATTTTTCAGTATGAATTATGGCTTATAGTATATACATGGTATATATGACTGCCCTATACTTAGCTTGAGCTATGTCCTCATAGATCAAAGAGAAAAGAGAAGACATAACTCGTACTGAGTATAGACAAGTCGAAAGAATATATGAATGAAAAATGAATGAATGAGAAGTTGACCGTCCCCCCATACTTAGGATCAAATAATCCTAAGTATAGCAGACTGTACAAAAAGCAGGGAGGGTCAAGGGTGGGAATACATAGATCGTACTCAGATTGTCTCCCCCTATACTTAGGGTAATATACTCCTAAGTATAGACAAGAAGAGGAGACAATGGAGAGGATCGAAATGAAATGAAAACTCGGGGTGCACATCCCCCCTATACTTAGGACAAAGTACGTCCTAAGTATAGAAAACTGTCTACAAGGGCGGCACCTTTTTGATACAAAGAAAAAATAAAGAAAAGGAAAAGAAGAAAAGAAGAAAAGAAGAAAATCAGATAGTTGGCCGTTGAATGGAGTCTACAACGGCCAAGAATGCATCTGGTTCGAGGTAAGGCTTCAATAGTTGGCCGTTGACGACGAAGGGTTGTGCGTTAGGGGACAATTCTGATATGGCAATACTTCCATTGTCACGCACTTCACAAACTCGAAATGGCCCTATCCACTTACTCTTCAATTTGCCTGGGAATATCTGCAACTTTGCATCAAATAACTACACTTTCTGAAGAATATCAAAGGTCTTTCGTCTGATGTGTCGGTCATGCCAGCGTTTCACCTTCTCTTTGTACATAAAGGTGTTATCGTGTGCATAGTCTCGGAATTCGAAGAGCATGTTCAGATCATATTTTCTCTTCTGACCACTTTTGCGTGAGTCCAAATTGCAACTGTTAACTGCCCATAAAGATTTGTGAGTTAATTCAAGTAGCAGATGGCACGGCTTCCTATATACAAGACGATAGGGCGACATGCCCAAGGGAGACTTGTAGGCGGTTCGGTAAGCCCATAGGACCGAGTCCAAGAGTTGAGACCAGTCTTTTCTGTTTGGCTTAACAAGTTTCTGCAGGATAGTCTTGATTTCTCTGTTTGATAACTCCGCCATGCCATTGGTCTGAGGATGGTAAGGAGACGCGACACGATGATCGATGCCATACTCCTTCGTTAACTTCTTGACCTCTTTGTTAATGAAGTGGCTACCCCCGTCTGATATGAGAATTTTCGGTATCCCAAATCGCGAAATGATGTTCTTCTTCAGGAACTGACATACTGTTCGGCTGTCGGCGGCTCGAGCGGGGATAGATTCAACCCAACGACTCACGTAATCGACGGCAAGAAGGATGTGCTCAAAACCTTGACTGTTAGGGAAAGGTCCCATGAAGTCAATGCCCCATGCATCGAAAACATCTGCTATCTGAATGATTTTCAGGGGCATTGAATCTTTGGCAGTAAGTGTACCTTTAATCTCTGACAGTCAATGCATCTTTTGACAAACTCTACAGCATCCTTAAATAATGTGGGCCACCAGAAGCCACACTGAAGTATTTTGGCTGTCGTACGATCTCCAGAGTGATGTCCACCAGATTCGAGCGAGTGACAATGCTCGAGGACACTAGATTGCTCCGTCTGAGGGATGCACCTGCGCCAAATGCAATACGCTCCTTCCCTGAATAAAAGAGCGTCCTCCCATTGGTAGAATCGGATGGTCGACATGAATTTGTTCTTCTGATTTTTCGTCCAATCCGCTGGTGTTACCCCAGAGGCGAGGTAGTTGACTATATCTGCATACCAAGGAAGAGAATCCACTGCTAAGATGGCTTCGTCAGGAAAGGTTTCTGTGATAGGTTCATTGTTCAGAGGAGGCTCATGCCGCTCTATTCTGGAGAGATGTTCTGCTACCACATTTTGAACTCCAGGCTTATCCTTGATTTCCAAATCGAATTCCTGGAGGAGAAGGATCCAACGAATCAGTCTCGGCTTGGCATCCTTCTTCTGTTGTAGGTACCAGATAGGAGAGTGGTCTGTAAAAATTGTGACTTTTGATCCCAACAAATAGGATCTGAACTTCTCAAGGGCGAAAACCACAGCCAGTAATTCTTTCTCTGTCACTATATAATTTCTCTGTGCTTCATCTAATGTTCTGCTGGCATAGTGAATGGCATAGGGCGCTCTCTCTTTCCTTTGCCCAAGAACAACCCCGACTGCAAAGTCTGATGCATCGGTCATTATCTCAAAGGGAAGAGACCAGTCCGGCGGCTGTAAGATTGGAGCCTGAGTAATAAGCTCCTTCAACTGATTGAAAGCAAGGAGAACCTGGTGATCAACAATGAACTCAGTTTCCTTGCACAAAAGTTCTGTCAAAGGTCGGGCAATGCGGCTGAAATCCTTGATGAATCTCCTGTAAAATCCCACATGCCCCAGGAATGACCTTACATTCTTCACTGACTGAGGTGGCTGGAGATTTGAAATAACATCCACCTTTCGTCGGATCGACTTCCATGCCACGTTTGGAAACGACGTGACCCAGCAAGATACCTTCTGTGACCATGAAGTGACTCTTTTCCCATAAAAGCACTAAATTGACTTCCCGGCACTTCTGAAGCACTATTTCGAGGTGCTCAAGACAAGAATCGAAACTATCACCATAGACAGAGAAGTCGTCCATGAACACCTCGAGGAAATTGCCTACCATCTCGACGAAGACTGCTAACATGCATCTTTGGAAGGTTGCAGGTGCATTGCATAATCCAAAGGGCATTCTCTTGAAGGCGTAAGTGCCGAACGGGCAAGTGAAGGTAGTCTTCTCTTGATCTTCAGGGGCGATTGCCACTTGGTTGTACCCGGAGTACCCATCCAAAAAGCAGAAGAACTCCTTGCCTGCTAGTCTTTCCAGAACTTGATCAATGAATGGCAAGGGAAAGTGGTCCTTCTTCGTTGCTGCATTAAGACGGCGGTAGTCCACACACACCCACCAGGATGTTGGTACCCGAGTGGATATTTCCTCTTCTTTATCATTTGTAACCACGGTAAGCCCGGATTTCTTGGGAACTACATGCAGTGGGCTTACCCATTTTGAGTCGGAGATGGGATAGATGAAGCCTGCATCACACCATTTCGTTATTTCTTTCATGACGACGTCCCGGAGGTTAGGGTTCAACCTTCTTTGGAATTCGTGGGACGGCTTGGCATCTTCTTCCAGATAGATGTGGTGTGAACACAAGGCTGGATTTATCCCTCGGAGATCTGATACGCTCCAACCAAGTGCCTTGCGGTTCTTTTCTAGAACCTCGAGAAGTCGAGATTCCTGATCTGAATTCAGCTTGCTGCTGATGATGACCGGATGCATTTGTTCTTCACCCGCAAGGAAAGCGTACTTCAGGCCTGTAGGAAGTGGCTTGAGTTCTGGTTTTGATCGGTCCAACTTGTCGGTCACTTCAGAGACTATGCTGGTGGTGGGATGTACGTCCTTGAAGCTGCTACCATCCTCATCAATCTGCTGAGATCCCAGTAATGTGCCGAACGGTTTTGTGCTAAGCTGATCGTGTTCGGTCTGGAGTGAATGATCAAAGAGATGCGCCTGCATCTGAGAATCTGTCTCCCAAGAATCATCGGAGCCAAGGTTGATTGTGCTTTCCAAATCCTCCTCGAGTGTGAGGATTTCTCGGGTCCAAGAATCGTCCAGTGACAAGAATGAATCTCTGATCTCTGCAATAAAGTCACAGTCTGCTTTGCATGCTGGCTGGCTCTCATCAGTCGTGGCATTCGGCTCTCTATTCATGTTGATAGTGATCTGTCGGGTGTTCGAGCTGAAGGTAATCTTGCCAGACCCGTAGTCAACCACGACACCTGAAGTACGAAGGAAAGGTCGGCCAAGGATGATAGGGGTCTGGAGTAGGGGTGCAGGTGAGTCCATATCAAGGACTACAAAATCGGCTGGGAATTGCATCTTCTGCACTTTAACAACTACGTCTTCCAAAAGACCTCGGGGCCGCTTGATGGATCGGTCAGCGAACTGAAGGATCATGCGTGTCTGATTGAGCGGACCCAGCCCGAATTCTTGCATTATGGATGAGGGCAGAAGGTTGATGGAAGATCCACTGTCAAGGAGAGTGCGCTCGAAGACCTGGTCAAAAATCTCACAACTGATCAGAGGTGCTCATGTATCTTGCTTCTTCTATGGGAGGTTGCTGATGGCTGCAACAGTGGCCATGGAGAGTATGTGCTTTTCTACATCTCGACGTCTGTTTTCTTGCACTGGGCGACGCCTGTTAGTACATGCCTCTTTTAGTCCTTTCTTCACAGCTGGCATATACTCCACGACCTTCAACAAAGGAATCTCAACAGTCAACTTGTCTAATATTTCCACAACTCCTGGATCAGACAATGCCTTTTTTCGTTTTGCAATTTTTTTGGATTTTTCTATTGCATGAGGAAAAGGAATATGTATATCACTGGCAGGAAAATTAGAGTTCTTATTTACATCAAAATCATTGCCCATCAAATGTTGTACATTCGAACTACAAAAAGGAGTACAAACTGTATCCTGGCATGCTGGTGCTGCAGGGCGAGCAAAAAGTGTAGCGTCTGCTCCATCGGCTAGCGCGGGATCGGCTGCTGATGGCGGCTCCTCCAATGCTGGTGCGGCTTCGCTTCGGCTGTGAACTTCTTTTTGTTGTTTTTGATTCTGCTGATTTTTTTGTATTTTTAGCTGAGGTTGCTGCAAATGCACGATGGCTGGACTGGCTTCTCCTTTTTTTCCTCCTCACCCGCCCCCGTAGTTGGCACGGCTGATGCGAAAGATGATAATCCACCTGTTTCTTTATTCACCCCAATCTTTGTAGCAGGCGGAGGCATGGCCTTACCGCTCCTGAGAGTAACAACATTAGAATACATAGTAATATCATTTTCTGACACGGACAAGACATTACATTCTACCTGCTCTTTCTTCTTGAATTTATTGGGGTTGTCTTCGACCTGAGCCGGGATGGTGGTTCGAGTGGCGGTCAGGTCATCAAGCCGCTTGGTCATTTCCGCCAGCTCATTGACAAGTTGGGCTAGACAATCCATGGTAGGGTTTGCAGGGGGTGCTTCAGTGGGTTCAGCGTGCAGACCACGTTGCTGTTGTATGGATGGGTGCAGAGGCTGTTGTTGGTGGTGCTGGGGTGATGAGGGAGCAGCCGCATACTGGTGAAACGGCTGTGGATGGCGGTACTGCGGCTGCTGGTACGGCTGATTCTGCCTCCATTGATTTGAATACTGGGGAGGCTGATGGTACTGGTGATGAGGCTGAGAGGACTGTCCAAAGCGACCACCTTGAGGTTGGTGGTACTGCCGGTTGGCAAGTGGCTGACCCTAGGGTTGTCTCATAGGACGGGTCGCCTGTGCATCGTTAGTCCATACCCCATTCACTTCTTGAATCAGGGGTGGTTGTGGGAAAGCTGGATCAGGTCCTGAAAGAAACTCTGGCTGGTACACAACCATCTGCTGTTGCGGCTGGCCTTGGTCGGGTGCCTACACGTAGTATACGTGCTAGACTGCCGGTGGTTGCTGGCTCGGCTGAGGCTAATGCTGCGGTTGCTGCTCGTCCTTCTTCTCAGCTAGAGCTTCGGATGGTGTAGCCGACTGAACAGAGTTGATGGTACCCACCAACAGTTCAAGGTACTTGTTGATCTGATCAAGTTTGTCTAAGTTCTGAGTCCTCTTCTCGATCACAGCGAGTTTTTCGAGGTCCTGTGATCGCTTCTCAATGATATCAACTTTCGAGAGATGGCCCCCGATGATACTAAGGTTGGATCTCTCATCTCTCTCTGCCTCCTTGGACGTTGCCATGTGCACTTGCTTCTGGAGGCTCTGGGGTTGCTTCTGATATGCCTTGGATGAAGAGAGGGTGGCCTCTCCTTCGGCCATTTCTTCAAATATCTGCCAGACTATGTCTTCATCCTTGTTAAAATGTGAGCCCCCACATGCTGCGT
Organism: Ottelia alismoides; assembly: GCA_037367405.1. NCBI lineage: Eukaryota > Viridiplantae > Streptophyta > Magnoliopsida > Alismatales > Hydrocharitaceae > Ottelia > Ottelia alismoides. The sequence goes on from JAZKJV010001112.1 coordinate 93,864, forward strand.
CAATGAGCCTTTGGCTTTCAATGTTCAGTCCCCCAAAGAAGTGCTGGACCAAGCTGGTCTTCGGAATATCATGATAGGGACACTTCTCCTGCAGGTCAGTGAATCTCTCCCATGCTTCATGTATTGACTCATGGGGTCCTTGGGAGAAATTACTGATTCGGGCTCGCATCTGGTTGAGCCGACCGAGAGGGTAATACTTATGCAGGAAGGCTGACTTCAGCTCCTCCCAGGTCGTCACAACCTTCCCCAGATGGTTGACCCAATAGAGGGCCTTGTCCTGTAAGCTGAAAGGGAATGCTATCATCGTGACAATGTCCAGAGGGACATTGGGATAGTGAGTAGTGCGGCAAATGTGGGAGAATTGCTGCAGGTGAATGTACGGCTCTTCACTGGTATTTCCATGGAATGCAGGGAGAAGAGCAATGAACTGGGGCTTCAGCTCAAAGTGAGCGTGTACCGGTGGAATGAGGATCCACTCGGTCATCTGGCTGTCTCCTGGATTGTATGTCTCTTTAAGTGTAGGCTTGGGTGGTGGTGGAAATTCTAGATCATCATCTGGACCACCACCTCCACCTCCACCTCCTCCTCCTCTGGCTCTGCCTCCTCCTCCCTCGTCGCGGTTCATCATATCGTTCAACATATCCTGGAATGTTGTCTGCGTGAGGGCCTGCACGGTCAGCTGCTGCTGGATGGCCTGGATAGATGCCGGTATCTATGCATTGACTTGATTCTGGTCTGGCACCTGCCCCTCTAGTTGGGGTGGCTGCTGACCCTTGCCCTTTCCTCCGGGAGCCATGTCAGGGTCTGAGTTGGACGAAATGAACTCCGGAGTAGTCTCCAGGGCTCGCTCTGTCTTCTATCTGCATAATGAGATAGTCCAAATCAGATCACTTGCAATTATGTTCAGCTGCCTTGATGAAGCTGGAATTCAGGTCAACCTCAGCATGTTGTGAATGGAAAAGGATGTAGACTGTAATTGACTTCCATTCACAACGACGAAAGCGGGACAAAAGTTCCAATTTATTGGCTGGCCAAGAGAAAGGTAGAAAATGAGGAGTCTGGAGATCGACCCGAAAAGTCCGGATCGGGTTCTCGGGAATCGCCTCGAATTTATTGGCGGAGTTGAGTTCATGGAATCGAAGTGGGTGTCAGCAAGGTCCCGACGGAAACCATCCATGAATCGACTTCGCGACGCACAAGAGAAGATTGGATGTTGGAAGAAGGATACGATGGTCAACGAGGAATAAAAGGAGTGTAAAACAGTAGAGAGGCTCGGTTGAGCGGGGTGGTCAAAGGGAGAAACAATAGAATGTGCGCAAAGGCGTGGGACTTGATCTTTGAACCTTAATCTAGATCCATACAAACACAATACAAATCGGGTTCACCAACTCACGCCATGTGAAGCCGTGAAAGTTCGGCTATTTATTATCTTTTCATTTTTAGAGTTGTGATTTCAGGCATATCTTATAACAAGTCCTTAGTACGCTACCCTATAGGAGAGAGAGTACTGCCAGAAGAGTATCCCGTACTTGTCCTCCTCCTGTGTAACCTGTAGTCTGTACTTTTTGGAGTCCTTGTAACCCTTCCTGGATCCCTACTCAGCCAAAGAAATAGAGAGAGGAGGCCGATAGGCGAAACCAATACTTCGGTTCTCGCTCGCAACAGAATCACCCGTGAGCGTTCAAGAACCTACTCGAACGCAGGACAATGAGACAGACACCCCCGTGAAGGCGTGGCCTATGCTCAATACTTCGGACAGGGTCGATGCTCTACACAACAGAGAGTCATCATTGGTGACCAAGCCCTACTCACCTACGTACGATAGAAGCGCCATTACTTCGGAAATCCAGGCGATACACAAGGCAGTTGTAGACTGGGTTTTTGGCTTTAGTCCTTAGGGGGTCGCACTCGCTCAAGGGAGTAGGGTTTTGGTCCCCCTCCAAGGTACCTGAAAACAATGAGGGCTTTATGAACCCGGTACAATGATATTACGGATTTTAATTAAGGTCAAAGTTTATTTAGCGGTCCCCTTTTTTTAATTTTTGGGTTTTCACCTTTTTTGAGTTTTTTTTCATACCAGCGCCTAACGTTTTTGTAGATTCTCATTTAAGTCCTAGGTGCTCAAAATCAGAGGGAGATAGCGGAAAAGCCGTGCAAGTGATTCCATGATGGAAATCTCACCATTGAACCGAATGATGCATGCTGAGTTAGAAGACTTACAGTGCATCCCATCTCTCTCCATGCGGTATGCAAAATAGAATTTTTAAACCTATCTACATGTCGGTATGCAAGGCACAAAATCACCCTAAATATTAGCTGCTATTATCGTGAAGAATCATAAGTCGCTCTTTCATCTCTAGCCCGAAAGGTCCGGTCTTGGCTCACCCCTCCTATGCTCAACACACTTGAGTTTAGGAGATAACGCTTTACGGGGCTCGCTGTGGCACAAAGGCTAAGAGACAACTGAACGGCTTGTTTAAGTTTGACTAGATCCATACGAAGTAGACTATAGGAACATGCATTCTTATTAATATTTGGACCTAGCTACCGAATCAAGCAACCTATATCTAGGGGCTCCAAGCACACAAAACAAAGTCAAATAAAGGCGGAAAGCTCAAAACTTCGGAAAACAAAGAAAAGAAAGCGATGAAAAACTCGAAAAGCCGCGATGAGGCCCCCAGGTGAACAATCACCGGGCACTGGACCTCATTGTGAAGAGTAGAGTCCTGTTAATTATTACATGCCAAAATTGTCTCTCTCTCACCATAAATTACAAAAATGATTCTAAGTGTTCTAGACCTATCTAATCCCCATCTCTTTTCTTCCTTGATGCTCTCTCCAGTTGGTTATGAGGTAAAGACCAACCTCCTCCAAGCTCGGTTGCCTTGGCTCCCTAAGAAACCATCCTCGCGTGGTGGACCCTCGCATCAAAGTCACAAAAAGATTGAATTAGTATAGCTCAATCAATCAACTAAAGCAGATACGAATTAATCACAATAAATAAATCAATAAAGCATGGTGATTAATTACATTAGAAATTGTTGCTCACAAAATCAATGATGAATCAATTTTTACACAAGAATGACAAAATAAAGTAGGCTATGCTCATTGCTCCCCGGCAACGGCGCCATTTGATAACTGACATTTTGCGAGGGTCAAAATTATGTTGTCGCTGAGGCGACCACTCACAGAACATCGGTTAGTCAGCAATTAACCCACAATAAAAGAATAAAACCATTGAGTCCCAAAAGTGTGAATTAACATTTATTACTCTACCACAAAATGTACAGTAACTAAGTATGTAGAGGTCGAACCACAGAGAGCAATACAAAAAATGCAGTAGCCTAAGATGTGCATGTACCACAGAGTCATCCTTGTGTGAAGCCTATTTTTGTGGGTTTTTATCTTTTTATTTATTTTTTTTATTTTATATCTTATTATTTTTTTATCATTTTATTTTAATAATATAGTTATGTAATATATATATATATAATTTTTAGAATATAAATATATAAAGATATATACCCATAGAGGGAATGTATACAACATATACTACATACATATGTATATATTTATCTATATGTATATATGTTATTATTATTTTTTTAGATTGTTATACATTAATAAATATGTATATATATATATATAATCTTTTTTATTTTCTTTTTTTAATAAGGGAATATATATATCATGTAGAGAGAGGGGTGATATAATATTTATAAAAATATACAGAAATAGTCAAAAATTCAGAAATAAAGTCTTTTTGGTATTTTCATGATTTTCTACTATTGTTGTGATTTTTGGGCATTTTTTAACAGATTTTTGGTATTTTTAAATATTGAAATAAAGCAAAACAGTGGAGTATGCTACTGGCTGGGGGTAAAATGGTAATTAAAAATATCTCACAGCCACAAATTTTTTTCATACCATTTTTAAAAGAAAGAGGATAAAATATAGAACCTACAGGAATTGAGTTTGCAATTTTTAGGGTTTTCTAGAATTTTTTATGTTTTTTAGAAGTTTTTGAGTATTTTTGAATTTTTAAGGTTTTTCTTTTGAGATTTTTAATGATTTTTGGATTGACACTTAATTATGACACAAAGACCATAGTTAATTTTTTTTAGAATTTTTCAAGGTGTTTTACTATTTTTTTGGTATTTTATAAGCTAGACAGTAAATAAAATGCATGTTTTTGATTTTTTAATAAATGCAAAAATGCGACAAAATTAAAATCTAAAAACATGGCGTGCAAGAGAAAGCTAACAAGAGCTTATATCCATTTTTGCAAAATTTTTCGAATTAATATGAGGCATGAAATAAATGGACAAAGCATACAAAAATAAAACAGCCTGGCAGGGGTATTTTTGCAAACAAAATATTTCTTAGGGGCATCGGTGCAAAAATTACTACAGAACTAAACATTTATTTTTATTTTTGGGGCCATTTTACAATTAACAAAACTCGCCAGGGTTCAAGTGCAAAAATCACGCGCCTCACGTGGGTCTGCACGTGAGGCGCGGAGGGACCAATATGCAAATATTTAAACTACAGGGGGCCTACTGCAAATATTACAATTTATGTACAACGGGGACTTTTATTTATAGCATTAAAATATAAATACAAAAAGGCGGGGGATATGTCTGAAATTTACCCCCAAAGACGTGCGATCCAACGGCGTCGATCACTTCACTTAGCCACGCGTCGCGCATCTGACGGTGGATACCGGTTCACCGATGAAGGCTTCTGATTAGATCCGCCTCGCGGATCGGACGGTGGCGGATGGGCTTCATCTGACGGTTGTCGTTCGATCTGGGTCGGGCCTCCTGATCTGACGGCGATGGAGACCCCTGGAAGAACAGGGAAGAAGCTCGCCCCCGGCGAGCTTCGATCGTGAAGCTTGGGCTCCTCCAGGCGTCTCCCTCGCATCTGAGATGGACTGCACGTAGCTGGAGGTCTTCCGCGTCGGTTGATGGTCTCGCCATGGCTCCTGGAGGTCCGAAGGGCTCGGACGAGGTCGATGAAGGTCGGGACCTCCATGAACATCTTCCTGGGTTGAATCGAGCCCAGATGGGCTCCTTTCTTCGTTTGACATGCATAGGAAGAACCGGGGGAGAAAGGGCTACCTCCTTGACCCCGGGTTTTGAAGCTCTGTCGCCAGATGGAGTGAGGCGGAGGAGCTCCGACGTTAGGCGGAGGTGGAGCTCCGATTCACGAAGACCAGAGGTCCTCGGCTGAACAAAGGTGATAGGTCGATGGAGAACGCGATGGGGAACTGATGAATCCACATTTCATCATCTTTATTCTATCATTTTGGCATCAAAAACCCTAGCAAATACCTGTAAATAGCCTTAAATACAGCATCTTAGCATTCATGCATGTGCATCTCATTAGTGTGTAAAGTACTATAATTAAAGCCAAAATTATAGAATAAATAAAAGAAAAGAAAAAGAATAAAATATTGTAAATATTTTATGACCCAAAACCCCGAGACCTAGGCATCTTGATGAATAGGTCGACCAGGAATAAAGTAGGGGGAGATAAGGGTCAAATACCTATATTTATTAATTCATTCTTTATTCATTTTGGGACCTATTTTTGGTTCCACTTTTTATACATCAAATAAAGAAACTTTGTACATATATATAGAAAAATACAAAATTGATTTCACCCAAAAACAATGTACAGATAAAAAGTTATGGTATGAATAAAAATCCAGAATCCCAACTTCCCAGACCCGTATCTCACAAAAGACAACTCCAAATGCATCAAACTGACCTTTAATTGTATATAGAATAAAATAAGCTATTTAATGGTGGTGGTTTCGCATTTGGCGGAGCTACGATTTGAAAGTTGAGTTTTGGACCCTTATTGTATACTTGTACAGATTAAAATATTCAATTTATTATTTATTCATTATTTTTATATTTTTATATTTTTATAATTATGTAAATATTACTTATAATATATTTGTGCATTAAAATTAGAATAAAAATGCAAAGAGAATTCAAAATAAAAATATTTGTATATACAATATCTAGGTATTGGACATATACCTATACCTATACAACACCTATTTATATTTTATTAAATATACAAAACATATCAGAAAAATAAAATAAAAATATATTTTTGTGTACAAAAGTATTTTATAAATTTAGAAAATAATAACCAAAAATAAAGAAATTAAAATCACAAAATAAAATACTAAAATATATAGATATTATACCTATAAAGGGGTATAAAAAGTAACTTGTAAAAATAAGCTTCATAAAAATAATTAAAAATCACCATAAAATAATTTAGAAAATAAGAAACATTTTTTATTTTATAACCTAAAATTAATAAATTCATTTTAGATTTTTAAATGAATTAACAGATATTTTTTAGTGGGTTTTTCCTGGTTGGTCCACGTGGACCAACCAGGAGGCGCCACCAGTTGACCCCGGTCAACTGGTCGCCTTCCCCCACCTACTCCCTGTCAGAGGCCTGGTTTTTTTGGCGCATTTGGCGGCCTTCTCTAGGCCGAATCTTTCACCATTTCGCCTCGATTTCTTCTGTAATCTTCTTCCTCGATCATCCACCTTGCCCGCCATGTGTTTACATTTGGCCAAGGATCACTGAGGCGTTGGAGATTTGTTGATCTTCGAGCCCCTGCAGCTCGAGGTCAAACCTCATAAAATGGAACCCCTACCTTCGATTTGAATTTGGATTCTCTTCGGTCCACCCCTCTCGCCTTTCTTGTGCTCCAGAGCTTTTTGGAGGTGACAGCCCTGCCGCGAGCTCTTCAGCCAAGGCATCAGAGGTCGGAGGCGTCTCCCGTACCTCCCGCAACTCCGGCGGTCGAGGTTTGCCATTTCCTCTGGTTCCGGCCATTGAGGGCCTTCCCCCATTCCTTTCTTTATTGCATTGAGTTCCTGTTAGCTCTAGGATGAAAAGCCCCAAAAAAATCTTAAGTTTAGTCGCCTAAATCGCCCGATTCACCAACTTGGCCAGAGCGCTCCTCCGGCCGTTCATCGCCACTCCGCTTCACGCCTCGCCACGTCCATCCAGAGGTCCAGGCAATTTTCCCTGGACCTCCTCACTCTTTTTGCAGGTCACGACACGTCCACGCATGCCTGGAGCCCATTTTGGAAGCTCACCGGAGCTATCAAAGCTCCCCAGCTCCCCAGCCACCAGCGAGCTCCACGACCCTCGTCGTGGATTTTTGACGATTCCAGGAGGAAGAGGAGGACCTCAGGACGCTCCACGTCCATTTTGAAGCCCTGCCATCGCCGGAGGATGAAGATCTGGGACGACGAAGTTCGCCCTCGCCGGCGTTCTGCGTTGTTCCTCGTCATCACCTCCCAGTCGTCGGATCGAGGAGCTCCCCCAGGTCGAGCAGCGTCCGTTGGATCGAAGCACATCTCCACCGTTAGATCATCCTCAAACGATCTAATCTCCACCGTCCATGCGAAGCATCATCGACCGTCAGATCCACGCCACGTGGTTAAGTGAAGATCATCCGCTGTTGGATCGCGCGTCGAGGGTATTTTGCAAACCCACCCCCGCGAGTTTTGTAATTTCAATTTAGTCCTGAAACTTTATTCCATAGTTTAAATATTTTGTAAATTTTGCAAGTAGACCCTTAGACTTTTCATATTTACATATAGGTCCTCCGCCACGTCACCTCACGTGACCTGTACACGTGAGGTGTGGGCATTTTGCGAGGAGGTCCTAGGGTCTTTTGTTATTTCATCTCAGTCCAAGGAATATTATATTCAGTGTTAAATTTTTGGAGAAATTGCATGTAAACCCTCAGGTTTTGTGGAAATTACACTTCAGTCCTCGCCAAGCGCGTGCAGGTCACGCGCCCTGGTGGGCTTTTTGCGCTGACACCCCTGCGGGTTTGACATTTTGTATTAAGTCCTGAAAATTAAATATTAGGTGCAATATTTTGTGGAAAATTGCATGTATGCCCCTGGACTTTTGGATATTTGCACATATACCCCTGCCAGGCTGTGATATTTTTGTGAACTTGTATTTATTTATTTGGAGCCCCATTTTAACTCGAAAAATTCTCAAAAATTGAACTTAAGCTCATGTTAATTTGTACTTCCACGCCCTAATTTTAGTTTTTGATTTTATTTCATTTTATATTTATTAAAAATCAAAAACATACTTTTTATTTACTGTCTAGCTTAGAAAATACCAAAAAAATATTAAAATACCTCGAAAAATTCCAAAAAAATTCTCTACTGTCTATTTTAACCTATTTTAGTATCATTCCAAAAATCACTAAAAATCTCAAAAGAAAAACCTTAAAAATTTAAAAATACATAAAAACTTCAAAAAAATCTCAAAAATTGTAGAAAACTCCAAAAATTGTAAACTCAAGTTCTGTAGTCGTCTATTTTTATTGTCTTTATTTGAAAAACAGTGTGTAAAAATTTTGTGGCTATTTGTTATTTTTAATTCTCATTTTATCCCCAGCCAGTAGCCTGTCCACTGTATTGTTTTATTTCAGTATTTAAAAATGCCAAAAATATTTTGAAAAATACCCAAAAATCACAAAACAGTAGAAAATTATAAAAATACCAAAAAGATTTTATTTCTGATTTTTTGATATTTTTGCATATTTTTATAAATATTTTATCACTCCTTTTATTACATTGTCTTTACATTCCAATATTGAAAAAAATATAAATTATAAATTATAAAAATCAGAAAATTAAAAACCAAAATACAAAATTAAAAATTAAATAAAAAATTAAAAAATTAAAAACCCACAAAAATCATTTGCTTGCATAGTGTAGACACACCTCACATTCACTCACACACATTTATTTGAATTACCCTGTTTGCTTCCTGTGTTCGAACTCTCTGCATACTTGCTTGCTATACATCTTGTGCAGAGTTAAAAATAAATTTTAACTCCACATTTATATCTGATTGAGTGATCTATAGTGTGGGTTAATTGTTGACTTTAGTCCAGGATTCATTGCGATTCGTCACAGCGACGGTTGTCTCTGCCTTGTGTGAGATACCATTTTAGACTCCGTGAATTTTGGCTCAATCAAATGGTGTCATTGCCGGGGAGCAACAGCGAGTAGTTCATATTTTTGTCTGTTTGTGTTTGTTGTCTACTATAGCTTCATTTTATCTCTCTTGCACTTTTGATATATATATTGATTGAGATGTCTGACCATTCTTTTCTTGTCTTCTTGCAAGGGACCGCGGAGCAAGGCGGATCGCCTAGGTGACCCGAAGCATCCTTGGGGAAGCGGAGCCGGTTGTTCTTTAGCCAAGCCGGCAGGAGAGAGCAGGAGGAGTGAGAGAGAGTGCTTAGATTAGTTGCACTTTATTTTGTGAGAGAGTGATTTGATAATTTGTAATAATACAGGGACTTAGACTCTTGGACACTACGGGCCTAACTTCCGGGTGTTTGTTCACCCGGGGGCTCACCGCAGCTTTTATCGCGTTTTTCCGCTTATCATTTTCTGGTTTTGTTTTCCTTTTCATTTCTTTTGTGGATTGAACCCTTAGTTGTAGGCCTTGCTTGTTCGATTAATTAGGTCCAAACACACTAACAACCATTGCATGCACCTATAGTTCGTAGTTGGACTTAGTTTAATTAAACAATAAATTTATTTCTCTTTGATCCGCCGTGCCGCGAGCTCACCCCGCAAAGCGCTTTCTCCTAAACTCAAGTGTGTTGAGCAGAGGAGGGGTGAGCCTAGACCGGACCCTAGGATTAGAGATCGGTGATTGACTTGTGGTTCTTAACGCTAGAAGTTGCCTACCTTAGGACGATTTCTGCTTTGCATAATCGGCATGTAGTTTAGGTTTATAAATTCTGCTTTGCATCCCGCATGGAGAGAGCTGGGATTCACTGTAAGTATTCTCACTTTGCATCCATCATCTAGGCACAAAGGTGAGATTTCCACCTTGGTGTCGACTTGCATCGGCTATTCCGACTCTATTCTCCCTTTGTTTTTGGACAAAGTAGGATCAAAGAAAATACAAAAATTGTTAGGCGCTTATTTGAATTCACTCAAAAGAAGCGATAACACCAAAAAAATTAAAAAAGGGACTGCTAAGAAAACCTTGACAAAAAATAAAATCGGTAATTGGATTCATTGTTTGGGGAGAGTAACACCCTCACTTGTATTCAGGTTGCATGGGAAGGTCTCCTTCCAAGTGAGGTGAGCGTTTCGTAAGGATTAGAGCCCAAAACCCAACTTGTGGCTGCCTTGTGTATCGCCTGGATTTCCGAAGTATTGGCGCTACTATCGTACGTAGGCGAGTAGGGCTTGGTCGCCATTGGTGACTCACTATTGTGTGAGCATCGACCTTGTCCGAAGTACCGAGCATAGGCCACGCCTTCACGGGTGTGTCTGTCTCACCGTCTGCGTCCGAGTAGGATCTTGCACGCTCACGGGTGATTCCGTTGCGAGCGAGATCCGAAGTATCGGTTTCGCCTATCGGCTTCCTCCCTCTATTTCTTTGGCTGAGTAGGGATCCAGGAAGGGTTACAAGGACCTCAAAAAGAGCAAGTTACAGGTTACACAGGAGGAGGACAAGTACGGGAATACTTTTCCAGCAGTACTCTCTCTCCTTTAGGCGTAGCGCTCTAAGGACTCGTGAAAAGATTAATTCCTGAATCAAGCTAAAATTGACAAGGTAAAAGCCGAACCTTCACGGCTTCATGTGTTGAGTTGGTGAACTCACCCCTGTTTTGTGTTTGATTGCTAGTTTTATATAGGTCAAGATAAAAAACACAGCACAATTGTGCACAATTTTGCTTCTCCTTCATTCCTCTTCTTCTGCATTCCCTCTTCTCTTCCCAATAATCAAGATGATGGGACGGAGATCTCTTAGGCCGACCTTGTCGGCATCGCTATCCAGCACTCCTCCTCATTCATCTAGGACTACCTCGGAGAGTCCGCTCTCCGAGCCTGAGTTTCCATCCACCCTGTTCCCCCTCGACCACCCTTCCCATTCTCCTTCACTCAGTCCAATAGTTTCAGAATTCAGTGCATCACAGAGTTCAGATCATTCGATAGCACCTGAGATGGCTTCTTTTGCTTTTTCAGAGAATCCATAGATGGCAGACAGAGGCGAGCACCCGGATGACCATGATCACCCTCCGTTCTTATTTAATCAGGCTACTGGTAAACACAGATTATCGTAGGTCTAAAGAGTATGTCTCACACAAGGCGGAGACAACCGAGATCGTTGCGGTGACCCACAATAAAATGTATTTAATCAACAAGTAACCCACACTACAGATCAACAATTAGAAATAAATGTGGAGTTAAAATTTATTTTTAACTCTGCACAAAAGATTGTTTAGGACAAGTATGCAGAGAGTTCGAACACAGGGATCAAACAGGGTAGGTGCTCAAGTAAATGTGTGTGTGTGAAGTGTGTCTACACTATGCAACCATGATTTTTTTGTATTTTGATTTTTAATTTTCTGAATTTTATATTTTATATTTTATATTTTTTTCTTTTTCAATATTGGAATTTAAAGACAATGTAATAAAAGAGAAGATAGAGTATTAATAAAAATATACAAAACTAACCAAAAATTAGAAATAAATTTTTTTTGGTATTTTTATATTTTTTTACTGTTTTTGTGATTTTTGGGTATTTTTCAAAATGTTTTTGGTATTTTTAAATGCTGAAATAAAAGAAAATAGTGAAGAAGCTACTAGCTGGGGGTAAAATGGGAATTAAAAATAGCAAACAGCCACAAAATTTTTCCACACTATTTTTCAAATAAAGACAATAAAATATAAAAGAAACTGGAACTGAGTTTGTAATTTTTGGAGTTTTCTAGGATTTTATATATTTTTTTGAAGTTTTTGAGTCTTTTTAATTTTTTAAGGTTTTTTTTGAGATTTTTACTGATTTTTGGATTGACACTAAAATGAGGTAAAATACACACTAGGGAATTTTTTTGGAATTTTTCGAGGTCTTTTAATATTGTTTTGGTATTTTCTAATCTAGACAATGAGTAAAAAGCATGTTTTTGATTTTTAATAAATACTAAATGAAATAAAAGTCAAAAACTAAAAATATGGCTTACAGTACAAGCACACAGGAGCTTAACCCTAATTTTTGAGAATTTTTGGAATTAAGATGATGGTCCAAATAAATAAGCCAAGTTCACAAAAATATCACAGCCTGGTAGGGGTATATATGCAAATATCCAAAAGTCCAGGGGAATACATGCAATTTTTCACAAAATATTGAACTGAATATTTAATTTTCAGGACCAAACATAAATTACAAAAGCCGCAGGGGTGTCGGCGCAATTTTCCCACCAGGACACGCGACTTGCACGCGCCTAGCGAGGACTGAAACGTAATTTTCCAAAATCCGAGGGCTTACATGCAATTTCTCCAAAAATATAACACTTAATATCAAAGTTTTTGTACTGAAACGAAATAAACCAAAGACCGAGGGCCTCTATGCAAAATGCCCACACCTCACGTGTACAGGTCACGTGAGGTGACGTGGCGGAGGACCTGTATGTAAATAAAATAAAGGCAGGGGTCTTTTTGCAAATTTTACAAAATTTTTACACTACAGAGGAAAGTTTGTAGACTAAAATGTAAATACAAAATGCGCAGGGGTTTAGATGCAAAATACCCCTGGCGCGCGGATCCAACGGCTGCAGATCTTCACTTATACACGTGGCATGAATCCAATGGTCGACGACTCTTCACGTGGACGGCGGAGATTAGATCGTTTGAGGACGATCTGTCAGCCGAGAAATGCTTCGATCCAACGGGCGCTGCTCGACCTGGGGGGAGCTCCTCGATCCGACGGCTGGGAGGTGATGACGAAGAACAACGAAGAACGCCGGCGAGGCAAACTTCGTCGTCCCAGATCTTCGTCCTCCGGCGATGGCAGGGCTTCAAAATGGACGTGGAGCGTCCTAAGGTCCTCCTCTAGCTGCTGGCGGCGGCAAAAAGCCTCAGCGATGGCCGAGGGGCTCGCTGGAGGGTGGCGGAGCTACAGCGCTCCGTGAGCTCCGGCGAAGCTTCAAAATCGCCTCCAGGCTCCAAGGAGTGTTCTTTGACCTGCAAACAGAGTGAGGAGGTCCAGGGCAAACTGCCTGGACCTCTGGATGGGCGTGAAGGAGCGTGGAGCGTCGTGGAGATGAACGGCCGGAGGAGCGCTCCGGCCAAGTTGGTGAATCGGGCGATTTAGGCGATGGAACTCGAATTTTTTTGGGGGCTTTTCATCCTAGGACTAATAGGAACTAGATGCAATAAAGAAATAAGCGTGAAGTGGCCCTCAATGGTTGGAGCCAGAGGGAGTAGTGTACCTCGACCGTCGGTCTTGCGGGAGGTGCGGGAGACGCCTCTGACCTCTGATGCCTTGGCTGAAGAGCTCGCGGCGGAGCTGTCACCTCCAGGAAGCTCTGGAGCACAAGAAAGGCGAGAGGGGTGGACCGAAGGGAATCCAATTTGAATTTGAAGGAGGGGGTTCATTATATTTGGGTTGACCCGAGGTGACAGGGGTCCAAAGATCGACGAGTATCTCGCAAATCTTGGGTCCAAAGACCAAGATTATGCATGGGCGAGATAGAGTGATGGTTGATGAACAATGTTGCAGAAGGACGCAACACAAAAATGTGAAAGAACTAGCCTCGAAAAATCCACAAACGTGGGTCAAACACGAGGTTGGCAGGGCTGACAGGGGTCTAGGACACCTAGTTGACCAGAGTCAACTAGGGTTTGCACCTGGTTGGTCCACGTGGACCAACCAGGAAAAACCCTGATTGAAACCTTTATTAATTCATTTAAAAATAGAAATAGGCCGAATTAAATTATGATTTAAAAATAAAAAATATTCATTATTTTCTGCAGTATTTAATTATGATTTTTAATTATTTTTATGAGGTGTATTTTTATAAGTTTACTTTTTAGCCCTATATAGGTATATTACCTATGTATTTTAGTCTTTATTTTTATTCTGTGTATTTTAATGTTATTTATTTTTATTTCTTATTTTGTAAAATTATAAAGTACTTTTATACACATAAAGATATTTTTATTTTATTTTTCTGATATGTTCTGTATATTTAATAAAATATAAGAGTGTATTGTATATGTGTACATATAGGTATAATACCTGTATGATCTATATATGTTTATTTTTATTTTGAGTTTTCTTTGCATTTTTATTCTGATTTTAATGCACATATATATTATAAGTAATATTTACAAGATTATAAAAATATAAAAATACAAAAATAATGAATAAAGAATAAATTGAATATTTTAATCTGTACAAGTATACAATAGGGGTCCAAAACTCAACTTTCAAACCGTAGCTCCACCAAATGCGAAACTACCACCATTAGATAGCTTATTTTCTTCTATATACAATTAAAGGTGAGTTTGATGCATTTGGAGTTTTCATTTGTGAGATACGGGTCTGGAAAGTTGGGATTCTGGGTTTTTATTCAGACCATAACTTTTTATCTTCACATTATTTTTCAGTGAAATCAATTTTGTAGTTTTCTTTATTTAATTATCTACAACTTTCATGTACAAAATTTCTTTATTTGATGCATAAAAAGTGGAACCAAAAATAGGTCCCAAAATGAATAAAGAATGAATAAAATAAAAAGGAATTTGTGTTGCATTTTGGCCCTTATCTCCCCCTACTTTATTCCTTGTCGACCTATTCATCAAGATGCCTAGGTCTCGGGGTTTTGGGTCATAAAATATTTACAATATTTTATCCTTTTTATTTTCTTTTATTTATTCTATAATTTTGGCTTTAATTATAGTATTTTATACACTAATAGGATGCACATGCATGAATGCTAAGATGCTCTATTTAAGGCTATTTACAGGCATTTGCTAGGGTTTTTGGTGCCAAAATGATAGAATAAAGATGATGAAATGTGGATTCATCAGCGGCCATCAACAATTCCTTGTTAGCGTCCCTGGAGACCATGCAGAGGCAGATCCGTGACCAGGGAACCTTCATGGGTGATCTTATGAGAGAGATAGCTCAGATGAGAGAAATTAATTTTTATCTGTACATTATTTTTCAGTGAAATCAATTTTGTATTTTTCTTTATAACATTATCTACAACTTTCATGTACAAAGTTTCTTCATTTGATGTGTAAAAAGTTGAACCAAAAATAGGCCCCAAAATGAATAAAGAATGAATAACATGTATAGGTATTTTATCTGTATTTTGGCCCTTATCTCCCCCTAGTTTATTCCTTGTCGACCTATTCATCAAGATGCCTAGGTCTCGGGGTTTCGGGTCATAAAATATTTACAATATTTTATTCTTTTTCTTTTCTTTTATTTATTCTATAATTTTGGCCTTAATTACAGTATTTTATACACTATTTAGATGCACATGCATGAATGCTAAGATGATGATTTTAATGATATTTACAGGCATTTGCTAGGGTTTTTGGTACCAAAATAATAGAATAAAGATGATGAAATGTGGATTCATCACCCCCCTATACTTTACCTTTGCTAGTCCCTAGCAAACACTTATGCAATAAGTGCAAAAAGAAAAAGAAAGAAAAGAAAAGAAGAACTTGGATTTTGTTTGATTATCAAACTTGTCTTCACAAAATCAAAGTTTGGAGCTTAAGCCGGACCTTTGGAATTTTAGTACGGGCGGAACCTTAGTGAGAACCGAATTTGAAATCCAACAGTCCCTGAGAATCCCTAAACTCTGTCCAAGTCTCCTCAATAGCCAGGTCAGAAATATCTCAATTCGTACGCAAACCCTTACGACTATGAGTCTGACTCGTACAGTGTAAGTGATGGTGGCTCTCCCCAACTAGAATGACAAAGAAACTGACTTCTCCAGTACGACAACCCAATGATTCCCCAATCCAATAACTCCATCCTCGAGGAGCGGGGTATTCCCTTCTAAGTTCAAGTGGCAACCAGCTCAAGAGGAGGGGTGAAGAGAAGAATGGACGGTAGCCAGTCTAGCTACCTATCCTGGGATGCAAGACAAGTGTAGTCAAGTCATCCTGCTGCAGGCTCACATAATCTAACTTTGGAACTCAAGCTTGCTTATTGACTTTACAACATTTGTACATACTTTTGAAGGAATTTTATTTTTGTACAGGCCTGTCTCTTTTTTTTTGAAATACTATTCACAGCAGCATTTACATAAGGAGTTTTTCCTCTTGAGCCAGCAGACTATCCCTCTTTTGAAGCTTTATCACAACCCGCAACCTCCTGTCTTTAGACTTCCTAATCACTGGATGGGTTGGGGTGCACTTCCCTCCCTAGAGGAGGACAAATGTTTCCACTTGTGTGCGTCTCATACCGGCAAATCCAATCCCCTCACCACTCCAACTGAGTTGAGCCATGTGAAAGGTGCAGGTGTCCAAGTTAGGTCATTATCAACAAGAGTCGTGCGTGTGCTCTGAAATATTCTACTTAGGCAGTCAAGAATCCATTGAACCAAGTCCCGTAATCCTCAAAGAATTAAGTCAACTAGACCTGAAGTACCTCAAACCCAGTTCCTATAAGGTTCCTGTTATTAGGTAGATTTTAAGGTCCAATCAAGCTCCAATCTCCGGATTTTACTTAGACTTGTTCAACTATCAAACTCAATCCGAAAAATGCGAATGCTATGCAAATGCGATGCAGGATGCAGAAAATATTTTTGTGATGCAATTTTCAAGATTTTGAACTTTTTATGGATTTTTGAAAAGATGATGCATGCATTTTTTTGTATTTTTTCAAAAAAAAATTTCAGATGTTTTTGCATTTTAGTTTTGCAAATGCTTTTGGGATTTTTTTGAAAACAAAAAGTTTTGGCTGAAAACTAGGTGAAAACTATGTACACGGGAGTGCTTTTTATTTATACAAAAAGTGGATTTTAAGAATTTACAGGGTAAGTGGTCAATTTTATACATATATATATAATGGATTTTGGTGAGATGTATGTATTCCTCAAACTTAATTGACACATGTTTTTCACACAATTTTTGAAAACTATAGTCCAAAATAGTTTTTACAAACATTTTACAAACATGTACACACATTTGAAAATCATTTTTGCAAAGGTTTTCAAAATAGTATAGATAGATTTTTCAAAATATTTTTGCAACCATTTTTCAAACCATTTGCAAATCATTTTTCAAACATTTTATTTCACACAAAGAAAATAAATTTTACAAACCACACATTTTTACAAAGGTTGAAAACATGTAACAAAATATTTTCAAAATAGTTTTCAATAGATGTTCACAAAGATTTTCAAACTATTTTTCAAACATTTTGCAAAAAACATTTTCACCTGATTTATTAATTAGTAAATACATAAAAGAATTTGAGGAATAACCACATCTTTTTATTAAGGATTTTTAATGACTTTTAAAGAATTATTAGCCATATTATTAAGAAGATACGAAAGTACGAGTTATGGCTAAAGTATATACATAGTATATACGACCTCCCTATACTTAGCTTGAGCTATGTCCTCATAGATCAGAGAGAAAAGAGAAGACATAACTCGTACTGAGCATAGGAAAATCTAAAGAATAAATAAATGAATGAATGGAAGAATAAACGAATGAGAAGTTGGATGTCCCCCCTATACTTAGGATCAAGTAATCCTAAGTATAGCAGACTGTACACAACGCAGGGAGGGTCAAGGGTGGGAATGAACAGATCGTACTCGGGTTGTCTCCCCCTATACTTAGGGTAAGATACCCCTATGTATAGACAAGAAGAGGAGACAATGGAGAGGATCGAAAAATAGAGAAACTCGGGGTGCACGCCCCCTATACTTAAGACAAAGTACGTCCTAAGTATGGAAAACTGTCTACAAGGGCGGCACCTTTTTGATAGATAAAGAAAATAGAAAAGGAAAAGAAGAAAAGAAGTAAAGAAGAAAATAAATCAACAGATGAAAGAGTGATATGGACAGATGATCTGTACAGCGGAAGATAGAAGTGATCACCATGTATGAGATGCAGATGATATGAGTCAAAGGACACATCTCATACCAGAAGAATGGGGGCAACGTCAATGGTCGGCGGATCATGATATAGATATAGCTTCAGGCGTTGACCATTGACGCGGAAGGTAGAGGAAGATGACGGTTCGGATATGTCGATGCTGCCATTGTCATGTACCTTCCTGACCACATAGGGACCTTTCCACTTGCTCTGTAATTTCCCTGGAAATATTTTCAGACTGGAATCAAACAACCATACTCTCTGATCTGGCTCAAACTGTTTATGGCTGATGTGGGAATCGTGCCATGTTTTCACTTTCTCTTTGTACTGTAGGCTGTTGGAAAAGGCTGTATCTCTTAGTTCTTCCAGGGCTGCCAATTCTGCTCTTCTCTGTTCTCCTATGCTCTCGGGATCTAAGAATAACTCAGTGACTGCCCAAAAGGATTTGTGCTTGATCTCCACTGGCAGATGGCACAGCTTGTCATAGACGAGTCGAAAGGGAGATGTCCCCAATGGATTCTTGAAGGAGGTCCGATAGGCCCACAAGACCGAGTCCAAAAGTTGTGACCAATCCTTTTGGTCTGGGCGGACAACCTTATGCAAGATAGTTTTTATCTCCCGGTTCGATACTTCGGCAAGACCATTAGTCTGAGGGTGATACGGTGTGGTAACCCGATGGTCAATGCTGAACTCGTCTGCAAGGGCCCTAACCTTGTCATTGATGAAGTGAGACCCCCCGTCTGAAATCAGGACTCTAGGTACCCCGAACCGTGAAATGATATTTTTCCTCAAAAATTTGCACACGGTTTTAGCATCTGTGGCTCGGGCGGGGATGGCCTCAACCCATCGACTGACATAATCCACAACGAGCAAAATATGCTCGAATCCCTGACTCTTAGGAAATGGGCCCATGAAATCAATCCCCCATGCATCAAAAACCTCACAGAAGTGAATGGGTTGCATGGGCATCATGTCTCTCTGTCCGCAAGTTCCCATTTTCTGACAGTCAGTACATCTCTTCACGAACTCATCAGAATCCTTGAAGAGAGTAGGCCACCATAGGCCGGATTGAAAAACCTTCTGTGCTGTTCTTTTTCCAGAATGATGTCCGTCTGCCTCAAGCTTGTGGCAGTATGTGAGGACGCTGTGATGATCTTCTTGAGGAATGCACCTCCTCCAGATACTGTCCCCTCCTTCATGATAAAGGACGGGATCCTCCCAATGATAAAACTTGGCCTTCGCTAGGAAGGTCTCAAGTTTCTGCTTGGTCCAACCTTGTGGGACTATCTTGGCGACAAGATAGTTCACAATGTCAGCGTACCACGGGAGCGAGGTGACAGCCAAGATCGCCTCATCTGGAAATGTCTCTGTGATAGGTGCGCTGGGCTCAGATTCCTCAAGATTCTCCAATCTGGAGAGATGATCCGCCACCACATTCTTGACTCCAGGCTTATCCTTAATCTCAATATCAAATTCCTGGAGCAGAAGGATCCATCTGGTCAGCCGTGCTTTGGCATCCTTCTTAGCCATTAAGTACCGGATGACAGTGTGATCAGTGTAAATTGTTACTCTAGATCTGAGAATGTAAGATCGATACTTATCCAGAGCAAAGACTACGACTAGCATCTCTTTCTCAGTCACAGTGTAATTCCGCTGGGCGGCATCCAAAGTCCGGCTGTGTAGTGAATGGCAAAAGGTAAACTATCCCTCCTTTGTCTAAGCATAGCCCCAACGGCAAAGTCTGAAGCGTCCGTCATGATCTCGAATGGAAGAGACCAATCAGGTGGCTGAAGGACAGGAGCTGAAACAACCATATTTTTGAGAGTCTCAAACGATGCAAGACACTTATCATTGACAATAAACTCGGTGTCTTTTGTCAGCAAGTCAGTAAGCGGTCGGGCAATACGGCTGAAGTCCTGAATGAACCGTCGGTAGAAACCAACATGCCCCAGAAAAGACCGCAACTAATGCAGATTGGACGGTGGACTGAGTTTTCTGATGATATCTACCTTGGCCGGATCGACCTCCATGCCCCTGTTGGAGACGATATGACCGAGGACCATCCCTTGAGTCACCATAAAGTGGCTCTTCTCCCAAGACAAAACAAGATTGACCTCTATGTAGTGGTGAAGCACACGGTCTAGGCAGTCAAGACAAGCATCGAACCCGTCGCCATAGACCGAGAAGTCATCCATGAAGACCTCTAAACAATCACCCACCATGTCCGAGAATATGGACAACATGCACCTTTGGAATGTCGTCGGAGCGTTACATAGACCAAAGGGCATCCGTCTGAAAGCATATGTCCCAAACGGACAGGTGAATGTCGTTTTCTCCTGGTCTTCGGGCGCAATGGCCACCTGATTATATCCAGAGTACCCATCAAGAAAGCAGTTTTGACTCTTCCCAGCTAGCCGCTCGATAATCTGATCAATGAAGGGTAGCGGGAAGTGATCCTTCTTGGTGGCCTCATTCAATCGTCTGTAGTCCACACAGACCCTCCAAGAAGTGGGCACTCTGGTAGCGATCTCCTCTCCAGACTCATTGACAACTGTAGTGATACCCGTCTTCTTGGGTACCACATGTAATGGACTTACCCACTTGGAGTCGGAGATGGGGTAGATAAAATCGGCGCTCCACCACCTTGAAATTTCTTTCATGACTACGTCTCGAAGATTCGGGTTTAGCCGTCGTTAGAACTCACGCGACGGCCTAGCGTTATCTTCAAGATAAATGTGGTGGGAGCAAAGATTTGGGCTCAGCCCCTGGAGATCAGCTATACTCCAACCTATTGCCTTGCGGTTTCTTTTAAGAACCTCCATCAGACGAGATTCTTGTTCTCCAGTCAAATCTGCTGAGATCATGACTGGGTGCATTTCTGGCTCACCCGCAAGGAATCGATACTTCAACGACTGCGACAGAGGTTTCCGTTCTGGACAACTGGGAGGTGGCAGATCTGGCTTCTGATATGTCTTTGTAAACGCTACCAGGTCTGCATGGGAGAACTCTTGCTCTACATGAATTTCTGACGAAGGGCGGCCTGCTGAATCATCAATAAACTGCACTGGCTCGCACTCTGTCATGGTTGTCGGCTCAGAAGGAATCAGACAAGGCAAATAGTCATCAAAATCATCCCAGTCAATATCTGAATCCGAGGGATCAGAAGAAGATGAGCAAGAATGAAAAACATCGGCACCACTCATCACAACACTGTCAGCTTCAGGTGTATCCTCATCCAGGGGTGTGCTCTCCTGGCTCTCGACTGCCATGAGCTTTAGATATAGTGAATCTGTAGGCAAGGCGAGGATCGGTGCTACAGGATATATCCAGTTGGATTCATCATCAGTCATCACAAAATCACACACCTGGTGGATGTCTAGGTCGTCCTCTGTCATCTGCTCGGCTTCGCTGGATTGTTCTGAGCACGCCAATTCTCTGGCTCTGGTATTGTCGATCGTATCTATTTGTATGATCTCGCCCTCTACGCGAAAACATACCGTCCCACTATCATGGTCGGATACCGCCTTGGCAGTGGCCAAGAAAGGGCGTCCAAGTATGATGGGGGCATCGGTTACCGATTCAGAGATCTCCATGTCCAATACAACAAAGTCCACAGGGAATTTCAAGCCCTGAATGGTAACGACCACGTCCTTCAACAACCCCTTCAGCCTCTTAATCGACCTGTCAGTGAACTGAAGGACTGTCCTGCTCCGAAGAAGAGGGCCAAACTTGAATCGGTTGAGTAAGGCTGCCGGAAGGAGGTTGATCGAAGACCCGCTGTCTAATAGAGTACGATCGAATCGTTGCTCCTGAATCTCGCATCTGACATAGGAAGCTCCTGTATCAGGTCTCTTGGCTGGCAATGTGTTCTGAATGGCGCAGCAGGTGTCATGAGTGAGCATATGGATTTGATCCCTGTGCCTCTTCTTCCTTCGGATAGTAGTTGTCTCTTTCAAGTTCTTTTTGAAGAAGGGGATATGCTCAAATGCTTCCCGTAGAGTCAGCTGAATGTGGAACCTGTCAATCATTTGGTTGCCGAACTCTACCTGTTGGTTCTTTTTTGGGTTTTCTTTTTTGTTCCCCTTTGCCCGGAGGAGTGCCTCGGGGAAGGGGATGGTAGGGGCCTCCACAGATGGAGGGCTAGGAATAGGTCCCTGTGCCTGTGAAGGAGGAGAATCCATACAATCATTATCATTCAACACATATGGATCCGCAATGTGAACAGAAACCTTTCCTTTATTCATATTTTTATTTTTCTTTTTGTTCCCACAATCCATAGGTACAAAATGTGGTAACTTCACAGAGGGAGGCTCAACAAAAGTAGATGTGGTGGCCTCAGTACCACCACCGGCACCTGTGTTCGCAGCATCAGCACCGCGCTTTGGCTCAGCATCAACAATGGTGGCATCAGCACCACTGTCTGCATCTGGTATCACGATGGCTCAGTACTGTCGTCTGGATCTCCATCATTGGTGGTCTCAGCACCACCGTCTTCAATATCATCATTAGCGGCATCAGCACCGCTACTCTACTCCTCTGGCGTTCCTGATTCAGCTGGTGGTTGTCGCTTAGAAGAGGCACCGCCGGCGGGCATCCTACCGCTCCTAGTAGTCACAAAATCAGCATCATAGAAAGAATAAGACATATCGCTCAAATAGTCACTAGGAGAGGTATCCTTTGTAAACTCTACCTGCTCAGACTTCCTCTTCAGATTGTTCGGGTTAGGCTCAATCTGAGCGGGTATGGCGGCCTTGCCTTTTATGATCTCCCTCATTTCCTGCCGGAATTCATCCATTTCCTACCTGAAGGATACTCGCTGTTCGGAGAGCAAGCGGGCAAGATCATCGAGAGCTGGGTTCTCAAAAGTGGGAGCTTGAGGGCCGGATGGTTTCCCCGCTGGAAATGAGGCTGTTGCTACTGCTGGTATGGATAGTTCTTGGTCGGCTGGGAATAAGATTGATGAGGCTGCTGCGCTGCCTCCACTGTTGTCCCTGATAGGCGGGACGAGGACCACTCTGGTATTGCTGTTGATGGGCATACTGGGGTTGCTGGTGTTGTTGTTGTTGCTGGCTGCTCTGCTGTCCTTGAGCGGGACTCTGCTGCTGGGATGAGGAGCCACCATTGCCCCAACGGAATCCGGGGTGATCACGACGAATCCCGGGCTGAGGGTACCGGTCGTACCAAATCCCATTGACTTCCATCAATGGGTCCTGCTCGAAGGAGGGTGGAGGAAGAATTGTCAGCGGCTGCTCCGGCTGGTAGACCACCATCTGAGTGTCTGAAGATGGTGGTTGCGCTGGGTAGTACTGTAGCAGTGGAACCGGCTCTGCCTGGATATGGTTCACCTGACGGTACGAGGTAGAGGCTTGGTTAGAGCTGCTACTGCTGGGGTCAGCCTGTGACCTGGGAGGCTGCTGGGAATGAGTCTGTGCCTCCTGGATGCAAAGGATCTGCGTCTTCAGGTCACTCATGGTTTTGGCGATCTGATCCATCTGGGCCATGCCTTGCATTTGTTTCTTCTCGAGGATCTCGAGACGGTCCAGCTTTTCACTATTTATGCCCATGTCGGTTGCGGCTGATTCAGCTTGGGCTGCGGCTGCCGACACTGTGTTGGGACCGGCATCGATGCGGGCGATCCTCTGGAATGATCCCGCTCCTTGCGGGGTCTTCTGCTGTGTGTAGACACGGGCCTGGGCCATCACGGTTGAGTTTTCTGCCATGCCCTCGTAAATGGCCCAGACGTCGTCTTCACCCTTGGAAAAGTATGATCCACCGCAAGAGGCGTTGACAAGCCCCTGCAGCTCCGGTGTCAGCCCACAGAAGAAACTCTGAACCAGGTTGGGCCTGGAGATGTCGTGATGTGGACATCGGTCGATGAGCTCTCGAAATCGATCCCAAGCTTCATGGAATTGTTCATTCGGGATCATTACAAAATTGCTGATCATCGCTCTAGCTGCGTTATTCCGGCCGAGAGGGTAGTACTTCTTCAAGTATGCGGTCCGGAGATCTGCCCATGTGTCGATGAATCGCCCAAGGTGTATGAGCCAATATGCTGCTCTGTCAACCAATGAGAATGGGAAGGCGATCATCTTAATCGTGTCCTCAGTCATCAACCTGTCATGGATGGTGCTGCATATCATCTCGAATTCTTGGAGGTGGAGGTGTGGCTCTTCGGTCGGCAACCCATGGAATTTGGGTAGAAGCTGAATGGTATGGAGCCGCAACTCGAAATCTCGATGGATTGGCGGAAGTCTGATCCATCGATGTGTAAGGGACGCTGGTGGGTTATGCAATTCTCGCATTATGGTCTGCGGCGGTCTCTCGACGTCGGGATCGCCTCCTCCTGCATCAGGTCCTCCTCCTCCTCCATCGCTGATGAATCCACATTTCATCATCTTTATTCTATCATTTTGGCACCAAAAACCCTAGCAAATGCCTGTAAATAGCATTAAAATGATCATCTTAGCATTCATGCATATGCATCTAAATAGTGTATAAAATACTGTAATTAAGGCCAAAATTATAGAATAAATAAAAGAAAAGAAAAAGAATAAAATATTGTAAATATTTTATGACCCG
The DNA here is from genome assembly GCA_037367405.1 of Ottelia alismoides. Taxonomy (NCBI): domain Eukaryota; kingdom Viridiplantae; phylum Streptophyta; class Magnoliopsida; order Alismatales; family Hydrocharitaceae; genus Ottelia; species Ottelia alismoides. The sequence goes on from JAZKJV010001112.1 coordinate 118,403, forward strand.
AAACCCCGAGACCTAGGCATCTTGCTGAATAGGTCGACAAGGAATAAAGTAGGGGGAGATAAGGGTCAAAATACAGATAAAATACCTATACCTGTTATTCATTCTTTATTCATTTTGGGACCTATTTTTGATTTCACTTTTTACACATCAAATGAAGAAACTTTGTACATGAAAGTTGCAGATAATTTAATAAAGAAAAATACAAAATTGATTTCACTGAAAAATAATGTACAGATAAAAAGTTATGGTCTGACTAAAAATCCAGAATCCCAACTTCCCAGACCCGTATCTCACAAATGAAAACTCCAAATGCATCAAACTCACCTTTAATTGTATATAGAATAAAATAAGATATTTAATGGTGGTGGTTTTGCATTTGGCGGAGCTACGGTTTGAAAGTTGAGTTTTGGACCCACATTGTACAGTGTACCGAATAAAACATTCAATTTATTCTTTATTCATTCTTTATTCATTTTTTATATTTTTATAATGTTGTAAATATTACTTATAATAATTATGTACATTAAAATTGGAATAAAAACCTAAATAAAACTTAAAATAAAATACATACATATTTGATACATAGGTATTATACCTATACTTATACCTATATATAATATACTTCTATTTTATTAAATATACAAAACATATCAGAAAAATAAGATAAAAATATATTTGTGTACATAAACGTATTTTATAATTTTACAAAATAAGAAATAAAAATAATAAAATTAAAATCACAGATTAAAAATCAAATAGTCAAATATACAAATAATATACCTATATAGGGGTATAAAAGCAACTTGTAAAAATAAATATCATAAAAATAATTAAAAATCAGAATAAAATAGTTTATAAAATTATAAAAACTTTTTATTTTATAACCTAATTAAAATAATATCGTTTGTTATTTTTAATTGATTTTACAAGGGGTTTTTCCTGGTTGGTCCATGTGGACCAACCAGGTTGGTCTGACAGTTGAACTCCGGTCAACTGTCTGACCTCCCCCCTGTAACATGTCAGAAATGGTTTTTGTCTCCTTTCACCCATTTTTCTAGGTCAGCCCTTGCTTCCTTTCATGATAGCACCTTCAGAGTTTTTGCTCCTCGGACAATTGTGATTCACGCCCAAGGTAATTCTTGGGCTTTGAATCACTGGCCGAGGCGTTGCGCGTCGATCTTTGGACCACCCTCGTCAACCCTTCAAAACCGGCCACCTTGACTTCATTCGATTTTTGAACCCCCACATTGGCCCTCTCGCGCCCCTAGGTATCTCCATCGTCTCCTGGTGGTGACAGCTCCAGGATTGACCCCTTCAGGCGACCGATCAGTGGCTTAGGGTGTTCCTCCGACCTCCGGTGGCTTTCCCCGTCGAGGTACACCTTCCCTCGCCCCTCCTGGGCCCGAGGCCGTTTAATCACTTTGTTTTTCGCTTTTATTTCGTTCTTCACAGTCCCAGCTTCATTTCCCTCTTTGCATCCACTTCATCCGTGTATCGATTCGCTCAATCGATCATAGCCGGAGCCATCTCCGGCCACCGCCGTTATTCACGCCATACGCCGCCGCACACCTCCATTTCTTTGCACCACGTGGTCGGGGCAATTTGCCCCCTATCATATCACCCTTTTTTTGTGCAGGTAACGGTGCTTATCGAGGACCTGGAGCCCTTTTGCGAGTTCGCCGGAGGTGGTTTTGGAGCTCCAGCTCCTCCCCCTTCGCCTGCGAGCTCTGGTGGCCACCGCCACCCTCTGAAGCTTCAGGCGGCCAGAGGACACCTGCAGGAGCTCGAGACCCCCATTTTGATGCTGAAAGGACGCCGGAGACGCGCGTGGGAGCCGGAGGAACTTCGGCATGCCGAAGCGCCGCTCTGTTCTTGCTTCGCCACTCGCCGCCGTTGGATTCTAAGGGACGTCCCAGTTCTAATCGCGACCGTTAGATCTCGCACCCCACCCAGTCGTCCATCAGCTTCAGATCTTCTAATCTGGGCTGCACACTACGAAGAGGCATCGGGGCGCCTCAACGCTGCCACGTGTATTAGTGACGCGCGCCCCGTCGTTCGATCAACCCGCCTGCTGGGTATTTTGCAATCTTAACCTTAGAATTTTTTGTAATATTTTCTTAAGACTAAATCTTTCATCTACCGTTATTTGTTTTTGTAATTTTTGCTAAAGACCCCCTGCACTTGTTCGTAATTATTGTTCTACCCTTGCCAGCCAAGCGCACGTGCGTGGCACGTACGCGTGGGAATTTTGCGGGTAAGGGCTTGCGATTTTTGCCATTTAATCTTTAGTCCATGAACTATTTTATTCAGTATAAATTTTGTGGACTTTTTGCAAAAGTGCCCCTGGTTGTTTGTTAAATTGCATCCGTACCCATGCCAAGCGCGCGTGCTTGGGCACGTGCGATCGGTGATTTTGCAAGGGTACTCCTGTGGGTTTCAACATTGCTATTTAGTCCATTAATTTGTATATTTAGTTATAAAGTTTGTGTAAAAATTACAACCGTGCCCTTGGAGCTTTGTCATTTTGCTAAAAGGTCCCTACTAGACCTTTAATTTTTGTATGCTTGTATGAATTAATTAGGGCATCATTTTAACTCCAAAAATTCTAAAAAAAATAGACTAAAGCTCCTGTGTACTTGCTCTTCCACGCCACATTTTTAGTTTTTTATTTTCTTTAATTTCCGTATTTATTAAAAATCAAAAACATGCTTTTTATTCACTGTCTAGCTTAGAAAATGCCAAAAAATATTAAAACATCTCAAAAAATTTCAAAAAAAATCCCTAGTGTCGATTTTACCCTATTTTAGTGTCAGTCCAAAAATCACTAAAAATCTCAAAAGAAAAACACTAAAAATTCAAAAACAATCAAAAATTTCAAAAAATTATATAAAATCAAAGAAAACTCCAAAAATTACAAACTCAATTCCTGTTTACTCCACATTTTATTAGCTTTCTTTGAAAAATAGTTTGAAAATATTTTGTGGTTGTTGTCTATTTTTAACTTCCATTTTGCTCACAGCCAGTACACTGTTCACTGTTTTGATTTATTTCAGCATTTAAAAACATCAAAAACACTTTGAAAAATACCCAAAAATCTCAAAAACAGTAAAAAATCATAAAAATACCAAAAAGAATTTATTTCTGAATTTTTGGTTATTTTAGCTTATTTTTATAAATATTCTACCTTCCTTTTTCTTACATTGTCTTATTTTCCAATATTGAAAAAAAAGAAAAAAATATAAAATTATAAAATTATAAAAATTAGAAAACTAAAAACCAAAATACAAAATTAAAAATTAAATAAAAAATAAAAAAAATTAAAAACCCACAAAAATCTTTGCTTGCTTGCTTAGTGTGGACACTTCACATTTACTTGCGCACATTTATTTGAATTACCCTTTTTGCTCCCTGTGTTCGAACTCTCTGCATACTTGTCCCTATACATCATTTGTGCAGAGTAATAAATAAATTTTAACTCCACATTTATTTCTAATCATTGATCTTTAGTGTGGGTTAATTGTTGACTTTAGTCCAGATTTAGTGTGGTCAACACACCGACTGAGTTCACGCTTTGTGTTGAACTTAAGACCACCTAACTTTGGCTAAATCAAATGGCGCCGTTGTCGGGGAGCAACAGCGAGTAGTTATATTTTTGTCTGTTTGTGTTGATTGTCTACCATAGCTTTAGTTTATCTCTCTTGCACTTTTGATATATTTTGTTGAGCTATTCTGACCATTCTTTCTTGTCTTCTTGCGAGGGACCGCGAAGCAAGGCGGATCGCCTAGGTGACCCGAAGCAACCTTGGGAAGCGGAGCCGGCCTTCTTAGGTCAAGCTGGCAGGAGAGAGCAGGAGGAGTGAGAGAGAGTCGTAGATTAGTTGCATTTTATTTTTGTGAGAGAGTGACTTTGATAATTTGTAATAATACATATACATTAGACTCTTGGACACTCAGGGCCTAATTTCCGGGTGTTTGTTCACCCGGGGGCTCACCGCGGCTTTTCTCGTGTTTTTCCGTTGTTATTTTCCGATTTTGTTTTCCTTTTTCATTTCTTTTATGGATTGAGCCCTTAGTTGTAGGTCCTGCTTGAATCGATTAGAATAGGTCCAAACACACTAATTACCTTTGCATGCTCCTATAGTTCGTATTTGGACTTAGACTAATTAAACAGTTGGTCATTAGCTTTCGATCTGCGCGCCGCGAGCTCATCCCACATAAGCGCTTTCTCCTAAGTCAAATGTGTTGAGCAGAGGAGGGGTGAGCCTAGACCGGACATTAGGATTGAGGGATAGTGGCTAGCTTGTGGTTCTTCACGCTAGCAGCTGCCTACCCTAGGACGATTTCCACTTTGCATATCGCCATATAGCTAGGTTTATAAATTCTGCTTTGCATCCCGCATGGAGAGAGCTGGGATTCGTTGTAAGTCTTCTCACTATGCATCCATCATCTAGGCACAAAGGTGAGATTTCCACCTTGGTGTCGACTTGCACGGCTTTTCCGACTCTATTCTCCCTCTGTTTTTGGACAAAGTAGGATCAAAGAAAATACAAAAATCCGTTCGTATTTGATCAGGCGGCCATCAACAATTCCTTGTTAGCGTCCCTGGAGACTATGCAGAGGCAGATCCGTGACCAGGGTACTTTCATGGGTGATCTTATGAGAGAAATTGCTCAGATGAGAGAGAACCGACCTGGGGGCGGTGGCGGAGGTGGAGGAAGAGGAGGACCTGATGCAGGAGGAGGCGATCCAGACGCTGAGAGACTGCCACAGACCATCATGAGGGAATTGCACAACCCAGCTGCATCCCTCACTCACCGTTGGATCAGACTCCCGCCAATCCATGGAGACTTCGAGTTGCGGCCCCATACCATTCAGCTTCTACCCAAATTCCACGGGTTGCCTACTGAAGAGCCACACCTCCACCTCCAAGAATTTGAGATGATATGCAGCATCATCCATGATCGGTTGATGACTGAGGACACAATCAAGATGATTGCCTTTCCGTTCTCATTGGTTGATAGAGCCGCATATTGGCTCAAGCACCTGGGGCGATTCATTGATACATGGGCAGATCTCCGAACCGCATACTTGAAGAAATATTATCCTCTCGGCCGGACCAATGCAGCTAGAGCAATGATCAGTAACTTCGTCATGATCCCGAATGAGCAGTTTCATGAAGCTTGGGATCGCTTTCGAGAGCTCATCGACCGGTGTCCACATCACGATATCTCCAAGCCCAATCTCGTGCAGAGTTTCTTCTGTGGGCTGACACCGGAGCTGCAGGGCTAGTGAACGCCTCTTGCGGTGGGCCGTACTTTTCCAAGGGTGAAGACGATGTCTGGACCATCCACGAGGGCATGGCAGAAAACTCAACCGTGATGGCCCAAGCCTGAGTCTACACGCAGCAGAAGCCCCCGCAAGGAGCGGGATCATTCCAGAGGATCGCCCGCATCGATGCCGGTCCCAATACAGTGTCAGCTGCCGCAACCCAAGCTGAATCAGCCGCAGCCGACATGGGCATCATTAGTGAGAAGCTGGACCGCCTCGAGATCCTCGAGAAGAAGCAGATGCAAGGCATGGCCCAAATGGACCAAATTGCCAAGACCATGAGTGATCTGAAGACGCAGATCTTGTGCATCCAGGAGGCACAAACTCATTCCCAACAGCCTCCCAGATCACGTGCTGATCCGAGCAGTAGCAATGCCAACCAGCCCTCTACCTCGTATAGTCAAGTCAACCATATCCATGCAGAGCCGGTTCCCTTGCTACAGTACTACCCAACGCAGCCGCCATCTTCGGACACGCAGATGGTGGTCTACCAGCCGGAGCAGCCACTGGGAGTTCTTCCTCCACCCTCCTTTGAGCAGGAACCATTGATGGAAGTCAATGGGATTTGGTACGACCGGTACCCTCAGCCTGGGATCCGTCGTGATCATCCAGGATTCCGTTGGGGCAACGGTGGATCCTCCTCCCAGCAGCAGAATCATGCCCAAGGACATCAGAACAGCCAGCCACAACAGCAACACCAGCAGCTCCAGTAAGCCCAGCCACAACAGTATCAGAGTGGTCCTCGTCCCACCTATCAGGGACAGCAGTGGAGGCAGCGACAGCAGCCTCAGCAATCTTATGCCCAGCCAACCCAGAACTATCAGTACCAGCAACACCAGCAGCAACAGTAGCCCCATTTCCAGCAGGGACAACCATCCGGTTCTCAGGGTCCCACCTTTGAGAACTCAGCTCTCGATGATCTTGCCCGCTTGCTCTCCGAACAGCGAGCATCCTTCAGGCAAGAAATGGATGAATTCCGGCAGGAGATGAGGGACATAATAAAAGGCAAGGCCGCCATACCCGCTCAGATTGAACCTAACCCGAACAATCTGAAGAGGAAGTCTGAGCAGGTAAAGTTTACAGAGGACACCTCTCCTAGTGACTATTTGAGTGATATGTCTTATTCTTTCTATGATGCTGATTTTGTGACTACTAGGAGCGGTAGGATGCCCGCAGGCGGTGCCTCTTCTGAGCGACAACCAGATGTAGAACCAGGAGCGCCAGAGGAGCAGAGTAGCGGTGCTGATGCCGCTAATGATGATGTTGAAGACGGTGGTGTTGAGGCCACCAATGATGGAGATCCGAATGACGGTGCTGATGCCGTCGTGAGACCAGATGCAGACGGTGGTGCTGATGCCACCATTTTGGACGCTGAGCCAAAGCGCGGTGCTGATGCCGCAGAGACAGGTGCCGATGGTGGTACTGAGGCCAGCACATCTACTTTTGTTGAGCCTCCCTCTGTGATGTTACCACCTTTGGTAGCTATGGATTGTGGTAACAAAAAGAAAAACAAAAATATGAATAAAGGAAAGGTTTCTGTTCATATTGCGGATCCATATGTGTTGCATGATGATGATTGTATGGATTCTCCTCCTTCACAAGCACAGGGACCGATTCCTAGTCCTCCATCTGTGGAGGCCCCTACCATCCCCTTCCCTGAGGCACTCCGCCGAGCAAAGGGGAATAAAAGAGAAAATACCAAAAAAAGAGCAACAGGTAGAGTTCGGCAATCAGATGATAGACAAATTCCACATTCAGCTGACTCTACAAGAAGCACTTGAGCACATCCCCCTCTTCAAGAAAAACCTGAAAGAGAAGACTATCGTCTGCAGGAAGAGGAGAACCACATAGATCAAATCCATGTGCTCACTCACTCCACTTGCTGCACCATCCAGAACAAACTGCCAGCCAAGCGACCAGATGCAAGAGCTCCCTATGTCAGATGCGAGATTCAGGAGCAACAGTTTGATCGCACTCTATTAGACAGCGGCTCTTCAATCAACCTTCTTCCGCAGCCTTACTCGACCGATTCGAGTTTGGTCCTCTTCTTAGGAGCAGGACAGTCCTTCAGTTTGCTGATAGGTCGACTAAGAGGCCGAAGGGGTTATTGAAAGACGTGGTCGTTACCATTCAGGACCTGAAATTCCCCGTGGACTTCGTTGTGTTGGACATGGAGATCCCTGAGTCGGTAACTGATGCCCCCATCATTCTCGGACGTCCATTCTTGGCCACAGCCAAGGCGGTGACCGACCATGATAGTGGGAAGGTATGTTTTCGCATAGAGGGCGAAACCATACAAATAGAGATGATCGAAGAAACCAGAGCCACGGAGTTAGAATGCTCGGAGCAGTCCAGTGAAGCAGCGCAGATGACAGAGGAAGAGCTAGACATCCACCAGGACTGTGATTTTGTGATGACAGATGATGAATCCAACTGGATAGATCTGGTAGCACCGACCCTCGCCTTGCCTACAGATTCACTATATCTCAAGCTCATGGCAGTCGAGAGCCGGGAAAGCACACCCCTGGATGAGGATACATCTGAAGCTGATAGTGTTGTGATGAGTGGTGCTGATGAGTTCCAATCATGTTCATCTTCTTCTGATCCCTCAGATTCAGACATTGACTGGGATGATTTTGATGATTATTTGCCTTGTCTGATTCCTTCTGAGCTGACAACCATGACAGAGTGCGAGCCAGTGCAGTTTATTGATGAATCAGTAGGCCGCCCTTCATCAGAAATTCATGCAGAGCGAGCGCTCTCACATGCAGACCTGGTCGCCTTCACACAGACATATCAGAAGCCAGATCTGCCGCCTCCCAGTTGTCCAGAACTGAAGCCTCTGCTGCAGTCGTTGAAGTACAGATTCCTTGCGGGTGAGCCAGATATGCACCCAGTCATTATCTCAGCAGGTTTGACTGGAGAGCAAGAATCTCGTCTGATGGAGGTTCTTGAAAGAAACCGTAAGGCAATAGGTTGGAGTATAGCTGATCTCCAGGGGATTAGTCTGGCTCTGTGCTCTCACCACATCTATCTTGAGGATGACGCTAGACCATCGCGTGAGTTCCAGCGACGGTTGAACCCGAATCTTCGAGACGTAGTCATGAAAGAAATTTCCAAGTGGTGGAGCGCCGATTTTATCTACCCCATCTCCGACTCCAAATGGGTTAGTCCACTACATGTGGTACCCAAGAAGACGGGTATCACGACAGTTGTCAATGAGTCTGGAGAGGAGATCGCTACCAGAGTACCAACTTCTTGGAGGGTCTGTGTGGACTACAGACGATTGAGTGAGGCCACCAAGAAGGATCACTTCCCGCTACCCTTCATTGATCAGATTATCGAGCGGCTAGCAGGGAAGAGTCATTATTGTGTTCTTGATGGGTACTCTGGATACAATCAAGTGGCCATTGCGCCCGAAGACCAGGAGAAAACGACATTCACCTATCCGTTTGGGACTTATGCTTTCAGACGGATGCCCTTTGGTCTATGTAATGCTCCAGCGACATTTCAGAGGTGCATGTTGTCCATATTCTCAGACATGGTGGGTGACTGTTTAGAGGTCTTCATGGATGACTTCTCGGTCTATGGCGACGGGTTCAATGCTTGTCTTGACTGCCTAGATTGTGTGCTTCAGGGCTGCATAGAGGTCAATCTTGTCTTATCTTGGGAGAAGAGTCACTTCATGGTAACCCAAGGGACGGTCCTTGGTCATATCGTCTCTAACAGGGGCATGGAGGTCGATCCAGCCAAGGTGGATATCATCAGAAAACTCAATCCACCGTCCAACTTGTGTCAGTTGCGGTCTTTGCTGGGGCATGTCGGTTTCTACCGATGGTTCATTCAGGACTTCAGTCGAATTGCCCGACCGCTTACTGACTTGCTGACAAAAGACACCGAGTTTATTATCAATGATAAGTGTCTTGCGTCTTTCGAGACTCTCAAAGAGATGGTTGTTTCCGCTCTTGTCCTTCAGCCACCCGATTGGTCTCTCCCATTCGAGATCATGACGGATGCTTCAGATTTTGCCGTTGGGGCTGTGCTTGGACAGAGGAGGGATGGTTTACCTTTTGCTATTCACTATGCCAGCCGCACTTTGGATGCCGCGCAGCGGAATTACACTGTGACTAAGAAAGAGATGCTGGTCGTAGTCTTCGCTCTTGATAAGTATCGATCGTATATTCTCGGATCTAGAGTGACTATCTACACTGATCACACCGCCATCCAGTACTTAATGGCTAAGAAGGATGCCAAAGCACGTCTAACCAGATGGATCCTTCTGCTCTAGGAGTTTGATATTGAGATTAAGGATAAACCTGGGGTCAAGAATGTGGTGGCGGATCATCTCTCCAGATTGGAGAATCTTGAGGAATCTGAGCCCAGCGCACCTATCATTGAGACGTTTCCAGATGAGGCGATCTTGGCTGTCACCTCGCTCCCGTGGTACGCCGACATTGTGAACTTTCTTGCAGCCAAGACAGTCCCACAAGGTTGGCCCAGGCAAAAACTCGAGACCTTCCTGGCGAAGGCCAAGTTTTATCATTGGGAGGATCCCGTCCTTTATCATGAAGGAGGGGACAGTATCTGGAGGAGGTGCATTCCTCAAGAAGAGCATCACAGCATCCTCACATACTGCCACAAGCTTGAGGTAGGAGGACATCATTCTGGAAAAAGGACAGCACAGAAGGTGCTTCAATCCGTCCTATGGTGGCCTACTCTCTTCAAGGATTCTGATGAGTTCGTGAAGAGATATACTGACTGTCAGAAAATGGGAACCTGCAGACAGAGAGACATGATGCCCATGCAACCCATTCACTTCTGTGAGGTTTTTGATGCATGGAGGATTGATTTCATGGGCCCATTTCCTAAGAGTCAGGGATTCGAGCATATTTTGCTCGCTGTAGATTATGTCAGTCGATGGGTTGAGGCCATTCCCGCCCGAGCCGCAGATGCTAAAACCGTATGCAAATTCTTGAGGAAAAATATCATTTCACGGTTCAGGGTACCTAGAGTCTTTATTTCAGATGGGGGGTCTCATTTCATCAATGACAAGGTTAGGGCCCTTGCAGATGAGTTCGGCATTGACCATCGAGTTGCCACACCGTATCACCCTCAGACTAATGGTCTTGCCGAAGTTTCGAATCGGGAGATAAAAACAATCTTACAGAAAATTGTCCACCCAGACCGAAAGGATTGGTCACAGCTTTTGGACTCGGTCTTGTGGGCTTATCGGACTTCTTTCAAGAATCCATTTGGGACATCTCCCTTTCGTCTCGTCTATGGCAAGCTGTGCCATCTGCCAATGGAGATCAATCATAAATATTTTTGGGCAGTCACTGAGTTGCTTTTAGATCCCGAGAGTATACGAGACCAGAGAAGAGCAGAATTGGCAGCCCTGGAAGAACTGAGAGACACAACCTTTTCCAACAGCCTACAGTACAAGGAGAAAGTGAAGACATGGCACGATTCGTATATCAGCCATAAACAGTTTGAGCTAGATCAGAGAGTATGGTTGTTTGATTCCAGGCTGAAATTATTTCCAGGGAAATTACCGAGCAAGTGGAAAGGTCCCTATGTGGTCAGGAAGGTACATGACAATGGTAGCATCGACATATCCGAACCGTCATCTTCCTCTACCTTCCGCGTCAATGGTCAACGCCTGAAACTATATCTAGATCATGATCCGCCGACCATTGATGTTGCCCCCATTCTTCTGGTATGAGATGTGCTCTTTGACTCACATCATCTGCACCTCATACATGGTGATCGATTCCATCTTCCGTTGTACACATCTGTCCATATCACTCTTTCATCTGTAGATTTATTTTCTTCTTTTCTTCTTTTCTTCTTTTCCTTTTCTATCTTCTTCATCTATCAAAAAGGTGTTGCCCTTGTAGACAGTTTTCCATACTTAGGATGTACTTTGTCCTAAGTATAGGGGGTGTGCACCCCGAGTTTTCTTTATCTTTTGATCCTCTCCATTGTCTCCTCTTCTTGTCTATACTTAGGGATATCTTACCCTAAGTATAGGGGGAGACAATCTGAGTAGATCTGTTCATTCCCACCCTTGACCCTCCCTGCGTTGTGTACAGTCTGTTATACTTAGGATTATTTGATCCTAAGTATAGGGGGGACGGTCAACTTCTCATTGGTTCATTCATTTATTATTTAGACTTGTCTATACTTAGTACGAGTTATGTCTTCTCTTTTCTCTCCGATCTATGAGGACATAGCTCAAGCTAAGTATAGGGGGGTCGTATATACTGCATATATACTTTAGCCATAACTCGTACTTTCGTATTTTCCTAATAAATATGGCTAATTATTCTTTAAAATTCATTAAAAATCATTAATAAAAATCTGTTTTGTTCCTCAAATTCTTTTTGTATTTACTGATTAATAAATCAGGTGAAAATCTTTTTGCAAAATGTTTGAAAAATAGTTTGAAAATCTTTGTGAACATCTATTGAAAACTATTTTGAAAATATTTTGTTACATGTTTTCAACCTGTGTAAAAATGTGTGGTTTGTAAAATTTCTTTTCTTTGTGTGAAATAAAATGTTTGAAAAATGATTTGCAAATGGTTTGAAAAATGGTTGCAAAAATATTTTGAAAAATCTATCTATACTGTTTGAAAAACCTTTGCAAAATAATTTTCAAATGTATGTACATGTTTGTAAAATGTTTGTAAAAATTATTTTGGACTATAGTTTTCAAAAATTGTGTGAAAAGCTTGTGTCAATTAAGTTTGAGGAACATTTGCATCACACCAAAATCCATCTTATTTATATTGATCACTTACCCTTGTAAATTCTTAAAACCCACTTCTTGTATATATAAAGAAGCACTCCCGGGTACATATTTTTCACTTAGTTTTTAGCCAAAACTTTTTGTTTTCAAAAATCCCAAAAACATTTGCAAATTTAAAATCCAAAAACATTTGAAAAATCTTTTTGAAAAAGACAAAAAAATTGCATCTGCATATGCATCATCTTTTCAAAAATCCATAAAAAGTTCAAAATTTTGAAAATTGCATCACAAAAATATTTTCTGCATTCTACATTGCATTGCATAGCATGAGCATTTTTCGGATTGAGTTTGATAATTGAACAGGTCTAAGTAAAATCCGGAGATTGGAGCTTGATTGGACCTTAAAATCTACCTAATAACGGGAACCTTATAGGAACTGGGTTTGAGGTACTTCAAGTCTAGTTGACTTAATTCTTTGAGGATCACGAGACTTGGTTCAATGGATTCCGTACTGCCTAAATAGAGTATTTCGGAGCACACGCACGACTCTTGTTGATAATGACCTAACTTGGATACCTGCACCTTTCACATGGCTCAACTCAGTTGGAGTGGTGAGGGGATTGGATTTGCCGGTATGAGACGTACACAAGTGGAAACATTCGTCCTCCTCTAGGGAGGGAAGTGCACCCCAACCCGTCCATTGATAAGGAAGTCTAAAGACAGGAGGTTGTGGGTTGCAATAAAGCTTCAAAAGAGGGATAGTCTACTTGCTCAAGAGGAAAAACTCCTTATGTAAATGCTGCTGTATATAGTATTCAAAAAAATATGTTCAGGCATGTACAAAAATAAAAAGCCTGCAAAGTATGTACAATTGTTGTAAAGTCAATAAGCAAGCTTGAGTTCCAAAGTCAAATATGTGAGCCTGCAGCAGGATGACTTGACTACACTGGTCTTGCATCCCAGGATAGGTAGCTACACTGGCTACCGTCCATTCTTCTCTTCACCCCCTCCTCTTGAGCTGGTTGCCACTTGAACTTAGAAGGGAATACCCCGCTCCTCGAGGATGGAGTTATTGGATTGGGGAATCATTGGGTTGTCGTACTGGAGAAGTCAGTCTCTTTATCATTCTAGTTGGGGAGAGCCACCATCACTTACACTGTACGAGTCAGATTCATAGTCGTAAGAGTTTGCGTATGAGTTGAAGTATGTCTGACCTGGCTATTGAGGAGACTTGGACAGAGTTTTGGGATACTCAAGGACTGTTGGATTTCAAATTCGGTTCTCATTAAGGTTCCGCCTGCACTAAAATTTCAAAGGTCCGACTTAAGCTCCAAACTTTGATTTTGTGAAGACAAGTTTGATAATTACACTTTATCCACCTTCTTCTTTTTCTTTTCTTTCTTTTCTTTTTGCACTTATTGCATAAGTGTTTGCTAGGGACTAGCAAAGGTAAAGTATAAGGGGATGATGAATCCACATTTCATCATCTTTATTCTATTATTTTGGCACCAAAAACCCTAGCAAATGCCTGTAAATATCATTAAAATCATCATCTTAGCATTCATGCATGTGCATCTAAATAGTGTATAAAATACTGTAATTAAGGCCAAAATTATAGAATAAATAAAAGAAAAGAAAAATAATAAAATATTGTAAATATTTTATGACCCGAAACCCCGAGACCTAGGCATCTTGATGAATAGGTCGACAAGGAATAAAGTAGGGGGGGATAAGGGCCAAAATACAGATAAAATACCTATACCTATTATTCATTCTTTATTCATTTTGGGACCTATTTTTGGTTCCACTTTTTACACATCAAATGAAGAAACTTTGTACATGAAAGTTGTATAAAATTAAATAAAGAAAAATACAAAATTGATTTCGCTGAAAAATAATGTACAGATAAAAAGTTAAGGTCTGACTAAAAATCCAGAATCCCAACTTCCCAGACCCGTATCTCACAAATGAAAACTCCAAATGCATCAAACTCACTTTAATTGTATATAGAATAAAATAAGCTATTTAATGGCGGTGGTTTTGCATTTGGCGGAGCTACGGTTTGAAAGTTGAGTTTTGGACCCACATTGTACAGTGTACCGAATAAAATATTCAATTTATTATTTATTCATTTTTATATTTTTATAATGTTGTACATATTACTTATAATAATTATGTACATTAAAATTGGAATAAAAACCTAAATATAACTTAAAATAAAATACATACATATTTGATACATAGGTATTATACCTATACTTATACCTATATAAAATATACTTCTATTTTATTAAATATACAAAACATATCAGAAAAATAAGATAAAAATATATTTGTGCACATAAAATTATTTATAATTTTACAAAATAAGAAATAAAAATAATAAAATTAAAATCATAGATTAAAAATCAAATAGTGAAATATACAAATAATATACCTATATAAGGGTATAAAAGCAACTTGTAAAAATAAATATCATAAAAATAATTAAAAATCAGAATAAAATATTTTATAAAATTATAAAACCTTTTTATTTTATAACCTAATTAAATTAATATCGTTTGTTATTTTTAATTGATTTTACAAGGGGTTTTTCCTGGTTGGTCCACGTGGACCAACCAGGGTGGTCTGACAGTTGACCTCCGGTCAACTGTCTGACCTCCCCCCTGTAGCATGTTAGAAATGGTTTTTGTCTCCTTTCACCCATTTTTCTAGGTCAGCCCTTGCTTCCTTTCATGATAGCACCTTCAGAGTTTTTGCTCCTCGGACAATTGTGATTCACGCCCAAGGTAATTCTTGGGCTTTGAATCACTGGCCGAGGCGTTGCGCGTCGATCTTTGGACCACCCTCGTCAACCCTTCAAAACCAGCCACCTTGACTTCATTCGATTTTTGAACCCCAACTTTGGCCCTCTCGCGCCCCTAGGTATCTCCATCGTCTCCTGGTGGTGACAGCTCCAGGATTGACCCCTTCAGGCGGCCGATCAGTGGCTTAGGGTGTTCCTCCGACCTCCGGTGGCTTTCCCCGTCGAGGTACACCTTCCCTCGCCCCTCCTAGGCTTGAGGCCATTTAATCACTTTGTTTTTCGCTTTTATTTCGTTCTTTATAGTCCCAGCTTCATTTCCCTCTTTGCATCCACTTCATCCGTGTATCGATTCGCTCAATCGATCATAGCCGGAGCCATCTCCGGCCACCGCCGTTATTCACGCCATACGCCGCCGCACACCTCCATTTCTTTGCGCCACGTGGTCGGGGCAATTTGCCCCCGATCATATCACCCTTTTTTGTGCAGGTAACGGTGCTTATCGAGGACCTGGAGCCCTTTTGCGAGTTCGCCGGAGGTGGTTTTGGAGCTCCAGCTCCTCCCCCTTCGCCTACGAGCTCTGGTGGCCACCGCCACCCTCTGAAGCTTCAGGCGGCCATAGGACACCTGCAGGAGCTCGAGACCCCCATTTTGACGCTGAAAGGATGCCGGAGACGCGCGTAGGAGCCGGAGGAACTTCGGCATGCCGGAGCGCCGCTCTGTTCTTGCTTCGCCACTCGCCGCCGTTCGATTCTAAGGGACGTCCCAGTTCTAATCGTGACCATTAGATCTCACACCCCACCCAGCCATCCATCAGCTTCAGATCTTCTAATCTGGGCCGCACACTGCGAAGAGGCATCGGGGCAACTAACGTTGCCACGTGTATTAGTGGCGCGCGCCCCGCCGTTCGATCAACCCACTTGCTGGGTATTTTGCAATCTTAACCTTCGAATTTTTTGTAATATTTTCTTAAGACTAAATATTTCATCTGACGTTATTTATTTTTGTAATTTTTTCTAAAGACCCCCTGCACTTGTTCGTAATTATTATTCTACCCTTGCCAGCCAAGTGCACGTGCATGGCACGTGCGCGTGGGAATTTTGCGGGTAAGGGCTTGCGGTTTTTGCCATTTAATCTTTAGTCCAGGAACTATTTTATTCAGTATAAATTTTGTGGACTTTTTGCAAAAGTGCCCCTGTTTGTTTGTTAAATTGCATCCGTACCCCTGCCAGGCGCGCGTTCTTGGGCACGTGCGATTGGTGATTTTGCAAGGGTACTCCTGTGGGTTTCAACATTGCTATTTAGTCCCTTAATTTGTATATTTAGTTATAATGTTTGTGTAAAAATTGCAACCGTGCCCTTGGATCTTTGTCATTTTGCTAAAAGGCCATGCCAGACCTTTAATTTTGCGTGCTTGTATGAATTAATTAGGGCATCATTTTAACTCCAAAAATTCTAAAAAAAATAGACTAAAGCTCTTGTGTACTTGCTCTTCCACGCTACATTTTTAGTTTTTGATTTTCTTTAATTTCCGTATTTATTAAAAATCAAAAACATGCTTTTTATTCACTGTCTAGCTTAGAAAATGCCAAAAAAATATTAAAACATGTCGAAAAATTTCAAAAAAATTCCCTAGTGTCGATTCTACGCTATTTTAGTGTCAGACCAAAAATCACTAAAAATCTCAAAAGAAAAACACTAAAAATTCAAAAACAATCAAAAACTCAGTTCCTGTTTACTCTACATTTAATTAGCTTTCTTTGAAAAATAGTTTGAAAATATTTTGTGGTTGTTGTCTATTTTTAATTTCCATTTTGCTCACAACCAGTACACTGTTCACTGTTTTGATTTATTTCAGCATTTAAAAACACCAAAAACACTTTGAAAAATACCCAAAAATCACAAAAACAGTAAAAAAATCATAAAAATACCAAAAAGAATTTATTTCTGAATTTTTGGTTATTTTATCTTATTTTTATAAATATTCTACCTTCCTTTTTCTTACATTGTCTTATTTTCCAATATTGAAAAAAAAAGAAAAAATATAAAATATAAAATTATAAAAATTAGAAAATTTAAAACCAAAATACAAAATTTAAAATTAAATAAAAAATTAAAAAATTAAAAAAAAAATTAAAAACCCATAAAAATCTTTGCTTGCTTGCTTAGTGTGGACACTTCACATTTACTTGCGCACATTTATTTGAATTACCCTGTTTGCTCCCTGTGTTCGAACTCTCTGCATACTTGTCCCTATACATCATTTGTGTAGAGTTAAAAATAAATTTTAACTCCACATTTATTTCTAATCATTGATCTTTAGTGTGGGTTAATTGTTGACTTTAGTCCAGATTTAGTGTGGTCAACACACCGAATGAGTTCACGCTTTGTGTTGAACTTAAGACCACCTAACTTTGGCTAAATCAACCGCCACCACCCCCAGGTCGGTTTTCTCTCATCTGAGCTATCTCTCTCATGAGATCACCCATGAAGGTTCCCTGGTCACGGATTTGCCTCTGCATAGTCTCCAGGGACGCTAACAAGGAATTGTTGATGGCCACCTGATCAAATATGAATGGAGGGTGATCATGGTCATCTAGGTGCTCGCCTCTGTCTGCATCACTAGATTTTCTGAAAAAGCAAAAGAGGCCATCTCAGGTGCTGTCGAATGATCTGAACTCTGTGATGCACTGAATTCTGAAACTATTGGACTGAGAGAAGGAGAATGGGAAGGGTGGTCGAGGGGGAACAGGGTGGATGTAAACTCAGGCTCGGAGAGCGGACTCTCCGAGGTAGTCCTCGATGAATAAGGAGGAGTGCTGGATAGCGGTGCCGACAAGGTCGGCCTAAGAGATCTCCGTCCCATCATCTTGATTATTGGGAAGAGCAGAGGGAACACAGAAGAAGAGGAATGAAAGAAAAGCAAAATTGCGCACAATTGTGCTGTGTTTTTGATCTTGACCTAAATAAATCTAGCAATCAAACACAAAACAGGGGTGAGTTCACCAACTCAACACATGGAGCCGTGAAGGTTCGGCTTTTATCTTGTCAATTTAACTTGATTCAGGAATTAATCTTTTCACGAGTCCTTAGAGCGCTACGCCTAAAGGAGAGAGAGTACTGCCGGAAAAGTATTCCTGTACTTGTCCTCCTCCTGTGTAACCTGTAACTTGCGCTTTTTAAGGTCCTTGTAACCCTTCCTGGATCCCTACTCAGCCAAAGAAATAGAGGGAGGAAGCCGATAGGCGAAACCGATACTTCGGACCTCGCTCGCAACGGAATCACCCATGAGCGTGCAAGATCCTACTCGGACGCAGCCGGTGAGATAGACACACCCGTGAAGGCGTGGCCTATGCTCGGTAAATCGGACAAGGTCGATGCTCACACAATAGTGAGTCACCAATGGCGACCAAGCCCTACTCGACTACGTACGATAGTAGCGCCAATACTTCGGAAATCCAGGCGATACACAAGGCATCCACAAGTTAGGTTTTTGGCTCTAATCCTTACGAAGCGCTCACCTCACTTGGAAGGAGACCTTCCCATGCAACCTGAATACAAGTGAGGGTGTTACTCTCCCCAGACAATGAATCCAATTACCGATTTTATTTCTGGTCAAGGTTTTCTTAGCAGTCCTTTTTTTAATTTTTTTGGTGTTATCGCTTCTTTTGAGTGAATTCAAACAAGCGCCTAATGATTTTTGTATTTTCTTTGATCTTACTTTGTCCAAAAACAGAGGGAGAATAGAGTCGGAAAAGCCAATGCAAGCCGACACCAAGGTGGAAATCTCACCTTTGTGTCTAAATGATGAATGCTAAGTGAGAAGACTTACAGTGAATCCCAGCTCTCTCCATGCGGGATGCAAAGAAGAATTTGTAAACCTAAACTACATGCCGATTATGCAATGCGGAAATCGTCCTAAGGTAGGAAACTGCTAGCGTGAAGAACCACAAGCTAACCACTAGCCCTCAATCCTAATGTCCAGTTTAGGCTCACCCCTCCTCTACTCAACACACTTGAGTTTAGGAGAAAGCGCTTTGCGGGATGAGCTCGCGGCGCGCGGATCGAAAGCTAATGGCCAACTGTTTAATTAGTCTAAGTCCAAATACGATCTATAGGAGCATGCAAAGGTTATTAGTGTGTTTGGACCTATTCTAATCGAATCAAGCAAGGCCTACAACTAAGGGCTCAATCCACAAAAGAAATGAAAAAGGAAAACAAAACCGGAAAATGACAACGGAAAATGCGATAAAAGCCGCGGTGAGCCCCCGGGTGAACAAACACCGGAAATTAGGCCCGGAGTGTTCAAGAGTCCAAGTACATGTATTATTACAAATTATCAAGTCACTCTCTCACAAAATAAAAATGCAACTAATCTACCACTCTCTCTCACTCCTCCTGTTCTCTCCTACCGGCTTCGCTAAAGAATAGCCGGCTCTGCTTCCCAAGGATGCTTCGGGTCACTTAGGCGATCTGCCTCGCTCTGCGGTCCCTCGCAAGAAGACAAGAAAAAGAATGGTCAGATAGCTCAATCAATATCTATCAAAAGTGCAAGAGAGATAAAAATAGCAATGGTAGACAAGCAAACACAAACATACAAAAATATGAACTACTCGTTGTTGCTCCCCAGCAACGGCGCCATTTGATAAACACAGATTATCATAGGTCTAAAGAGTATGTCTCACACAAGGCGGAGACAACCGAGGTCGCTGCGGTGACCCACAATAAAATGTATTTAATCAACAATTAACACACACTACAGATCAACAATTAGAAATAAATGTGGAGTTAAAATTTATTTTTAACTCTGCACAAAAGATTGTATAGGACAAGCATGCAGAGAGTTCGAACACAGGGAGCAAACAGGGTAGGTGCTCAAGTAAGTGTGTGTGTGTGTGTGTGTGAAGTGTGTCTACACTATGCAACCATGATTTTTTTGTGGGTTTTTAATTTAAGTTTTTTTTAATTTTTAATTTTGTATTTTGATTTTTAATTTTCTGATTTTTATATTTTATATTTTATATTTTTTTTCTTTTTCAATATTGGAATTTAAAGACAATGTAATAAAAGAGAAGATAGAGTATTAATAAAAATATGCAAAACTAACCAAAAGTTTAGAAAAAAATTTTTTTTGGTATTTTTATAATTTTTTACTGTTTTTGTGATTTTTGGGTATTTTTCAAAATGTTTTTGGTATTTTTAAATGCTGAAATAAAAGAAAACAGTGAAGAAGCTACTGGCTGGGGGTAAAATGGAAATTAAAAATAGCAAACATCCACAAAATTTTTCCACACTATTTTTCAAATAAAGACAATAAAATATAGAAGAAACAAGAACTGAGTTAGTAATTTTTGGAGTTTTCTAGGATTTTATATATTTTTTTGAAGTTTTTGAGTCTTTTTGAATTTTTAAGGTTTTTCTTTTGAGATTTTTAGAGATTTTTGGATTGACACTAAAATGAGTTAAAATACACACTAGGGAATTTTTTTGGAATTTTTCGAGGTCTTTTAATATTTTTTTGGTATTTTCTAAGCTATACAGTGAATCAAAAGCATGTTTTTGATTTTTAATAAATACTAAATGAAATAAAAATCAAAAATTAAAAATATGGCATTACAGTACAAGCAAACATGAGCTTAACCCTAATTTTTGAGAATTTTTGGAATTAAGATGATGGTCCAAATAAATAAGCCAAGTTCACAAAAATATCACAGCCTAGCAGGGGTATATATGCAAATATCCAAAAGTCCAGGGGCATACATGCAATTTTCCACAAAATATTGAACTCAATATTTAATTTTCAGGACCAAACATAAATTACAAAAGCCGCAGGGGTGTCGGCGCAATTTTCCCACCAGGGCGCGTGACTTGCACGCGCCTGGCGAGGACTGAAATGTAATTTTCCAAAATCCGAGGGCTTACATGCAATTTCTCCAAAAATATAACACTTAATATCAAAGTTTTTGTACGGAAACGAAATAAACCAAAGACTGAGGGCCTCTATGCAAAGTGCCCACACCTCACGTGTACAGGTCACGTGAGGTGACGTGGAGGAGGACCTGTATGTAAATAAAATAAAGTCAGGGGTCTTTTAGCAAATTTTACAAAATTTTTACACTACAGAGGAAAGTTTGTAGACTAAAATGTAAATACAAAATACGCAGGGGTTTAGATGCAAAATACCCCTGGCGTGCGGATCCAACAGCTGCAGATCTTCACTTATACACGTGACATGAATCCAATGGTCGACGACGCTTCGCGTGGACGGCGGAGATTAGATCGTTTGAGGATGATCTGTCGGTGGAGAAATGCTTCGATCCAACGGGCGCTGCTCGACCTGGGGGGAGCTCCTCGATCCGATGGCTGGGAGGTGATGACGAAGAACGCCGGCGAGGCAAACTTCGTCGTCCCAGATCTTCGTCCTCCGGCAATGGCAGGGCTTCAAAATGGACGTGGAGCGTCCTAAGGTCCTCCTCTAGCTGCTGGCGGCAGCAAAAAGCCTCTGCGATGGCCGAGGGGATCGCTAGAGGGTGGCGGAGCTACAGCGCTCCGTGAGCTCCGACGAAGCTTCAAAATCGCCTCCAGGCTCCAAGGAGTGTTCTTTGACCTGCAAACAGAGTGAGGAGGTCCAGGGCAAACTTCCTGGACCTCTGGATGGGCGTGAAGGAGCGTGGAGCGTCGTGGCGATGAACGGCCGGAGGAGCGCTCCGGCCAAGTTAGTGAATCGGGCGATTTAGGCGATGGAACTCGAATTTTTTTGGGGGCTTTTCATCCTAGGACTAACAGGAACTAGATGCAATAAAGAAATAAGCGTGACGTGGCCCTCAATGGCCGGAGCCAGAGAGAGTAGTGTACCTCGACCGCCGGTCTTGCGGGAGGTGCGGGAGATGCCTCCGACCTCTGATGCCTTGGATGAAGAGCTCGCGGCGGAGCTGTCACCTCCAGGAAGCTTTGAAGCACAAGAAAGGCGGGAGGGGTGGACCGAAGGGAATCCAATTTGAATTCGAAGGAGGGGGGTTCATTATATTTGGGTTGACCCGAGGTGACAGGGGTCCAAAGATCGACGAGTATCTCGCAAATCTTGGGTCCAAAGACCAAGATTATGCATGGGCGAGATAGAGGGATGGCTGATGAACAATGTTGCAGAAGGATGCAACACAAAAATGTGAAAGAAGTAGCCTTGAAAAATCCACAAAAGTGGGTCAAACACGAGGTTGGCAGGGCTGACAGGGGTCTAGGACACCTAGTTGACCGGAGTCAACTAGGGTTTGCACCTGGTTGGTCCACGTGGACCAACCAGGAAAAACCCTGATTGAAACCTTTATTAATTCATTTAAAAATAGAAATAGGCCGAATTAAATTATGATTTAAAAATAAAAAATATTTGTTAATCTCTGTAGTATTTAATTATGATTTTTAATTATTTTTATGAGGTATATTTTTATAAGTTTACTTTTTAGCCCTATATAGGTATATTACCTATGTATTTTAGTCTTTATTTTTATTCTGTGTATTTTAATGTTATTTATTTTTATTTCTTATTTTGTAAAATTATAAAGTACTTTTATACGCATAAAGATATTTTTATTTTATTTTTATGATATGTTCTGTATATTTAATAAAATATAAGAGTGCATTGTATAGGTGTACATATAGGTCTAATACCTATATGATCTATATATGTTTATTTTTATTTTGAGTTTTCTTTGCATTTTTATTCTGATTTTAATGCACATATATATTATAAGTAATATTTACAAGATTATAAAAATATAAAAATACAAAAATAATGAATAAAGAATAAATTGAATATTTTAATCTGTACAAGTATACAATAGGGGTCCAAAACTCAACTTTCAAACCGTAGCTCCGCCAAATGTGAAACCACCACCATTAGATAGCTTATTTTCTTCTATATACAATTAAAGGTGAGTTTGATGCATTTGGAGTTTTCATTTGTGAGATACGGGTCTGGAAAGTTGGGATTCTAGGTTTTTATTCATACCATAACTTTTTATCTGTACATTATTTTTCAGTGAAATCAATTTTATATTTTTCTTTATTTAATTATCTACAACTTTCATGTACAAAGTTGCTTTATTTGATGCATAAAAAGTGGAACCAAAAATAGGTCCCAAAATGAATAAAGAATGAATAAAATAAAAAGGAATTTGTGTTGCATTTTGGCCCTTATCTCCCCCTACTTTATTCCTTGTCGACCTATTCATCAAGATGCCTAGGTCTCGGGGTTTTGGGTCATAAAATATTTTTAATATTTTATTTTTTTTCTTTTCTTTTATTTATTCTATAATTTTGGCTTTAATTATAGTATTTTATACACTAATAGGATGCACATGCATGAATGCTAAGATGCTCTATTTAAGGCTATTTACAGGCATTTGCTAGGGTTTTTGGTGCCAAAATGATAGAATAAAGATGATGAAATGTGGATTCATCAGCGGCCATCAACAATTCCTTGTTAGCGTCCCTGGAGACCATGCAGAGGCAGATCCGTGACCAGGGAACCTTCATGGGTGATCTTATGAGAGAGATAGCTCAGATGAGAGACAACCGACCTGGGGGCGGTGGCGGTGGAGGAGGAGGAGGAGGAGGACCTGATGCCGGAGGAGGTGATCCAGACGCTGAGAGACCGCCGCATACCATCATGAGAGAATTGCATAACCCAGCAGCGTCCCTTACACATCGGTGGATTAGACTCCCGCCTATCCATGGAGATTTCGAGTTGCGGTCCCATACCATTCAGCTTATACCCAAATTCCATGGGTTGCCGATCGAAGAGCCACACCTCCACCTCCAAGAGTTCGAGATGATATGCATCACCATCCATGACAGGTTGATGACTGAGGACACGATCAAGATGATCGCCTTTCCATTCTCTTTGGTTGGCAGAGCCGCATACTGGCTCAAACACTTGGGGTGATTCATCGACACATGGGCAGATCTCCGGACCGCGTATCTGAAGATATACTATCCTCTCGGCCGGACTAATGCAGCCAGAGCTATGATAAGCAACTTTGTCATGATCCCGAATGAACAATTCCATGAAGCTTGGGATCGCTTTCGAGAGCTCATCGACCGGTGTCCTCATCATGACATCTCCAAGCCCAACTTAGTTCAGAGTTTCTTTTGTGGGCTGACATCGGAGCTACAGGGGCTTGTCAACGCCTCTTGCGGTGGGTCGTACTTTTCCAAGGGTGAAGACGACGTCTGGGCCATTTACGAGGGCATGGCAGAAAATTCAACAGTGATGGCCCAAGCCCGAGTCTACACATAGCAAAAGCTCCCGCAAGGAGTAGGATCATTCCAGAGGATCGCCCGCATCGATGCCGGTCCCAACACAGTGTCGGCAGCCGCAGCCGACATGGGCATAATTAGTGAGAAGCTAGACCGTCTCGAGATCCTCGAGAAGAAACAAATGCAAGGCATGGCCCAGATGGACCAGATTGCCAAAACCATGAGTGACCTGAAGACGCAGATCCTTTGCGTCCAGGAGGCACAGACTCATTCCCAGCAACCTCCCAGGTCACGGGCTGACCCCATCATTAGCAGTTCCAACCAACCCTCTACCTCGTACCGCCAGGTGAACCATATCCAGGCAGAGCCGGTTCCACTGCTACAGTACTACCCAGTACAGCCGCCATCTCCAGACACTCAGATGGTGGTCTACCAGCCGGAGCAACCACTGGCAGTTCTCCCTCCACCCTCCTTCGAGCAGGAACCATTGATGGAAGTCAATGGGATTTGGTACGGCCGGTACCCTCAGCCTGGGATTCGTCGTGATCATCCCGGATTCCACTGGAGCAGCGGTGGCTCCTCATCTCAGCAAAAGCCTTCTGCCCAAGGACATCAGAATAACCAGCCACAACAGTAGCAACAACCCCAGTATGCCCATCAGCAGCAGTACCAGAGTGGTCCTCGTCCCGCCTATCAGGGACAGCAGTGGAGGCAGTATCCGCAACCTCAGCAATCTTATCCCCATCACCCCCAGTACCAGCAGCAGCAACAACAACCTCAGTTCCAGCAGGGACACCCACCCGGTCCTCATGCCCCTGCCTTTGAGAACCCAGCTCTCGATGATCTTGCTCGCTTGCTCTCCGAACAGCGAGCATCATTCAGGCAAGAAATGGATGGATTCCGGCAGGAAATGAGGGAAATAATAAAAGGCAAGGCCGCCATACCCGCTCAGATTGAACCTAACCCGAACAATCTGAAAAGGAAGTCTGAGCAGGTAGAGTTTATAGAGGATACCTCTCCTAGTGACTATTTGAGTGATATGTCTTATTCTTTCTATGATGCTGATTTTGTGACTACTAGGAGCGGTAGGATGCCCGCAGGCGGCGCCTCTTCTGAGCGACAACCAGATGCAGAACCAGGAGCGCCAGAGGAGCAGAGTAGCGGTGCTGATGCCGCTAATGATGGTGTTGAAGACGGTGGTGCTGAGGCCACCAATGATGGAGATCCAGACGACGGTACTGAGGCCGTCGTGATACCAGATGCAGACGGTGGTGCTGATGCCACCATTTTGGATGCTGAGCCAGAGCGCGGTGCTGATGCCGCGAACACAGGTGCCGGTAGTGGTGCTGAAGCCACTACATCTACTTTTGTTGAGCCTCCCTCTGTGATGTTACCACCTTTTGTATCTATGGACTGTGGTAACAAAAAGAAAAACAAAAATATGAATAAAGGAAAGGTTTCTGTTCACATTGCGGATCCATATGTGTTGAATGATGATTATTGTATGGATTCTCCTTCTTCACAGGCACAGGGACCGATTCCTAGTCCTCCATCTGTGGAGGCCCCTACCATCCCCTTCCCTGAGGCACTCCGCCGAGCGAAGGAGAATAAAAGAGAAAATCCCAAAAAAGAGCAACAGGTAGAGTTCAGCAATCAGATGATAGACAGATTCCATATTCAGCTGACTCTACAGGAAGCACTTGAGCACATCCCCCTCTTCAAAAAGAACCTGAAAGAGAAGACTACTGTCCGCAAGAAGAGGAGGAACCACCGAGATCAAATCCATGTGCTCACTCATTTCACTTGCTGCACCATTCAGAACAAGCTGCTAGCCAAGCGACCAGATGCAGGAGCTCCCTATGTCAGATGCGAGATTCAGGAGCAGCAGTTTGATCGTACTATGTTAGACAGCAGCTCTTCAATCAACCTTCTTCCGGTAGCCTTACTCGACCGATTCGAGTTTGGTCCTCTTCTTAGGAGCAGGACAGTCCTTCAGTTTGCTGACAGGTCGACTAAGAGGCCAAAGGGGTTATTGAAAGACGTGGTCGTTACCATTCAGGGCCTGAAATTCTCCGTGGACTTCGTTGTGTTGGACATGGAGATCCCTGAGTCGGTAACCGATGCCCCCATCATTCTCGGACGTCCATTCTTGGCCACAGCCAAGGCGGTGACCGATCATGACAGTGGGAAGGTATGTTTTCGCGTAGAGGGTGAAACCATACAAATAGAGACGATCGAGGAAACCAGATCCAGAGAGTTAGAATGCTCGGAGTAGTCAAGCGAAGCCGCGCAAATGATAGAGGAAGAGCTAGACATCCACCAAGAGTGCAATTTTGTGATGACAGATGATGAATCCAACTGGATAGATCTTGTGGCACCGACCCTCGCCTTGCCTACAGATTCACTATATCTCAAGCTCATGGCAGTCGAGAGCCGGGAGAGCATACCCCTGGATGAGGATACACCTGAGGCCGACAGTATTGTGATGAGTGGTGCCGATGATTTTCATTATTGTTCATCTTCTTCTGATCCCTCGAATTCAGACATTGATTGGGATGATTTTGATGACTACTTGCCTTGTTTGATTCCTTCTGAGCCCACAGCCATGACAGAGTATGAGCCAGTGCAGTTTATTGATGAATCAGCAGGCCGCCCTTCGTCAGAAATTCATGCAGAGAGAGAGTTCTCCCATGCAGACCTGGTCGCCTTCACACAGACATATCAGAAGCCAGATCTACCACCTCCCAATTGTCTAGAACTAAAACCTCTGCCGCAGTCGTTGAAGTATAGATTCCTTGCGGGTGAGCCAGACATGCACCCAGTCATTATCTCAGCAGGTTTGACTGGAGAGCAAGAATCTCGTCTGATGGAGGTTCTTGAAAGAAACCGCAAGGCAATTGGATGGAGTATAGCTGATCTCCAGAGGATTAGTCCGGCTCTGTGCTCCCACCACATCTATCTTGAAGATAATGCTAGGTCATCGCGTGAGTTCCAACGACGGCTGAACCCGAATCTTCGAGACGTAGTCATGAAAGAAATTTCAAAGTGGTGGAGCGCCGATTTTATCTACCCCATCTCCGACTCCAAATGGGTCAGTCCGCTACATGTGGTACCCAAGAAGACGGGTATCACTACAGTTGTCAATGAGTCTGGAGAGGAGATCGCTACCAGAGTGCCCACTTCTTGGAGGGTCTGTGTGGACTACAGACGATTGAATGAGGTCACCAAGAAGGATCACTTCCCGCTACCTTTCATTGATCAGATTATCGAACGGCTAGCTGGGAAGAGTCATTACTGCTTTCTTGACGGGTACTCTGGATATAATCAAGTGGCCATTACGCCCGAAGACCAGGAGAAAATGACATTCACCTGTCCGTTTGGGACGTATGCTTTAAGACGGATGCCCTTTGGTCTATGTAACGCTCCAGCGACATTCCAAAGGTGCATGTTGTCCATATTTTCGGACATGGTGGGTGACTGTTTAAAGGTCTTCATGGATGACTTCTCGGTCTATGGCGACGGGTTCGATGCTTGTCTTGACTGCCTAGACCGTGTACTTCAGCGTTGCATAGAGGTCAATCTTGTTTTATCTTGGGAGAAGAGCCACTTTATGGTGACTCATGGGACGGTCCTCGGTCATATCGTCTCCAACAGGGGCATGGAGGTCGATCCGGCCAAGGTGGATATCATCAGAAAACTCAATCCACCGTCCAACTTGCGTCAGTTGCGGTCTTTTCTGGGGCATGTCGGTTTCTACCGACGGTTCATTCAGGACTTCAGTCGTATTGCCCGACCGCTTACTGACTTGCTGACAAAAGAAACCGAGTTTATTGTCAATGATAAGTGTCTGGCGTCTTTTGAGACTCTCAAAGGCATGGTTGTTTCAGCTCCTGTCCTTCAGCCACCCGATTGTTCTCTCCCATTCGAGATCATGACGGACGCTTCAGATTTTGCCGTTGGGGCTGTGCTTGGATAGAGGAGGGATGGTTTACCTTTTGCCATTCACTACGCCAGCCGGACTTTGGATGCCGCCCAACGAAATTACATTGTGACTGAGAAAGAGATGATGGACGTAGTCTTTGCTCTGGATAAGTATCGATCTTACATCCTCGGATCTAGAGTGACTATTTACACTGATTACACTGCCATCAGGTACTTAATGGCTAAGAAGGATGCCAAAGCACGTCTTACCAGGTGGATCCTTCTACTCCAGGAGTTTGATATTGAGATTAAGGATAAGCCTGGAGTCAAAAATGTGGTGGCGGATCATCTCTCCAGATTGGAGAATCTTGAGGAATCTGAGTCCAGCGCACCTATCACAGAAACGTTTCCAGATGAGGCGATCTTGGCTATCACCTCGCTCCCGTGGTACGCTGACATTGTGAACTATCTTGTCGCCAAGACGATCCCACAAGGTTGGCCCAGGCAGAAACTCGAGACCTTCCTAGCGAAGGCCAAGTTTTATCATTGGGAGGATCCCGTCCTTTATCATGAAGGAGGGGACAGTATCTGGAGGAGGTGCATTCCTCAGGAAGTGCATCATAGCATCCTCACATACTGCCACAAGCTTGAGGCAGGAGGACATCATTCTGGAAAAAGGACAGCACAGAAGGTGCTTCAATCCGGCCTATGGTGGCCTACTCTCTTCAAGGATTCTGATGAGTTTGTGAAGAGATGTACTGACTGTCAGAAAATGGGAACCTGTGGACAGAGAGACATGATGCCCATGCAACCCATTCACTTTTGTGAGGTTTTTGATGCATGGGGGATTGATTTCATGGGCCCATTTCCTAAGAGTCAGGGATTCGAGCATATTTTGCTCGCTGTGGATTATGTCAGTCGATGGGTTGAGGCCATCCCCGCCCGAGCCGCAGATGCTAAAACCGTGTGCAAATTCTTGAGGAAAAATATCATTTCACGGTTCGGGGTACCTAGAGTCTAGATTTCAGACGATGGGTCTCATTTCATCAATGACAAGGTTAGGGCCCTTGCAGACGAGTTCGGCATCGACCATCGGGTTGCCACACCGTATCACCCTCAGACTAATGGTCTTGCCGAAGTATCGAACTGGCAGATAAAAACTATCTTGCAGAAGGTTGTCCGCCCAGACCGAAAGGATTGGTCACAGCTTTTGGACTTGGTCTTGTGGGCTTATCGGACTTCTTTCAAGAATCCATTGGGGGCATCTCCCTTTCATCTCGTCTATGGCAAGCCGTGCCATCTGCCAGTGGAGATCAAGCACAAATCTTTTTGGGCAGTCACTGAGTTATTGTTTGATCCCGAGAGTATAGGAGAACAGAGAAGAGCAGAATTGGCAGCCCTGGAGGAACTGAGAGATACAGCCTTTTCCAACAGCCTACAGTACAAAGAGAAAGTGAAAACATGGCACGATTCCCACATCAGCCCTAAACAGTTTGAGCCAGATCAGAGAGCATGGTTGTTTGATTCCAGGCTGAAAATATTTCCAGAGAAATTACAGAGCAAGTGGAAAGGTCCGTATGTGGTCAGGAAGGTACATGACAATGGCAGCATCGACATATTCGAACTGTCATCTTCCTCTACCTTCTGTGTCAATGGTCAACGCCTGAAGCTATATCTAGATCATGATACGCCGACCATTGACGTTGCCCCCATTCTTCTGGTATGAGATGTGTTCTTTGACTCATATCATCTGCATCTCATACATGGTGATCACTTCTATCTTCCGCTGTACAGATCATCTGTCCATATCACTCTTTCATCTGTTGATTTATTTTCTTCTTTTCTTCTTTTCTTCTTTTCCTTTTCTATTTTCTTTATCTATCAAAAAGGTGTCGCCCTAGTAGACAGTTTTCCATACTTAGGACGTACTTTGTCCTAAGTATAGGGGGGTGTGCACCTCGAGTTTCTTTTATTCTTTTCAATCCTCTCCATTGTTTACTCTTCTTGTCTATACTTAGGGATATTTTACCCTAAGTATAGGGGGAGACAATCTGAGTACGATCTGTTCATTCCCACCCTTGAACCTCCCTGTGTTGTGTACAGTCTACTATACTTAGGATTACTTGATCCTAAGTATAGGGGGGACGGTCAACTTCTCATTGGTTTATTTATTCCTTTATTCTTTCGACTTGCCTATAATTAGTACGAGTTATGTATTCTCTTTTCTCTCCGATCTATGAGGACATAGCTCAAGCTAAGTATAGGGGGGTCGTATATACTGTGTATATACTTTAGCCATAACTCGTACTTTCATATTTTCTTAATAATATGGATAAAAATTCTTTAAAATTCATTAAAAATATTTAATAAAAAGGTGTTATGTTCCTCAAATTCTTTTTGTATTTACTGATTAATAAATCAGGTGAAAATGTTTTTTGCAAAATGTTTGAAAAATAGTTTGAAAATCCTTGTGAACATCTATTGAAAATATTTTGTTACATGTTTTCAACCTGTGTAAAATGTGTGTTTTGTAAAATTTCTTTTCTTTGAGTGAATAAAATTGTTTGAAAAATAATTTGCAAATGGTTTGAAAAAAGGTTGCAAAAATATTTTGAAAAACCTTTATATACTGTTTTGAAAACCTTTGTGAAATGATTTTCAAATGTGTGTACATGTTTGCAAAAATGTTTGTAAAAATTACATTGGACTATAGTTTTCAAAAATTGTGTGAAAAGCTTGTGTCAAATAAGTTTGAGGAATACATACATCTCAATAAAATCCACTATATATATATGTATAAAATTGATCACTTACCCTTGTAAATTCTTAAAATCCACTTCTTATAAATATATGAAGCACTCCCGTGTAAATATTTTCACCTAGTTTTTAGCCAAAATCTTTTTGTTTTCAAAAATCCCAAAAACATTTGCAAAATTAAAAATCCAAATACACTTGAAAAATCTTTTTGAAAAATAAAAAAAATGCATCTGCATATGCATCATCATCATCTTTTCAAAAATCCATAAAAAGTTCAAAACCTTTGAAAATTGCATCACAAAAATATTTTCTGCATTCGGCATATCATTTGCATAGCATTCGCATTTTTCGGATTGAGTTTGATAGTTGAACGAGTCTAAGTAAAATCTGAAGATTAGAGCTTGATTGGACCTTAAAAATCTACCTAATAACAGGGACCTTATAGGAACTGGGTTTGAGGTACTTCAAGTCTAGTTGACTTAATTCTTTGAGGATCACGAGACTTGGTTCAATGGATTCTTGACTGCCTAAGTAGAGTATTTAGGAGCACACGCACGACTCTTGTTGATAATGACCTAACTTGGACACCTGCACCTTTCACATGGCTCGACTCAGTTGGAGTGGTGAGGGGATTGGATTTGCCGGTATGAGACGCACACAAGTGGAAACATTTGTCCTCCTCTAGGGAGGGAAGTGCACCCCAACCCGTCCAGTGATTAGGAAGTCTAAAGACAGGAGGCTGTGGGTTGTGATAAAGCTTCAAAAGAGGGATAGTCTACTGGCTCAAGAGGAAAAACTCCTTATGTAAATGCTGTTGTATATAGTATTCAAAAAAATGTTCAGGCATATACAAAAATAAAAAGCTTGTAAGTATGTACAAAGTCAATAAGCAAGCTTGAGTTCCAAAGTCATATCATGTGAGCCTGCAGCAGGATGACTTGACTACACTGGTCTTGCCTCCCAGGATAGGTAGCTACACTGGCTACCGTTCATTCTTCTCTTCACCCCCTCCTCTTGAGCTGGTTGCCACTTGAACTTAGAAGGGAATACCCCGCTCCTCGAGGATGGAGTTGTTGGATTGGGGAATCATTGGGTTGTCGTACTGGAGAAGTCAGTCTCTTTGTCATTCTAGTTGGGGAGAGCCACCATCACTTACACTGTACAAGTCAGATTCATAGTCGTAAGAGTTTGCGTATGAGTTGAAGAATTTCTGACCAGGCTATCGAGGAGACTTGAGTAGAGTTTTGGGATTCTCAGGGACTGTTGGATTTCAAATTCGATTCTCACTAAGGTTCCGCCCGCACTAAAATTATAAAGGTCCGACTTAAGCTCCAAACTTTGATTTTGTGAAAATAAGTTTGATGATCAAATAAAATCCAAATTTCTTCTTTTTCTTTTCTTTCTTTTTTCTTTTTGCACTTATTGCATAAGTGTTTGCTAGGGACTAGCAAAGGTAAAGTATAGGGGGATGATGAATCCACATTTCATCATCTTTATTCTATCATTTTGGCATCAAAAACCTTAGCAAATACCTGTAAATAGCCTTAAATACATCATGTTAGCATTCATGTATGTGCATCTCATTAGTGTGTAAAGTACTGTAAATAAAGCCAAAATTATAGAATAAATAAAAGAAAAGAAAAAGAATAAAATATTGTAAATATTTTATGACCCAAAACCCCGAGATCTAGGCATCTTGATGAATAGGTCGACCAGGAATAAAGTAGGGGGAGATAAGGGTCAAATACCTATATTTATTAATTCATTCTTTATTCATATTGGGACCTATTTTTAGTTTCACTTTTTATACATCAAATAAAGAAACTTTGTACATGAAAGTTGTAGATAATTTTATATAGAAAAATACAAAATTAATTTCACCCAAAAACAATGTACAGATAAAAAGTTATGGTCTGAATAAAAATCCAGAATCCCAACTTCCCAGACCCGTATCTCACAAATGAAAACTCCAAATGCATCAAACTCACCTTTAATTGTATATAGAATAAAATAAGCTATTTAATGGTGGTGGTTTCGCATTTAGCGGAGCTACGGTTTGAAAGTTGAGTTTTGGACCCCTATTGTATACTTGTACAGATTAAAATATTCAATTTATTATTTATTCATTATTTTTATATTTTTATATTTTTATAATTATGTAAATATTACTTATAATATATTTGTGCATTAAAATTAGAATAAAAATGCAAAGAGAATTCAAAATAAAAATATTTGTATATACAATATCTAGGTATTGGACCTATACCTCTACATATACAACACCTATTTATATTTTATTAAATATACAAAACATATCAGAAATATAAAATAAAAATATATTTATGTGTACAAAAGTATTTTATAAATTTAGAAAATAATAACCAAAAATAAAGAAATTAAAATCACAAAATAAAATACTAAAATATATAGATATTATACCTATAAAGGGAAATAAAAAGTAACTTGTAAAAATAAGCTTCATAAAAATAATTAAAAATCACCATAAAATAATTTAGAAAATAAGAAAC
Source organism: Ottelia alismoides (assembly GCA_037367405.1). NCBI lineage: Eukaryota > Viridiplantae > Streptophyta > Magnoliopsida > Alismatales > Hydrocharitaceae > Ottelia > Ottelia alismoides. The sequence goes on from JAZKJV010001112.1 coordinate 151,745, forward strand.
ATTTTTTATTTTATTACCTAAAATTAATAAATTCATTTTCGATTTTTAAACGAATTTACAATTATTTTTTTAGTGGGTTTTTCCTGGTTGGTCCACGTGGACCAACCAGGAGGCGCCACCAGTTGGCCCCGGTCAACTGGTCGCCTTCCCCCACCTACACCCTGTCAGAGGTTTGGTTTTTTTGGCGCATTTGGCAGACTTCTCTAGGCCGAATCTTTCACCATTTTGCCTCGATTTCTTCTGTAATCTTCTTCCTCGATCATCCACCTTGCCCGCCATGTGTTTACATTGGGCCAATGATCACTGAGGCGCTGGAGATTTGTTGATCTTCGAGCCCCTGCAGCTCGAGGTCAAACCTCATAAAATGGAACCCCGACCTTTGATTTGAATTTGGATTCCCTTCGGTCCACCCCTCTCGCCTTTCTTGTGCTCCAGAGCTTCCTGGAGGTGACAGCTCCGCCGCGAGCTCTTCAGCCAAGGCATTAGAGGTCGGAGGCGTCTCCCGTACCTCCCGCAACTCCGGCGGTCGAGGCTTGCCATTTCCTCTGGTTCCCGCCATTGAGGGCCTTCCCCCATTCCTTTCTTTATTGCATTGAGTTCATGTTAGCTCTAGGATGAAAAGACCCCAAAAAAACTTAAGTTTAGTCACCTAAATCGCCCGATTCACCAACTTGGCCGGAGCGCTCCTTCGGTCGTTCATCGCCACTCCGCTTCACGCCTCGCCACGTCCATCCAGAGGTCCAGGTAGTTTGCCCTGGACCTCCTCACTCTTTTTGCATGTCACGGCATGTCCACGCATGCCTGGAGCCCATTTTGGAAGCTCGCCGGAGCTATCGAAGCTCCCCAGCTTTGCCAGCCACCAACGAGCTCCACTGCCCTCGCCGTGGATTTTTGACGACTCCAGGAGGAAGAGGAGGACCTCAGGACGCTCCACGTCCATTTTGAAGCCCTGCCATCGCCGGAGGACGAAGATCTGGGACGACGAAGTTCGCCCATGCCGGCGTTCTTCGTTGTTCCTCGTCATCACCTCCCAGCCGTCGGATCGAGGAGCTCCCCCAGGTCGAGCAGCGCCCGTTGGATCGAAGCACATCTCCACCGTCAGATCGTCCTCAAACGATCTAATCTCCGCCGTCCACGCGAAGCGTCATCGACCGTCAGATCCACGCCACGTGGTTAAGTGAAGATCATCCACCGTTGGATCGCGCGTCGAGGGTATTTTGCAAACCCACCCCCACGAGTTTTGTAATTTCAATTTAGCCCTGAAACTTTATTTCATAGTTTAAATATTTTGTAAATTTTGCAAGTAGACCCTTATACTTTTCGTATTTACATATAGGTCCTCCGCCACGTCACCTCACGTGACCTGCACACGTGAGGTGTGGGCATTTTGCGAGGAGGCCCTCGGGTCTTTTGTTATTTTGTCTCACTCCAAGGAATATTATATTCAGTGTTAATTTTTTGGAGAAATTGCATGTAAACCCTCAGGTTTTGTGGAAATTACACTTCAGTCCTCGCCAGGCGCGTGCAGGTCACGCGCCTTGGTGGGCTTTTTGCGCTGACACCCCTGCGGGTTTGACATTTTGTATTAAGTCCTTAAACATAAAATATTAGGTGCAATATTTTCTGGAAAATTGCATGTATGCCCCTGGACTTTTGGATATTTGCACATATACCCCTGCTAGGCTGTGATATTTTTGTGAACTTGTATTTATTTATTTGGAGCCCCATTTTAAATCGAAAAATTCTCAAAAATTGCACTTAAGCTCCTGTTAACTTGTACTTCCATGCCCTAATTTTAGTTTTTGATTTTATTTCATTTTTATATTTATTAAAAATCAAAAACATACTTTTTATTTACTGTCTAGCTTAGAAAATACCAAAAAAAATTAAATACCTCGAAAAATTCCAAAAAAATCCCTACTTCTATTTTAACCTATTTTAGTGTCAGTCCAAAAATCACTAAAAATCTCAAAAGAAAAAAACATTAAAAATTAAAAAATACATAAAAACTTCAAAAAAATCTCAAAAATTTAGAAAACTCCAAAAATTGTAAACTCAAGTTTTGTAGTCGTCTATTTTTGTTGTCTTTATTTGAAAAACAGTGTGGAAAAATTTTGTGGCTATTTGCTATTTTTAATTCTCATTTTACCCCCAACCAGTAGCCTGTCCACTGTTTTGTTTTATTTCAGTGTTTAAAAATGCAAAAAAATTTTTAAAAATACCCAAAAATCACAAAAACAGTAGAAAATTATAAAAATACCAAAAAGATTTTATTTCTGAATTTTTGGATATTTTTTGCATATTTTTATAAATATTTTATCACTCCTTTTATTACATTGTCTTTACATTCCAATATTGAAAAAAAATATAAATTATAAATTATAAAAATCAGAAAATTAAAAACCAAAATACAAAATTAAAAATTAAATTAAAAAATTAAAAAATTAAAAACCCACAAAAATCATTTGCTTGCATAGTGTAGACACACCTCACATTCACTCACACACATTTATTTGAATTACCATGTTTGCTCCCTGTGTTCGAACTCTCTGCATACTTGCTTGCTATACATCTTGTGCAGAGTTAAAAATAAATTTTAACTCCACATTTATATCTGATTGAGTGATCTATAGTGTGGGTTAATTGTTGACTTTAGTCCAGGATTCATTGCGAGTCATCACAGCGACGGTTGTCTCTGCCTTGTGTGAGATACCATTTTAGACTCCGTGAATTTTGGCTAAATCAGGAACGAAGTGGGGTGAACGTAGCGGTCAGACAGAGATCACGGTGAAGAAGTCGCCGGAGCGGAGCTCCGGCGAACTTCGAATTTTTGATTTTAAGCTAAGCTATTGATCTAAAGGGTAAACTAAGAACGGATTTTAAATGCTGGAATTAAAATCTACCTAAAATACGATAAAAGGGGCAGCTCTTATACCTGGGGCCATCAGGGAGCAGGACGGATGCCGGAGCTCCGCCGCGTCAAAATCTTCCCTCCTCCGGCCGATTAGAGGTGCTTGAACACTCCCCCTGTCACGAGGAACCTCCCAGGATCGAAATCAGGGCTTTTGGGTGGATTAAATTGGCCAAATTTGAGGAGGGGGCGAAGCTTCTTATTTATAGACATTAGCTTGGAGCCTTATTGACCGGCGTTTATTGATTAATCCAATGAGTATCGAGTTGATCTAAGATATCGGCGGGTATCAGTGATCATCAGAGATCATTTCTTGTGAAGAAAGCGAGCTCGATCGATGGACGAGATGGCCTTAAAAAAGGGACGAAATCTGGGGAAAAGATGGTTCAGAGACGCCAGATCCCGGATGGGACAGTTGACCAGGCGGTCAACAAGGGCTGGCGCCCCATTGGTCCACATCGGCCGCTAGAAGACAAAACAGGAAACTTTATTCTAAAATGATTTATTTACCATCGTAAATGATTTTATTAGAATTTTCTTATAAAATAAAAAATGTGTATTATTTCATGTAGTATTTATTTGTGATTTTATTTAATTTTTCGAAGTGTTTTATTATAGTTTTATTTTAATAATGTGTATATGTATGTATTTACATGTATTTTGTGTATTTTATTTTTATTTTGTTTATTTTATTTAATTATTTAATTGTATTATTTTATAAATTTATAATTTATTTTTGTGAGTGTGAGGGTATTTTTATTTGATTTTTATGAGTTTATTTTCATTTTTAAATAAATAGGTATATGTAGGTATGCTTATAGGTCTTTTACCTATATATTATATATATTATATTTATTTAATGTATTTTCTTGGTTTTTATTTTAGATTTGTATTTTTAATGAATTATATGTAATATTTACAACATTATAAAAATATGAAAGAATTAAAGAATATTTTCCTTCTTTATTTAGATATATACTTAGCATAGGTATTATGCCTATTACCCTGCATTTACTTATTTTATTTTAGAAGTTCTTTTTAGTTTTATTCTAATTTCAATATGTTCAGGTGTTATATGCATTATTTACAAAATTCTAAAAATATAATTTGCTAAAAATAATGGACAATGAATATATTGAATATTTTAATCAGGTAGGCTGCACAATGAAGGCCAAAAACCTAACTTTTGCAGATGGACTCCAAAAATTATGAAACTAATTTTATTAAATGGTTCTTGGAAAGCTGTATACAATTAAAGGTGAGTTTGGGTGATTTGGAGTTTTTATTTGCAAGATATGGGTCTGTGAAGTTGAGATTTTTGCTTTTTAGTCTGTGTATAAAATGTACACTGAGCATTATTTTTACACAAACTCAATTTTATATTTTTATTTACATTATTATCTACAACTTTCATGTACAAAGTTTCTTTATTTGATGAATGAATAATTATATACAAAATAGGTGTCAAAGATGCATAAATAAATGCATGAATAAATGAGGTATTTATTATACACTGACCCTTATCTCCCCCTACTTTATTCCTTGTCGACCAATTCCATGCTGGCCTTGGTCTTAGGGTTAGGGTCATAAAATATTTGCAATATTTTACTCCTTTTTCTTTTCTTCTCTTTATTCTATAATTTTGGCATTAAAAACCTTATTTAATGTATAATTAATACAATGAATGATAAATGCTATTATGTACAAATTGATGCTATTTACATGCATTTGCTGGGATTTTTTAGGCCAAAATGATAGAATAAAGGTGATGAAATGGAGATTCATCAACATACTACATGCAATGTACTCAGCCTCCTGTGTATGTCGAGATATAAATTCTTGTTTCTTGCTATCCCAAGAAATGACTACACCATCAAACATGAACAGGTAACCTGATGTGAATTTTCTATCATCCATATCTCCTCCGAAATCGGCATCGAAGTATCCTAAAACTTCAAGCGATTCTTCTTGATGCACAAGTTTTAGATGTACCGTCCCTTTTAGATATCGAAGAATCCTCTTTACAGCTTCCCAATGTGTTGGACCGAGATTGCTTTGATATCTACTGACTAAGTTTACTGGATAGGCTAAGTCAGGTCGAGTACACATGATTGCATACATCCCACCTCTTGTGCATATAGTACATCTAAAGGTTTCTGCCCCTTTCCGGGACACCGACTCTTGTTGAGTCTCTTGCCCATCATAAGTGATGTTGGAGCTGGAATGCTATTTTGCATTCCAAATCTCCTTAATATAGTATACAAACATCTTTCCTGACTAAGACTCAATGTCCTTGAGTCCATGTCTCATGTTATTTGAATTCCAAGAACATAGGATTTTCGCCCATGTCATTCATCTCAAATTCATTGCTTGATTTTTATTTGATTTCATTGAGCATTTGTATATAATTACCTGCAAGCAGAATGTCATCCACATACAATGACATGATTTCAAACGTGCTCCCACTCTTCATGACATACACACAGTTATCCAATTTATTTACAACAAATCCAAATTGTATAACTTTCTCATGAAATTTGAGATAACATTGTCGTAAAGACTGTTTCAAGACATATAATGAGTTTCTTAATTTCTAGATCATTTTCTCCTGACCTTCAACCTAAGAGCCATCAGGTTGTTGTATATAAATCTCATCCTTTAATTCTCCGTTAAGGAAGGCTGTCTTCACATCCATTTGGAACAATTCCAAATCCATATTTGCGACTATGGCTAAGATCATCCGAATAGATGTAAACTTAGCCACTGAAAAGTATGTTTCCTGGAAATCTATTCCAGCTTGCTGAGTATAATCCTTGATAATTAATCTGGCTTTGTATTTGTCAATAGTACCATCGACTTGGTATTTCTTCTTGAATATCCACTTACATCCAATGAATTGCCTACCTTCTGGAAAATCACATAGCTCTCATACACCATCTCACTCGATTGAGTCCAACTCATCCCTCATGGCAGTCGTCCATGATTCCGAATCAGACAAAACCATAGCTTCGTCAAAGGATATGAGATCTATACAATCCGTGATATCCTCATCCACGGTGTAATACGACGCCTTGCATCCATAAAAATGGTAATCTTCCATCCACGTAGGTCGTGTTCTGGGTCTCTTGTTGCCGATGATACTCGTGGGTTGTGTGGGTCCACCCACTTTCTCTAAAGGATCATCATGTTCTATAGGTTCATTCTCTATATTTGGATGAATCATCCTCAAGTTCTTGTCTAATGCTCAAGTTGTCTTTATTGTATTGTAGGACAATCAGAGGATCTGATTCCTCTACTACATACTCCTTTTCTTGATGATTTTCAAGAAAAGTTGCATCAAAGATTTTAATTAGACCATTGGATTCATGGAAGAACCTATATCCTTTAGTATACTCACTATAGCCAATAAACTTGTACTTTAATATCCTGAAGTCTAGCTTGTCCCTAAGCTGACTCATATACTAGAATATGTGCAACACATCCCCATTTTTGGAGATGGCCTAACTCGGGCTTTCTGCCATTCCATATTTCATATGACGTTGATTCCACGGACTTGGTGGGAATCCTGTTTGTATATAGTTTGCAGTCAGCACTGCCTCTCTCCAGAATTTTTTGAAGAGTCTTGAGTATGAAAGCACACACCTTACTGCATTCATCATGGTTCGATTCTTTCTTTCTGCTACACTATTATGATGTAGTGTATAGGGCATTGTAGTCTGCTTACAATTGTCTGTCTGAATGTAGTAATCCTAAAACTCCTTTGTTGTATGTTCTCCATCTCTATCTGTCATAAGGGTCTTGATTGGTTTTTCCAATCTTGTCTCAACTTCCATCTTATATCTCTTAAATATTTCAAGTGCTTCCGACTTTCTTCCTAAGAGATAGACATAGGAGGACTTTGAGTAATCATCAATGAATGTTATGAAGTATTCCTTATTTTTATGTGTGTTGACACTCAGTGGTCCGCATATATCCAAATGGATCAAACCTAATAACTCTGTTGATCGAACTCCGATCGGAGAAAGGACTTCTCATCATTTTACCGATCAGACAGTGCTTGCAGGGAAATGTCCTTGCACTCGTGATCTTAAGCAATAGATTTTCCTTCATCATTTGATCCATCTTAGAATTTCTTAGATGACCCAATCTCATGCGCCACAAGTTATAATCAGATAAACAACACAAGGAATACTCAGAAGAGACATTCACTAATTCACTAGAATTTATTACAGGAAGGTAGAACAGGTAATGCTTGAGCACAAACTTTTCCATCGTATGGACCTTATTCTTGCCTATAGATACACGTTTATTATAAAACCGAACTTCGAAATCCTTCTTGAGCAGCACTGGGACAGAGATCAGGTTTCGATGTATTCCTGGGGTATATAATACATCATTCAGTACCATAACACTATCCCCCATGTCAAGTCTGTATGTCCCAACACCTTCCACGTCAAGGTAGGTGTTGTTCCTCATGAAGATCACTTGTTCTCCTTTGCTCAGCTCCTTGAAGTCCACCATGCCATCCTTCGTCTTCGTGATGTGTCTGGTTGCTCCAGATTTGATATACCACACGTCACTATTCATGACGACGGAGGTGCATTCCACGACAGCTGCGAACTCAATCTTTTTCTTGAACTTTCGTTCAGGGGCATTTGAAGTTCTGTCTTCTTCGTTTTGGGGAAATTGGCCTTAAAATGACCGTATTTGCCACAACCGTGTAAGAACCATGTGGGTATTCCCACTCTTTACCTTGAAGTTCGCCTTGGAGGGGCCCAATCTTTTCTTCGCGTGCACAACATTTGCTTCTTTCTTCCTTAACTTCAAATATCTCAGTCTTCGATCTTTGTTTCAGGAGGGTCCTGCTCAATTCCAGCTGAGCAGGTAAGTCTGTTACAGTCTTAATGGTCCCATTCATCCTCAGAGATGTGGCGACCATATTGAACGATGGAGGGAGGCTTCCAAGTATCGTTGTGATATGCATTCTCTCCGGAATAGCACACTCCGCAGCCTCCAGATCCTTCGTTATCACAATCATCTTGTTCACATACTCTAGAATGTTATCTGATTCTTTCATCCTATACGAGTTATACTTGTGTAGATGGAGTTGGATACTCACTTCTGATTGGTGTGATAATTGTCACTGACCGTGTTGCAGAGCTCGTAAGATGATTTACAGCTCTCAAAGATCCGAATCAAGTTCAGCTCTATATGTGTTAGGATGAAACTCCTAACCCTATTATCGGTCTTCTCCCATCGTTCGTGGGATCGTATCTCTCCTATTGTCAAGTTTTCTGATAATGTAGGATCAGGTTTATCAATGGTGACATGGATGCTATCATGCAACAATCCATAGTAGATCTTCCTATTCCATAACTCGTAATTAGTACCATTAAGGTACTAAATTTCCCCACCTCAGTGACAATTATTTTGTTTGTCATTTTAGATCTAGTGAAATAAATTTAAGTTTATATGAGATTGTGTAACTTAACGAGAATAAGCAAAGTTTTTTTATAAATCTTGATAAAGCAGATGGATTAAAAAAACACTTAATAAAAAATCTAATCAAATCAATCAACAAGTTAAAGTACTTATTTTTATTTGACAAACAATGATACTACCAACAAGCAACAGTCTAAAGTAAATATCGAAAAAAAATAATCAAGCTCTAATTAAAAGAACACTTCTCTAGTAATTTAGACTTTGATTAATATTAACAAAGGTAGATAAAAAACTTTAGCTTTAAAGTATAGCAATACTTTTTTAATGTTAATAAAAAATCTCAAATTTTTTAATAAATATTAAAAAAACTTTCTTAAAAACTTTATGATAAATAATAATGCAAATAAAAAAACTTTATGGATTAAACCTATTGAATAAGGTAACCTTCTTGATGTAACATAAACCAACATGAACTTAGTTTAATTTTTTAAAGGACTTTCGAGGTGAACCAAGAATAACTAATGATCTTAATCACCAAAAAAACTTGCAACTTACACTAAACAAGTTTTTATTTTAACATTAAAAGGCCCAAAAAAACTTAACTTAATTAATTTCAATGTTTAAAGCAACTTCAAATTTAATAAACAAATAAAAAATCCAAGCAGATTATAAAAAACAGATTAAAAGAATGTGCATATACAAAATCCAATAAGAGATTTTTATTCCAGCAATGTGAATGGCCAAAAAAATAGGAATGTAAAAAAACGGGCCTATAATTTTTAAATTTAGGAACTTATAAGGGGTTGTTATAAAACTACGTATGAGAACAAAGTAGGCGGGCTTGCTAAATAAACCTGGATTCAATATCAAAAACAAACAAAAAAAGGAACCTGGTGCTCAGTTAGGGTTTCGTCGAATGTCAAGAGATGGCGGCAGTTGTATATGCCTGAACTCGATTCCGGAGGCCCCGATGGTGGTGGCGATGAACTTACAAGGTGATGGCATTGAAGCATGTCTCTAATACCAGTGAAGAGGTGAGACAGCATCAACGATGAGCAATACCAGTGAAGAGGCGAGACGACACCGACGAGGAGCAGCTTCCCAACTGAGAGAGAGAGAGAGAGAGAATGAGATATGATTTTGGGAGAGGGCTCCCTATGCGAGGTAACAATCACGTTTTTCGTGTGTTCTTCCCCTCAAGAAGGAGGTGTATCTATAGGCGTGTCATAGTCCGCCCCACTCCACCCACATCCGATTTGTGTAAGTCTCATGTGAGACATAGCCTTCGTGCAACCACCAACTCATGCAACTGTCGGCGACGATCTCAGCGCAAGGTCATATGATATTTTCAAACAAAGACTATCATAACATCCATCCCAAAGAGCAGTGGATCCCTCCAGGATCCATTTATCACATCCATGAGTTTAGTCTCACATCTACCAGTTTGGAGATGTGGAGACTTAGTGGAGGCTATATATAGACCCCCACACCCATTGTATCCAGATGAGAAAAGTAATAGACTATCATCCCTCTGAGGCATTCTCCCGTGGTTTCATCCCGCTCCTTAGGGAGTAGGGTTCCACATTAAATCCCGTCTTCAATATTATTTTATTCTATTATTCTGATACGCTTCTGCATTCCTATTTTTTAACATGGTATCACAGCGTGTCGATTCTCGAGGATTTCATGTTTTCATTTGTTCGAGATTCGAATTTTTGTTGTGATTGAAGATTAATATTCATGAAGTTCATGTTCAAGATATGTTCAAGTTTGTCCAAGAATTTCTAGGGGTTTTCTCCAGAAACCTAATCTATAGGAGCATCAGATGCTCCTCCATCTCTGTGAAGGTGAACAGATTGCACCAGCTTCTCTTCTGGTACAGATCCTCCAACCGCAGTTCAAAGAAAAACTCCAGGCTCCTTGCAAGAGCCCTAGCATCCATTGCACCTCCTTCCAGCGGTGCTGCACTAAACTTTCAAGCAGACCTAGCCGCACAACCTCCTTCCTTCAGGCATCACTGCCTCCGCGTGAGGCCCTTTGCTCCATGCGGAGCCCCACTCCAGTCCCAGACGAGTTTAGGAGGTGTGAAACCTCCAGGCGACGCTCCTCTGCTGTGCCTCCAACATCCAGGAGCATCTCGAGAACCCTGCGCACCACACCTTTGCTCCAGACGGAGTTCTATTTGTGGTTAGGGTGCCCCCTTTCTCCTCTTGAAGCCGCCAGGCAAATCCCTAACCGCCCTTCCAGGAGGAACTCGCACTCATGGTGCCCCAATCTCGCGTCTCTGTTGTGCCTTGCCGACCTAGACCTCCAGGCACGGAGCAGCGGCTGGTCCTTACTGAAGGATATGGTTAGATCCTTAAGCGCATCACGGAAGCGTGAGCGTCGTATCGAATACGACGAGGAGCGACTAGTCGGACTAGTTGCTCGATGCAGCGGAATTTAAAAAATTTTATACGACGAAACCACATGATCCAAGAACACTTCTCGAATCGTTTCGTCTAAACCACAAACAAGTAATAGGATTAACTCTTGAAGCATGGTTGCGATTGAGTCTCTAAACGAAGAGACCTCCTGTCTCAAGTCCGATCCGACGGAGGAGACGCTTGCGAGCGCGGGGATGAACCGCATGCTTCTCGCAATCCATGTTGATGATCCAAGCGGCGGATCTCCTGATCTCGACACAGGAGATCCGACGTCTTCTTCACAAGCGAGGCACACCGAAGGAGACGTAGATCCACGAGCAGAAGAACGGGCAGCATAACGACGATGCCGCGGCGATGGAGAACCTCTCCATGGCATCCATGGTGGACGGCCATGAGAGGGAGAGGGAGGGCTGACCTCTAGAGAGAAAGAGAGAGAGAGAGAGAGAGAGAGAGAGATGCTTCTCAAGCATTGTGTGTCAAAATAGAGAGCATGGTATGCCTCTATATTTATAGGGTTTTGGGATCCATGGATATCAATCCATGTGACATATAAAATCAATGGATGAGATTGATTTATGTCAATCCAATGGTCAAGATTGTTGTTGGTAAAAACCAACAACTTGTGATTTAATTTGATAAAAAAATATTTGATAAATCAAATAAATATTAATACCATATTAAATCAATCAAATAAGGAGAGAGGAATAAAGAGAGATCAACCTTCCTCTTTGGAAGGGGGGACGGCCACCAATTTCACAAGGAAATTGGTGTCGCCCCCCTCTTTCCAAAAGGGAGGGCAATCTCATGGCAATCCATGAGATTGCACATCTCCTTGAATTTCTCTCTACTTATTTTCCAACAACAATTTGTTGGTATTTTAATTCACCAAAATAATTCTCAATTAATTTTGGGAATATTGCAATCTTCACATTGGAATATTGTGAATCATATTCACAACCCAAAACCAAATGTAATTTACATTTTCAATTAATTAGACAATGTGTATCCAATACACATTAATAATTAATCTACTAATATAAATTATATTTAACTCTCTCTAATACATTATAAATCACATTTATAATATATTATGAATAATTGGATATTACTATCCACATTATTCTTATCCTTGATAATTAAATCATATTTAATCATCTTGGATCTCTTTATCTCATGTGTTCAAATAATATGAATCACATTCACATTATTCACATCTTTGATAATCAAATCACATTTAATTATCTAAGATAACTCTCTTCATAATATGAATCAAATTCATATTAATCTTGATAATTAAATCACATTTAATTATCCATTTTCTCAATGCTCGGATACATATATCAACAATAGAATTATCCATGAACTCTTTCAAGGATAATGCGCTTTCTCCGCGAATACTTGGAGATAAGGACAGGGCGATTGTATTGTTCCACGTATAGTGACATGGATATTGAGATCACGTCTCAAATCCAGATCTCGGGCCTCTCATAGATGCTTGATTAAATCAAGACCGTAAATCTAATCTTCTTATTGAATCTGAATCACATTCAGATCAATGTCCAACATTTGGACTAAGATCAGATTACTTCTCTACTGAGAGGAGTCGCTAAAATCCAGACCCGTTTCATCACTCCCTAGGAATGGAAGCGTCATGGTTATACAATCGTTTATGATCACATCACCCTCAGGTATTCCCAATACCTGTACATCCTGCATACTGGAAGACTCAAAATAAACCCGAAGTATTGGATCAACTTTATACTGTCTACTTCATGGTTTTATCAGTAAGTTTCTCATTCGATCATTGGGAGTCGGTATTGATCATATACTTTCCAAAAGCATATATCATACCTAGGTCTTGATCATATACTTTCCAAAAGTATATATCAAACCAACAAATTCAGTCAAGCTTCCAAAGCGAGACAACCGTGCGCACGGAATTTGATTCTTCCCAATATCTCATGAGTGAGCTCATGTCTTCGGGTTCAGTAACTGAACCTGTATGATCCCTTTGAGAGATCGTATTACTCATTTGCCCTTATATGCACACCAGCGCGCCGGTGTATAGACCTTGATTAGGTCATCAACCTATTGGTCTGCCAAATGTACATACTCAGACATATAGTAACACATATGTCTCCGGTCAGAGGATGTGTGCCTATACCATGACAGCATATGATATAGGACCTTGGTTATGTTGCTCTCGTTAAGTCAACTCTTTGACCTAACTAATCTGACACCTCCGAATCTCTATTCCTATGCAGAGGACCTGCATCAGGAAGTCGGTCAGATATCAGCCCAACTGAGAAAGTATTGCCATCTCTTACTCAGGCTGGAGATCATCTCTTAATAATCATTTGACGGTGCTTGATGAGTCCTCAATCTAAATCATTAGATGTTCATCTAAGCACCAGCCTCTATGATTCAATAATTGAATCAACAGCTGTATGATCATTAAGATGGCCATGGTGCATAACCCTAATTGTACTAAGGGACCTATTATGCAAACTATGTACTCTTTATTTCAGATTAAGGAGTGAATTGTAATAACATTTATTGCATAATGGCTCGCCGTGGGCTCGCATGTCCAACAATCTCCCACTAGCCTAAAGAGCCATTAATGGGCTAATCATTTAAACCCACACTCATGTGACAATCATATGCTATTTAGAAAATAGCTAGGTAAGCTGATCAGTCACTCTGTTCCCAAGAGACTACGCCAAGTCCTTTTACGGCACTTGCATATCTCCTAGTAACAGTGCTCGCATCCAATGCGAATGTTGCATCCTATGCAACCAATACTCAATTTTGTTGGTTATAGTGTCCTTGACACTACATCTTATTAATTATCATAACCAGTATTCCCATAATCCTTATTAGAATACCTTCATTCCTGGAGATCTCTATCTCCTAAGGTATCTACAGTTAAGACCCTTATAGATCACTATCTACAAGGTTTAAAACTTTTGAAGATAAGACTTTGAGATCACTATCTCTAAGTTTCATCATCTTTGAAGATATTATTATTTCTGCAATCAAGTGTTTTATTTCCATAGTGGGATTAGTAACAGTTTACTACTCCCACTGCATGGCAGACATCTGGTATTTGTACACATCCAACATACACTCAGCTTCTCATAACTGATGCACAAGTGCAAGCAGTTCTAGCATTCACTTTCTCAACTCTTTGAGGTGCTATCCCTTTAGATAGGTCAGTACCATATCTCAAGGGAAGGAAGCCTTTCTTGGAATTTTCCAGAAATTGGAATAAGTCCAAGGTGCACTACTAATGTGACGGTCCCAATATCCTTTTCTTTTTACCTCTGAACGACTTCAGAACTAAGATCTAAGAGGTATCCTTGAGATCATATCTCAATGTATGGAACAACCAAATTATAAAACACTTATTATTATTCTTATATCATTCTAAATGATTAGAATAATATCTACATTTAGCACGATGAACACAATGGCACTCCCACTAAGCTTCACATGGTTCATCAAGATTTTAGCTGAAATCATAACATTTATAATTTCATCAAATCTTATGTTCCAACTACAAGAAACTTATTGGAGTCCAAAGATGGAGTTCTTCAGCTATCACACCTTGCTTTCCTCAACCATGAAGCCATAGGGCTACTTCATATGAATATCCATAGAGAGGTATTCATAGAGGAATGCAATCTTGACTCACACCATGAAGATGTCATAGACAAGTTGTGTAGCTATAGTTAGCAATATTCTGATGGGTTAAAGCAAGGTCACTGGAGAGCAAGTCTTATCGCAAGCGATGCCTTCTCTTCGGTGTGTAGCTCATGGCTACGAACCGTGCTTTGAAGGTCTATTCCTTCTCATCAGGTTCCCTCTTTCTCTTGAAGATCCATTTACACCTTAATGGGTCTGACCCATATAGGTGGATCCTTGAGGGTCCATATACAACACTTGTATATGAAGTCTACATTAGACTTTTATTGCTAACATCCATCTTTCCATGTCATGATCCTCAGGAGCTTTATCACATGAAGTCCGATCATTTTCAGATTTAACTGACACATGGAATCCATCCTCAAACTTATTTGAAGAGGTATTAATGTTTCATCTTTAATTATCTATTTTAGTTTCCGATTTCAGGAGCCTCATTATCTTTTCAAGATTAAATGAGTTCCTTTACTTCATTTTCATCTTGATTCTCAAGAGAGTCATCTTATAAGAATCATATTCTCAAAGATGAGATCTTTTAAGAATCTCAAGGTCATAAAGTAGGTATCTAATACCATCCTTTATTTTCCTAATGAAGTAGCACTCTCTAGTGCTAGATTCCAGCTTACCAGCTTGGGACCTTATTAAGTGTATAATGTAGTCTCTACCACATATACCTGGAAACTAAGAGATAATTATGCCAAGATTAATCATTGATCAAATCATGTCACACATGATCAATTGCATCTCCCTACAACTCTATTGAGTTAAGGCTCATTAGGAGGGATGAGATAGAAATGATATTCACATCTCCATAAGGTATTCCTTGAATTCATCTAATAGGTACAAGCTACCTTGATTAGATCAAATTCATTTCATCTTCCTTCAAACTCTGGTTCTAAACCAAAATTGTGAAATCTTTGAACATTTCAAAGTTTTCTAAGTGAAGAGAAGAAATTTCATATCACAAATAATCATTAATAGATATCACATATCCATAATGTTTATTCTGATATAGATGATTCACATACATCAATATGTATGAGATCTTGAATACCTTAACATCTTACACCATTCCAAAAGAAGGGTGTATTGGACATTCTACTTTGAATACAATATTCATAAGTATGCAAGTTTTGAAATTTTAGACATTCTAAAGTTTCTTCTCTTACTTGTCCATTGATCTCATCAACAGACATATGTCCAAAACATTATGTCAGATCATTGTCAAATGATCTTTGTCCTCCTATTGATCTTTAAAGGTTTAATTTTCAGTATTAGAAATCTTAATGAACTATTCATTAATTTTCTAATTTAATAGAGTCCACTAGATCTTAGATCACTATCTGAAATATCTCCATCATAACTCTTTATGATAGATTTATTACAGAATTCATGTTTATATCCAACAATTAGAAATAAACAATGAGTGTATTCTAATATCTAGGTCATAGAGACATTCTCTAAGACTAAGGGCTCCCACTGAAAATATGGTCTATTGATCTCATGGAAATTGTTGCAACAATTGCATCACTTTCAACATGGATGACCAATAAACCTTAAGATCAAATTTCTAATACATATGCAACCAATTGCAAGTGTGATTAGAAGATTGAGATACAATTATTAGACTTTATATTATCAAATACGTAAGTCAATTTCAATGATTATATGTAGATTTTTCTGATGTACTATCTGATTCCTTTTCTAAGGATTCTAGATAGATTTGATAGTCATACTATCAACACATCAACTTATTGCAGTATTGGCATTCATCCAACTCTTTGGATGGAAGCAACAGAAGTACAATCAACTCTTTGACTATACTTTTTACTTGAGTTCAACCCATGCTTCCACTGCGCTCCCTTTATCTCTAAGCAACCATTGCTCAAGACTAAAGGATCTCTTATCTTAAAATCAAAAATTTCAATATAAGAGTATTTCAACACTTATACATGCTTCATTAAATTCATACAATATGAATATTATGAAGCTTCATGAATGACTAGAGTAAAGATAGTAGAATGATGACACTCATCACCTACATCCATCCAAACTCTTAAAGCATAGGTTCAGGTAGGTACTCAAACAATTTGAATACATTATCTCTAATAGAGCTACCATTCTACATGATGTAGAGAACCATGTCATCCATGATTAAATGTCAAGAGCACATATGTATGACAGAATATCTTTATTGATTTTATAAGGATTAATTTGATAATTACGATCATCATCGACATGTCACTTCAAAAGTACATTCGATAAGATCAAGACTTATAGAGACATACAAACCCTAGGGTTTTAGTCCTATTGTCTTATTTAATTATCACTTCTCATTATTATGAGGAAACTTGCACATTGTAACCACATACATTATGTGTCCAATCGCAAGTACAATATCTGAATCAAGGGTCCAATCCATGATATTCTACTGGTTATTAATGAGTATAACATTGAGTGGGTTTAATGAAGGATTATCTGAAATAAGTAATTTGCATAAGGGTATATATTTATATATATACATGTTTTACTTTGAATTAGGAATTTTATATCAAAGTTGTCTTGCCATGTCAACAATGAAAGTTCATTCCCTTAATCACTTTCAATGTAAGAGATATACTTACCATTATATCTCAAGCAAGATCTGGGATCTCCTTCCTTATCTTTGTTGCATCCCAATAATATGAGAACCTACAACTCGGATAAAAAGAAGCGGGAACATATTCCGCCTTGCAAGTCCAACTTGCATCTCCCAATTCGGTCTTTAATACCCGGGCCCACCACCCCTAAGGTGATGTTGACCCGTCATTAATTGAACCAACCGTCAACAGGAATACAACTCGCTATGCGCAATCCAATATCGCCCCAATAATATGAGGACCCGATATTGGGGTCACTACGCATACGTCCTTACTCTTTCGAGAAGCGATGAACCCGATCCAAATGGATCATATGCAGGAGCTGTCACTTCGGACAGGCGTCTCCTACATATAATATCTGGCGACGAAACTCTTCGCCTTGACGGGAGACCATAGATGTCACTTATGTGATCCTCCATATCATATTCAAATTATAATTAATCATTATGAATCACATTCATTACGATTAATTCTTCCAAGGGAATTATTAACTCCAATCATATTAGAGTATTTTAATTGGACATAATTAACTTAATCATATTAAATTAATTATCAATCCAATTCAATCAATCAAACTTGATTGTCTTACTTGAATATATATGGTATTATTCTTAAAGTACATATTAATTCGTATTTTAATAATTAGAAAAATACATCTTAATCCCTCGTACATTATACCGGCCCTACCCGCTGTCATGGCCAGTACCGGCGGGAGTGGGACGGACCGCATACGTTGCAACCCGCTACCCCAGCGATCCCCGACTAGACACCATATCCGCCTCAGGAAAGGATAAGGCCAAATTGATTAATTTGTACTTTAGATGATCATCGGTTTTTCAACCGAAATTATACCATATAGTAATCAAAACAATTTTGATTATAAGTAAATTTGCTAGACAAATTCTCAATCCTATTCAAGCAAGAAGTTTGATGATTGTGATTCCAATTATGATTTAGATCAAATCTAATCAATTAATTGATTGGGGCCAAGTCAATTAAGGAAATAATCATCTTCTAATATTTCTCAAATATTTTCCATAATTATTTCTCGAAATTAACAATTAATTTCATTAATTGACAATCACATGGTTCTTGATTAGGAAAGTAATTTCAGCAGTGACCCCTACTTACTAAAATTAGCATATCTCAATCAATTTAAATCCAAATTAAGCAAAGTCAATTTCTAAAGTTTGCTAATTTGATTTAGGACAGAAACCAAGTGATTTTTCACGAATCTAGAGGCAAGTCTAAACAGTAATTAACATTTTAATCACGTTCAGATTTACAGTTCCCGCAACCGTGCATACATGTTCATTAAAACGACCATATCTAGAGCATATGAAATCCGATTTACGCAAACTCAGATCCTATGGTTTCCTTATTTAATGGGAAACAAAATACAAGAGCTATTTTCGTGTTTAAACGATTTAAACAGGGTCGAAAAATACACTAAACAGATCTGCGAAATCAAATGCGATAAAAACTTTCGCGACCTTAACGAACCCAAGTCGTCCTCGGTTAGCGAATCATATTCGAAACCGTCGACCTAAGGCTCTGATACCACTTGAAGGATATGGTTAGATCCTCAAGCGCATCACGGAAGCGTGAGCGTCGTATCGAATACGACGAGGAGCGACTAGTCGGACTAGTTGCTTGATGCAGCGGAATTTAAAAAATTTTATACGACAAAACCACATGATCCAAGAACACTTCTCGAATCTTTTCGTCTAAACCACAAACAAGTAATATGATTACCTCTTGAAGTGTGGTTGCGATCGAGTCTCTAAACGAAGAGACCTCCTGTCTCAAGTCTGATCCGACGGAGGAGACGCTTGCGAGCGCGGGGATGAACCGTGTGCTTCTCGCAATCCATGTTGATGATCCAAGCGGCGGATCTCATGATCTCGACACACGAGATCCGACGTCTACTTCACGAGCAAGGCGCACCGAAGGAGACGGAGATCCAAGAGCAGAAGAACGGGCAGCATAACGACGATGCCGCGGCGATGGAGAACCTCTCCATGGCATCCATGGTGGACGGCCATGAGAGGGAGAGAGAGGGCTGACCTCTAGAGAGAAAGAGAGAGAGAGAGATGCTTCTCAAGCATTGTGTGTCAAAATAGAGAGCATGGTATGCCTCTCTATTTATAGGGTTTTGGGATCCATAGATCTCAATCCATGTGACATATAAAATCAATGGATAAGATTGATTTATGTCAATCCAATGGTCAAGATTGTTGTTGGTAAAAACCAACTTGTGATTTAATTTGATAAAAAAATATTTGATAAATCAAATAAATATTAATATCATATTAAATCAATCAAATAAGGAGAGAGGAATAAAGAGAGATCAACCTTCCTCTTTGGAAGGGGGGGACGGCCACCAATTTCACAAGGAAATTGGTGCCGCCCCCCTCTTTCCAAAAGGGAGGGCAATCTCATGGCAATCCATGAGATTGCACATCTCCTTGAATTTTTCTCTACTTATTTTCCAACAACAATTTGTTGGTATTTTAATTCACCAAAATAATTCTCAATTAATTTTGGGAATATTGCAATTTTGACATTGGAATATTGTGAATCATATTCACAACCCAAAACCAAATGTAATTTACATTTTCAATTAATTAGACAATGTGTATCCAATACACATTAATAATTAATCTACTAATATAAATTATATTTAACTCTCTCTAATACATTATAAATCACATTTATAATATATTATGAATAAGTGGATAATACTATCCACATTATTCTTATCCTTGACAATTAAATCATATTTAATCATCTTGGATCTCTTTATCTCATGTGTTCAAATAATATGAATCACATTCACATTATTCACATCTTTGATAATCAAATCACATTTAATTATCTAAGATAACTCTCTTCATAATATGAATCAAATTCATATTAATCTTGATAATTAAATCACATTTAATTATCCATTTTCTCAATGCTCGGATACATATATCAACAATAGAATTATCCATGAACTCTTTCAAGGATAATGCGCTTTCTCCGCGAATACTTGGAGATAAGGACAGGGCGATTGTATTGTTCCACATATAGTGACATGGATATTGAGATCACGTCTCAAATCTAGATCTCGGGCCTCTCATAGATGCTTGATTAAATCAAGACCGTAAATCTAATCTTCTCATTGAATCTGAATCACATTCAGATCAATGTCCAACATTTGGACTAAGATCAGATTACTTCTCTACTGAGAGGAGTCGCTAAAATCCAGACCCGTTTCATCACTCCCTAGGAATGGAAGCGTCATGGTTATACAATCGTTTATGATCACATCACCCTCAGTTATTCCCAATACCTGTACATCCTGCATACTGGAAGACTCAGAATAAACCCGAAGTATTGGATCAACTTTATACTGTCTACTTCATGGTTTTATCAGTAAGTTTCTCATTCGATCATTGGGAGTCGGTATTGATCATATACTTTCCAAAAGCATATATCATACCTAGGTCTTGATCATATACTTTCCAAAAGTATATATCAAACCAACAAATTCAGTCAAGCTTCCAAAGAGAGACGACCGTGCGCACGGAATTTGATTCTTCCCAATATCTCATGAGTGAGCTCATGTCTTCCGGTTCAGTAACTGAACCTGTATGATCCCTTTGAGAGATCGTATTACTCATATGCCTTTATATGCACAGCAGCGCGCCGGTGTATAGATCTTGATTAGGTCATCAACCTATTGGTCTGCCAAATGTACATACTCAGACATATAGTAACACATCTGTCTCCGGTCAGAGGATGTGTGCCTATACCATGACAGCATATGATATAGGACCTTGGTTATCTCGATCTCGTTAAGTCAACTCTTTGACCTAACTAATCTGACACCTCCGAATCTCTATTCCTATGCAGAGGACCTGCATCAAGAAGTCGGTCAGATATCAGCCCAACTGAGAAAGGATTGCCATCTCCTACTCAGGCTGGAGATCATCTCTTAATAATCATTTGACGGTGCTTGATGAGTCCTCAATCTAACTCATTAGATGTTCATCTAAGCACCAGCCTCTATGATTCAATAACTGAATCAACATCTGTACGATCATTAAGATGGCCATGGTGCATAACCCTAATTGCATTAAGGGACCTATTATGCAAACTATGTACTCTTTATTTCAGATTAAGGAGTGAATTGCAATAACATTTATTGCATAATGGCTCGCCGTAGGCTCGCATGTCCAACACTTACGTCGTAACATCCAGGAAGTGGATCTCATCGTCACTCGACCTCCAGGCGTCGCTCCCTCCTTCGGCAGCAAGCCCTCATCCGCCATCCCCTCCAAGGCTCCAGTGAGCAACAGTGTTGTCGCTCCCAGCGACGCCACCCTCTTCCTACGCACGTGAAGGGCTCCCTCGGGGGCGCCATCGGGTGAGGGGTTCCCAAGGGGGAAGCCTAAATAGGGTTTCACCCCATTTGGGCGAGTGTTTAGTTAAAAAAATGAAAAAAGGAGTCCTGTTGCAGTAGGGCGGTGGGCCGGGTGCATTGCAAAAAAAACAGAGTTGGACTGTATTTTAAAAAAATTGTGTAGGTTTTTGAAAAGATGCGTACAAAAAAGAAGGAAAAGCCGTATAAAAAAATATTAAAACAATTATACAAAAAAATCCGTACGAAAAAATGAATGAATAGCCGTAAAAATGATATGGATTATTTTTTAAAAAAAGGAAGAATGATGATGGCTATTAAAAAAATGTTGATAACCGGAGAAAAAAATAAAAATGCATGTTCATGTTTCCCCCATCCATCTTATCTTTTCCCAACTTGGACAATGTCTTCATTCTGACCAGTATGGGAGAAAGGGGGAGCATTGTATAGAGTCATAAGTCTTCTTCAGACTCAAATTCTCCAGACCAGCCGAATTATTCGAACTCCACAGTGACCAGATATTCAGACTCGATGTCCAGATTTCGAGTCCACAGTTTGATGCGCAGGTTCAGACTCTACGATCAGATTCCGAGTCTTCGGTTCAGACAAGCACATCGATGCGGTCTTTTCAGTTGTGCACATGTATACTATCATTCTTATTTGTTTCAGCCAGAGTTTTCATGTGAGCCATAGGGACTCCGGAGTAGATGACCATTCCCTATGCCATGCGGAAAAGGGCTTTCATGTGGTATCATAGGGACTCTGGAGAAAAGTACCATTCTCTGTGCCGAATGGGAGAGACCCAGTTCTTCGACGAGGAGACTTCTTTCAGACTCCATTCTCCAGCGATCGTGAAATCTAGTACGAAATCCTTCCGAGATTCTTGTGAGATAGAACCCACTTCGAGGTCTCTTTGAGAGAGACACATCTTCAGAGATCTGCGTATGGATAATTAGTGATGCTCTTTTCGACCCTTTTTAGAGATGGAGCAGTTGTTTACATTATTGCGGCGGGCTAGAGTACTCCGATGAGGAGACTCATTTAAGTTGCAGTGACTTTGACAGTCGTAATACAGAGCACCTGCTTTCCGACGAGGAGATTCAGTTGACTCATACTCCAGCACGTTCGTCCTCCTCACCTGCACGGTATGAGAAGCAACATCCTCGACAGCAGTCGACAGTTGTACGCGTTGAGTTGATATTGTCTGCAGTGCCATGTATTGTGAGTTGAGATTTTCTTTCTATTTGTCCAAACTGAGCATTGCATGCTCTAGCTTGAGGAGTGTTGGAGTATTGTTTATGTGCGTCATTTATGAGGGAGATGGGTAAATGGATCCCTCCATTTACCACATCCTTGAGTTTAGTTCCACATCTACCGGTTTGGAGATGTGTAGACTTAATGGGGGTTATATATAGACATCCACACTCATTGTAACCAGATGAGAAAATCAATAGACTATCAACCCTCCGAGGCGTTCTCCTGTGGTTTCATCCTGCTTCTTAGGGAGTAGGGTTCCACATTAAATCCCGTCTTCAATATTGTTTTATTTCTATTATTTTGGTACGCTTCCTCATTCTTATTTTCTAACCGTTTGGACTAAGCTTGTTGGGTTGCCATCACGACGCATCCTCTTTGATCAAACGAGGCAGTGGATGACTGGTGCATGGACCGTCTGTGCGAACTGATAAAAAGGAAAACAGGCTCTTCAGCGAGTGTCTTTTCCGTTACTTATGGATTTAACCAGAGATATCAATTTCCAGCATTCCTGTTCGTGGACGAACATAGCCGTCGAGTAACATGGAATGCATGGGAAAAGAATGTCTCTTTCGAAATATGCTTACCTTACATAGAAAAGGATTTTGGCCTTCTCCTATGATGATTAAAACACACAGTGCAATCATTACGTGGAACAGGAAGAAAAAGGAGTAACAGATCAGCACCGCACCGCGTCCATGGAAAGACGAAAACGATTATATAATCGCCGACGAACGGAAGCCAAGACGATCTCATCTCCAGCATGTGGTTGTTCGTGTCCGTAGAGCATCTGATACTAATTAGTGTTCCCACTGCCGTGATTAGCCTCTATGCCTAAGATTTGGCCAATGGAACGATGCGTGATTAAGTTGGATACCGTGTCTTCGTGCAGTGGAGATTTGAGCATCTACCATCTTTTCTTCCTGTAGAAGCATTGACCGACAGAGTATAGATTAGTGGTTTCAGAAATGATCAAGAGATATCAACCAAAGTCAACAAACTCTGAATAATCCTCATTCGGGCTCTTTAAGAAATGGCAGAATCCCATTTGGCTGCTGTGTATGACCACGACTATTTTCGATATTGTAAGCTGTATAAAATAATGGTGAAGCAAACGACAAATTAACAATGATTATTCTTCAGTGTAAAATTACATTTTTATACTTTGAATTCTTAACTGATAGCATGTTCAACAGAGTTTGTATATCGCAATGGATAATTTGAATATTTGTTAACGTATCCTCTGATTTTAAATATGTAAAAACAAATATCATTTGTTGCAGAATTATCTTTTGTTCTTGTAATTCAAAAATGAATGTCATGTTCGTTTCTAAAGGGTCATAGAACAATGGTTATTTGTTGATTTTTTTTGTTAAAATGCCTACTAGTCTTTCCTAATTTAGCATCGATTTGAAGAAAAATCACTCAATAACCGTTGTTATTCAGGCAATGAATAAAAATCATTTTCCTCGAGGAAGTTTGCGGAGGTTTTTTTAGAATTATTACCCAGTCTTTTCACTAATCAGAGAGGACCGTCGAGAGGCAGTGTTGACCTTCGGGTCTTTTCTCTTTGAATCTTCCTTTTTTAGTGTGACCTGGCACTTTTCTCGATAGTTGTGAAAATCGGTAGGACGGTGCTATACATTGCTTCTTTGACTAAAATGAAGCCTCTGGCAGAGCGACGGTGTGTGATGCTTCTTTTTGTATCTGAATCCACGTGGGTATACTGCCTTCTATTGCTTGCTAGCCTATGCCCTCCGACTTTTCTTAGTCGAGTCTCGCACCGCTCTGTGGGCTATGCTGCTTCTGCTCCCTCCCTTGATGCTCTCAATGAGAAGAGAGAATGGAAGATCAGAGAATTTGTCTGCTATATAAAAAGGGAGAAAAGTCAAGGTGCGTCATTAGAGGGGGACACAGATCTCTATCCTATAGAATGCCTGCCTAGGTTGTCCCTTAAAGAAAGAGGTTGTATAGTTGATACATGCTAGGATTCTCCAAATACCTAAAATAGAAATCATCATCGAAAATGTCAAATATTTCTCGAGATCCATTTCAGGAACGTGGATTGTCAGTCAAAGAATTTCAAATTCTATACTGGATTAGAAACTTCCCCTATATTATATATTTTGTGGTAAAAAATCGAAAAAAGCTGCAAATAAATAGGCAAACGTCTCTTTAAAGCTATCCCAAGATGAACGGGTGGGAAGTGTTCCAGAGGGGGACTACACTCAACTCATCCGACCTGTAGGTGTTGTGTTGAACGATCGACTTTGGTGAATAATATAGCACGAGAATGAAAACCTTGGAAATCTCATCGAACGATCCTATCAACTTGGGGCTCACATCTCTCCAAAATCCTCTTCTTCTATGTCCCGTCTCCCCATCTTTGAGTATTAGTCGAAGGCTGGATTTGTTCCAGATAATTATTAAGATTATCTTTTTTTTCAAATCAAGGCTGGCCTAATTTCATGCTTTTAAGGCAAACTAATAAATAAATAGGCAATGGAATCAGGCTTGAACCACAAGATCACTGAACCTATACCTTTATCTATTCACCTGATTCGAGCCACAAGCTTAATGTCGTACATGCGCCATTGAACTCTTCCAAACCTTTCTTCAACATAGGCACCAAAGAAACTAAGTTAAGGACAAGCAGGGGCTACTTCGTGCAGCCCCCTCTTGCACCCCCCCCCCCCCGACCAAAGCAAGCATGCCAGATAAATCAGATCAAACAATATACGTCGTTTTCAGCCCCTACTCCTAAAGGCAATGAGGGGGACTCGAGGGTGGTGGTCAAGGTCTTTCTTTAGCTTTTTGTCTGACTCCAACGAGATTTCCGATTGGAGTACGTTCACATATTATATAAATATGTTATCAAAAGTCTGGATTAGTAGAGAAGCCGACAAAAGAGGAGTTTACTAGTGGTACAAGCCATAGGGAAGGAATGTGAGAGGTTAATTGGTAAATCAACATCTACTTTATATTCGATAGTCTAGTTGCTTTGATTCTCACTTGCTTCTCTTTATCGCTACTAACAATTTCTTATATTAGGATGAAAAGTGAATTCCCTTTCACTCTTCCCCAGGAAAGCACTTCTTCGCTTTGAATCTAGTCTACCGAGAAAGCAAGCACTCAAAGCAAAAGTCCTCAATCAAGCGGGACTATTAGTTCATAGCTAGACGACTGAATAAGCACTTGGCGACTCATTGCTTACCCATATTTAGCTAGAACAGCACCAGGAACTCTCACAGAAACATCGCTTGTCGTACAAAGAATCCATTGTCCCCGTGATCGTCCCTTGGAATGCTAGTTGTAACAGTCCTACTTTTTCCCGTCTTTCTCACAGAAGAAGCGCATCCATTCATCCCCCTTCTCGCGACCTGGCTTGATAGTCTCTCTCGTTTCGACTATCTTCTACTCTGACTTTGGTGGAAATCTATATCTATCAACAGGAACTCCTTCAGCAAGAGAGTGAGGCAAGCCACTTCACTATAAAACATTGCTGGTTGGTAAAGATGCATCATCATACTAGGTGGGACTCCACTTTCCCCCCACTACTGATCTTTATGCTTCTTTTCTTTCTTCTTTTATACATTTAACTATGGAAGATATGCCAATGAACATTAAATTATTTGTTGCATTAGGCTTATTTAATTGTAATGGTTTGTTATATTGCTGGCTAATGACAGTTCATGTAATGATAGTGGTTCATTACTCTTCTCCTTAGTAGTTGACACAAGAAATCTCGAGAATGTATTTCGAGAATGTCAAAATAAATTATTGCTATATATTTCGTTTGTGACAATATTTCAATAGATATATTATTCGGGACCAGCAAGGGTATTCATGGGATGGGTATCCGATTGATTTGATTGTGACCCATCCCAACCTATTGTTATTGGGTCATGGGTCAACCCATCCCATTTTAACGAATATCCGATTGTAACAGGTATCTTTAATGTAATGGGTGATGGGTACCTGCAGATACCTGTGGGAGTACCACCTCTATTAAAAGGAAAATGCTTATTTATTCGATAATTGTCGACAAAAATGACAAAATCGACTATTCTAATCTTTTCATAAACTCTATTTATCAGCAGTGAAGTTTGCGGTTATGTTTTTGTCATCACCCTATGAATTTATTTCTTTGAAAGTCTGATTGATCAAATGTTGGTATACAATTTTGTTTACATGAAATTATAGATTACACGGTAAAAACATTTATATTGGTGAACGTGTGAACCAAGTGAATTTTGCCGAGATAAGATATGTTCTTCTGAATAAAGAGTGACATTGGCTGGGAGCCGTTGCCACTGAAACCAGAGAATTCCCATTACATGGAGCTTCTTTCTGGAAATGCAATCAAAATCTTTTGGTAATGCATTCAATTTTTTTGTCTCTGCTCAAATCCTTAATAAAATGGAACAACTGCATGCATTTGAGTCATTTCAATGAAGACAACAAACACATTTGAAATAAGAAAAGAGCCACATCTTATACAAGCTACATACATTATAACAAAACATTCTTCATTGATTTGAGAATTGACAAGTTCTACATGCAATACGTAAGAGTATATATAATACCTACATCACTAACGCTTCCACCTACAGAAGATTCTCAGCTTTGCTGGCCTTTTTTGGCTTCTGCTGAGGTGTCTCGGGCTCCAGTTGGGTAGTGGGCCATATTTGTCTAGCTTGGTCAATCTATGAAATGAGAGATCCACCAAAATTGTCAATTTCAATGACGTCTATATGTAGTACCGGCAATGGGGAGCAATACGAAGGTCTGCATCAGTAGGGCTCCTCTCCTTCACTGCAGCTGCCAGTGTGGATGGGCTGTGGGGCTAGCTTGCTCCTGAATCGTAGTTTGAAAATCAACTCACAAAGCCATCTCTGCGGGCTCTGCTATGAGAGGTCCCCAATGTTAGCTGCTTGGCTACGCCACCGTCGGCCTCCTCCAACTTGAGTCACGTCTTCATCCATGTCCTTGCCCTCGACCCCTCACCGATGGCCTCCTCCGCCCTTTTCATCATCATATGGGTTGCCTTTCGATGGCATCTGCAAGTCGGTGTTCAGAATCAGCTGCCAAATAATCAACACGCCCGTGATCATCCCTCACAAGACGGATCTCCTTGAACATTGATATTTGAAATGGAGAAAGGCTTGTGTCATTTTTTTGATATATTAAAAATGTTAGAAATTTATAATTGGTACTTACTACAAAATCCATGATGCATCCATGTCTACAAATGAAGCAACGGGTGACGTTGTTGTACCAGGTCCCGGAATCATCGGTGACCCCATCTCCTCCTGACACTGTGGGAATGGTATCCATGATGTAATCTCTCCTAATGTTCCACATTCCCAAGAAATTCACATAGAATTGAATCCAATCCATCTTGATCTTTCCTCAAAGATCTGTCGAGTGCAGGTGTTGCAGGGCCATGGTATCCCTTGCAACGGTCCTAACAAGTGTAAGACATGATAGGAGTATATAACTCAATCAAACAGAAATGGATGAGTAGAACTCTAGCCACATGCAAATCATGCACATCTAAGCAGTAAGGGGGAAGCATCTGAATCACGTCAGCAGTATACAACATCCAAACAACTTACAAAAAATCAAGAGAAATATCAGGAAACCATGTATAAAGCATAGTATCGTATCATTATCGTGGATTATGTTTTACACCTGTGAGGCTATATAAAGGTAAATGGATCACGATACGGTCGTACAACATGTGTGGACTCAGTGGTGACATCAAAATCTGTCTGCCAACGGCATCCCAATGGACTTCCCTGCCAAATGGGCCTCCGATGCACAATGGCTGCTATGTTGGGAATATTATGTTCCATGCCCACAAATGTAGTAGGACGAGAGGGCAACATATCTTAATTGTGTCTCCTTGGAGGCCATGCATAATTGCCTATAAAGGAATTCTATACAAGCAGATCTCCAGTTGTATTATATGCATACTTCCATGTCCTCATGCAGGGGAAAGTATATTAGTGAAACCTCATGTTCTGACTTGTCTGGAAAAATGACCCCTCCTAACAGTTGCAGAATGTAAGAACGACGTAATATCATCTCCTGATCAACATCCTATGGAAGTATTGAGAAGTGATCTACAAGCCACACCATGCGAAAGCATGCACTGTCATTGTTGAGCCTCTCATGTCTCACTCCAAGAAGCCTCTCGCAAAGGACTGGCCAATTGTATGAAGATGTGTACCCAATCACATCATTTCCATCAATCTTCAGTCCAAATATGTATGTTATATCCTGCAACGTAATTGTCATCCCCCCATAGCGCATGTAAAATGTGTGGATCTACATGTGCCACTTCTCCACCAATGCAATGATCAAATGCAAATCCAAGGAGATAAAATCAAGCCGCATCACCTCCAAAGAATCCAACAATGTATACATTCTCCGTAATTCGCTCATCAATGTGGACATGGCGCAATATACCCTCGCTCATCGACAACACAACCATATCGCCACCTATTGAAAATCAATGAAGAAAAATGCATCAGATATTGCAAAGACTTACAAACAAATTTTAATATTCGCATACATTTCCCTGTCAAACTATCCTGGAATGATGGGATCGTTGTGGATGAAAAACTAGTCGACCAATGGGACCCAGCTCCATCCGTAAAATTTAGCTCAATTTCATAATTCAATGAAATAAATATAAACTAAATGCAATCAAATAGAGGTAAACAATTACAAACAAATCACCACAAATTAGAAAAAAGGACTATCTCTGCATGTTCGTCCATTTTCTTCTGTTGTGTCTGCCTTCCCTAATGCAAACCACACTTGTTTGTACTTGATGCTGCAAGTATACTATACCGATGGTTATTACCGACTTTGTGGCAAGTACCACATTACAACTGGACATGATCTTCTCGCATATCCATCTCATTGTGTATCCATTTTGACTTCGGACGACCCTTTGAGCGTATTCTAGTTGGATTTGGAATTATTTTCTCCATTTGGGATTTTGGCCAGATGTCCTTATCATCTATGGGATAGATTGTTCCTTTGTAGATGCTAAGTTGGATTTGCCATGTGTACCACGAGCCCATGTACTCGTCAGTATCAATATTTAGATGTGACAAAACATCGCATGCATGTGAGCATGGGAATTTGTGAACTTGTCACTTTTGGCAAGTGCAAGACAAAACACTGATTAAATAGATGTTCTTCCCTCTTTGAGGCCAAACTATGTGAGACATTGATATATAAGGACCTCATATAGATGTAAGGGAGCACCTTTGATATGAGTGATGCGATGACTATTGTTCCTATCCATCCAAGCCTTTAACATGTCAACCACATATTTTGACGTGTCCGCCCACCTAGGATTCCGGTACTCAGCAAACCAATTCCACACCTACAGTTAACACATTCCAACTGAGAATCAATAGCATTGCACGTAAGAAAATGTTTCTCACTATAATCTGAAACCGATAGAATGAAACAGTGAAATGTTGCGTGCATTATGAAAATACAAATCACCTAAGCGAATCAAGAGCAAAAGTCGTGTGGGAACCACAACAAAATGAAGGGGGCATCATACCTCAAGAAAACTCAATTCCTCGACAACTCCACACGTGGAGAGACGACACGATCGGTGCCACAATGACGATGCCGAACTGCACACCAGCCTGCATAGACCTCCTCTTCATGATTTCAGCCTCGAATCTTAGATCCGTCATGCTCCAGCAAGCTTCGATGACACTCTGACAATGGAAAAGGGAAGAGGAAGGGTTGCTGGTCGAAATGAAGAGATTTGGGGGCGTTTTGAGCGAGAGGGATTGATTTTATTGGGTTGAAACCTGGGTTCGGATCCGGGTTTGGATTCGAATATGACTTGTATCCCTCTTCGCTAAAATAATCGTAACTCAGGCTCCTGAAGTCGAATTTTTGCGTTCTTGGACTCGTTGAAAGGCTATCGACGAGCACTACGTAATGGACTACTCAAATAATTTTTTTGGATACTGAAACAAAAGCAGATATTGCAAATTATCCCAGATTTAGTCGAATTTTTGCAATTTAGTCCACTTTTGAATTTCGAGATTTTCACATCACAAAAATCTCAAAGAAAGTCTCGTCCCCGAGACTTAAGATGACTCTGGTTGATTTCAATACCCAAACTCACCGTATCCATGTATTACAGAGGAATAAGCACACAAAAATCTCAAATAGAGTGATACCCATAAAAAACTCAAATGGAATTGTACTACGGTTTCGATTCCATACCTGTGAACAATTTAGGGTATTTCTCCCTCATGTCCACCTCAGGTTCCCATGTTGCCTCTTCGACATCTTGACTTAACCACAGGACCTTGACTAAAGGTATCTCCTTCTGCCTCAGCCTCTTGTCTACATGGTCCAATATCTGAACCGACTCATCAGGGAAGGAGAGGTTTGGCTCCACCGCTAAGTCCTCGTAGCTGATCACGTATTTCCAAATAATTGACACATGAAACACATCGTGAATGCCTTCAAGGTGTGGGGGAATGGCCACTCTGTAAGCCACATTCCCAACACATGCCAAAATCTTGAATGGTCCCACAAAGCGTAGTGCAAGCTTGCCTTTTGCACCGAAACATTGTACGCCTCTCATTGGGGATACTCATAGGAAGACGAAATCCCCAACTTGTGGTGAAGAGAAGTATTTTAGACACAAAGGATTTGTCTATGACTCATATTATGCAAGTACAAATGCCGCTTGTCGACGTAACTCTTCGGACGACTCAACGCGGTCAACAATCTCTTCCTAGCAGTCTCAAGAGTTTTAAAGGTCTCCTTTATGATCTGCAGGGTGAACAAGGTGTTGTCACCCACTTGCTGCCAACATAAAGAAGTGGTGCATCACCTCATGTACAAGGCGTCACTGCACAAGCCCATAGCAAATCCTCCAAGGTCTGGACGGTCCTCTCAGACTGTCCATCTGTCGTGAACTCATATGTAGCTCGATCATCAAAGCTCTCATGAATTCTCCCCAGTAGTGTGAAGTAAAGCGGGAATCTCTATCTGACACTACCTCTTTTGGTATCCCATGAATCGAATAACATGCTGGATGTATAATTTGGCTAGCTGTACTGGTGTATATGTCATGTTTACCGGAATGAAATGAGCTAACTTGGTCAACCGGTCAACGATCACCCATATCGCATCATGTCCGCAAGGGGTGCGCGGCAATGATGTGACAGTCCATGAAGATGCTCTCCCATTTCCACACCGGGGTGGGAAGAGGTTGTAGTAAACCAGGAGGTCTCTGGTGCTCTGCCTTCACCATCTGGCAAGTAAGGCATCGGTTGACATGTTCGACTATATCCTTCTTCATGCCCTCCCACCAAAAGTGTTGCGGAGGTCCCTGTACATCTTGGTGCCACCTGGATGTATAGAAAGCCTCGAATTATGCGCCTCATCCAGGATTTCTTTCCTCAGTTCCTTGTCATCTAGGACACACACTGTTGGACACACGAGCCCACGGTGAGCCATTATGCAATAAATGTTATTGCAAATATCATTCCCTGATCTGGAATGAGGAATAACTAATTTTCATAAATAGGTCCCTTAGTACAATTAGGATTATGTACCATGGCTATCTTAATGATCATACAGTTGTTGATTCAATTATTGAATCATAGAGGCTGGTGCTTGGATGAATATCTAAAGAGTTAGATTGAGGATTCATCAAGTACCGTCAAATGATTGTTAAGATATGATCTCCAGCCTGAGTAGGAGATGGCAATCCTTTCTCACATAGAATGATATCTGACCGACCTCTTGATGCAGGTCCTCTGCATAGGAATAGAGATTCGAAGGTATCAGATTAGTTAAGTCAAAGAGTTGACTTAACGAGATCGAGATAACCAAAGTCCTATATCGTATGCTGTCACGATACAGGCACGCATCCTCTGACCAGAGACAGATGTGTTACTATATGTCTAAGTATGTACATTTGGCAGATCAATAGATTGATGACCTAACCAAGGTCTATACACCGACGTGCTGGTGTGCATGCAAGGGCATATGAGTAATACGATCTCTCAAAGGGATCATACAGGTTCATTACTGAACTGGAAGACATGAGCTTACTCATGAGATATTGGGAAGGATCAAATTCCATGCACGGTCGTCTCGCTTTGGAAGCTTGACTGAATTTGTAGGTTTGATATATACTTTTGGAAAGTATATGATCAAGACCTAGGTATGATATATGCTTTTGGAAAGTATATGATCGATACCAACTCCCAATGGTCTAATGAGAAACTTGTTGATAAAATCCTGAAGTAGACAGTATAAAGTTGATCTAATACTTCGGATTTATTCGGAGTCTTTCAGTATGCAGGATGTACATGTATTGGGAATAACTGAGGGTGATGTGATCATAAACGATTGTATAACCATGATGCTTCCATTCCTAGGGAGTGATGAAAAGGGTCTGGCTTTTAGTGACTCCTCTTAGTAGAGAAGTAATCTGATCTTGATCCAAATGTTGGGCATTGATCTGAATGTGATTCAGATGCAATGAGAAGATTAGATTTGTGGTCTTGATTTAATCAAGCATCTATGGGAGGCCCGAGATCCAGATTTGAGATGTGATCTCAATATCCAAGTCACTATACGTGGAACAATATAATCGCCATGTCCTTATTTCCAAGTATCTGCGGAGAAAGCGCATTATCCTTGACAGAGTTCATGGATAATTTCATTGTTGATATATGTATCCGAACATCGAGAAAATTGATAATTAAATGTGATTTAATTATCATGGATAATATGAATTTGATTCAAATTATAAGGAGAGATATCTAAGATAATTAAATATAATTTAATTATCAAAGATGTGAATAATGTGAATGTGATTCATGTTATCTGGGCACATGAGAATAGAGATCCAAGATGATTAAATGTGATTCAATTATCATGGATATGAATAATGTGGATAGCACTATCCATTTTAATCATACATATAATAAATATGATTTATAATATATTAAAGAGAGCATATTGTGATTTATATTTATTGATTAATTGTTAATGTGAATTGGATTCACATTGAATGATTAATTGAAAATATAATTATATTTAGTTTTGGGTTGTGAATGAGATTCACATAATTTCAATGATATGATTGATATTTTTCATAAGATAATTTGGAATTATTTTTTGGTGAAAATATTGTCGACAAGAGATGATAAAATAAATCATAAGATAATGAGATCTAATGAAAATTAGAAGAGATGGACCAAGCCCACCAAAGAAAAGTGGACGGCTACAACTCTCCATGAGGAGAAGAGTAGTCGACCCCTCTTTTGAGGAGATTGGTTTATTCTCTTCATTATCTTTTCTCTTATCAAAGATGATTTAATTTGAAATTAATTTTGTTGATTTATCATGAAAATTAATTTAAATTAAATCATTAGTTGTTGTGTTTTTACAACAACATCTTAGCCTTTGAAAGAAACACAAATCAATCTCAACCATTGATTGTGTGTTGTCCATGGATTGGGATCCATGGACTCCCAAAACCCTATATAAGAAGAGGCACCCCTTGCTCTTCCAAACACACAATAATGAATGCTCTCTCTCTCTCTTTCTCCACACGCCAAGCCTCTCTCTCTCTTATAATGGTCGTCCACCATGGAGCCATTGTGAGAGTCGCCATCGACGCAGCATCGTCGTTATGCTGCCGGATCATCTACTCGTGGATCTCCATCTCCTTCGGTGCGTCTCGCTTGTGAAGAAGATGTTGGATCTCGTGTGACGAAATCAGGAGATTCGCCGCTTAGATCATCAACATAGATTGCGAGGAGCACGTGTTTCATCAACATGCTCGCAAGCGTCTCCTCCGTCGGATCGGACTTGAGACAGGAGGTCTCTTCGTTAGAGACTCAATCGCAACCACACTTCAAGAGGTAATCCTATTACTTGTTTGTGGTTTAGACGAAATGATCCGAGAAGTGTTCTTGGATCATGTGGTTTCGTCACATGAAATTTTAATTTCCGTTGCTTCGAGCAATTAGTGCAACTAGTCGCTCCTGATCTCATACGATGCGATCCTCACGCTTCCATGATGCGCTTGAAGGATCTCCCCATATCCTTCACACACAAGGTCCCCATTCCATACGATGGATTCACAGACTTGAAATCCGTTGAACTCATCCTTCAAGCATCTGTAGTATGAGTCCTGGATAATCTGATCTGTTTGCTGCCCTTGGACGATCCTGTCCCACAAGCTATTATACTTTGCTGGCACAGTCACTGCATCAGATGTACTCTCAAATGGATACCACTTACTAAGTGTAGTGAGCACATCCCACGTCTGCAACCAAGCTACTAACCATCATTGTGTAGCCGCCTACTCAATGAATCTTCCACCACATTCCCTTTACCAGGGTGGTAGGAGATGATACAATCGTAGTACTTTAGTAGTTCCATCCACCGTCGCTGCCTCATGTTCAGCTCCTTCTGATCAAAAATGTATTTGAGGATTTTGTGGTCAGTGAAAATCTCAAATGTCACCTCATACAAATAGTGGCATCATATCTTTAGTGCAAAGACTACAGCTGCCAATTCCAAGTCATGAGTGGGGTAGTTGCATTCGTGATTCTTTAGTTGTCGTGATGTGTATGCCACAACCTGTCCTTGCTGCATGAACACTGCACTCAATCCTTACTTAGAAGCATCGGTGTAAACCATGAAGTCCAAGGTACCAGAAGAAAGGGTAAGGATGGGTGCGGAAGTCAACCGCTCCTTGAGCGCATAGAAACTCAACTCACATTTGTCACTCCATACAAATGCCATGTCTTTCTGCATCTGTCGAGTGAGTTGTAGAGCCAATTGGGAGAACCCTCTGACAAATCTCCTGTAGTTGCAGTGAGGCCAAGGAAACTGTGGTCTCTGTAACTGTCTTGGGCTGCTCCCAAGACACTACTGGCTCTATCTTGGCGGGTCAACTGACATCCCTGCCCCTAAAATCCCATGCCCCAGAAATGCCACCTCAGAAAGTCAGAACTCGCACTTGTGGTATTGGGCATACAACTAGTGCTCTTGAAGTCTCTCTAGCAACGTGCGCAGATGGGACTCGTGCTCATACTCATCACGAGAGTAGAATAGAACATCATCGATGAATACGATCACGAACATATCCAAATGCGGATGGAAGACTCGGTTCATCAAATCCATGAATACGACATGTGCATTCGTGAGCCCAAAAAGCATCACCAAGAACTCATAGTGGTCATATCTAGTGCGGAATGCAGAGTTCATCACATCCACCTCTTTGATCCGCAACTGGTGATATCCTAACCGTAGGTCAATCTTAGAGAACAATGTTGCTCCCTATAACTGGTCAAAGAGATCATCAATCCGTGGGAGTGGGTAATGGCTCTCAACCATTCTCTTGTTCAGTTGCCTGCAGTCTATGCATAACCTCAAGGACCCATCCTTCTTTTTCACGAAAAGGTCTGGTGCTTCCCATAGTGATGTACTGGGATGGATAAATCCCCAACAGCTCCCGCAACTGTACTTTGAGCTTCTTGAGCTCAGCTGGTGCCAATCTGTATGAAGGAATATAGATCGGTTGTGTGTCTGACAATAGTGTGATCTCGAACTCTATCTCTCGTACACATCACGAAACACATCTCCCGTACACATCACGAAACACAAAGAATACCTCCATTTTATCCTATTCGTAACCCTCAAAAACAAGGAATAAATCCACATGTTCCTTGCTCCATCCACCTTAATACCTTATCCCTCACTTATTTACCCATTATGCCTCCCTTGGCAAAGCACAATTTTTAATAGCATGTCAAATATCTTGTAAAAATATACCCAAACTAGATCCACCTTAATACCTTATCCCTCACTTATTTACCCATTATGCCTCCCTTGGCAAAGCACAATTTTTAATAGCATGTCAAATATCTTGTAAAAATATACCCAAACTAGATACAGCACCAAAATAGGTATATTATATAATTATATTATTACTCGAAATACGAACTCTTGAGTGTATTATACTCTTTAGTAGAGGTGAATTTTTTGGTAGAAATCTGAACAAGTAAAAAACAAGTGCATTGTAACCACGAAAATTTGCTATCACCATTGTCAAATAAAACAGAAACAGCAGAACCAAGTTCACATTACAAATTACATCATAACATTATGGTATTTATAATGTTGCAATAAATATAACAGGAGCCATTCTATACTATTTCTCGCATTGCTTTTGGTGGGTGAACTCATCTTTGTGCTCGAAAGAATTTTTGGCTGCAGCATAGAGTTCGTGAAGAACTCTATGCCTCGCCTTCCAACAGGCTGTCTTGGAGACAAAATAAGGAATAAGGATGAAGAATACAGCCAATGATAGAGTAGACGGCATTTCCCCCTCCCACACCAACCTATGTCTTGGTTTGTCCAAGTTCAACATCCTTTGTGGGGACGTTGTCGGCATCACGTCTTAGTAACCGGATTTCCTCTTCTGTCATGCTAGATTTCGCAAGCACGGCCCTGGCATTAGCCTGTTTCTCAGCTTCCACGGCCCAGCTGTAGATGATCATGCCGATAACAGCAACAGCCATTCCGGAAATATTCTTGAATGTAATTTGAGAATCGAAGAGGATCCAACCAAGCACGAGTACACAAACGGTTTTCATGTGGCCCAGCACTTGAAATGAAACAGCGGAGAACCGCCCGATGCAGAGGTATTGGCTTATGTTGCAGAAAACAGCCAGAGAACATGACAACAGTATAAAGAACTGCAAAGATGCATAAAAAAGATTGGTCATTCGTAGCATTTTTAAACGAAATGAAGTTGGTTTTTTTATGTCTCTCAATATATATCACTTACAATCGCCCCGTAAGTGAAGTTATACTTTAGAATGACCTTGTCGTTAAGATAATAATCGATGAAAGGTCCAAAAAACAAAAGAGAGAGAGCCTGTATGGGAGCTGTTCTGCTCAGCAATTCAAAAGAACCAATGGAATACTTCTTTTGCAGGGAACCGATGGACTGTAAATGAAGATATCAAGTTAGAAATGGATACGAGAGGGCATAGATAGACAGTTTGAAAAATAGAACAGATAGATGAAGATTACAAACTCAATTCATAAGCAAAATCTAGAATCGTTAACGGCAATTTTATATTTAACCTGATTCCTTTGTGCTAGTATAGGTAACATTACTACCTGCCGGCCCTACTCTGGCAACGAGAAAATTAAACAGTCAAATACCCTGAATCCTGAATTATTAAAAACTAAAACAGAACTATAACGAAATCTGCAATGCCTCACTCAACAGAAAAATCCTTCTGGTTTCCAAGACTCAATTAGAACCTTGGCATAATTTACAACATTCTCGACATAGAACTGCATTTTGCCGAAAGATATCACCAGTAAGAGCTAACCAAAGAGCCCAAACAACAGGAAGGTGTTTGATGAACGTCGAAAAGCTCTCCATGCTTAAGAAATCAAGCCGCTTAACGGAAGCTTCCCTCCAAATCCTCTTCGGCTAATCACAATTGAAGAGCAAATATTCAATTTCTTCCAGGCCGTCATCACATAAAGTGCACAAAACATCCACCCATTGGAGACCAAGAGAAACCCTTCACTCACATGGGCACAATGGAGATCTAAATTAACAAACAATCCCGATATATATCTCCCCGATCACTGAGAAACAACCTATCATCCCAAATCCAACGATCCCTACTCTCTAAAGGGCCTCAAATAAAACCAAGATCCTCCTTCAACTCCATAAACT
The DNA here is from genome assembly GCA_037367405.1 of Ottelia alismoides. Classification (NCBI taxonomy): domain Eukaryota; kingdom Viridiplantae; phylum Streptophyta; class Magnoliopsida; order Alismatales; family Hydrocharitaceae; genus Ottelia; species Ottelia alismoides. The sequence continues at coordinate 190,323 of JAZKJV010001112.1, forward strand.
CTTACCATTGCTGCACGGAGAAACCAGAACTAAAAGTGGGGCACTGGGATTAATTAAACCATGCTTCCATAACAATCATGTCCCGATGAGCCGCCAAAGCAAAGAGCATTGGAAAGCAATGACAACATGCCCCTACCAGATATAAATGCAAATACTAAAAGACCTGCCATCCCCCAGCGTTGACTGCAATCTTATTGAGATCTCAAGTAACACTGGACAGATACCTTTACTGAAGGACGTAAGGGAAAAGTTCGAATGAGGCAAAAAAAGCAGAGAGCAAATCCCAAAAATGCCTCCCAGCAACCTGCAAAACAAAGCATAACTGTTTTCGCAAAGCTGTGAAATCCACTTTGCCTGAAGAGACATGTTCAGATCTTAAATCTCAAGACCCGCAAACCACCCGCATCCAATAATGGAATGACAAACTCCCGATCTAGCACCCGCAAACCATACCATGTGAATCCCCACCCCAAGCAACCCAAAAGAATCTCCTCATCACTGCCTCAAGTTGACATCTAACCACAACTGGATGTTCCCTAGTAGAGATGAAGAAAACCGGAATGGTCGTGAGAACAACATTGAGTAACACCAAACAGCAACCTCTAGTCAAGACAAACACAAAGCCTTCCAAGTCAAACAGCCAGCTTGCACTCCAACTTCTTGACCAAAGGCGGCCACTCAACCTACTTCAACCTCTCATGCCCCGGTAGGACAAATGCAAACTCCTCCGGATGGTAGCGAGAAATTCCACCTACACAGTCAAAAGACCAAAGGGAACAAAGGTCGACTTCGTCCGATTGCCAGACACTGACTAACTCCCCCAAAAAATACAGAACATTAGAGAACACCTTAGCCATCACTGCACTATCCTAAGTAAAAAAGATTGTGTCAAATGTGTGCACATAGTTGAGGAGTCATTGCTCATAAACTAGGGTTAATGCCCCTGAATAGCATGACCAAACATAATGGCCCATGCGTCTTCCACAATAACAAAAAGAAGTAGGGCGAAAGGACATCCCTGCCAAACACCCCATTAAAAAAGATCGCCCTGCGGATGCCCATCGCCAAAGCTGAAAAAGACCAAGTGATGCATTAATCCAAGCAATCCAAGTATCACAAAAACCTCTTTCGACCAACAACTCCCATAAGAACCATCACCAATATATCACAAGCCTTTAAAAAATAGACCATCAACTTATACCCTGATGACACCTCCAATCTCCCACCATTTCCGTCATTATTGTTGGGAAAAGTGAATGATCTATTATTCAAGGGAATCCTAGGCTCTCTTATATAGGGAGAGACCTCACGAGTAAAATACATAGTAGTCCAGAGAATAATAAGAAATTACGAACATGTACATAACATGTAATAATATCGGTCTCCACACTCCCCCTCAAGGTGGAGCATAGATGTCTATCATGATCAGCTTGGAAGAACATCTCTGGAAGGGTCCTCTGAGCAATGGCTTGGTGAGTACATCAGCAGTCTGATCCCCTGAGCTCACGTGAGCTGTAGCTATCAATCCTCTTTGGATCAAGTCTCTAGTGTAGTGGCAGTCAACTTCAATATGCTTTGTTCTTTCATGGAATGTTGGATTGTTGGCAATAAACAATGCTGCATGATTGTCACACTGAAGCTGCATGGGTAAAGGTACGGCTACATGTAAATCCTCTAGCACAGATCGAACCCACATCATCTCTGTGCTTGCTTGCGCCATGGCCCTATATTTAGATTCAGCACTGAACCTTGCCACAACAGTTTGTTTCTTGCTTTTCCAAGAAACCAGAGAGCTCCCAACAAAAACGGCAAATCCTGAGGTCGACTTTCGATCCTTAGGACATCCTGCATAATCGGCATCTGCACATGCTGAAATAGATAAGTCTGTGCCCTTTCGAAACAGCAACCCTGAACCTGGAGAAGACTTCAGATACCTCAGTATCATGTATATGGCGTCCATATGAACTTGTCTTGGTTGCTCCATAAATTGACTCACCCGGCTTACTGCAAAGGCAATATCGGGTCGAGTTATGGTAATATAAAGGAGCTTACCCACCATTTCTCTATATCTCCTCTTGTCCACTTCGGCAGTGTCATCATCATACAGCTTCAAGCTTGGATCCATGGGAATACTCGATGGTTTGCATCCAACCATGCTTGTTTCAGTCAAAAAATCTGTAATGTACTTCCTTTGGGTCATCACCAGACCCTGTGCATTCCTGGCAAATTCCAACCCCAGAAAGTATCTTAGGGTTCCAAGATCCTTCGTGACGAACTGACGGCCTAGAAATGCTTTTGCCCTCTCTATGCCCTAAACATCATCTCCTGTAACCAGAATATCATCAACATAGACCATGATGACAACCGTACCTGCAGAGGACTTCTGAATAAACAACGAGTGGTCTGCATTCGACCTCGTGAACCCATGTCGTTCAATTAGATGGGAAAGCTTCTGGAACCACGCTCTTGGGCTATGTTTGAGGCCATAAATTGCCTTGTGAAGTCTACACACCATATGCTTCTCCCGCTCAGCAGTGAACCCTGGTGGTTGCTGCATGTAGACTTCCTCCTGCAGATCTCCATACAAAAAGGCATTCTTGACATCCAGTTGAGATATAGTCTAGTCACGTACCACAGCAACTGATAAGAGTATGTGAAGAGCAGAATGACGAGCCACCGGAGAAAATGTATCCATATAGTCCACGCCATAGGTTTGTGTGAAACCCCGCACGACCAGTCGTGCCTTGTACCGATCTAGACTGCCATCAGCATGGTATTTAACTGTGAATACCCATTTACAGCTAACAATGGATGCATCAGGAGGAGCAATAACCAAGGTCCATGTGCCACGAGACTGTAAGGCACGCATCTCATCTTCCATAGCCATTCGCCAGCAATCAATCTTCATAACTTCCTGATATGTCCGTGGTATGTCTACGGAAGATAAAGCTGCAGCAAATCTCTGAAATTCGCCTGTGAGGCGATGAAAAGACACCTGGGAAGCAAAGGGATAAGATGCACATGTCCGCTTTTGCTTCCGGATAGCAATAGGAATATCAAGGTCATCGTCCACTGTACTGGATGGTGTAGTCTCCTCATGCAATGAAGAATCCTGCACATGTACCATATCTGACCCATCAGTAGTAATGCCATCTGAACATACCTGATGCGTGATGGATGTCTGACGTGTAGCCTGAGCAGGACCTGAACGACGAGTATAGAATTTTGGTAAAGGTCGAATAGGAAGTTGTGGAGGAGGAGGTGGTGGTGGTGGTGAAGATGACGTAGTAACTGGAGCAGGAGTGGACTCAGGTAAACTCCAACTAGGAGGCGGAGGGACATAGACATCATCGTTAGTAGTGGATGGTACTAGCCTGTCACCTGCAGGGGAAAATACATAACAGACTCAAAGAACGTGACATCAGCACTGACAAAGTATTTCTTGTTTATGGGGTCATAACAACGATAGCCTTTCTGAGTCCGAGAGTAACCGACGAAGACACACTTGACAGCTCTAGGAGAGAGTTTGTCAAGTCCAGGAGTCAGGAAATGAACAAATGCAACAGTACCAAAGACATGAGTAAGTGAGAATAATTCCTTGTCAGGAAAAATGATAGAAAGAGGAATTTTCTCACCAAGGACAGAAGACGGCATACGATTGACCAGATAGCAAGCTGTAAGAACCGCATCCCCCCAGAAAGAGATAGGAGCACAACTCTGAATAAGAAGAGTTCGAGTAATGTCAAGAAGGTGACGGTGCTTTCTTTCTGCCACGCCATTCTGCTGAGATGTGTAAGCACAAGTAGTTTGGTGAACAATGCCCTTCGACGAAAGAAACTGAGAGAGAGACCGTGTGCAGAATTCTAAAGCATTATCTGTACAAACATATTTGACAGTAGAGGAAAACATATTCTGTACTTCATTAATCAAATTTTTAATCACATCTCCTGCTTCAGATTTATTCTTTAAAAGAAAGACCCAGAATACACAAGAAAAATCATCCACTATCACTAGATAGAATCTGTGTCCCTGATGATCGGGTACACGACTTGGACCCCAGATATCAAAGTGAAACAACTCGAACGGGGAGCTACTGCTCCGACTCTGACGACTCGGAAAGCTAGACCGATGATGCTTTCCCAACTGACACGCTTCACAGCGAAAGGAAGAACTGGGAAAGATCTGGGGCAGAAGATGTCGCATTTTCTAGAGCGGGAGATGATCAAAGCGAAGATGCCAGATGTACGGAGATACTGGTCCGGCGGAATGAGAAGAGACGCCAGCGTAAGAATTCCGGATCAGCCGATACAGACCATTCTGCTCAGAGCCACAACCAATCATCCTGCCCATTAGTATGTCCTGAAAAATAAGAGAAGAGGGGTCAAATATAGCACGACAGTGCAAATCCTTCGTAATTTGACTAATAGTCAACAGATTCATGGAGAACTCAGGAGCATGTAGAACATTTTGTAGACACATAGAAGGAGATAGGAAGACCTCCCCCTGTCCAACAAGGGGGGAATGAGTACCATATGCGATCTGTACTGAACGGCCATGGGGAATGTCCCTGTAGGACTCAAGTCTCTCTCGATCTCGGCAGAGATGATGTGTGGCACCAAAATCTATAATCCAATCAGATATATCATGACAAGACGTAAATGCAGTAGCACTACCTGAGGTACTAGCAGCAGCAGAGGAACTGGCAGAAGCTGTGGCAGCAACATCTGAAGGTCCACCAGAAGAATCAGTAGATGATTGTGGCATAATATCACGTAGACGTGCCACAAACTCCTCGAAACGGTTGTCAGCATTGGATGCTGACTGGGGCAGAGCATGCTCGGCTACACGCGCCGATGCTGGAAACCCATGCTTAGAGTAGCATGTATCCTCTGAGTGACCTGTGCGGTGACAGTACGAACACGGCTGACGAAAGCGACCATCCCTACCACGGGGTCCACGTCCACGACCAGAGAACTGACCACCTCTCTCACGCGATACTGCCATCGCCGATGGGGGTGGAGTAGATGAGTTGGAAGAAACTGAAATGCGACTGAGCCTCCGGTAAACATCCTCCATTGGAAGAACAACTGCATCGGCCAAAATCTGAGAGCGAGCGGCCTCGTACTCAGGATCAAGGGCTGCAAGTAGAACGCCCACCATGGTGGCATTCCGAAATGTCTTCTGTTGCTCAGGAGTTGCTGTGAGTGGGATGGTACTGTATAACTTCTCAAACATCCCTCTCAGGGACGTGTATAGTGAGGAGTGAAGTGGTCTGTCGTTCTGCTTCATCGTGAATATATCATGCTGGAGCTGAAGCATCTTAGTCTCATTACGTACTTGGGAATACGTAGCGGCCAGAATATCCCACATTGCCTTGGCAGTGGGCTGATGGAGGACATCATTGGCAATCTCCATCGACAGTGTACCAGACAGCCAAACCTTGGCATAAGAGTCATCAGCCTCCCACGAGGCATATATCCCTGTCTTCTCTGCCGGCTCTTCCTCAGTAAGAATATGCTTCTTACCGTTTGACTTCATTAGGCTCATGAACTGCATCGTCCAGAGCTCGTAGTTCGTCCCATCCATATTCACTATTGGCGCGGGACCTTTGAACGCGCCTATGGAGGGCATATCAACCTTTGGTTCTGACATATTGCCGGAGACGAAGAACTAGGGTTTGTAGACAAAAGAACCGGGTGTCTACACAGACAGCATAGGATTTGAGTGCGTATGTAGACGTTACACACCCAAATCCATTGATCTGGCGAAGGAAGTGGCTACGACAGAGGCCGCAGAAGAGGGCCGGCGCCGGCTAGGAAGAAGCCAGCTAGGGCTGGGATCGGCACGGACAGGCAGAGGGTATCGGGACCGGAGTTGGGAGGCTGGGACCGGCGATGGGAGGCCGGGACCGGCGCTAGGAGGTCGGGAGCGGCGCTAGGGGTCTTGGAGACTAGGATCGGGACCGGCGCTGGAGGGCCGAGACCGGAACCTGGCGGCGAGACCAAGAGGCGGAGGGGCCGGGAGGCGGCGAGGCCTGGAGGGCCGGGAGGCGGCGGGGCCGGGATCGAGAAAGAGAGAGAGGGAGGAAGGGTGGGCGGCGGGTGAGAGAGCCCTAGGGCTTAGGCTCTGATACCATGTTGGGAAAAGTGAATGATCTATTATTCAAGGGAATCCTAGGCTCTCTTATATAGGGAGAGACCTCAAGGGTAAAATACATAGTAGTCCAGAGAATAATAAGAAATTACGAACAGGTACATAATATGTAATAATATCGGTCTCTACAGTTATCACCATACTATCTATCATCTACTTGTCCGGAGTAAACACGATCTGAATCGGAGAAATAATATCCCCATCACTATACGGGGCCAACTGTCAAGCACATGCACAACAAAAAGAAAATGTATTTTGTAGAAATAATATCATCTACTTGTTCAAATCCCACTCTTGCAGGTCTTGAGTTAGATAGTCGATGGCCAGTGTAAAAAATAGTCCAATCTTTCAACATGGATTTGAGCAAGAATCCATGTAGCCGACCCTACTTATAGTGGGAGAAGGCTTAGCACATATTTATGTAGTCGGTGTACTGTTTATTTATTTTTATTTCCGTAGTTGCTACTTATGTAATTTATCCATAGGTTTTCCTCTATATAAAAGAGCCTAGGGTTCTTTGGAATGATAGAATGCTCTTTTCTCCAACATGGTATCAGAGCAGGAAACCTAACCCTAACCCTAACCCTAACCCGCCGACCCCCACCCCCTCCCTCTTCGACGCCGCCTCCTCTCCTCCCCTCTTCTTCACCGCCGCCGAACCCTAGAGGGGTCGCCACCTCTCTCTCTTCTTTTATCTACCACCGTCGCCGTCCTCTACCGCCCCATCCACCGCCGGCAAGCACAGCCGGGGCCTCCATCGCCCGGCCTCTTTCCAATGCCGGTGCATTCCCCTTCGTAGGCCCCTCTCCCTCTCCATGGATTTGAGTGCGTAGTGTCTACATATGCACTCAAATCCTGACCAGTTTACGTAGACACTTCTTCATTGGTCTACAGATCCTAGTTCTTCGTCTCCGGCATCATGTCAGATAATAAAGTTGATATGCCCTCCATAGGCGCATTCAAAGGTCATGCGCCAATAGTCAGGATGGATGGGAGGAATTATGAGCTCTGGGCGATGCAGTTCATGAGCCTCATGAAGTCGAACGGTAAGAAACACATTCTTACCGAAGAAGAACCGGCAGCGAAGACTGGGATCTATGCCTCCTAGGAGGCTGATGATTCATATGCCAAGGTCTGGCTTTCAGGCACGTTGACGATAGATATTGCGAACGATGATGTTCTCCATCAACCCACCGCTAAGGCGATGTGGGACATCCTGACAGCTACCTATTCACAAGTGTGAAATGAAACGAAAATGTTGCAGCTTCAGCATGACATATTCACTATGAAGCAGAATGGTCGGCCATTACATTCCTTGTATACATCCCTACAGGGGATGTTTGAGAAGCTTTACAGTATTATACCTCTCACAGCTACACCTGAGCAACAGAAGACTTTTCGGAATGCTATCATGGTGGGGGTACTACTCGCAGCTCTTGATCATGAGTATGATGCAGCCCGATCTCAGATTCTTGCCGATGCTACCATTCCTCCTATGGAGGAAGTATACAGGAGGCTCTGCCACATCTCTGTCTCTTCTAGTACTACTACACCTCCTTCGACGATGGCTGTGTCGCGAGGGAGAGGTGGTCAGTCTTCATTCCGTGAACGTGGTCTTCGTGGTCGAGGAGGTCATTTTCGCCAACCATGCACTTTCTTCCATCACAAAGGTCACTCTGAGGATACATGATATTCGAAGCATGGGTTTCTAGCATCAGCACGCGTAGCTGAGCATGTTGCATCTCCATCAGCATCCGCGTCAGATCATAGGTTTGAGGAGCTTGTGGCGCGATTGCGTGATATTATGCCTCAAGCATCTACAAATTCCCCAGGAGGCTCTTCTGACATTGCTGCCTCGGCATCTGCCAGTACTTCTGCCTCAACTAGCACCTCATGTAGTGCTTCTACTTTTACATCCAGTCGTAGTATTTCAGATTGGATTATGGATTCTGGTGCAACCCATCATCTTTGTCGAGACGGAGATAGACTTGAGTCATACAGAGACATTCCACCAGGACGGTCAGTGATCATTGCTGATGGTATTCATTCACCCATCGTTGGACACACTGTTGCAAAAGTCGGCCGACTAGGCCGACTAGTCGGCCCGACTATGCGACTCGGAGGGGTGCCCGATTTGAATAGAGATAATCGGGCTCTAGTCGGGCCTACCCGCTTAGTCGGGCGCTTAGGCGGAGTAATCGGCCGTGTAGTCGGGCGATTTTTACATAAGGTTTTCGAGCTGGGGCCGGGTTTTGTAAATAACAGGGTTATTATTAGACAGTAACCCTTCACGCAAGACAGCCATTTTGACTCCCACCCCCGCGTGTGCGATACCAGAGCTTCCCAGCCTCGCCTCGCCGGTGCGCCCCCTCGCCGGTGCCGCCCCCAGTGCCTCGCCGCTCCCAGCCTCGCCGCTTCGCCGCCTCGCCGCCTCCGGTGCTGTGCCCTCGTTCTCGGCTCCAGCAGGTAAAACCTTAAAGGTTAGGGTTTTTTTTTGCTTTTATTTTCCTCTTGTTTTTAAGTTGATATGTTAATATGTTATTGTTAGCAAACAACAATGTTAGGTTATGTATGTTATTGCTTAGATTTTCTTAGGTTGAAGTGGTACTTAGATGTTTTTATGTCAATGTTATTGTTAGCAAATAAGATCAATGTTATTGTTGTACTTAGATGTTTTTATGTCAAGGTTTTCTTCAAATTTTTTTGTTTTTGCTTAGGTTGATCTTAGATGTTAATGTGTTATTGCTTAGATTTTCTTAGGTTGATGTTGTACTTAGATGTTTTTATGTCAATGTTATTGCTAGCAAATAAGATAAATGTTATTGTTGTACCTAGATGCTTTTATGTCAAGGTTTTCTTCAAAAATTTTTGTTTTTTCTTAGGTTGATCTTACATGTTAATAACATGTTATTGCTTAGATTTGCTTAAGATGATCTTAGATTTTATTGTTAGGATATATTTTCTCTTCTAAGTTTGGTTAGCTTTGTGTTTGATAATTAGTAATTTGTGAGTTTGTGACTATGTAGATGGATACACCTCCCGCGAACGTCGCTTCTGGTAGCGACTCGTCTTTTTACGTGCCACCGGGATCAACTGATCCTGCATGACAATATGGCTATCTTTCGAACCGTACAGATCCGAATACAGTTACTTGCAGATTGTGCAAGAAGGTTATCAAGGGAGGTGTGTATCGGTTCAAGCAACATCTAGCACACCGTAGAGGAAACGTGGCTGCATGTCCCAAGGTGGATGAAGATAGGAAGAAGAAGATGATCGCATATCTTGATGATGTTGCAAGGAAGAAGAGCCAGAAAGCCGCTGATGTTCAGGAGCTGAGAGAGGATGTTGATATCACTGGAGATGCGGGTTCGGTGAAGAGATCACGAATATCCGACTCGTTGGAGCAGAATGTCGCATTGGAAGGACCATCACGTCAGATGACCATAAAAGATGCATTCTCCAAAGAGCATCGTGATAGGGTCACCCCGTCCGAGTTTTCACTCCATTGGTTCGTTTATTGCGTGTTGTTGACGCAGATCGACGTCCATCTATGGGTTTTGTGTACGGAGGGCTTGAAGAGGCCAAACGAGAGATAGTTGCATCATTCAATGGCGTGGAGTCATCTTACAAATTTTTTGTGGATGTTGTTACCTCCAAGACCAAAGGGAGGCTCGATACTCCATTGCATCTAGCGGCTTATTACTTGAACCCATTTTTCTTCTACACCGAGTCTCGTGGTGATCCGGATGTTGTGGTGAGGAGAGGGTTTAAGGAGTGCATGGAAAGATTTTATCCAGATTTGGATGTACAAGATGCAATTACCAGGGACGAGCTTCCAGCATACAGACTTGGTCGCGGTGATTTTGGCAAGCCTTTAGCTGTGAGACAGAGGATGATAAATAACAACAATTATGACCCAGGTATTTCATGCTGGACAATTCTCTCTTTGGCAATATTATATTATATTTATATTGATGAATTCTCTATTTAAATAGCTAACTGGTGGCATAATCATGGAGATGACACGCCTCATTTGAAAGTCATGGCCATCAAGATCTTGAGCTTGACGTCTTCATCCTCCGGATGTGAGCGTAACTGGAGTACCTTTGACTCGGTAATGACTCCATTCCATCGACCAAATTTGGTTACTAATAGTAAAGTATAACGTGGTAATTGATATAAATTTAAAATTTGAATTTTGATGTTCAGATCCATACCAAGAAGAGGAACAGATTGGAGACGAAGAAGCTGAATGATCTTGTGTATGTTCGTTTCAATTCGAACTTGCGGGAACGTCGAGTTGAAAAAGAAAAAGATCCTCTCTCATCTCGTTATCGTGCATACATGGCTGAATGGACTGGAGGTATCGATGCTCATGATGAGGAGGTTTTTCCAGGTTCCGGATTGACATGGAGTGCTGTAGCACATGCTAGTGGTGCTGAAGAGAATTTGGAACCGAGAAGGAGCCAGCGAGTTGACCGTAGCAAGGGAGCTTCATCTTCGAGCTCCAATGCTACACCGATGAATGAGAACGAGGAGTTATATCTTGATGATATAGAAGAAGTAGAAGAAGAAGAAGATGATGATGACGACGACGAAGAAGAAGAAGAGGAAATGGACTTGGATAATGACATTGAGGATTGATTCGATTCACATGTTGTAGTATTTTTTTGGACATGTTTTATGTGCTTTTGAACATTTCCTACTTGTAGTATTTTTTTGGACATGTTGTATGTGCTTTTGAACATTTCCTACTTGTAGGACTTTTTTGGACATGTTGTATGTGCTTTTGAACATTTGCTAATATTATGTACCAAATATTTTGAATGTTTGATCTTAACTTCCTTCATTTTTCCTTCTCTCGATGTAATTTCTTAAGCTCTTGAAAATATTAAATTTGTTAAAATTATGAAGATAAATGATAGTATATATATTAAAATTTGATTTATATATTAAAAATAATTAAAAAATTCAAAACCGACTAATGCCCGACTAAATCCGATTACTCTCCCGACTGCCGATTAATCCTTAGTCAGTGACCTTGCCGACCTAGTACCGACTGCCGACTTCTGCAACCTTGGTTGGACAGGGGGAGATTACCTTGTCACCTTCCATGCATCTACAGAATGTTCTGCATGCTCCTGATTTTTCCATGAATCTTCTGTCCATTAGTCAGATTACGAAAGATTTGCACTGGCATGCTATATTTGACACATCTTCTCTTATTTTTCAGGACATACTAACGGGAAATGTGATTGGTTGTGGCTCTGAGCAGAATGGTCTATATTATCTGGTTCGGACTTCCTATGCTGGCGTCTCCTCTTATTCTGTCGGATCAATCTTCCCGTACATCTGGCATCTACGTTTTGGTCATCTCTCGCTTCAGAAAATGTGTCATCTATTGCCTTAAATTTCTCCCAGTTCATCTTTTCAGTGTGAAGTCTGTCAGTTGGGAAAGCATCATCGAGCTAGCTTCCCTAGTCGTCAGTGTCGGAGCAATAGCTCCCCTTTTGAGTTGTTCCATGTTGATATTTAGGGTCCCAGTCGTGTTCCTGATCATCAGGGACACATGTTCTATCTTGTCGTTGTTGATTTTTCTCGTGTGTCGTGGGTTTTTCTACTTAAATACAAATCTGAAGCAGAAGATGTTATTCGGAATCTTATAATAGAAGTGCAGAATGTTTTTTCCCCTTATGTGAAATACGTTTGTACAGACAATGCATTGAAATTCTGCACTCGTTCCCTTTCCCATTTCTTGTCGTCCAGAGGAACTATACATCAAACTGTGTGTGCTTATACATCTCAACAGAATGGAGTGGCAGAGCGAAAACATTGACATCTCCTTGATATTACCCGTACCCTGCTTGTCCAGAGTTGTGCGCCTATCTCCTTTTGGGTTGATGTGGTCCTTACGGCATGTTACCAGGTGAATCGTATGTCGTCCTCTGTTCTCGATGAGAAAATACTAATTTCTGTCATTTTCCCAGATAAGGATCTATTTTCTCTTACACCTCGCGTATTTGGTGATGTTGCCTTTGTTCACCAGTTGTCTCCTGGACATGACAAACTCTTTCCTAGAGCAGTCAAGTGTGTCTTCGTGGGCTACTCTCGGACTCAGAAGGGGTACCGATGTTATGATCCAGTCAACAAGAAATATTTCGTCAGTGTTGATGTCACATTTTTTGAGTCTGTTATGTACTCTCCTGCAAGTGATAGGTTGACTTCCTCTACATCCAATACCGATGCGTATGTTCCTCCTCCACCTAGTGTCAGTCCACCCATGCGCATTCCTGACACGGTTGTCATGCCAACGCCATCCTCAATACCACCACCACCACCTATAATGTCATTCCCTAAATACTATACACGTCGATCAGGTACTGCTCAGGATGCACGCCAATCATCTACCATGCCTCAGGTATGTCCAGATGCCATTAATAACGATGGGTCAGATAATGTGCCTGTGCAGGATTCTACTTTGCAGGAGGAATGTGCACCGACGAATGCAATAGATGATGATCTTGATGTTCCCATTGCTATTCGGAAGCAGAAATGTACTTGTGCATCTTAACCCATTGCTTCCCAGGTTTCCTTTCATCGTCTCACAGAAGACTTCCAGAAATTTGTTGTGGCTCTGTCTTCCGTGGAGATACCACGGAATTATCAGGATGCTATGAAGATAGACTGTTGGCGGTTGGCTATAGAAAAAGAAATGACAGTTTTACAGTCACGGGGTACATGGAGCTTGGTTCCCGCTCCCTCTGGTGCATCTATTGTTAGCTGCAAATGGGTATTTACGGTAAAGTACCATGTAGATGGCAGTCTAGATCGATACAAGGCAAGACTAGTGGCAAGGGGCTTCACTCAAACTTATGGTGTGGACTATATGGATACATTCTCTCCAGTGGCTCGCCACTATACTCTTCGCGTTCTTCTATCTGTCGCTGTGGTATGTGACTGGTCTATCTTCCAGCTTGATGTCAAAAATGCATTCTTGTATGGTGATCTGCAAGAAGAAGTCTACATGTAGCAGCCACCGGGGTTTACTGCTGAGGGAGAGAATCATATGGTGTGTAGACTTCACAAGGCGATATATGGCCTTAAACAGAGCCCAAAGGCGTGGTTCCAGAAGCTGTCCCATCTAATTGAACGACAGGGGTTCAAAAGATCAAATGCGGATCACTCTTTGTTCATTCAGAAGACTTCTAGAGGTATGGTTGTCATCATGATATATGTTGATGATATCTTGATTACAGGAGATGATGCTCAAGGGATAGAGACGGCAAAAGCATTTTTGGGTAGTCATTTTGTCACAAAGGATCTTGGTACCCTAAGATACTTTTTGAGGTTGGAGTTTGCCAGGAATGCACAGGGTCTTGTCATGACCCAAAGAAAATATATTACAGATCTGTTGGTTGAAACGGGCATGGTTGGATGTAGACCTTCGAGTACTCCTATGGATCCAAGTATGAAATTATATGACAATGGTACTGAGGAGGTTGACAGGAGAAGGTACAGAGAGATGGCGGGAAAGCTTTTTTACATTACTATAACTCGACCTGATATTGTTTTTGCAGTGAGTCGAGTGAGCCAGTTCATGGAGCAGCCAAGACATATACATATGGATGCTATATATGTGATACTAAGGTATCTGAAGTCTTCTCCAGGCTCGGGATTGCTGTTTAGAAAGGACACAGATTTATCGTTTCGGCATGTGCAGACGCAGACTATGCAGGATGTCCCAAGGATAGAAAGTCTACTTCAGGCTTTGCAGTTTTTGTGGGCAGCTCTGTGGTTTCTTGGAAAAGCAAGAAACAAACTGTTGTGGCTAGATCGAGTGCTGAATCTGAATATAGGGCGATGGCACAAGCAAGCACGAAGATGGTGTTGGTTCGAGCTGTACTAGAAGACTTGCATATAAATGTACCTCTACCCATTCCGTTACAGTGTAGCAATCAAGCCGCCTTGTTCATTGCCAATAATCCAGCCTTTCATGAAAGAACAAAACATATTGAGGTAGACTGCCACTACACTAGAGATGTGATTCAGAAGGGCCTGATTTCTACTTCACATGTTAGTTCAGGGGAGCAGACTGTCGACATCTTCACCAAGCCATTGCTCAGAGGGCCATTCCAGAGATGTTCTTCCAAGCTGAGCATGATTGATATCTATGCTCCATCTTGAGGGGGAGTGTAGAGATATTTATGTAGTCGGTGTACTGTTTATTTATTTTTATTTCAGTAGTTGTTACTTATGTAATTTATCCATAGGCTTTCCTCTATATAAGAGAGCCTATGGTTCTTTGAAATGATAGATTGCTCTTTTCTCCAACATATTTGAAAGTGCAATTGGCATGAAGTCACTCGCCTCCTTTTCAGGAAAGCAATATCAATAACTTGTTTACCCAATCAAAATCGAGTTCCACATGACAAACTCCTCAATCAGCCCCATGACATCATCCCGAACATCCTCCTTAAATTCCTTGAAAACATAACTAGAATCCATCAAAACAGAGGACCCATCCGCATTCAAATCTAAGAATGCAATCAGAACCTTTCCCTTTCAAATTCCCAAATATGGTCATCCGTGTGCTCCTAATGAATCACGGTTGCCTTCGTCCCCGACCACCTACACCTGCTATTCCTCACCTTTATGCTCAAACTATGCAGTGATCCACTACAGCCCTACCAATCTCCTAACCACTCGAATCCTAGCATCATCCACAATAAAAGACTGAATTTGGTTTGTCTCTGCAAACCAATGGTTGTAGCATGAAAGAACTTAGTGTTTACAACAACCTCTCAAAGATGATGCTGCCTAGACCTCTGCCTCCATTCAGCATGACACTTTTTGTCTTCCTCCGTCACCATTTTCTAATGAACTGCACACTCAAGCTCATTTCCACTGAGATCTCCGGTATCCTCTACTATGTCCCTAACAATTTCTTCCTACGTGATGCAAGCTTTAAATCCAAATAAGTTATTGCCGACCCAGCACACTGAAAGTTCTCACAATGGTCAATTACCAGCTCTCGGAAACATTATCAAGCAACCATGATCGCTCCAACTTGAAGACAAATCTATGATGAGTTTCCAACATCTAAGATGAGGGAGTGGTTTCACTAAGGACAGCTGATGAACTTCGAGAATTGATCCAAACAAGAACAAGAAAGTTCTGCTGCCAAGGTTATCTACAATCTGATGCATCAAAAGCTCATGTTAAAGCTCCCAAATCAGTGGGAAAAAACATCAATCTCCACATCCTGTCCATCACAAAATGTAACATATCACCCAACAATAGTGTGATACTGAATGTCCATCACAAAAATGTAACCTATCACCCAACAATAGTGTGATACTGAAATTACAACCGATAAGTTAAGAAGTGTAATTGAACATTGCACATGCCAATTTGGACCTCCTAAACACATATATCCAAGGGGCATCAATCGAACTGTAAAAGCATTGGAGAAAGCCAAAAGAACTCCATTAGACACCTGTTTGAGAATACCGAGAGGGTGTGCCAACCAACCCAACACCTCTTCCTCCAAACGAAAGAGATCATATTTCAACGCAATGAGGATGTCACCAGAATGGCCAACCGGATAAATGGCTCGAACTCTGCTAGTCTCAAACCACACACAGCCTTCCAAAAACGGCTATCCCAACCTCCCAATTTTATCTCTTGAAAAATTCAATATCACTATGTCATGATCCCATGAAACCACTTACATCATGCCTCTTCTCGGGATCTCCCAACCCCCAAGCATTCCAAGTCATTGCCTTCATTAAACAATCAAATTTGGTAATATCGAACACGCAACTCCCACATCTTTGGCTACTGAAACCCGATAACCGAGTCATCCCGATCCAGCTCCAAATCAGGACCTTCCCAGCCCCCCTTGGACTCAACACCAACCAATCATCTACACGGCTTGAGCATGGGCTTCGCCCCTCCACCCAGTGATACTTCCTGTTGGAGAAAAATAAGAGAGAGATTTATTTCTGTAACCCTAGGCTCTCTTATATAGGGGAGAGACCTACGAGTAAATTAAATAAGATGGTCAAAAGAAATAAAATGATTGGAAAAGATATATAGGAATGTAGAAATATCTCAACACTCCCCCTCAAGATGGAGCATACATGTCAATCATGCTCAGCTTGGATCGAACACTTCTGAAATGGTCCTCTGAGTAATGTCTTTGAAAAAATATCTGTTGTTTGCTCTCCTGAACTAACATGAGAGGTAGAAATCAAACCCTTATGGATCATATCCCTAGTGTAATGGCAGGCTACCTCAATATGTTTCGTTCTCTCATGGAATGCGGGGTTGTTGGCAATGAAAAGAGCGGCCTGATTGTCACATTGGAGGTGCATGGGAAGATGCACCTCTATAGTCAGATCAGTAAGAATAGATCTAACCCACATCATCTCTGTGCTAGCCTGTGCCATAGCCCTGTATTCTGACTCAGCACTCGATCTGGCAACCGCATCTTGCTTCTTGCTCTTTTATGAAACCAAGAGATTCCATATAAACACAACAAAACCCGAGGTAGACTTTCTATCCTTTGGACATCCAGCATAATCTGCATCTGCACATGCTGTAACTGAGAGAGATCTGTCCTTGCTGAAAAGAAGTCTCGTACCAGGTGAAGTCTTCATGTGTGCCTGTATGGGTTGCTCCATAAACTAACTTACTTTGCTCACAGCAAAAGATATATATCAAGTATGGTGATTGTCACATATAGTAGCTTGCCAACAAGCTCCATGTACCTCCTCTTGTCGACCTCCTCAATTTCATCAAATAGCTTCATGCTCGGGTCAATAGGAGTGGTGGCAGGTCTGCAATCTGTCATGCTTGTCTTTGAAAGAAGATCTGCAACATACTTCCTCTGGATCATCACAAGACTTCGTTGGTTCCTGGCAAACTTCAGCCCAAGGAAGTAACGTAGATGTCCAAGATCCTTGGTCACAAACTGCTGACCTAGGAATTCCTTGGCACCCTGAATGCCCTGCTTGTCATTCCATGTAACAATAATGTCATCAACATACACAAGAATGGCAATAGTACCTTTCTAGGTCTTCTGCACAAACAAGGAATGATTGGCAGTCGATCGCATAAATCCCTGTTGCTCTATCAAGTCTAAAAGCTTCTGGAACCATGCTCTTGGACTCTGTTTACGGCCATAAACAGCCTTGTGTTAGCCTGCAAACCTTCTGACACTCCCCCTCAGCAGCAAACCCTGGTGGCTGCTGCATGTAGACCTCCTCCTGTAGATCACCTTAAAGGAATGCATTCTTCACATCAAGCTGATACAAGGGCCAATCTCGTATAACAACAACGGAAAGAAGAATACGCAGAGTCGAATGCCTAGCCACTGGAGAGAAAGTATCTTGATAGTCCACCCCATATGTCCGGGTGAACCACGTGCCACAAGTCTCGCCTTATAGCGATCCACACTGCCCTCTGCACGGTGTTTCGCAGTGAACACCCATTTGCATCCCACAACGGATGCGTCAACTGGAGCAGAAACAAGACTCCACGTACCACGTGACTGTAGCGATGTCATCTCCTCCTCCATAACCAAGCGCCATCAACTATCCTTTAATGCCTCCTCATAATTCCGTGCAATTTCCACGGCAGATAGGACTGTTGCAAACCGCTGAAAATCCCTTGTTAGAAGATGAAAAGAGACCTGAGAAGCAAGGGGGTAGGAAGCACAAGATCGCTTCTGCTTTTGAACTGCAATAGGAATATCCTGTTCAGAGGGAACGTCCTCCATCTGTGTGCTATGTTCCTGCAATAATTCCTGCACAGATATATCTCATGACCCATTGTTAGACGTTATGTTATCAGAACAAACATGGGGCTCCGTGGATGATGGGCGATGGCCATGAGCAGAAGCAGTCCGATGAGTGTAGAATTTAGCTAAAGATAGAACAAATGGCGCATGTGATTGGGTAGTAGGAGGGGGTGGAGGAGGAGGTGGTGGTGTTGGTGGTGGAGGTGGAGGAGGTGGGGGTGTTGGTGGAGGTGGAGGTGGTACAACAGGCACGAGAGGAGGTGGCATGTAGACTTCATCATCTGAGTCCGATGAAGCCAACCTATCACCTGTAGGAGAGAAGTACATCACAGACTCAAAAAAATGTAACATCAGCACTAATATAGTATTTTCTGCGCAAAGGGTCATAACACCGGCATCCCTTCTAAGTCCTTGAGTACCCAACAAACACACATTTGACAACTCTAGAAGCAAGCTTGTCAAGACCAGGAGTCAACTGGTGAACGAAAGCAACAGATCCGAACATACGAGGAGTGAGTGAGAATAATTCCTTCTCAGGAAAAGCTATGGAGAAAGGAATTTTATCACCCAAGACAGACGAGGGCATACGATTCTCCAAATAGCATGTTGTGAGAACCGCAGCACCCCAAAATGAATGTGGTGCACGACTCTGAATGATAAGAGTCTGAGTAACATCAAGAAGATGACGATGTTGTCTCCCAGCATTGCTGAGAGGTGTAAGGACAAGATGTTTGATGGATAATCTCTTTAGATGAAAGAAAATGAGATAGATCACAAGTACAAAATTCCAAAGCATTGTCAATGTGCACAAATTTCACAGAGGTAGAGAAAACATTCTGCACTTCAGTAATAAAGATTTTGATCACATCCCCTGCTTCAGATTTATCTTTCAAAAGAAACACCCATGACAATCGTGAAAAATCGTCCACAACAAGATAAAATATGTGTCCCTGGTGATCAGGCGCACGACTCATATCCCAAATGGCAACATGAAATAACTCAAAAGGGGAGTTACTGATCTGACTCTGATGACTGGGAAAGGCAGACCGATGATGCTTTCCGAACTGACAAGCTTCGCACTAAAAGGAAGAACTAGGTGAAATCTGCGACAGCATACGACACATCTTCTGAAGAGGGAGATGACCAAACCAGAGGTGCCACGTAAACGGAGAGACTGATCCCGACGAATGAGAAGATATGCCTGCATAAGGAGTCCAAACCAGACAATAAAGGCCACTCTACTCGAAGCCACACCCAATCACTTTGCACATAAGAATATCCTGAAAAACAAGAGACGATGGGTCAAAAATAGCTCGGCAGTGCAAATCCTTTGTAATCTAACTAATTGAAAGCAAATTCATAGAGAAATCCGGAGCATGTAGCACATTCTGCAGACGCATCGAAGGCGTTAATGTGAACTCCCCCTATCCTGTGATCGAGGAATGAGTCCCATCAGCTATCACAACTGTTCTCCCTGGCGGAACATGTTTATATGGTGTAAGCTGATGTCTGTCTTCACATAGATGATGTATCGCAACAGAGTCCATAATCCACTCTGTAATGTCAGATCCATGATAGAATGTAAAAGCATAAGTACATGCGGTGCTAGTTGTAGCAGACGTAGTGGCAGAAGCTGAGGCTGCCACATCTGAATGATCTCCCGAAGATGGTGAAGCGGAAGGAGGCATAATATCCCTCAATCTGGCTACAAGGTGGTCAAACCTCTGATCTAAATTAGAAGCAGCAGGAGACTCAATCTGCTCTGCAATGCGGGCTGATGTCGGGAACCCATGCTTGGAGTAGCATGTCTCCTCGGTATGACCTGGACGATGACAGAAAGTATAGGGCTGACGCGTGCGACCTCCTCTACCACGAAGTCTGCGTCCACAGAAGGAAGAATGGCTTCCTCTGCCTCGAGAAGTTGCCATGGATGAGGAAGTCTGACTAGAGGCTGGGGAAGGAATAGTAATCCTGCTGAGCATGCGGAACGCTTCCTCCATGGAGGGGATGGTGGCATCCGCTAGAATCTGGGAACGAGCAACATCATATTCAGGGTCAAGGGCTGCTAGGAATACCCCAACCATGGTAGCATTCTTATAAGTCTTCTGTTGCTCCGGAGTTGCCGTTAGAGACATGAAACTGTGGAACTTCTCGAACACCCCATATAAGGATGTATACAGTGAATGCAGAGGGCGCCCGTTCAGCTTGACAGTGAATATGCCATGCTGAAGTTGGAGGATCTTCGTCTCGTTCATCGCTTGAGAATATGTTGCTGCAAGGATATCCCACATCGCCTTAGTAGTAGGCTGATGTAACACATCATTGGCGATCTCAATTGTCAATGTACCAGAGAGCCAAACTTTGGCATAAGCGCCGTCCGCCTCCCACGAGGCATTTACCCCAGTCTTCTCCACCGATACTTCCTCGGTAAGAATATGTTTCTTACCATTTGACTTCATCAAACTCATAAACTGCATAGCCCAGAGCTCATAATTTGTCTCGTCCATTTTGACAATAGGCGTTGGACCTCTGAATGCGCATGTGGCGGGTACATCGACTTTGTTTTTAGACATCTTGTCGGATGTATAAGACTAGGGTTTTGTAGACCAAAGAATCAATGTCTACACAAATATATGTGGATTTGAATGCATATGTAGTACTCAAATCCCTTAACCAAGCGGAGACCCCGACGTCGAAGCGCGTATAGATGTAGCACACGGACAAGGTCCACGTGCAAAGGGACGGTGTGCGGACGGTGTGCGGGCGCTGTGCGAGCGAACTGCGCTCACAGTTGGACTGCGTGCAGGCATTGGAGCGCGCTCGGAGGCGCGGCACACGAGGTGGCGACGCGCGATGAAGCGGCGCGCATGGAGGCATTGCTGCTCGAGGAGGCTCCGTTGCGCTAGGAGGCGTCGTTGCACGAGGAGGCGTCGATGCGGCGTACGAGGGCGTGTTGCACGCGCGAAGGCTGGAGCGCGGTGACGGGGACAACGCCCAGAGATGAGGAGGGTGGCACGCGAGGCGGAGAAGGGGGGCAACGGGCAGTAGG
Source organism: Ottelia alismoides (assembly GCA_037367405.1). Taxonomy (NCBI): domain Eukaryota; kingdom Viridiplantae; phylum Streptophyta; class Magnoliopsida; order Alismatales; family Hydrocharitaceae; genus Ottelia; species Ottelia alismoides. The sequence goes on from JAZKJV010001112.1 coordinate 211,328, forward strand.
GTTTCGGATACGAAAACTCCGATTTAGGACCGCCGCTCTGATACCATGTTGGAGAAAAATAAGAGAGTTGTTTATTTCTGTAACCCTAGGCTCTCTTATTGGGGAGAGACCTATAGGTAAATTACATAAGATAGACAAAAGAAATAAAATGATTGGAAAGATACATAGGAATGTAGAAAGATCTCAACACTTCCTCACAAAAACCTTCCAGCCTCGCATTTCCCTTACGAGATTGTTGGGAAACGTGAATGAGATGATCTATTCCATAGCCCTAGGCTCTCTTATATAGGAGAGTAGCCTATGGGTAAATTACATAAAGAGAATGGCAAGAAAAATAAAATAACAAAGAGATACAAATAGCTCATATGCGTCAACACTCCCCCTCAAGATGGAGCATAGATATCAATCATGCTCAGCTTGGACGCACACTTCTGGAATGGGCCTCTAAGTAATGCCTTGGTGAAAATATCAGCAGTCTGATTCTCTGATGTGACGTGAGATGTAGCAATGAACCCCTTCTGAATCATGTCACGTATGTAATGACAGTCGACCTCAATATGCTTGGTCCTTTCGTGAAAAGCTGGGTTATTTGCAATAAACAAGGCGGCCTGATTGTCACATTCCAACATCATAGGAAGAGGTATGTCAAGACATAGATCTGCAAGTAAGGATTTCACCCACATCATTTCTGTGCTAGCCTGGGCCATAGCCCTATATTCTGATTCAGCACTGGATCTAGCTACTACTGTCTGTTTCTTGCTCTTCCACAAAACTATAGCATCTCCAACATAGACTGCAAACCTTGATGTTGACTTCCTGTCCTTGGGGCATCCTGCATAGTCTACATCCGCACATGCTGTGACAGAGATCTCCTTTCCTTTCTTAAATAGCAAGCCTGCACCTGAAGATGATTTTAAATATCTCAGAATCATGTGTATTGCATCCATATGGACCTGACGTGGTTGCTCCATGAACTGGCTCACACGACTCACTGCAAACGATATATCAGGTCTAGTGATCGTGACATACAGTAATTTGCCTACCAGTTCTCTGTACCTTCTCTTGTCCACCTCTTTTGTGTCATCATCATACAGCTTCATGCTAGGATCCATTGGTGTCGTAGCAGGTCGACACCCTAGCATACCTGTCTCACTCAGTAGATCTGTGACATACTTCCTCTGTGTCATGACTAATCCATATGGATTTCTAGCAAATTCCAGCCCCAGAAAATATCTAAGGACTCCCAAGTCCTTGGTGACAAACTCGGTCCCCAGCCTTTCCTTTGCCTGCTTAATGCCTTGGTCATCATCACCTGTAATCAAGATATCATCAACATAAACCATGATTACAATGATACCTCTCGCCGTCTTCTGCACGAACAAGGAATGATCAGCATTGGAGCGTTTATATCCTTGTTTCTCAAAGAGGTCTGAAAGCTTCTGAAACCATGCTCTGGGGCTCTGCTTAAGGCCATAGATGGCCTTATGTAATCTGCAAACCTTGGAACACTCCCCCTCAACAGCAAAACCAGGTGGCTGTTGCATATAGACTTCCTCCTGCAAGTCTCCATACAGAAATGCATTCTTCACGTCCAGTTGATAGAGTGGCCAGTCTTTAGCAACCGCAACTGATAACAGGATCCGTAGAGTGGAATGATGAGCCACTGGAGAGAACGTGTCAAGGTAATCTACCCCATATGTCTGTGTGAAGCCTCTTGCAACTAGGCGTGCCTTATACCTGTCAATGGAGCCATCTGCATTGTGCTTAACTGTAAATACCCACTTGCAACTCATCGGGCTAACACCTGTAGGCATAGGAACCAAACTCCAGGTTCCTCTAGACTGAAGAGCCGCCATTTCCTCTTCCATTGCTAGCCGCCATCTAGCATCCTGCAAAGCATCATGATGGTTCCGTGGAATGTCTGTAGATGAAAGTGCCAATGCAAACGTCCTGAAGTCTCCAGATAGCCTCTCAAAAGACACAGCTGCTGATAATGGATATTTAGCACAGCTCCTCTTCGGCTTGCGTAGAGCGATTGGAACATCCAGATCATCTATACCATCACCATGCTCCTGTAATGTATCCTGCTGAGAAATGTCGTCAGATCCATCAACATTAATATTTTCATTACATACCATAGGCGAGCTAGTTGACGGGTCAGAACCATGAGCTGGAGGAGGCCTGCGGGTATAATGGAGAGGTAGCGGGGATACTATTGATGATGGTGGCGGTGGTGGTGGCGGTGGCGGTGACGGGGGTGTTTGTGGCAATGGTGATGGTGGTTCCATGAGTACGGCATCAGGAAGTGTAGGTGGTGGCTGCATGTTTCCAGATTCTGAAAAATACATCACAGATTCAAAAAATGTAACATCTACACTGATCATATACCGCCGACGCACAGGATCAAAACACTTGTACCCCTTTTGGGTTCTGGAGTACCCCACAAAGACGCACTTGACAGCCCTAGGAGAGAGCTTGTCAGTACCGGGTGACAACTGATGGACAAATGCGAATGACCCAAACACACGAGGAGTAAGAATAAACAAATCCTTGTCAGGGTAAATAAGTGAAAAAGGAATTTGTTCATTCAAGACAGACGAAGGCATACGGTTGATAAGGTAACATGCAGTAAGGACTGCATCACCCCAGTAAGAGTACGGAACATGACTCTGAATAAGAAGTGACCTGGTGACATCAAGTAGGTGACGGTGTTTTCTTTCGGCAACCCCATTCTGTTGAGACGTATGAGCACACGATGTTTGGTGAATAATCCCTTTTGAGGAGTAGTAATTGGCTAGAATGTTGGTACATAATTCCAAGGCATTATCACTTCTCACAATCTTGACAGATGTAGAAAAAACGTTTTGAATTTCATTTAGAAAATGGATAATAATATTTCCAGCTTCAAATTTATTTTTCATTAGAAAGACCCATGATGCTCTAGAGAAATCATCCACAAATACAATATAAAACCTGTGTCCCTGATGATCGGGAACACGACTTGGACCCCAGACATCGACATGAAACAACTCAAACCTGGAGTTACTACTCCGACCTTGACTACTGGGAAAAGACGACCTGTGATGTTTTCCCAACTGACATGCCTCACACTGGATAGATGTGTGAGGGAGACTATAGGGTAGGACTAGACGCAACTTCTGAAGCGGTAAATGACCAAAACGCAGATGCCACAGGAGAGGAGATACTTGTCCAGCGGGAGAAGATGTGATTCCGGCAAATGGGGTCTGGTTCAGACGATAAAGGTCTCCTTGCTCATAGCCATGACCAATCACGTTGCCCGTACGGATGTCCTGAAAAATCAAAGAATGGATCAAAAATAGCTCGACATTGGAGATCCTTCGTAATCTGACTAATTGACAACAGATTCATAGAAAAATGCGGTGCATGTAAAACATTCTTGAGCTGCATAGAGGATGTTAATCTAATCTCCCCCTGACCTGTGATAGGGGAGTGTGTGCCATTGGCAATCACTACTGTCCGTCCTGGAGGAATCTGAGTATATCCTGTAAGTAGACTCTGGTCGCCACATAGATGATGTGTAGCGCCCGAGTCCATGATCCATGGCAATGTATCCGATCTACTACTGTGGAGAGCAGGTGTACTACCTGAAGTACTCGTAGAGGCAGAAGCAGAAGCAGCAGTATGATTCTCTGTCGACGGTGCTGTGCCAGATGGTGGTATAATGCCCCTAAGACGGGCAACCAGATCATCAAATCGTTGATCCAGTGTAGCTGCAGACGGGGGCTCTATTTGCTCAGCGGCTCGTGCAGATGCAGGGAATCCATGCTTCGAGTAGCATGTGTCTTCGGTGTGTCCTATTCGGTGACAATAGGAGCATGTTGGCCTAGTGCGGCCACCCCTTCCACGAGGAGTACGTCCACGGCCCTGGTGATGAGGACCACGGCCTCTGTTGGCCGCCATAGCTGAGGGATTCTGACTCGCGGCTGCTGAAGGTACTGTGATCCTACTCAATCTGTGAAAAGCCTCCTCCATGGGAGGAATAGTCGAGTCCGCCAAAATCTGTGAACGTGCTGCCTCATACTCTGGATCAAGTGCAGCGAGAAATACCCCCACCATAGTAGCATTCCTGTATGTCTTCTGTTGTTCTGGCGTGGCGGTAAGAGGCATGAAGCTATAGAGCTTCTCGAACATCCCTCTCAATGATGTATAGAGAGAATGCAAAGGACGGCCGTTCTGCTTTATCGTGAATATATCATGTTGTAGTTGCAGGATCTTCGTCTCGTTCTTTGCCTGAGAATATGTTGCGGCTAGGATATCCCACATGTCTTTGGCTGTAGGCTGATGTAGAATGTCATTGGCGATTTCAATGGCCAATGTGCCTGATAGCCACACCTTGGCATATGCATCATCGGCCTCCCATGAGGCATAAACTCCAGTCTTCTCTGCAGGCTCGGGCTCGGTAAGAATGTGCTTCTTACCTGTAGACTTCATCATACTCGTGAACTGCATTGCCCACAGTTCATAGTTCGTACCATCCATCTTGACAATGGGCGCTGGACCACGAAATGCGCCCATAGATGGGATATCTGCCTCGCTTTCTGACATGCTGGAAAATTGGAGCGACTGAGAGGATATAGTCTCTGTCTACACTGACATAGATGGGATTAGTTGCGTGTGTAGACTTCAAGCAACTAACCCCATGTAGATCAGGAGCTGTGCCCTAGGGTTTTGGGACTTAGGGCACGCACGCACGTGCGAGAAGCACGCACGCACCTGGAGGATCACGCGCGCGCTGGAGTGCTCAACTGGAGAATCACGCGCGCACTAGCGCACGCAACTGTGCGTGTGATAGTGCGCACAATCGCGCAGGAGGCTATGCGCGCGAACAGGAGCGCGTGACTATGCGCGCGGGAGATGCACGGGCTGTGCGCAGGCGTGCGGTGATGCTCGCACAGGCGCACGATGTTGTGCGCAGGCGTGCGGCGATGCACGCAGAGGCTATGCGAGAGGCGATGCGCACAGGAGCGAGAGGCGCGCGAGAGGCGATGCGCACAGGCGATGCGCGAGAGGCGATGCGCGAGATCCCTGCGCGGAGTTAGTCACCGATCGGCTAGGCGGCGCCGATTCGAGAGAGGGAGAGAAGAGAGGCCGGCGGGTGGGGTTAGGGTTAGGGTTAGGTTTCGAGAACTCCGGTCTAGGACCGTCGCTCTGATACCATGTTGGGAAACGTGAATGAGATGATCTATTCCATAGCCCTAGGCTCTCTTATATAGGAGAGTAGCCTATGGGTAAATTACATAAAGAGAATGGCAAGAAAAATAAAATAACAAAGAGATACAAATAGCTCATATGCGTCAACAGAGATTTCAAGCCTCATGTGAATAAACACCTTGCTCCTAAGAGAATGATTCGCCTTCTGCAACTCCACCACATGTTCCATCCACACCTTAAAAAACAGCAGGTAAAATAGAGGTAGACGACATCTCAAAACTACCTAACAACGCACCATACACCGGTTGTTTTATGCTCTACTGTGAGAGCATCGATGATTGCACCACTCCATCCATTGGACACACCACCGCACCATCCAACATCTCCACATCAAACCACCGATTCGAGGAAGCAATAGGAGAGAATCGACTTACGACTTAGAAACCTTCGACAAAAGTTGAATAAACTTAGGAGTAAGGAACTCCAAATTAAACTACAGAAATCCACGTCACCAGCAGCTAATCTTAAGAATGAAGGATCAATTATATTTGAAAATTTAAATGGTGTTTATACATCTCACATTATTGTAGAAAAATGTATAATCCTATATGTGAAAAATATAAAATATATGTAGTATAAACAACAAAAACAAAAGATTTACGTGATTCGAGATGTTCCCACTGCCATAGAATTGTCCTACTCCACGGGATAAGAAACTCACTGGGATCACCAACATATCCAAGTCTCACAATTACACGTGGGAATAAACAAGGCTCCACATAACGTAATAACTTGCTCTAATAGGATCCTGATAAGATCCAATGATCCTAGCTCTTTATCTCTCAACCATGACATTGACAAAAAGGATTTTCTGGGTATATCCTAAGATTTGCTTGATTTTGATTTAAAATTTTGGATTCATCAAAAGTGTCATACACAAAGCATCTAAAGAGGGATCAGAAGCAATCTTAGTGGCTTCTAATAGGAGAATTAATTGACTCCAGAGGAAGGTAATTTAACAAGATGTAATAAGTCATTTCAGGAATTTTCTGGATTTCCTAAAATGAACACAGGATGCACCCGGTATGTTTCATATGCTGAAGTGTGGACACAGTGTCGACATGTTGAGCTTTGATAAGATGTAAGGAATGTCATCCTAGGACAAATCTCCTTATGCCCTTCACACTAACAGTTGTCAAAATGACACATACTGATCCAATGGAAAACCCTCCATTTCTCCATAATTGCTCTTGATGTTAGCAAAGATTTGTTCAGTCTGTGGCTGAGGAATGGTCAAAACACACCAATCATTGTCCTCATCAGACTAGGGAAGCTGCCGTTATTAACAAAATGTGTAAACCAATAAACAAAAAGGTGCTTACGAAACGTAAATGCAACGATCTTTGCAAATCGATTGTGGGTCAATTACGACGTTCAATTGTGGGTCAAATAGCTTTCTAAGTAATATCTGGCTGAGAAAATAGTAGGGGACAGAAAAAGGAAAAAATCTACGAGGAAGAAAACAAGCATATGCAAAAACAGATAAGAAAAGATAGCACAAGAGTGTCGCAAGCAATTTTGTGGTATGAGATTAACTTGCATCAATAACATCTTTAGTAGATGCCTTGAAAGAAAAGTATAACCCTTCATAAACCACCTCCCTAAGTCAAATCCCCATAGCCCTTTAAATATTATCTCCTTAAACCAAATCCCTATTTAAAAGTCAAATTGTTACAGCACTAAAGCAAATGTTTAAAATTACTCAACCACATCGAGAACAAGTAGGCACTGTCATCAACCTCCTTGACTTCAAATCCACGAAATAAGTACTCTTTACCCCATATAATATGTATGCCTCCTACTCCCTGGCTTTTGAAAGAATGAAGCGTAATAAGATCAGAGGCAACATCTTAGGTAACAAATTCGGCACCTACGCACACCGAAACTTAAAGCATATAGGGAGTTCCATATGAACTACTATTGGAAGACAAATTTCAAATGAGAAGAAAGGAAGAAGGCTCACAATTTGCTGTAGAGATGTAGACAACACTGCCACACAAGCACAAATGAAACCTTTTCCATTCACTTTCACATCTGTCACAGTGCATACACCTACTCCTACAACAACAACCACCACAGCCATCTTTACTTCCCTTGTGTAGTGCTTGTTGTGAAGGATCCACTCCATTACACAAACCACAGGAATCATGCTCAGCTTCGAAATCTGTCAAGAACAAGCATAGCCTCAAGATGAGATATGCAAGTGCTTTGTTAAACAAGTGGGCTGCTTTTATTTATAAGAAAAACTCACCTGGTAGAAACCAACAGAATTGAGCATAAGACTCAAGTTCATCCCTGTAATGGATGTGTTGGCAACTATGGAGAACCAGAGAAGTTCCCAAAGAGGAATATGCTTCGATGTGGAATAACCAGCCGCATTGGAGATAAAACCAACAAAGGCAGTCACCGCAAAATGGAATCCAGTCAAAGTTGTCGCTGGAAAAGGTTGAAAATATTAATAATATGCAAATGAATTTAAAGCTAACTTTTGAGAAACATTTAATATTATACATGAGAGGAAATTTTATTAAAAAAAAATAGAATGACTTATTGTGTTCTTGTTTCTCGATTTTAAATATACATGATCTGATTACCTCTAGTTATCATCACATGGCTTCTCAAATTAAAATCAAGGAAATGAACTGAACTAGCATGATCTAGTTTTCATAGGCAAAAACTCAAGTTGATGAAAAAGAAATGCACAGTGAAAAATTTGAAAATACAAACAGATTCCAAATCAGCAGAGAGCCAGCAACAGAGGAGACAAAAATCTCAAGTAGCTTTAAGGTGCAAAGCTGGCAGGGTTTTTTCCCTTTTAAAAGGCTTAGCAGAATCAAAGGACAGTTAGCATAAAAATAGGCATTAGTTTAAAAACAATAATGTTTGGTGGACTCAAGAATTAAGCAGATACAAAAGTGAGCCCTGATAAGGCGTCCACAGTCTTTTGGTATTAATTTAAAAAGTTCAAGATATTCTCGATCATCACAAGAGTGACAATAAGAAAGTTTAGCAGCACAAACTTGACAATTAATAACAAAAATCTTTATAGACAGTTCTTCCATGTCACCTTCTCGTCTGAGGCCAGCATAACTCTTTCAAACAACATTTCATACACCAAAATCCGCCTAAAATCTTGTTGCAATTCTCGCTTATAGAAAAAACAAATAGCGAAACTGTTACTTCTTGCTAAATAGAAACAAGGAGCTGCGTGCTGCTTGAGATGACAACAATTCCAAAACAAGGAGAAAAAACCACTGCCGCCGTAAGTAGATTTCATTTTTCAATACTATAGATTTAAAATGACAACCAACATAGTTTAGTTCCTTCAGCACTCTGACAAACTATCAACATCCAACCCCAAAGCAACTAGTCGTACTAGACCAACCTATAGAAAGGAAAACAAGGAGATGCAACAACTACTAGTACTAGACCAACACATAGAAAGGGAAACAAGGGGATGCAAGCGATGAAAGTTTCCATTTTGAGTAATTAAACTCTTATTTATACCTCTTCCACGCCATCCTTCACCCCCATCTTTAATAATTAAAATAAAATAAACTATGATTACATTACCAAATACGAAATATTATAATATTTCTCCTTTGAGTTTCCCTCCCAACATATCCAAACAACAAAAACATAATTTTTTCCGAGTCATGTTAATCTCCCCTCTTCCTTCTCGTTCCATTCCCTTCATCTCATACATCCTATCCACAACGGAATCAGAGAATAATCGCCATTCACAATGCAGATCACCCCTACTTACAGAAACCGTCCAGATCTGCACTGCTCGAATTTGAAAGAAAAGAAAAAAAAAGGACAAACAGAAGGCAACTAAATAAAATAGAATATTCCCGTATTCCAGCAAAACGGCCAGATCCGATCGAGATCCAGGAAAGGAGGAGAGGAGGCGTTAGACCCACCAAAGCTGAAGGCGTAGCCGGAGGAGGACATGAGCTGCTTGTTGGCCATTATGATCCCCACCGAGCTCACCACGTTCATGGCCCACGCCCCCACGTCCGACACCGACGACGTGGGCGTCGCCGCCGCCGCCGCCGCCTCTGCGCTGGCGGCCTTGCCCTCCGCGTTGCCGGATGGCTTGCCCTCCATCCCGACGTGGGTTGCTGGTCCTCACTCCTTCCCGTCCCCTCGCAAGTGGGGGAAGAAGTGATGACGAAGCGCTTGTGCTCCCCCCTCCCTCTTCGAGTGGGAGTATTATAATGCGAGGGGTCCTACCGGTGGGAGAGGGGGGGTTTTGCCGTTTTGCGAGGTGTGGCGTCGCTGCCAGCGGAGGGGTCCCTGTGCATGCGTTTGTGTGGCGGGTGGTTCCTTTCTCGATGGCTTCAGGGAAATTGTCGGCCAATATTTATTGTTATACCTTTCACATTATTTATTTTTTAGAAAGCTATTTAAAAATGATAAATACATATAATAATGTATACAATTACACTCGATCGTCTTGACTGCTGACGTGGTCTTTATATAATATATATAATATACGGGCATTTTATTTGAAATTTGAATGGAAGGACATGTCACAAGGCTTTTTTTTTATAAATTTGTAGTAGGTTTTGTAAATTTACAGCAGGATCATGAAATGATGTATTTATAGTGAAGTTAGATAATGATTTTGGACCTGTAATTTATAGCATGTTTTGAAATTATAGAGGGATCTTAAACATGAGATAAACTTAAGGCATGTTTGATAAAGCTATAGAAGGATTTTGAACACTCTATCTATAGCATGTTTAGTGAAGTTAAAGAAGATTTTTGGACTTAAACTAAATTTAGTGCAATGTAGGTAAATTGATAGCAATTTTTTTAGTATGTTAAGATTTATTTAAAGATATAAATAATTATATTCATGCAATTTATAAAAAAAATTATGGGAGGATTTTGAACATTCCTTCAAAATTATGATGATTTTTTTAATCGAATCAATATCGATCATTCGAATGAGTTAAAAGGAGAGAAAATAAGGTAATTGCAAGAAAGCAAATCCTCTAAAATGACAGCCTTACCCTCATGCTTGGGCATAACTATATATAGATGAATGGGATAAGGGACTTTTTTCCCAATGTCATCTCATTTTTTTATCAAGTGCTCAAGCTAAATCAAAATTTGTAAATTAACTTTCAAAAAGCAATCTGAAGATCTGGATCCTACTTTGCTCACTAGGGATGAAAATGGTTGGATATGGATAAGAATATAGGTGTTACCATATCTTTATCCTTTTTAAAAGTCAGATTCGAATACAAATACACATATCATATGAATGTGTAAAATGTGAAATCATATCCTCAAAATACAAATACGGATGTAAAATGGATATTTACAGTTCAGATACAGATATTTGACAAATGAATATGAATTAATATGTGATTTTTAGACATATCTAAATTTATTTAAAAGCTATAAGCATTTTAGGTTCATAATAATTTTTAATATATAAAAGGTATATTAAATATTTTAATAATGAGTATGCATAAAAATAACTAAATAATAAATTAAGATGTCAAAAAATAATTAATAATAAAAGAAAGCTTTCCATACTCATTTGCATATGTATCATATAGGTATATATATATCAAGAATTTAACATTCGAATTCATATTCGTATTTGTATACATATTCGTATCCTTCAAAAAAACAAATACTCTTATTCATATACTCAAAATTTTGTACATTCGTATTCATAGTCGTATTCATCAAAATTGATGATATTACATTCGTATTTGTATTCCTATTCGCCGAATGTTGAATATGTATTCATATTCGCATTCGTATTCGCCATATATGAGAAAATGACATAGATATCCTCAATTTAATGATACGTATATGAATAGATATGAATATATTTGTATTCGTTTTCATCCCTATTGCACATCATCTTCCTGAATATTTTCCTTTCATTTAATGATTTGACTTCCCTACTCTCCTTTCTTTCTTTCGAAAGATCAAATAGGGGTTAACTTGAGTGTTGGTTTGAGTGGAACAACACAAATCAGAAGTTCTCCTTGTTGTGGAGCTTTTCCAAGTCGGTCGTAGCCCACTTTCTTGAACTAACTCGAAGAAAAAAGCCAACTCGGAATGTAAGAGCAACATACAATGCCATAAAAAATAGTCGCAATTTTAATACTCACAAAGTACGAGAGTATGTAATTCATAATGAGGACTACTACTTGACAGCTTGATATCAAACACTCCGTGCGTTTGTGAATTGGCTTAATTAGGACCAAACCAACAAGTTGTCAGGTTCAGTTTTCCCGATTAACATCTTAAATCTAGGTTTGAAACATTACTAATGGTGTTGGGGTGGGTTCTCTCTAATAATGAAAATGACTAATCGAGAAGTGGGGCCACTCCTACAAAGAGATAGGAAAAAAAGGCTATCAGGAGTATACAACCACTATTATTAAGAATAAGTAATGTGCCATATCGCAACGGGGATATTGCAAATATAAGGAGAAGAGGTTATATCTCCCCCACAAATTAGTTTCGCATCTAACTCTCATAGAGTATGAGAGAGATATAAATAGTGGGGACTAATACTTGAAACACGATGCTTTGTACCCCCAAGAGCTAGCATAACAATGAGCTCTTTATTTGCTTGACTCGATGGGATGTAATCTTCTTTTGGAAGCACTGAGTTCTTTCTAACGATTCTCTCTCAAAACTAAAGATTGATTTTTACTAGAAAGTAATAGATCATGGAATACCATGGTATAAGGAAATCGTTCACAAACGAGTCCTCAGCTAAGGGAGCAAGTTCACAATAACAAGCTCGAAAGGCTTGACTTAATAGCACCTGAACCTAACAAATTTTCAGAGTCACTTTTCCTAATTAACAACCCCAATTTAAGTTAGTAACATTACAAAATAGATTGTCATTTTCAATAAGTCAAGTATCAACCATTATTTGCATTCACTTTTGCATTAAAAAAGGGGAATTAGAGGAGTTGCAAGGTAAGGCTTGCTTTGCTTTAACAGTGGTGCTATCTTTTTGTTATTGATAATTTAGGCTTTATTTTAAACACTTGATTTATGAGAGAAATATTATAAATGTCAAATATTAACCATAGATACATGTTTATGATGGTTACATGGGATAATAATATGTCATTTGAGATTTTTTTCGTGGTGGCGATTATAATATAAAGGGTTTAATGGGGCTACCCCCATGGGAGAGCCAACTTGGCTACCCTTACTCTTCTTTTTTTAAGATTTAGTCCACTAGATAACATATTGTCGTTCAAATTTTGTGTAAAATAGTCATTCCTAACATGCCTATCTATAAATTGTTGATTTCAGCAATTTTGATACCGTTAAAATTTGACAGGCTTGATGGATGAGATATGAATATATAATTGAGTCAAAATTTGAATGACAACATGTTGTCATCTAATAGACTAAATCTCCCTGTTATTTTTAAAAAATACCTTAAGAAATTGAAAAAATGAGAGTAGGTTCTATTAGATCTCGACGATGGTGCGTGCACGTCCGTTAGGGTCCCGCCGTTGTATCATAAAGAGTAGTTGTATCAATAACAGTTGCACCGTCGGATTCTTCGTGGAGGTACGAATATACTTTTAAAGTCAGTGCATTTTGCACACCTCGATAAGTTGGTTCATCACGTCATCAATTCTGGTATTATATGTCTAACCCTTCTTTTTATTTTAACTGCATTTGCTTCTTTGATATTGGCCACAAGTAACTAATTGAGTGGCTTATGTACGATTTCTCCACATTTTTTATATTTATCTTACTTGTATTGAGATGGTTTGGCTCACATGTAATTACCATATAGATGTAATTACCATATAGTGTGTGTATAAATGATGCCATATAATTAATGGTGCCATAGGTGGTAGATATTAAATATGCATTCACTTGCCCCTCTCTAGTTCCAAAAGTTTGGGGTATAAATAAAACAGCCTCTTAGAATTTAATTCTATAGTTTTTTACAATATAAATAACACAGTCAAAGGAGTGTCGTTTGATAACGTACGGAGTTATGGGGGATTATTAAATGTGAGATCATTGACGAGAAATTAATGGAGAAAAGTCTTCAACATTTGGGTTTTTATTAAAAGAGACGTAATATTTATATAAGCCCTTGAACTAAAAGCTCTTATAATCATTCTCTTTCGTTGACTTTATGGCAAAATATGGCAATTCCTTGGATGCTTGACATCTAAGAATGAACGTAGATTTTCAACTATAATCAAAGAATGTGGCAATCAAAGAGCCTCGCATCCCAATGTAATTAAGTTCCTTGTTTATAATGGTCCTTAGCCTACTTCCTTCCTGGGAGTAGATGCACGTGTATAGTTGACAATAGGGAAACGGATCCTCTGCTATAGGGAGAATTGCAGTAGAGGTGTTGTAATCATCTTTAAAAAAATTTTGGATTTTGATTCCAAAATCTAATCTTATAGATTTATTCTTAGATTAATTATCTACATATCCTCCAAATTTCACTCAAAACTGACCTTAATTACTATTTTATCCTAATGATCAAACATTCGATCAAGATCTAAGCAACTTAAACTCCATTTAAAAAAGATTCGAATGTTTGACCATTAAGATAAAATAGCAATTAAAATCAGATTTGAGTGAAATTTGGAGGATATGTAAATAATTAACCTAAGATTAAATCTATGAGGTTAGATTTCGGAATTAAAATGACAAAAAATTTTAAGGAGGATTACAACACTTGTGCTGCAATCCTCCCTACAGCATAGGATCCGTCTCCTAACAATAGATGTACATTATCACAAATACGTGCATGAATGTATTTATTTTTGATCCACTCTCTTATTTATTTTAATTGAACGCTCTTTCTATGAACGATTTCTTGCCGTTATACAGGTTCTCTTGATTCAAAACATATATTTTTTTTAAATTGACATTCACATAAATGAATATCTTCGATTTTTTAAAGGGATATTTACACCCATAACTCTGAGTAATTTTGTAATTACATAGTAGCCTCCGATAATCATGAATTGCATCCAAGACCCCCAACAATGCTTAATTCTTACACTCATAATCCCGTGTTAACTTTCATCCAATTTCATGTTAACTACGATAGTATCCGTCGAATATTTTACATTTTCTACCTTGTAAATTCTCATTATTTACAAGTGCAGCCACTCCCCTTCCTCCTCTAGCACCCACCTCCTCCTTCCCTCCCCACCCTCCGCCGACCACCTCCTCCTTCAGTCGGCTACTTCCCTCTCCCACCACAATCTCTGCCTAGAATGCGGATACCTAGCCGTGGTGCTTCAAGGTGGGTGCCGAGCCACTTGTGTGTCTTCTTCCAATGTTCATGGATCTCCACCGTGGTAGTGGGTCTCTTTCGCCAACACGAGAGGCGAGTCGACGACAGGTTGGGGTGGTTGCTGGAGGACGAGGTGGTTGGTATGGGGGGAGGGGTGTTGGGGCTGGGGGAGGAAGGGGGAGGGGTGGGATTATTTTACTTTTGGTTAATACCAACCATTAGATTGTAGATTGATTAGATTAGCTCAGTCATCTGGTTGAGTTAATGAACTAAACTAAAGGAGGGTCATGGGTGTAAAAAGAAGCATTTATTCAGGATCCTGGGGTGTAATTCCTGATTATCGGAGGTTCCTGAGGTAATTACAAAATTACTCATTATTATAGATGTAAATATCCTTTTTTTAAATCCAGAACATGAGCACACTGATAACCAAGAAGTCCAAATATAGTAATGCCAAGTGGATGAGTGTGTGTTTGGTTGCATGATAAACCCGATGGTGGAACAACATTGTATAATGTATATAGTGGGGAAACATGCGGGTAATCTTTTTATTTATATTTTTTTATCTGGATTGTATATTTAATTTGGAGATAATAATACATATATGTGCTATCGTCATGGTCTTGAGGGAGGTTTGAGGGATCATAAGAGATGGTCGATGGAGGAGGAAGCATCAAGATACGAGACATGGGTGAGGAGGAGGCAATGATCATGAATCTCAAGGGGGGATGACATCCACGAAAATGTATGTGCAGTGGTCGATTGTGTTAAACAATGCTGGAAGCAAGAGAAGATGAAGCCCCCAAGGTTGCCATTAGGGCTTTCAACCATAGTGGGGTTGTTGTTAAGGGAGGAAGGTTAGAGCTCCATCTCAATATAGGAGTTAATTATATGCATATGTTTGGGGTTTTATTCTGTAAAGATTGATTGACTAAGAGATGATGGTGAGGATTTTCGAGGTTACTAATTCGTCTCCTTCTTTATGATTGGTTGAGAGGTGATATGATATTGTTGATGTGGTTGATCCTCCTCTAACCTTGTGATTTACTGAGAGTTGACGAGGAGGATTTCTATGTACCATGGATATTTTTAATTATGGTATAAAGAAGGTCTTGGGGTAGCTTCATATTGTATCCCAAATACATTCAAAAGGAAAGCAAGAGAGAGTCTAGTGTGAACAAGTGGGGTATGCATATTAGTATACCATTATAAATCCTTGTGTTGTATGACTATGGGTGTTTTTGGCTTATGACAAATGTTTTGCTTGTGTGTTAGTTGATTGGATATACTTCCACAATAATTTTTATTTGAGTCATGGTTTGAATATCAACCTTTATACATATGGCATAAGAATCAAAGACGAAGGTAGAGAAGTTCAACGGATCAAACTCTTCATTTTAGAAGATGTAGATAGAAGATGGTTTGTCCTATAAATGTTTGTACCTTTCCATAGAAGGGAAGAAACATGAGTCGTCAAAGAGGATGGGTGGAATGTCCTAGATCAAAAGGCCCTATGAATGGTAAGGCTCAACCTTGCTCCATCAATAACCTTAAATATTAGCAAGGAGACGTCGATGATGAATATTTTCGAAGTCTTATAAAATAAGTATAAAAAATCCATACATATCAAACAAGATGTATTTGACGAAGAAGATTTTCAAATTGACGATGAGAGGAAACTCCATGGTGGTCTCACATTTGAACGATTTGAATAATATCACCAACCAGTACGAGTCCGTGAAGATTGCATTTGGCGATGAGGTAAATCTTGTTTACTTCTCTCAAGTTTACCTAACAGTTGGAATGCACTACTTGTATCCCTTAGCAACTCCTCAGTTGTGTGAAGTTGAAATTTGAGGATAGTATCGTATTCTTTCTGGGGAAGAGACATGATAGAAGATTCATAAAGAAGATATATATTAGGGTTTGTCTTGAACACGAAAGGGAGAGGCATGAAAAGTTACATGAACCAAAATCAGTCTAAAGGAAAGTCATAGGAAGGGAGATTGAAATCCAACAATCCTAAGAATGTGCCTTTTAGAACTACAATGAAAAGGAACATTACAAGATATATTACAAGGCTCCATGAAAACATAGAAAGGAGAAAATGATAACGGTAAAAATGATATGTCTTATTGACAATGTGGGTAGAGATACCTCTATGTCGCAGATGCTAGAGTTAGTTTGAGATTGTGGACTTAAATGCTCCATTTCATTCTGATGACAAGAATCTTGCGAGGGTCTAAAATTATCCTCATGGAGTGCGAAGATATAGTGTCCCTGAGGCGACCTCTCACAAGACATCCTAAGTAAATCAACAAGTACCCACAATGTAAAAATAAGCAACAAATAGATAAAAATACGAGGGACAATTTATTTTACTCTACACACAAAGATGTATAACATGTAAGCATGTAGAGGTCAAAGCACATAGAGCAAGCGAGGTAACCTAATGATTATTGCTAATGTAAATTTTGTACATAATTGTCTTTTAAGTCTTTCTATTTGGGTTTTTTGTTTTAAAAATTTTTAACTAAATTAATAATGAATAAATTTATATAGGTAATTTAATAACAATATGATATATATATATATTAATATATATACACACATATCGGTAGGGATATAAAAGAGAGAGACAATCAAATACAACAAGGTCTATTTTTTCCCCTTTTTAAGGGTTTTAAAAGTTTTTTGTTTTAGTTTTTCAAATTTTTAATTTCTTTTTGATTGTTGAAAAATAAATAAAAGTATATTTATATAAAATATATTAGCACATAGTATAAGTATATAGATAATATATATAGATGTATATACATATAGATTATATATGGTATATATATCTATAAATAGTTTGAAAATCCAGGAAAATATTTTTTAAGTTTTTTATTTTTTCTATTTTTTTAATGATTTTTCAAGCAAATTTACTAATTTTTACATATTTTAAAGTAAAAATATCCCAAACAGGGAATAAATAAATAGGACGAATTGATTTGAAGATAAAAATAGCAATTAAAGTCTAAAATTCTCCGAATCAATTTTAATATAATAATATAAAGAAAATTTAGAGACAAAGTAAATATTTTTGAAACTTTTGATGATTTTTCCTATTTTTTAATGGATTTTGGAGTTTTTATTTTTTAGTCTTTTTCTTTTTCCATTTTAAGGATTTTTGGTCTGGATCAATATAGGTAATAATAAGCAGACTATAATTTATTGTAATTTTAAAGGTATTTTGATATTTTTGGAATTTTTATAGTTAAACAAGGAATTAATGCCCAATGTTTGAATTTTAATAAATATATAAAAGCTAAGAAATGCAAATTAAAAATCAAAGATTGAGAATATATCATCCAAGGCATTTACGTGTAATTTGGCAAAATGGAATACAAACATAGGCTATTTTTAACAAAAATAAACAAGTAAATAAAAATTAATGTGTGGTGATGAATCTCCATTTCATCATCTTTATTCTATCATTTTTCCCTTAAAACCCCTAATAAATGCATGTAAATACCTTTAATCTGTATCAATTAACATTCATGCTTTGTTGTATAAACAGTGTATAAAATATTGTTTTAATGCCAAAATTATAAAATAAAGAAAATAAAAGAAAAATAATAAAATATCAAAGATATTTTATGACCCTAAACCTCGAGACCAATGCATCTTAATGACTATGTCGACAAGGAATAAAGTAAGGGGAGATAATGGCCAAAAATACCATAAAATTCCCATTTATTAAATCGTTCTTTATTCATTTTTTGGGATCTAATTTATTTTCTACTTTTTATACCTAAAATAAAACAATTGTACATTAAAGTTGTACATAATAAAATATAGAAAAATATAAAATTGATTTAATATAAAAATAATATACAGAAAAAAGTTATAGTCTGAATAAAATTCCAAAATCCCAAATTTCTAGACCCAAGTTTCAAATAAAAAATCAAAATATATCAAAATCATTTTAATTGTATATAACTTTTAATAAGCTATTTAATGAAGGTGGTTTCATATTTTTTGAGTTAAGGTATGAAAGTTAGGTTTTGGAACCCTATTGTATAATATGCTGATTAAAATAATAAATTTATTTATTATTTATTATTTTTATAATTTTATATTTTTACAATTTTTAAATATTATTTATAATATGTGTACATATTAAAACTAAAATAAAACACAAATAAAACATTAATATAAATAATTATATAAAATACATAGATAAAATACCTATACTTATACATATACATATCATACTCTTATTTAATTAAGTGTATATAATATAAAGAAAAATATAATAAAAATATATTTAAGTATATAAAAATAATTTATAATTTTATAAAATAAGAAAATAAAATAATAAAATCAAAAATACAAAATAAAAAATAAAAGTATACAAAACATAGATAAACATACCTATATATTAAACCCTAAAAACCAACTTGTAATTAAATACCTCTAAAAACAAATAAAAACATAATAATATAATTTAGAAAATAATAAAAAAAATATTTTATAACATAAAAGTAATAAAATCTTTTATTATTTTTTATCGATTTTTTAAATATTTTTGTTCGGATTTTTTCAGATTGGTCCACGTGGACCAACCAGGTTCACCCACCGTTGACCTCGGTCAGCTCTCTGACCGAGGCCCTAGGTCTGTCAGACCTGATTTTTGACCCTATTTCTCAACTTATTCCCCGCTGATTCTTTCACCCTTTCACGTCGAAGCCTTCGTGACTTTTTCTCCTCGATGATCGTTCTTACAAACATGATGTTTTCCTCGAGGAATGGATCACTGCATCACTGTCATATCTTCAATCTTTGGAGCCACCGATTCAACCTGTACAAAAACCTATCCCCGGCTTCCTTCTCTTTTGAATCCTCTTTGGCCCGTTTTGGCTCCCTTCTTGTGAGCTCTAGATCGAGGTCTGTGACAAGGACTTCTCCAGCTCCATGGCGGTCTAGTCAGGCGGTCTAGGGATGACTTCCACGAACCTCTAGCGAGCCTTCGCCATCGTGAGGTCCATATCTCATGGTTTCAGTCTGTTGAAGTAATCGTTTTCTTGCTTTTCTAGGTTAGTTTAGTCTTTAGGTTTCATTCCCCATCGTTATTTTATGTTTTAATTCCGTATTTTAGCCGTTAATCGCACCCTCATAGTTCATCAGAGCTAGCCTCCAGCGAACCTTCCACCGTACTCCTCTCAGTTCTCCGATCCCACTAACACCCCCACTTCGCTCCCTCATTGTTTCCCATCATTCCAAGTGCCTTTAGATCACCAGATCCATTATGGATCTGGCTTTGGGTGATTCACCTCCTTAGCCGCCCGAGCACCTCCATCCATTCCACCTTCCGCCTACCTATGCACTTTAGTCCCCGCCCATAACCATCCTTGTGTTGTGCTTGGTTTTACTGCAGGTTCTGGAGTGGATCAGGACCCCATGGCGGGTCGTTTTTGAGCAAAAGGAGGTACCTGGAGCTTCAGCTTTTCCCCGAGTCCATTCGACATCAACAAAGCTCCAAGTCCTCATCGGGGACATCGACCGATGTAGCAGTGCCCAGGCTCCATTTTGTACCAGATTAGAGCCTCCGAGGAGGCTGGGCGAAGGAGAGGAGCCCGATCAAAGCTCGGGCGGGGATTGTTCTTGCCCTGATTCTTCCATCGATCCTCGTTGCCATTCGATCATAAATCTGCACCAGACACCACAATGACCATTGGATCTGCCTTGCCATGGGCCGTCGATCTGCCCCTGGCATCTAATCCCAGCCGTTGGGTCAAAGCGTCATCGGGCTACGTGGGAGCGACATGTGGTATAAATAATCACATCCAGCCGTTGGCCCACGCCTCTTTAAGGGGTATTTTGCATATTCTACCCTTTAGTTTTTGTATTTTAATCTGTAGCGCATAAACTTTCATCTGCTATTTTATAATTGTTGTAATATTTGCAAAGAACACCCTCAAACTATCAGTATTTGCATTTGGGTCTGTGCCACGTTACCTCATGTGTCTGTACGCGTGAGGTGCAACCATTTTGCAGAGGACCCCTCGCGGGTTTGGATATTTGCATTTGGTCCAGAAATTTTGTAATTGCCGTATAACTTTTTGGTAAATTTGCAAGAAAGGCCCTCAGACTTTATTTTTATTACATTTATACCCTTCTTAGTAATGTAGTTTCTCTTTATTTTCTCTATTTATCTAAAATAACAAAAATACTCAGAAAAATCACCAAAAAAAGACATAAGCTCCTGGACGCTTGAAGTTTCATGTCCATATTTTATTGTAGCATTTTAGGATTTTTAATTATTTTATAAAAATAAAAAACACCTATTTTGTCCCTATCTACAATTTTAAATACATAAAAAATATAAATACTTTTGAAAAATTCAAAAAAATACATTTGTGATTATTTAGTTATTTTACAACCTCAGATCAAAAATCCGTAAAAATTATAAAAGCAAATCCTAAAATTAAAAAGTCCCAAAAACCTTTATAAAAATTTAAAAATCATTAAAAACTCCAAAATATTATTTTCTATCTCTAAAGTTTCTATATATTATTATTATATTAAAACTGATGTGGAAAATTTTGGATTTAATTTTCTATTTTTAATTTCCATTTCAATTTCAGCTATTTAAATAAACCCTGACTAAGGGTATTTTTTACTTTAAAAATGTATAAAAATTAGCAAAATTTTTTGAAAAAATCACAAAAACAGTAAAAAAAATATTTACTGTAAAAAATCACAAAAAGGGATATTTACATCCATAACTCTGATTAATTTTGTAATTACCCAGTAACCTCCGATAATCATGAATTACATCCAAGATCCCAATAATGCTTAATTCTCACACTCATAACCTTGTGTTAACTTTCATCCAATTTCTTGTTAACTACGATAGTATTCGCCGAATATTTTACATTTTCTACCTTGTAAATTCTCATTATTTACAAATGCGGCCACTCCCCTTCCTCCTCTAGCACCCACCTCCTCCTTCCCTCCCCACCCTCCGTCGACCACCTCCTCCTTCACTCGGCCACTCCCCTCTCCCACCACAGTCTCTTCCTAGAACGCAGATACCTGGCTGTGGTGCTTCAAGGTGGGTGTCGAGCCACTTGTGTGTCTTCTTCCAGTGTTCATGGATCTCCACCGTGGTAGTGGGTCTCTTTCACCAACACGAGAGGCGAGTCGACGGCAGGTTGGGGTGGTTGCTGGAGGACGAGGTGGTTGGTGTGGGGGGAGGGGGCGTTGGGCTGGAGGAGGAAGGGGGAGTGGTGGGATTTTTTTACTTTTAGTTAATACCAGTCATTAGATTGTAGATTAATTATATTAACTCGATCATCTAGTTGAGTTAATGAACTAAACTGAAGGAGTGTCATGGGTGTAAAACGAAGCATTTATTCAGGATCCTGGGGTGCAATTCCTGATTATCAAGGGTTCTTGAGGTAATTACGAAATTACTCATGATTATAGGTGTAAATATCCCTTTTTTTAAATCCATAACACGAGCACACTGATAATCAAGAAGGCCAAATATAGTGATGCCAAGTAGATGAGTGTGTGTTTGGTTGCATGATAATCCCGATGGTGGAACATCATTGTATAATGTATATAGTGGGGAAACATGCGAGTAATCTTTTTTATTTATATTTTTTGTATTTGGATTGTATATTTAAATTGGTGATAATAATACACATATGTGATATCGTCATGGTCTTGAGGGAGGTTTGAGGGATCATAAGAGATGGCCGATGGAGGAGGAAGCATCAAGATACGAGACATGGGTGAGGAGGAGGCAATGATCATGAATCTCAGGGAGGGATGACATCCACGAAATTGTATGTGCAGTGGTCGATTGTGTTAAATAATGTTGGAAGCAAGAGAAGATGAAGCCCTCAAGTTTGCCATTAGGGCTTTCAACCATAGTGGGGTTGTTGTTAAGGGAGGAAGGTTAGAGCTCCATCTCAATATAGGAGTTAATTATATGCATATGTTGGGGTTTTATTCCGTAAAGATTGATTGACTAAGAGCTGATGGTGAGGATTGTCGAGGTTACTAATTCGTCTCCTTCTTTATGATTGGTTGAGAGGTGATGGGATATTGTTGATGTGGTTGATCCTCCTCTAACCTTGTGATTTACTGAAAGTTGATGAGGAGGATTTCTATGTACCATGGATATTTTTAGTTATGGTATAAAGAAGGTCTTGGGGTAGCTTCATATTGTACTCCAAATACATTCAAAAGGAAAGCAAGAGAGAGTCTAGTGTGAACAAGTGGAGTAGGCATATTAGTATACCATTATAAATCCTTGTGTTGTTTGACTATGAGTGTTTTGGCTTATGAATAAAGTTTTGCTTGTGTGTTACTTGATTGGATATACTTTCAAAGTAATTTTTATTTGAGTCATGGTTTGAATATCAACCTTTATACATATGGCATAAGAATCAAAGACGAAGGTCGAGAAGTTCAACGGATCAAACTCTCCATTTTAGAAGATGTAGATAGAAGATGGTTTGTCCTATAAATGTTTGTACCTTTCCATAGAACGGAAGAAACATGAGTCGTCAAAGAGGATGGGTGGAATGTCCTCGATCAAAAGGCCTTATGAATGGTAAGGCTCAACCTGGCTCCATCAATAACCTTAAATATTAGCAAGGAGACATTGATGATGAATATTTTCAAAGTCTTATAAAATAAGTACAAAAAATCCATACGTATCAAACAAGATGTATTTAACGAAGAAGATTTTCAAATTGACTATTAGAGAAAACTCCATGGTGGTCTCACATTGAACGATTTGAACAATATCACTAACCAGTAGGAGTCCGTGAAGATTGCATTTGGCGATGAGGTAAATCTTGTTTACTTCTCTCAAGTTTACCTAACAATTGAATTGCACTATTTGTATCCCTTAGCAACTCCTCGGTTGTGTAAAGTTGAAATTTGAGGATAGTATTGTATTCTTTCTGGGGAAGAGGCATGATAGAAAATTTATAAAGAAGATATATATTAGGGTTTGTCTTGAACACGAAAGGGAGAGGCATGAGAAGTTACATGAACCAAAATCAGTCTAAAGGAAAGTCATAGGAAGGGAGATTGAAATCCAACAATCCTAAGAATGTGGCCTTTTAGGACTGCAATGAAAAGGAACATTACAAGATATATTACAAGGCTCCATGAAAACATAGAAAGGAGAAAATGATAACGGTAAAAATAATATGTCATATTGACAATGTGGGTAGAGATGCCTCTATGTTGTAGATGCTAGAGTTAGTTTGAGATTGTGGACTTAAATGCTCCATTTCATTCTGATGACAAGAATCTTGTGAGGGTCTAAAATTATCCTCACGAGTGCGAAGATATAGTGTCCCTGAGGCGACCTCTCACAAGACATCCTAAGTCTATCAACAAGTACCCACAATGTAAAAATAAGCAATAAATAGATAAAAATACGAGGTAGAATTTATTTTACTCTACACACAAAGATGTATAACATGTAATCATGTAGATGTCAAAGCACATAGAGCAAGCGAGGTAACCTAATGATTATTGCTAATGTAAATTATGTACATAATTGTCTTTTAAGTCTTCCTATGTGGGTTTTTGATTTTATAAATTTTTTTACTAAATTAATAATGAATAAATTTATATAGGTAATTTAATAATAATATGATATATATATATATTAATATATATTTACACATATAGATAGGGATATGAAAGAGAGAGACAATCAAATACAACAAGGTCTATTTTCCCCCTTTTTAAGGGTTTTAAAAGTTTTTTGTTTTAGTTTTTCGAATTTTTAATTTCTTTTTGATTGTTGAAAAATAAATAAAATTATATTTATATAAAATATATTAGCACATAGTATAAGTATATAGATAATATATATAGATGTATATACATATATATTGTATATGGTATATATATTTATAAATAGTTTGAAAATCCAGCAAAATATTTTTTAAGCTTTTTATTTTTTCTATTTTTTTATGATTTTCAAGCAAATTTACTAATTTTTACATATTTTTAAAGTATAAATATCCCAAAATAGGGAATAAATAAATAGGACAAATTGATTTGAAGATAAAAAATAACAAATAAAGTCTAAAATTCTCCAAAGCAATTTTAATACATAAAATAATAATATATAGAAAATTTAGAGACAAAGTAAATATTTTTGAAACTTTTGATGATTTTTCCTATTTTTTAATGGATTTTGGAGTTTTAAATTTTTAGTCTTTTTCTTTTTCCATTTAAAGGATTTTTTGTCTGGATCAATATAGGTAATAATAAGCAGACTATAATTTATTGTAACTTTTAAAGGTATTTTGATATTTTTTGGAATTTTCATAGTTAAATAGGGAATTAGTACCCAATGTTTGAATTTTAATAAATATATAAAAGCTAAGAAATGCAAATTTAAAATCAAAGATTGAGAATATATCATCCAAGGCATTTACGTGTAATCACAGATTGAGAATATATTTTTGTTTACTTGTATATAACTTTTAATAAGCTATTTAGTGAAGATGGTTTCATATTTTTTGGAGTTAAGGTGTGAAAGTTAGGTTTTGGACCTCTATTATATAATATACCTGATTAAAATAATAAATTTATTTATTATTTATTATTTTTATAATTTATTTTTTATAATTTTTAAATATTATTTATAATATGCGTACATATTAAAACTTAAATAAAACACAAATAAAACATTAAAATAAAATAATTATATAAAATACATATATAGAATACTTATACTTATTCCTATACATATCATACTCCTATTTAGTTATGTGTATATAATATTAATAAAAATATAATAAAAATATATTTAAGTATATAAAAATAATTTATAATTTTATAAAATATGAAAATAAAATAATAAAATCAAAAATACTAAATAAAAAATAAAAGTATACAAAACGTAGATAAACATACCTATATATTAAACCCAAAAAACCAACTTGTAATTAAATACCTCTAAAAACAAATAAAAATCATAATAATATAATTTAAAAAAATATTTTATAACTTAAAATTAATAAATCATTTATTATTTTTTATCGATTTTTAATAAGTTTTGTTCGAATTTTTTCTGATTGGTCCACGTGGACCAACATGTTCGCCCACCGTTGAGCTCCGTCAGCTCTCTGAACGAGGCCCTAGGTCTGTCAGACCTGGTTTTTGACCCTATTTCTCGATTTATTCCCCGCTGATTCTTTCACCCTTTCGCGTCGAAGCCTTCGTGATTTTTTCTCCTTAATGATCGTTCTTACACACCTGATGTTTTCCTCGAGGAATGGATCACTACATCACTGCCATATCTTCAATCTTTGGAGCCACCAATTCAACCTGTACAAAAACATATCCCCGACTTCCTTCTCCTATTGAATCCTCTTTGGCCCGTTCTAGCTCCCTTCTTGTGAGCTCTAGATCGAGGTCTGTGACATGGACTTCTCCAGCTCCTTGGCGGTCTAGTCAAGCGGTCTAGGGATGACTTCCACCAACCTCTGACGGGCCTTCGTCGTCGTGAGGTCCATATCTCATGGTTTCAATCGGTCGAAGTAATCATTTTCTTGCTTTTCTAGGCTAGTTTAGTCTCTAGGTTTCATTCCCCCATCATTATTTTATGTTTTAATTACGTATTTGAGCCGTTAATCACACCCTCATTGTTCATCAAAGCTAGCCTCCAGCGAACCTTCCACCGTACTCCTCCCAGTTCTCCGACCCCTCTACCACCCCCACTTCGCTCCCTCATTGTTTCCCATCATCCCAAGCACCTTTAGATCACCAGATCCATTGTGGATCTGGCTTTGGGTGCTCCACCTCCTTCAGCCGCTGGAGCACATCCATCCATTCCACCTTTCTCCCACCTATGCACTTAAGTCCCCCCCCATAACCATCCTTGTGTTGTGCTTGGTTTTGTTGCAGGTTCTAGAGTGGATCAGGACCCCGTTGCGGGTTTTTTTAGCAAAAGGAGGTACCTAGAGTTTCAGCTTTTCCTCGAGTCCATTCGACATCAACAAAGCTCCAAGTCCTCATCGGGGACATCGACCGATGCGGCGGATCCCAGGCTCCATTTTATACTAGATTAGAGCCTCCGAGGAGGCCGGACGAAGGAGAGGAGCCCGATCGAAGCTCGGGCAAGGACTGTTCTTGCCCTGATTCTTCCATCGATCCTCGTTGCCATTCGATCATAAATATGCACCAGAACGCTGCCTTGCCTTACCTTGGGTCGTCGATCTCCCCCTGGGATCTAATCCCATTCGCTGGGTCAAAGCGTCATCGGGCTACGTGGGAGCGACGCGTGGCATAAATAATCACATCCTGTT
Organism: Ottelia alismoides; assembly: GCA_037367405.1. Classification (NCBI taxonomy): domain Eukaryota; kingdom Viridiplantae; phylum Streptophyta; class Magnoliopsida; order Alismatales; family Hydrocharitaceae; genus Ottelia; species Ottelia alismoides. The sequence goes on from JAZKJV010001112.1 coordinate 238,208, forward strand.
GTTGGCCTACGCCACTTTGAGGGGTATTTTGCATATTCTACCCTTTAGTTTTTGTATTTTTAATTTGTAGCGCATAAACATTCTTCTGCTATTTTATAATTGTTGTAATATTTGCAAAGAGCACCCTCAAACTATCAGTATTTGCATTTTGGTCTGTGCCACGTCAGCTCACGTGTCTGTGCGCGTGAGGTGCAACCATTTTGCAGAGGACCCCTCGTGGGTTTGGATATTTGCATTTGGTCCAGAAATTTTTAATTGCAATACCTTTTTGGTAAAATTGCAAGAAAGGCCCTCAAACTTTATTTTTATTACATTTATACCCTTGCTAGTAATGTAGTTTCTCTTTATTTTCTCTATTTATCTAAAATAACAAATATACTCTGAAAAATCACCAAAAATAGACTAAAGCTCCTGGATGCTTGAAGTTTCCTGTCCATATTTTATTGTAGCATTTTAGGAATTTTAATTATTTTATAAAAATCAAAAACACCTATTTTGTCCCTATCTACAATTTTAAATACATAAAAAAAATATAAAAACTTTTGAAAAATTCAAAAAATACATTCGTAATTATTTAGTTATTTTACAACCTTAGACCAAAAATCCATAAAAATTACAAAAGCAAATCCTAAAAATTAAAAAGTCCCAAAAACCTTTATAAAAATTTAAAAAACATTAAAAACTCCAAAAATATTATTTTCTATCTCTAAATTTTCTATATATTATTATTATATTAAAATTGATGTGGAAAATTTTGGATTTAATTTTCTATTTTTAATTTCCATTTCAATTTCAGCTATTTTATTAAACCCTAACTCAAGGTATTTTTTACTTTAAAAATGTATAAAAATTAGCAAAAGTTTCTAAAAAAATCATAAAAATAGTAAAAAATATTTAAAACATAAAAAATATTTCATTTTCTGAATTGTGAGCATTTTTAATTGTATTTATATCTATATTAGCTTTATTGTATATATACTCTATATATAGCCTTATTATATATTAAAAAGGGAAAATACAAAATATAAAAATATAAAAAAAGAAAATATAAAATTAAAAACAAAATACAAAAATATAAAACAAAAATAAAATCAAAAATAAAAAATAAAAACCCACAAAAAGGAATATAGACAAAGAATCACGATCAACTTCTGTGCCTCATTGCTCAATATATCCTTTTCTAGTCCTTGTGTTCGATACTCTATATACTTGTACACTATACACATCTATTGTAGAGTTATAATAAATTTTAACGCCATATTTATTTTTCGTTGCTTGATTTATTATTATGGGTTAATTATTGATTAACCCAAGTTTCGTGAGCGGTCGCTTCAACGACACTATAGTTCTCACCTTGTTTATACTACTTTATCCCCTCGCAAAATTCAAGTTATCAATTGGCAGGGACCTGTTTGCAAATATCAAGAAGTCTTCATACATTCCAGAACCCTAAAGTAGAAATCCAAGGGCTATTATACAATCTGTCCACAAATATTTAATTCACAAACACATGGTAGGGGTATAATTGCAATATTCAAAATAACGAAGGTCCTCTGTATAATTTGTCCACAAAACTTAACACATAATATACAATTTTTAGGACTAACTATAAATACAAATTCCTGCAAGGGCATTGTTATAAATTACCCACCTTACGTGGGGGCCACGCGAGGTGATCTGGCATGAACATAAATGTAGATGCCCAAAAATACGAGAGGTATTATGCAATTTTTACACATTTATTTACACCCCAGATAATATTTGAAATAGTAAAAATAATATAATAAAAAACAACAGGGGAATCTATGAAATTTACCCCCAAAGGCACGTAGACCGACGATGCAGATCTCTTCATTTAAACATGAGGCAGCTTCTCCTCGCACAATTACGCTTCACTGATCTACGGTTATGATCAAATTTGGGCTTCCATCGGACAGACGAAGCGGTTGATGATCAGACGACCATGATTAGAATTGGAGCTCCTCCTCAATCTGACGGTTGCTGCTTCGCTCGAAGAACATGGAAGAATATCCCTGTCCTCGAGCTTAGATTCCTCGATTCTTCGCCCTCCAAGCTCCACAGATGCTGCAAAGCGGCCCAAGAGGTTCCTAGAGGTGTTCCGCAACTAGAGGTACCCTCAAGTGAGTTTGGGGCTCATCGATGTAGCCCTGGAGCTTGAAGTTCCTGAAAGTGCTCGTGGAGTGTCTTCAGCTCTTAGATGGGATCTTCGAGTCCCGCAGAAGTGTGCGAAAGCACAACAAAAGAGAAGGCGAATGTGCTCAACCCTTATTGAGGTGGATTTGAGGTGAAATGGGGCGAAGTGATGTGCTCCGGCAAAATGGCGGCGGAGGGAGCACGGATCCTTCGATCCAGAAGGAGTCGAAGGTGGCTGGATGATCATGGATGTAGAGAACTGAAGGTGTTAGGTGATGAGATGATCATGGACAGCGGAGACAAAGTCGAACAATGAATCGCAGTGGCTGGAGCTCTAGAGATTCAATGAACTAATTAGCCTAGTCTAAGCTAGTACAATAACTAAAACAAGGAATAAAATGCATAAAACTAAACCTAAGAGCTAAAGCTACCTAGAAATGATAAAATGGCATAGCTCGTACATGGTTGTCACGCCAGGGAGCAGAGGTGGCCGGAGAGCCATCGTGGACCTCCTTTCCTCCTCCTGCAACGATCCAAACCTCGGGGAAGCTTCCTCCATCACCGGAGAACTTACACACACACGCGACTGGTGGTACTATAGAGCTCGAAAATGGATCAAACTGGGAAGGGAGGAAGAGAGGTTTATTTATAGACATAGTGGCTGATCCTTGTTGATTGAGAAATTACAACTGAATCGAGGAGCTTCGATTTGATCTTTGGCTAGGGCATGATTCAAGGGTGTTCAATCTCCATGAAATGTGCATCAGGTCTAGCCAGGGCATCATGAGCGTTGGCGGAAAAAAGGGCGAAAACTACAGTCCTGACAGATTGGCAACTCGAGGAAGAGAGCAGAGGCAGTTAACCTGGAGTCAATGGCCGGCAGGCCGTGATTGGTCCACATAAGCCACTACAGGACAAAACAGTCTAGAAAATAAGAGATAATTATAAATGAAATAATAAATGAATTAACTAAATTAAGTTGTAAAATTAAAAACGTTTATTATTTTATGTAGTATTTTAATCTTATTTTTATTTATTTTTATGTGTTAATTTATTACAAGTTACTTTTTAGGGGTTTATTTATAGAGATTTTTACACCCATAACCCTGAGTAATTTTGCAATAACATTCGTAACCCTGCATAATCGCGAATTACGCTCAGGACCCTGAATAAGTGTGTTGTCTTACACTTATAACCTTCCATTACTTTACTTTATTTACTCAACCAGATGATTGAGTTAATCTAACCAATCAACGATCTAATGATCGGAATTTAATCTAAATAAAAAAAGAAGTATCCCGTCCCTTTCTCTTGAACCATCCATCATGGCTCTTAGTGGACGACAACAGCTGACGAGCTTGCATGCGACTGGAAGGAAGATGGTGGAGGGCAGCTCGACGATGATGGAGGGTAGCGGCGGACTTGCAGGCAGGTGCAGAGGAGCAGTGGAGGGTTGATGAGTGCAGAATTCTGCCTCTTTAAGAATTGATAATTGTAGTATAGGAGGCGAAACATGGTCGATCAAAAATCAGAATCTTTGAATGTTGTGGAGTATTTTTACTTGGCAGGTCTACCAAGGTCAAACACAGGGACACAAGCTACTCTATCTATTTATCGAATTTCGATCAATTAAGAGCAAGTGTGAATTAATTCTCAATTACAGGTCTCCATGCAGATGCACAAGGTAAAGTGCAGATCACAATGCAATAAAGTGATGTATGCAATTTTTAGTTAATTTTTATGCAAATAAGATGATGCATGAAAATAATGCAAGATTAAGTACATACAAAATAAAGGATTACAAAAATGCCCTAAAGGATCACTAAATTGAGCAACATAATATGAATTGAAATTAGAGTCATTTTGAGCATAATAATATGGACAGTCATCAATTCAGGTCAAGTACAAGTAGAGAAAGTTCATCATCTTACATAAAAAGTTCACTTCATTTAAAATGATGGCATATGAGAAAATTAAACATGCCATGATATAGATGAAGAAACAAGGATCAAAATAACACTACAATCATGGAATTTGGACCTATGATGCTCAAGTTATGAAGAAAACAATGCAGGGGCATAATTGTAATAAAAATGCAAGAAATAAAAGGAGAAGTATTACAAATAGGTCCCTAAAGGGACCTATTGTCAATTAGCAAAAATTGCCTGGGCCTCATTGTAATTTCTCCATGCGCACGGGGGCCTTTCTGATAATATTGAATCTTATAAGGGCCTCCTTGTAAATAACCCAAGCGTGCACGTGTGGCACGCGCTTGGGGACCAAAGTGTAATTCTCAAAAACCTTAGGGTCTTCTCTATAAATTACCCAACCCCTCACGTGCTAGGCATGTGAGGAGCTAGGCTCGGTAAGCATCTTCGGTATGGGCCACATGGCTGGCTGTGGCGTTCTGGAGTCTGGTTCGGGTCACCCAAGCCTGTTGGCTTGGTGTGAGGCTCGGGTGACCGCGTGGCTTCACCGAGGCCATCCGATCCAGATGATCTGACAGTGCCTGCTCCTCTTCCTCCGCCGTTAATTGCCGGACGAGGCAGGGCTCCGACGAACTCCTAATTGCTCCACCGTGCTCTGTAGGCGTCGTCGGGGTTTGTGGAAGTTTGTTGTGGTGCGGGCGGAGGTCTAGAGAGTATGGCGGAGGCGCGATGATGGCTGAGATGGCTGGTCGATGCAGGTCGGCTAGAGATGAGCTTCGAGATCGGAGGCTAGGCGTGTCTTCCGTCCATTAAAGACTTGCAGGGGTGAGATAGGTAGCCGAGGCGTGCTGGTGATGTGCATGAGTGACGTGAGGTGAGTGGAGGCCGTGGAGGCGACATGAGTGGTGGCCCTGAGCTTCATTCCCGGTAGAGCGGGGAAGAAGGTGATCGGGGTGGAGATGGTTCTGGAGAAGGGAAGGTGGGTCGGTGTGGATGAGAGTGATACGGCTGGTGTGTTGGAATGGTCCGTGACCGGTGAAAGTGGCGGAATGCGGTGAGATAATTAAAAGAAAACGAAGAAAAACCAAGGGGAAGAAGTACTTGGAGATCAGAGAAGAGAAGGATGGTCGGAGCGGCTTGGGCTGAGAACCTGGGTGATCCTCGGTTCTTCGCATGACAAGGGCAGTCTCTCCTTGGTGCTCAACGGGCCAGAGGCACCGCGACATGGTCAGAGACCATGGGTCGACACCTGAGCATAAAGGTCATCATCGCCTCTCCAATGTCGCCCTCCGCTGTCACTGGAGGGGCGACGGAGTTTGGGCCTCAGCCCGTGAATTGGCGAACGAGGAGAACGGAGGGCAGAGGTTGGTTATTTGTAGGTGGAGGAGGTGGTGGGTTATGGTAGCGGTGAGGTGTTTTTGAATGGATGTATTGATGTCTGGGAGTGAAGTCGAGGTGCAGTTAAGATGGCCGAAGAAGGCAGATCCGAGGGCTATTGGAAGGAACCGTTATGGAGCGAAGAGAAGGTCGGTAGGTGGCACGAAATGGAAAGGGGGCGGCGATCGTAACACATGGAGGGGGATGGTAACGGAGATAGGAGACGATTGGCAAGCCATTGGATCTTGCGATCCAACGGCTTGGATGATGGTACGATCAGAGCGTAGTGATCAGATCATATGATCTGATCCTACGATGGAGGGATGGGTGCTAGAGAGCGGCTTAGATGGATATGGAGCTCCATCCTACGATGGATATGAGGCTGTTGACGTGGCACATGAAGTAGCGTGGGATTTTGATGGAATCGGGTGGTTGTGGTTAAGGCGCAGAAGAGCGGCGGTGATGACATTGGATGGTGAGATCCAAAGGTGGTGGGTGAAGCGAGAATGGAGGGTGGAGAAGAAGGCGAGCTTGCGAAGATCGGATGGCTGTAGAAGGTGACGTGTGGCAAGAGAGGAGACGGGCCACGTGGGCGGCCCAGAGGGCGCCACGTGGCCCAATCAGATAATTCAGAAATGAAAAATTAAAGAAAAATCAGAAAGAATTGGTTAGAGGTGGAATTAGGAAAAAGTCAAGACATGAAAGTTATAGATCTTGATGAGATCTACAAATTTCATGTTGGACGAAAAGGCAAAAGAGATCATTTATACAAGAAGCAATTTTTGGGTATTTTTAAGGGGTTAAAAATATCGAGTTTTGGGTTTTGAATCGTTTTTTTGTATTTTCTGGTCTTTTTAAGGGTTATGATGTTATAGACAATTATTCGACTTGATTTTATGGATTTTTGATAATAAAATATTTACAAATTAAATAATAGTTACTATATAAGGTAATTATAGGTTAATTATACACAATATAATACAATATAAAAATGAGGAATTATTAGTGAATTTTAGTGGTTTATTTAAGCCAGGGATTTAATTATTGATTTTTAGCAAGATGAATTCGAGATTCATCATACCCCTATACTTAAACCATGCTCGTCCTCGAGCATCTAAAGAATGAAGGAGTCCAATTAATTCCTGAATGTGTAAGTGAAGATTTCAAGGCTCAATCTTTCGAAGACCCTCAATTTAAGTGATCTTAAATTTCTAGGCTTATCCACACTTTACTCAGAAGGAATCCAACTTCTCTAATTATCAGACTCTCTTTTTGTACATATAATATAAGGATATGAAATTATGTGTACTGCATTTCATGAGAGTCGAGTCGAGGCATCACTCGAAGTTCCAAACCTAGAGACTTTCCTCTAGACCTCATCCTCAATACTAGGGAATAAGTCTATTCTTGCTTCAGTCAACCGTCATTAGTTCGTCAGACTTGAAATGTAGATGGACATCCAGATGATGGAGGGCATGGGTTTGTGTCTATTTTTCTCTCCCTTACATTGGAACAAGGGGCCTCTCGAGTGCCTTTTTACTCAACACAAGTAGATTTTAGCTCGTTGACCAATGTGTCCGTCAAGAGAGTTCGGAGTCGTCTGCACTTGTTTTTCTGGGAGTACATTGGGGTGTGTCTTTTTTTAGTATCTAAGATACGTTCGACACCCAGACTTGTATCGCTTACGACGCATGGCCCTTTTATGGTGTCACCCCGACTCCTTGGTCCTAATTAGCACTTGGAACAGGTGGACACTTTGAAAATGTTTGGGAGCGCTCGCCATTGGTGGAAGCTCTTTTTGTAATTTGACTTTGGATGATAGCACTTTTCTTTGACAATTTTTTTCTTTTCTTTTGTTGGCTAGCTCCACTGCTTTTACCAAAAGTTGACGCACACTGATCAACAATTATCATTAAGTTTCATCACACCCCGGCACATAGGTAGATATCAAAGAGATAGCATATGAATCTTGTTCACATACTGGCTGGGGTTTTGTTGACACTCAGGTATTCTGAAGCCTTCATTAACTTTATCCCATCCGTGAATATCATTAGATCGGGTCTAAACTCAAATCTCTATTCCTAGTTCCTCAAGTGATATCTCAACTCATCTCATCAATCATGTAGTTGTGAAAGTGATTGTGCTGATCATATTCTTTTGAAGGCGGAGATGAAGAGTGCAATATAGCGCTCAAATCTTTCAAACTAGGGCAGTGTGGATAATTAGTTTAAAAACCCTAATGACTAAGGCATGTTAACTCAGACTCTTTAGATCACAAAAATCCAGTGTCCTCAAAATCCTTATGCCTTGAGTGAATGTGAGTGTGTCAGGAATACACCAACTCCTTAGTTAGTGCTTTTTATGTTATTTTTTATTTTTGTAGATTTTTATGGATTTTAATTTTCAATTTTTTTTAATTCTTTAGAGAGACAATGGCGAACCCAGGCTCAAATGAATAAAAGTATCTACTCTCAGCCAGAATGGGTGTAAGTACGGGCCGTTAGACGGACCCGTGTTACTTGAAGACGGAGCCATATACAGTGTCCTCTAAACCACCCACTCTACTAAGGGAGACCGAAATTTCCTCACTGAAAGTGTCTACTAAGCCTAGTAATAGTCTAATTCAAAGAAGAATTTTAATTTTTCAAATTTTTATGGAGTTTTTTTAAAAGAGTTATTTACACAAATTAATCCCTCAATTTTTAAGTAAACATTTTTATAGGGTTTTTACAAAACTCAGTTTATAGGAATACTAAAACCAAGCCTGAAAAAGAATTTCAAAAAGTTTTAAAAATACGAGCTATGACTAAAGTAAATATACAGTAGTATACGGTAGACCCCCCTATACCTAATTTTTGCTATGTCCTCATAGCATAAGTGATATAAAGCCATCACTCGGTTAAATATAAGGTGATATAGCAGAACTGAGGAGAAGGGTCCCCCTATACTTAGGTCAAAAATTGACCTAAGTACAAGAACACAATGCGAGAGATGGATAAATAGGTGGGTTCCCCCTATACTTAGGCTACAAATAGCCTAAGTAAAGGATCTGAGTTGGGGGGGTGTATTTGGAGAAGCATCTACACTAAGATACAAGGGAGGAAGAGGGTATGTTTTTACAGAAGAAGATGAGAGGGGGATTTGTGCAATGTGTACAGTTTAAGGTGTGAGAGGAGAGAGAGAGTAATTGTGACACGTACAGAGAGGAGGGAGATTGTGGGGGTGAGTGTATACATGCAAGTGTGTGTGTTGGGGGGGGGGGGGTAGATCATCTAGTGATCTACTTTTTTTCTTTCTTTTTTTACAACATGCAAGCCCTCAAATGAGGACTGTTAAAAATGCACATGCAACTTTTTTTACAGTATGCAAATGCTAGCAGACTGATAACAATTCCTAAAATTTCTCCACCAAGTCTTTTGTGGCCTCTTCAGCGGGAGCTCCCAGCTCCACGCCTCCATGGAGATCAAGCGTCCTCGATCTTCATGGATCCTGCCACAAAAGAGAAATGTTAGAAAAAATAGAGAGGAAAATAATCAACAGAAATAATGCAAAAATAATGCATGAAAGGAAGACATGTGAATCTTGAAAATATTAGACACAAAAATAAATCAAAATTAAATAAAAAATAAAGGTGAGCCGTGTTCCCGGCAACGACGCCATTTGATGAGCGTGAAATTCTGTCTCTTTAAGAATCGATAATTGTAGTATAGGAGGTGAAAAACGGTCAATCAAAAACCACAATCTTTGAATGTTGTGGAGTATTTTTACTTGGCAAGTTTACCAAGGTCGAACACAGGGACACGAGCTACTATATATATTTATCGAATTTCGATCAATTAAGAGCAAGTGTGAATTAATTCTCAATTACAGGTCTCCATGCAGATGCACAAGGTAAAATGTAGATCACAATGCAATAAAGTGATGTATGCAATTTTTAGTTGATTTTTACGCAATTATAAAATGATGCATGAAAATAATGCAAGGTTAAGTATATGTAAAATAAAGGATTACAAAAATGCCCTAAAGGATCACTAAATTAAGAAACAGAATATGAATTGAAATTAGAATCATTTTGAGCACAATAATATGGACAGTCATTAATTCAGGTCAAGGAAAAGTAGAGCAAGTTCATCATCTAACATAAAAAAAAATCACTTCATTTAAAATAGTGGCAGATGAGAATATTAAACATGCCATGATATAGATGAAGAAACAAGGATCAAAACGACACTAAAATCATGGAATTTGGACCTACGATGCTCAAGTTATGAAGAAAACAATGCAGGGCATAATTATAATAAATATGCAAGAAATAAAAGGATAAGTATTACAAATAGTCCCTGAGGGACCTATTTGCAATTAGCAAAAACTGCATGGGCCTCATTGCAATTTCTCCATGCGTGCGGGGGCCTTTCTAACAATATTGAATCCTGCAAGGGCCTCCTTGTAAATAAACCAGGCGTGCAAATGTGGAACGAGCCTGGGGACCAAAGTGTAATTCCCAAAACTTCAAGGTCTTCTTTGTAAATTACCCAGCTCCTCACATTCTAGGCACGTGAGGAGCTAGGCTTGGTAGGCATCTTCGGTTTGGGCTACATGGCTGGCTATGGCGTTCTGGAGTTTGGTTTAGATCGCCCGAGCCTGTCGGCTTGGTGTGAGGCTCGGGTGACTACGTGGCTTCGTCGAGGCCGTCCGATCCAGATGATCGGACGGTGCCTGCTCCTCTTCCTCCACCGCTGGTTGCCGGACGAGGCGGGGCTCCGACGAACTCCCAATTGCTCCACCATGCTCTGGAGGCGTCACCAGTGTTTGTGGAAGTTTGCTGTGGTGCGAGCGGAGGTCTGGAGAGTATGGTGGAGGCGCGATGATGGCTGAGATGGTTGGTCGATGCAAGTCGACCGGAGATGAGTTTCGAGATTGGAGGCTAGGCGTGGCTTCCGTCCATTGAAGATCTGCAGGCGTGAGATATGTAGCCGAGGCGTGCGGGTGATGTGTGTGAGTGACGTGAGGTGAGTGGAGGCCATGGAGGCGACATGAGTGGTGGCCCTAAGCTTCATTCCCGGCGGAGCGGGGAAGAAGTTGATCGGGGTGGAGGAGGTTCTGGAGAAGGGAAGGTGGGTCGGCGTGGATGAGGGTGATGCAACAGGTGTGTTAGAATGGTCTGTGATCGGTGAAAGTGGCGGAGTGCGACGAGATAATTAAAAGAAAATGAAGAAAAACCAGTGGGAAGAAGTACCTGGAGATCGAAGAAGAGAAGAATGGTCGGAGCGGCTTGGGCTGAGGACCTGGGTGATCCTCGGGTCGTTCCACGGCAAGGGCAGCATGTCCGTGGTGCTCAGCGGGCCAGAGGCACTGCGACATGGTCAGAGACCATGGGTCGACACCTGAGCATAAAGGTCATCATCGCCTCGCCAATGTCGTCCTCCGCTGTCACCGGAGGGGCGACAGAGGCTAGGTCTCAACCCGTGGATTGGTGGACGAGGAGAACGAAGGGCGGAGGTCACCTATTTGTAGGTGGAGGAGGTGGTGGGTTATGGTAGTGATGAGCCGAAAAAATCCCACAAAATCCGGGTAAGGATAAAATCAATCACGGGTCGCTGTGACCCGGATCTCGCGGCTCGGACTCAACAAGAAAAATAGACCACTAAAAGAAATAAAACTATCGAAAATCCGAAGAGCGGTCTCGCTATTTATTTAACATGGTATAGCGACCAGGGTCGAACTCATGAAGCACGGGTTGGCCTAGATGGCCTACGAAGTAGTCAGAAATAAAATAAAGAAAAGAAAATGATTTTTTGGTGGATTTTATGAATTTTTAATTTTTTTATGATTTTTAATTATGAAGGAAATATAAAAAGAAGGTAAAAAGCACGCAATCAACAATTTATTCATCACTCCAAAACAACTTAGAAAATTCAAATAAAATTATTTTTGTGTTTTTTTTTATATTTTTAAGTGTTTTTTGGGTAATTTTTCAGAATTTTGTAATTTTTAGTTGATTTTCTAAAAATCGAAAAAGGCAAAAAATAGTGAACTAATGTGCAACCAAATTTGAAAGGCTAATTAAAAATATCTAATTAGACTCTAAAAATCTGAAGGCAATTTTTATGAAAAATAGAAATAAAAATTAAACTACAGAAACCAAAATTGCATTTTTTATTTTTTATAATAATTAATAATTTTTATAAGGTTTTTAGGGTTTTATAATTTTTTGGGGGGTTTTATAAATCCAAACAAGACCAAAATTGGTCTGAAGCAAGAAAATACTTAAACAAACAATACCTATTTTTTTGTAATTTTTAGACGAGTTTTTATATTTTTAGTTGATTTTATAAACCAAATAGTAGAAAAAATAAGGGTTTTTGATTTTTTAAAAATAGCAAACAACAATAAAAATGTCCCAAAAAATTTTGTAAATGTTTACACAGTGGCAGGAGCCACGTGTCCAAATTTCACAAGATTTGGATTTTATTTGGTATTTTATCCAACCAATGAAAAGGGCACAACGCACAGGGACCAAAGTGCAAAGAAAATAAATTTCAGGGCCAAACAATAACATGCGTAAATACCACAGGGCCAAAGTTGCAAAATGTCCAGAAACACACGAGACACACACGTGATTTGCACTCACAAGGACTAAAACGTCATTCCTATTTTATAAAAGTGTAAACAGTAAAAGCTCAGAACTATAGGATAAACAATGCAAAAGTTCCACAGATCACGTGTCGACGCATGTGCACCACATACACAGGGACTAATTCGCAAATAAAGTAAACACAAGGTCCTACATGCAATTTACCCAAAATAAAAACAACTAGATAAAATATTTACAGGATTAAACTATAAATGCAAAAAAAACAGGGGCCTAAGTGATATTACCCCATTGTTACGATCCACGACTGAAGGGGGGTCCACGTGTAGGATCTGACGGTGGAGAACAAACGGGTATCCCTTCGATGATCGACGCTCCAGATGAGATCCTAAGCTCGATCCAACAACTGCAAGCTCCCCAAGCACGAATGGTGGCGATTAAAACTAGTGTGGGGTCTCTATCCAACGACGGAGGAAGGTCCTCGAAGAACAAGTCACCGACGACTTTCGTCGGGCCTATGCGCGTGATCAGGACCTCTCCCGATGCTGCTCTGAGAGGGGACACGAAGCCCGAAGTTGTCCGCAGCTCGTAGTGTGCTCCGATGAGGCCGGGAGGACCTGGAGGGTCCCCTGCGATGCCGAGCACCTGAAGCTCCTGTCCTGAGTGGATGAGCCTCCAGATGAGGCTCTCAAACCTTGATACATGCACAGGGAGCAAGAGGGGTCGAGGGCAAATTGCCCCGACCCGTTAGAGCGCGAAGGGGTTGAAGGATGGGGTGAGGCGTGACTCTCCGGCAAGGTGGAGGCAGAGGAGAGTCGCTACCCTGTTCCGGGGCGAACCAGGGGGAATGGATGGGCGAATAAGATGGAGAGGGGTCCGACGAAGGTGAAGGAATGGTCGAGAGGTGAAGTGGGTGAACGGAACAGTGTGGATTGGACGGCGAAGGCCAGCGGTGCGAAATCAAAAAATCCAAAATCAGAAGAAACTAAAGAGAATCTAACCTAATGGGTGGCTGAGGTCGTCTGTGCTGGAGGTCGGGAACCTCTGGGGGTTGTCGCCATGATGGTTCGACGGGTCCAGAGGCTCAGGCTCGCTTGATGGCGGAGCAAGGCGGCGAAAACCACCGGATCAATGGTTCCCGACTGCTCGTCCCTCTCTGCGACTCTCTCGCACGTGGTTGTCACTCAGGAGAAGGAGAGGAGATCATCGGAGGCGAGGGGGAAGGCCAAAGATGCCAAAAAATGTGCGACAGATATGAGTTATATACATGACGATGTTCGAGAAGGATGGAGATCGGGTGCGCACTCCGAGGAGCGGACCCCTAAGGATAGCATCGGGCAAGAATCGCAAGTCTGTCCTCGGTATCCGGAGCCTCAAATCATTGGAAATGGCGGGTGGATCAATGCGAGATAAATCAGAGAAGATCGGGTCGTCACGCGGATCCGGGCGAAGTGGTCCAGGGGGGAGTTGATCGGGGGTCAACAATCCCCCGTGGACCAATGGAAAAAATCCATTGGAAATCTATTTGTAAATTCAAAATAAAATAGAAAAAAGGTGTTATTTCAAAATATTTACAAAATAAAAAATGTTTATTTATTTTCAAGGTATTTTTTAGTATTTTTATTTATTTTTTTGAAAAATAAATTATTATATATACATAATATAATAATATATACAGGTATAAAATACCTATGTATTTTATACTTTTATTTTTATTATTGTATTTATGTATAATTTTCCTAATTTTATATTTTTTTACATCATAAATTTTGGGATATAAAAAGATTTTTATTTGATTTTTATTAATTATTTACAAGGGTGAAATAAATAGGTGTTTTATTCTTATATACATGGTATATATACACTGAGGAGAGAGAAATTATTTATTTTTATTTTTCTTTTATTTTTCTCATTTTTATTTATTTTTAAAAATATATACAAATCAATAAAAACCCATTTTTATTTTTGTTTTATTTTTAATAAAATAAAATATATACATGAAGGAGTATGTACATGGTGAAAGGCCCTATCTCTCTCTACTTGGGTTCTTTTGCGGTCAGGCCAATGCTTGGCCCTCCCTTGGGCTCGGATCACTCGATATTTATTTTAAATATCTCCTTCTTTTTCTTTGTTTCTTTATTCTTTTATTTTTGCACAAAAACATGCTAATTATTAATATTTACACAATGCATGCATTTTGGTAATTTATTCTATTTACAACTATCTACATGGTGTTTTGCAAAGGTTTTTAGCTAAAATAAAAGAATAAAGAGTGATGAATGAGGATTCATCACCCCTATACTTAACTTTGCTAGTCCCTTAGCAAACACTTATTTGAAAAAGAAGTGAAAAAGAAAAGAAAAAGAAGGGGAAAAAGAATCAATGCTGATTATTAAACTTGCGTTCATTAAATTGAAGTATGGAGCTCAGTCAGATCTTTGGATTATCAATGTGTCAGAACCTTATTTGGACTTAGGTTTAAAATTTAACAACCTCTAAGTTCCACTAATCTATATTCAAGATTCCTCAATAATCTAGATCAGAACAAGTCTACATACACAAACCCTGAAGACCATGAATCTTTTCTTGTACTGTGTAAGTGAGGTATAGCTCTCCCCCCCAGAAGTAGCAAAATGACAACCCTCCCCAAAGGTAACTCTAAGACCCTAGTCTGGACACTCTTTCCTCGAGGAGCGGAGTATTCCCTTCTAAGTTCAAGTTCAACCGTCTCAAGAAGAGGGGGACGAAGAGAATGGGCCATGGCTAGTGTAGCCATGTATCTCTGGGAGCTCAACCAGTGTAGCTAAGTCTCCCTACTGCAAGCTTCATGAGATGGAACATGGATATCAAGCTTTTCTTATTGCACTATAAACACTCCGGTGGGATTATCATTTTCTATCTGACCCACCACTTTTTTTTGGAGTTATTCTTTTCTTTTTGTATTTTTTTGATGTGCATATATACAACATATCTACAAAGTGCAACATATTTACATAAGGAGTTTTTCCTCTTGAGCCAGTAGACTATCCCTCTTTTGAAGCATTATTGCAACCCACAACTCCTGTCATTAGACCTCATGGTGACCAGACCAAGTTGAGACGCACTTCCTTCACTATAAGAAGAATAGAGGTTCTGCCTAGAAGTACTACCCTCATATGCTACCCCAAGTCAAGGAAGACTGCCTCCTCACCACCTCATCCATAGAGAGCCCGGTGTAAAGTGTGCTAGTCCAAGTAAAGCCATTGTCTGAAAGAGTCATGTTTGTGTTTCTAAGTGCTCTACTTAGGATCATCGAGATGACATATGATCATAGCCTAGTGGACTCAAAGAATTAAGCCACCATGGACTTGAAAAGTCTCAACCCTAAGCCCTATAAGGTTCCTCTTGTAATTAGGTGGATTAAGATCTTAACCAAGCTCCATTTTCAATTTAATTCCAGGCTAGTTTAAATGTCAACTATGATCCAGGAAAAACTATACAAGTATTTACAAAGATGCTATTTACAAAATATTTACACATGTGAAAATTTTTTGAAAAATGTTTTGAAAACATGGATGTATGCATGAATGCAAGTTTTGCAAAATATTTACACAAATTTACACAAGGTTTTCGCACACTTTTTGATTTTTAAAACATTTTACAAAAATTTTGTACTACAAAATTTTGATATCAAAGTATTTACAAACTATTTACACAAAAGCTTTTTACAAACATTTTTACAAAAAATAATTTTGTACACTAGCTATGTATGTGCAATAAAAGAATTTTATTTACAAGGAAAAATTTTTAATTTTTATGGATTTTTGGGTTTTAGCCATTTTTATTTATTAACACACTCACACAAAGTACGAGTAATGGCTAAAGTATATATGGAATATATACGACACCCCCTATACTTAGCTCGAACAATGACCTCAGAGTCAAGAGCGATGAAGAAGACATAACTCGTGCTTAGTATAGGGAAGTGAAAAGGAATGCTATATATAAAGACGAATGAAAGAATAGAAATGCAAGAAGAAACTTGGGGTTTCCCTCTATACTTAGGATCAAGTAGTCCTAAGTATAGCATGATGTACACAAAGGGAAATCCGAGTGAGAATGTACATGGTCTACCTCCCCTATACTTAGGGTAAAATATCCCTAAGTATAGGCAGCAAAATATAGGTAGAAAATGACGAAGAAGACAAATATATACAAGATGGAAGAGCATCACTCCCCCTATACTTAAGATGAAGAATCCTTAAGTATAGGCAACAACAGGAGTAATGAAACAGAATGAAAGGATCAACTCGGTGTTTCCACCCCCCCTATACTTAGGATGAGGTATATCCTAAGTATAGCAAAGATAATCCTATACGAGACCTGGGGTGAAAACAACACGGAAGAAAGAGCGAACAACTCAAGACAAAGAACATATATACAAAAGGGTACAATGTTGAGGTGCCTCTCAACAAGCGCTAGATTTTATGCCCCTAGCTGGGCGCAAAGGCTAGGACAAAGTCGTATCAAGGTTCAAGATGGCATCTGTAAGGCGAATGTCGTACTGTCGTCGCAGTCTCGGTATGAGAACGATGACGAAATCAGCAGTGTAAAGAATGACACCCAAGTATGCAATCAGGCGGGTGTCTGCTACCGGCCAAGAATATGGGAAGATGTGATCGTGATCCGGTAGCACAAAAGAAATCGTCGGCTCAGGATCAGACTGGAGTGGAAGTGTAGAGCCTAAGAAATCAAACATGGAGAAGGATGGATCAGTCATAGAATACTCCACGCCGATCACTGTCTCAAAGAGGTATTGAAAGTGAAGATCAGGAGACTCTCTAAGAAAATTGATATCCGATGCATATAATGGAGACAAGTCGGACAAATCATCGAATATCTCAAGGATCGGCTCATCCTCGCGAGGGTCGTCGAGGTGAGATAAGACAAAATTAGAAGGATCGGAAGACTCGATTTCGTGATCCGCCAGATCGGATACACTCTCAGAAGGTGAAACCGAGTAGTCATCATGTGTGGTATTCTCCCGCAGATAACTCTCGGGGAGGAATGCAAGCTCATCGGTGAGAAATAGAGGACCAGGATCTATCAGGGCATCTGCGCTACTGTCAAGCACCCACTCTGTGCACCAGGTGGTATCATCATCGACAGTCTCGCTCTGGTCAATCTAGAAGCAGGAGAAGGTACTGGTCAACACCGCGGAGGCTGGCAATGTGGTTGCGGCTGATCCTCGCTCTGCGACAATGCTGGCTGTCATCTGGTCCTTAGAAAATGTCTCTGTCTCATCAAAATGGAGGACAAAATGCTCGAATACGGGACTCTTTATATCTGTCATCCCAAAGTGTAGTCATTTATCAAGCTGTGGCTGCTGGAATGAGTCATGATATCTGTTTGAATCGGAGAAGTGTCTCTGCAGAATAGAAGCTGAATCATCCGGGACTGGACACTGAAGTAGCTGGATCAATGGTTGTAATAGCGGGGGCTCGTCCGTCTCTGATGAGCGCGGAATCTACCTCTTTAATAGTCGATAATTGTAGTATAGGAGGCGGATTTCGGTCGTCAAAATACCACAAGCTTTGAATGTTGTGGAGTATTTTTACTTGGCAAGTCTACCAAGGTCGAATACAGGGAACGAAGAATTTTACTTGCGTGGTCTTGAATCAATTTAAATAATCAATCAATGTTCGATTAGTTTCTGTGTTGAAAAATATACAATGCAATAATGAAGGTGATGCAATATGGAGAAAGTTTAACAGAGAGAATGAAGCACCGGATCTGTGTTTTAGTGATATTTAATCCAAATAAGATTAATACATAAATCCTCAAAATAAATCACAGATCAAAAAAAATTCAAAATGTAATTTGTCCAATCAAATCCATGTTGCAAGGAGGGTAATGAATTATCCCGTAAGGACTCAATGTAATTCGCTCCTCAAAAGCACAATTCAATCAAAGAAGTGATCAGGAAATTAATTAGCTTCTTTCTCGATTTAGCTCCCGGCACAGATTAATTTATTGGGAATAATCCACAAAGATATCAAAAGGTTGATCAAATTAAAATCCTCAACAGAACTCCTGCAAAAGATATCAATAAATTCTCAATCGCAAATATGTCAAAATGAGCCTACATATGTCAACAGAAATCCTCAAATAATACTTATCAAAGACAATCTCAGATCTGTCCACAATTTATGCAAAGAGAAAGAGCATGAAATTAGCTTCGAAATGACATATTATACGCTAAAATCGGAGTCCGTATGACAAAGATATGATAAAATGAAGTTTCAGGGACTAAGATGTAATTAAAATAAAGCTTTCTTTTCAAAAAAGGTCCCGGGAGGGGCTTATCTGTAATTTCAAAAAGTCGGAGGGGTTCCTGCGTAATTTACCCCAGGCGGGGGTATTTTTGCAATTTCTGAAAGTTGCAGGGGGGTCTTTGTAATTTGCCCACAACGCACGTGCAGAGCACGTGCGCCAGGAGCTTCGGGTGACGGAGCAGTTGACTCGGGTGGCCGAGCCTGTGGTTCGGTAACGAGGAGGAGGCCTGGGTAACGGAGCTCAGGCTTGGATGGCAAGGCCGAGGCTCGGGCGCCCGAACCTGAGGTTCGGATGGTCCGAACCAAGGCTCGGTGGCTGGCTCGGGAAGCCCACGTGGCGGCCTGAAGGCCGTCAGATCAAGGGACTCATCCCTAGATCCAACGGTTGCTGTAGAGGCGACGGTGGCTCGGGCGGGGCGGCCGAAGCTCGCCGTGCGAGGCGTTGGCGAAGGTGGTGCCGCTCCTCGGTCGACGCGCGGCGCGAGGGCGGAGGGCATTGGCGTTCGGCTGCTGAGGCTCGGCGGATGATGGGGCTCAGCCGCCATGGCAGGCGGGGACGGCGAACGACGCGAGGCGGAGGGGCGGAGCCCGACGAGCTCGAAGGGGGGTGTACCTGCAAAGTTAGAAGCCAAAAAAATGGCGGAGCCGGAGGTGCTAGGTGGAAGTCGAGGGCCTAGCGTGGTCGATGACGGTGATGGGCGAGTGGGGATGACGAAGGAAAGGGGGTGGAGTTCCAACCTTTGCGAGGACGGAGGTGTGGAGTGGGACCGGAGGAAGAGGAGGAGATTGGGCTGGAACTTGCCTGAAGAGAAGTCGTAGGGGAGATCTCCAGGTGAAGCTCGGTAGCTCGTCACGCGGGGCAGCAACAGAGGACGAAGCTTGGCCGCTGGATCACGCCGGTGGGGTTGCTGTCACCAGCCGTCAGGGAATTGGCGGATACCGGAGAGGAGGCTGGTGGCGGTGGTTTTATAGAAGATGGTGGCTGAGCATTACGAGAGGGGGAGGGGAACGACCGGTCATTGATGGAGGAGGTGCGTAACGGCCGGAGGCAAGGAGGAGGGACGGTGGGGGTTGTGGAGGAGGGGGCGTTTTGGGTAACGGCTGGAGGTGGAAGGAGAGGGGGTTCGCACGTGCTGCGCACGTGCGTGCGGAAGGGGCAGGCGGCACGTGCGTGGCACGTGCGCGAGGAGAGAGGGAGATGGGGGTGCCACGTGGCACGCCCAGGGGCTGCCACGTGGCACCCCAAAAAATTTCAAAAATTAAAGATGAATTAAATTAGAAAAGAAATAGTAGGAGACCTCAGATCGAAAAAATTCCTTCACGAAAGTTTCTCGTATCGATGAGATCTACAACTTTCATGAAGGATCCGGGAGCAAAGGAGGTCACCTGTGAGAAGTGGTATTTTTGGTGGCTTTCCATGTGTATAGAAAACCGATTTTTGGAGTTTTGTAAATTTTTTTGGTGGTTTTTGAGAGGATAAAAATTATAGAAAAAATACGATAAAATATAAGAAAATTAATTACACACTAATCTAATTTTTTTAGTTTTTTAATAAATAAGAAAATAGGAAAATAAATTAGAAGTGAGAAACGCACAACTTTTGTATAGACCGACAACGGACACTTGGACTTGGTCAGTTTCTTTGATCTCAGTTTTGATCTGGATTTGGATTTTTGCGTCGCTTAATAAAAATTTCATCAAAGAACACAAATGAAGAAGAAATAAAATTGAAAGAGTTAATTAAGGACCTAAAAGCTGAGGTCAAAAACAGCAAAAAGTCAAAATGCCCAAAACCCAACTTTCACATATGAGCTCCGAATTTTATGAAATTGGTCTTTTTTGAAGGTATTTGAAAATGGAGTACTTTAAAAGTGAGTAGACCAAAATCGGATACTGTATGAGGGAGATATGCTCATTTTAGTCCGTTTAGATGTGAAATTTGACTTTGGGATTATTTGACACTTATTGGGGTTAGTAATTTTTTTTGTATTTTTTATTTAATAAGGTTAGTAATATCTACACAATGGAGGTGGTTTTGGGTTAATCGAAGTTAGTATGAATTAACTAAAAATATGAGAAGTTAGCGGCTTTTTGGGCTAATTTACACTGGGAATTTTAAATGCAATTATGCTTGATGAAATGCAGATATTATTCACACATGTATGAATGCTAATAATGCTCTATTAATGATTAATTACAAGTGGATGATGGGGGACAGAGCCTAAATGACCAATTTTAGTATGATGAATACGAGATTCTTCATACCCCTATACTTAGACCATGCTCGTCCCCGAGCATGAACGAATGACTTAGTTGAATTCATCCCTGACTGTGCATGTGAATTTTCAAGGCTTAATTAAGAGAAGACCCTTAATTTGAGTGATCCTAAAATTCTGGGTTCAACCAAGCTTTAATCAAAAGGAATCCAACTTCTCTAATTTTCAGACTCTCTGTTTGTACATATAATATAAGGATATGATTTTAAGTGTACTGCATTTCATGAGAGTCGAGTCGGGGCATCACTCAAAGTTTCAGTCCCAAAGATCCTCTTCTAGACCTAATCCTCAACACTAGGGAATAAGTCAATTCTTGCTTCAGTCAACCGTCTCATTAGTTTGTCTGACTTGAAAGTGTAAATGAACGGCCAGATGATGGAGGGCATAGGATTGTGTCTGATTTTCTCTCCCTCACAATGGAACAAGGTGCCTCTCGAGTGCCTTATTACTCAACACAAGTATATTTTTATTTTGTTGATCAATGTGTCCGTCAAGAGAATTTGGAGTCGTCTGCACTTGTTTTTCTGGGAGTACACCGGGGTGTGTCTCTTTTGAGTATCTAAGATACCTTCTACACCCAGACTTGTATCGCTTACGATGCAGAGCCCTTTTTGTGGTGTCAACCTGACTCCTTGGTCCTAATTAGCGCTTGGTCCAAGTGGACACTTTGAAAATGTTTGGGAGCGCTCGCCATTGGTGGAAGCTCATTTGGAATTTGACTTTGGATGATAGAGCTTTTCTTTGACATTTCTTTTTTTTTGTTGGCTAGCTCCACTGCTTTTACCAAGAGTTGGCGCACACTGATCAACATTTTTTCATTAAGTTTCAACACACCCTTGCACTTAGGTCAATATAAAAAAGATAGCATATGAACTTGTTCATATACTGGCTAGGTTTTTGCTGACATCAGGTTTTCTGAAGTCTTCATTAACTTTATCCCATCCTCGAATATCATTAAATCGGGTCTAAACTCAAATCTCTAGTCCTAGTTCCTCAAGCGATAACTCAACTCATCTCATCACTTATGCAGTTGGTGGGAGTGATTGTGCTGATCATATTCTTTTTGAAGGTAGAGATGAAGAGTGCAATATAGCGCTCAAATCTTTCAAACTAGGGAAGTGTGGATTATTAAGTTCAAAACCCTAATGACTAAGGCAGGCTAACTCAGAATCTCAAGATCTCAGAAATCAAATGTCCTCAAAGATCCTCAAGCCTTGAGTGATGGTGAATATGTCAGGAATATATCTACCAAGGAATGCATGAAATACTTGATGAAATGCAAAACCATGAGTGATGTTTTTTTTTGGAAAGCAGGTATTATATACACTACTTGTACCCATCCCAGGTATTATACACACTACTTGTACCCATCCCCGATGTTAAATAAAAACGATTAAAGTACGAGCTATGGATATAGTAGATAAAATATATACAACCACACCCCCTATACTTAGCTTGTGCTATGTCCTCATGGCACAAAGTGAAATGTTGACATAGCTCGTACTCAGTATAGATGGGTTAAAAAGAAGAGAATAGATGTATAAACAATGGTAACGGTCCCCCTATACTTAAGCTCAGGTCAACTTGAGTATAATAGGATAATTACAGATGGGGTACCGGATAGATTTGCAGATGTACAAGAGAGTGTAGGTTCCAGAGAGGTGTGCTATCTGGGAAGATCAAATTTTTTGTCAAAATCTATGCCCCGAGTGAAGGAGATCTGTTCAACTTGTACTAATTGTTCGTTGGATTCGACAAAATGTTTAAGCAGCTGACCGTTGACCATAGATGTTTGCGCGCTATCTGCGGTCTCTGAGATCTCAACACTCCCATTATTGTGTACCTCTCTTACAATGAAGGGTCCCGTCCATTTTGATTTCAATTTCCCTTGGAAAATTTTCAATTTTGCATTAAATAGCCAAACTTTCTGCCATGGGACAAAGATCTTTGTTCGAATGTTCTTGTCATGCCATCTCTTTACTTTGTCCTTGTAGATGGTGCTGTTTTCGTAAGCATGATTTCGGATTTCAGACATCTCATTCAAATTCATCTCTCGGTTCTTCTTTCCTTGGTGACAGTTCCAATTAATCTTTTTGATTGCCCATTCTGATTTATGCACGAGTTCTGCAGGCAAATGGCATGACTTTCCATATACCATTCGAAACTGGGAGGTGCCCAATGGGGTCTTATAAGTCGTCCGGTAAGCCCATAGAACTTGGTCCAGGAGTTGGTACCAGTTATTCCTCTCAGAGCGAACGAGCTTCTGTAAAATTCCTTTAACCTCCCTGTTTGACACCTCGGCCATGCCATTGGATTGTGGATGGTAAGGAGTAGCGACACGGTGCTCGATGCAATATTCCTTAGTCAACTTCTTCACCTCCTAATTGACAAAGTGGCTTCCCCCATCATATATTAAAACTTTTGGAATTCCAAACCTCGAAATAATATGATCTTTCAAAAACTTGCAAACAGTTTTCCTATCTGCAGCTCGAGTAGGGATAGCCTCCACCCATCTAGATAAATAATCTACCGCGAGAAGAATATATTCAAATCCTTGACTATTAGGGAATGGTCCCATAAAGTCAATGCCCCATGCATCGAAGACATCACAGATGATCACTGGTTGCATAGGCATGGCATCTTTGGAACCAATGGTTCCTCCCATTCTCTGACAGACGGAACACGACCTCACAAAATTGTAAGCATCCTTAAACAAGGTCGGCCAGTAAAATCCACATTGCAATATCTTCTCAGCGGTCCTCTTCCTAGAGTGATGTCCTCCCGCCTCCAAGATGTGGCATAGATTGAGGATACTTTGGTATTCCTCTTGAGGAATACATCTTCTCCATATGCAATCAGGTCCTTCAAAGAAAAGGAACGGATCTTCCCAATGATAGTGTCTCGCTTCAGATATGAGTCGATCGATTTTGTTTCTGGGCCAACCTTGAGGAACTTCATTGGTGACGAGATAATTCACCGTATCTGCATACCAAAGGAGTGAGTCAATAGCAGAAATTGACTCGTCTGGGAAGGTTTCACGGATGGATTCAGATTCCGAAATTTTGGTATGTTCAATCCGTGATAAATGATCAGCCACGACATTCTTAATGCCAGGTTTGTCCTTAATCTCCAAATCAAATTCTTGAAGCAGTAGAATCCATCTCAGAATTCGTGCTTTTACGTCCTTTTTGGCCATTAAATAGCGAATGGCAGAGTGGTCTGTGTAAACTGTCACCTTAGATCCTAGAAGTATTGATCGAAACTTTTCCAAGGCAAAAACCACAGCAAGCATTTCTTTTTCGGTCACAGTGTAATTTTTCTGAGCAGGGTCTAAAATTTTGCTTGCGTAGTGAATAGCATACGGGATTCCATCTTTTCGTTGTCCTAATACAACCCCTACAGCGAAATCGGATGTGTCTGTCATGATCTCGAAGGGAAGAGACCAGTCGGGAGCTTGTAGGACGGGAGTCTCAATGATCCTTCTCTTCAGTAATTCGAATGCTTCTAGACACTTATGATCTACCAGGAATTCAGTGTCTTTCCCAAGGTGGCCTGTTAACGGTCTGGCATTTTTTGAAAAGTCTTTGATAAATCTCCTGTAAAATCTGACATGCCCTAGAAAAGACCGTACTTGTTTCGCATTTGTAGGTGGCTCAAGCTTTTTGATCACATCAACTTTGGCAGGGTCAACCTCCATTCCCTTCTTGGAGATGACATGCCCCAATACAATGCCCTCTTTCACCATGAAATGGCTTTTCTCCCAAGAGAGCACCAGATTCACTTCCCTGCACTTTTGGAGGACTCGATCCAGGTGCGCTAGATAATCTCGAATGAATCACCATGAACCGAGAAGTCATCCATGAAGACCTCCAGGAAATCCCCAACCATGTCGGCAAAAATCGCAATCATGCATCGCTGAAAGGTGCCGGGGGCATTGCAAAGCCTAAAAGGCATTCGCTTGAATGCGTATGTATTGAAGGGACATGTAAAAGTAGTCTTTTCCCGGTCCTCGGGGGTGATGGCTACCTGATTGTAGCCCGAGTACCCGTCTAAGAAATAGAAGTATTCTCTCCCTGCCAATCTCTCTAGGATTTGATCAATAAAAGGCAGCGGAAAGTGATCCTTCTTCGTTGCGGCATTCAGGCGCCTGTAATCCACACAGACACGCCACGACGTAGGTACCCGTGTCGTAATATCTTCTCCCTCCTCATTGGTGATAATATGAAGTCCCGACTTTTTCGGGACTACATGCAAAGGTGACACCCATTTGGAGTCGGAGATGGGATATATGAACCCAGCTTTACACCATTTTTCGATCTCAGTCTTAATCACTTCTCGTAAGTTTAGATTCAATCTCCGTTGGCATTCACGGGAGGGTTTAACATTATCTTCCAAGTAAATATGGTGTGAGCACAGGGCTGGGTTAATCCCTCGGAGATCAGACAATCTTCAGTCTATAGCCTTGCGGTTTTTCTCCAAAACATTAAGCGGGCGGATCTCCTGCTCTTCGGTCAGATGTGCGCTGATAATGACCGGAAATTGTCCCTTTTCTCCTGCAAGGAAGGCATACTTAAGTGTAGGGGGCAATGGTTTGAGTTCAGGTAAGTCAATGATGCTTCTCGAATGTGGTTATGTCAGTGAGGTTTCTTGTTGTGATGTGGACGCTTGTAGTGTATCAATGTTGGCCACCATCGTGGTTGTATCAGGGATCGGATCGCTAATGATGGAATGAGGTGTGGCAATCGCCGCGTCCGATTTGTGTACCTTACTTAAGGGTTGTCCATAAGGAGAATGGACTGACAAGTCCAGAGGGGCCTCTGAGTCTCCTAGAGTATAAGTAGATGCATGAATGAGCTGGCAGACTAAATCATCAACAATTTCCTCTCCAGATGAGGTTGATTCTATCATAGCGGTTGGGTTTTGTCTCCAGGGCCCAACTGTTGCTTCTGTAATTTCAGTCTCAGTTTCTGATTTTTCAAACTCGGTGCTCGACTCAGTGTCAGGTCTTTGGAACCTAGTTTGCTGCATTTTAAGTTCAACTTTTCCAAACTGGATTCTCCCGGACGTGTAATCAAATATAGCTCCTGCGGTCCTAAGGAAGGGTCGCCCTAGTATCATCTGGGAATCTTTCAAATTTCTAGGGACATCCATGTCAATTTGTAAAATCCACTGGGTGGTTTTGTCCCTCTATGTTGATGACAACGTTTCGAAGCTCGCCCCTAGGTCGCTTAGTTGAGGTGTCTGCGAATTGAAGTACGGCTGCAGATTGCTTAAGAGGACCCAGATTTAGATGCTCATATAGGGTTGTAGGCATGAGATTGATGGATGATCCATTGTCTAACAATGTTCTTGCAAACTTGATTTCCTTGATGTAGCTAGTGACGAAGTGAGCACCCATGTCTCTTTTCTTTCTTGGCAGCTCATTTTTTATAAGACGAGATGTGGCTACTGAGAGTATGTGTTTCTTTGTTCGGCTAGGAGTTTGTTTGCTGGCCCTAGTTGGTGTGCATCTCACCTTCAGGTATTTTCGAAAAGCCGAGTCTCTTTCTATCATCTCGTCTAGGGACATAGTGACCTTAATATTTTCCTTACAGATGCGGGCCATCTCTTCATCATTTTTTTGGTTTTTTATGTTTTTCTTCTTTCCTGCCGTAAGAGCACGGGGGAAAGGAATGGACTTGGTATGATCAAGAACATCACTTTTATTGAATGAGAAATTTTTTACAGGACTCGGACTCGGACTAAAAACAGGGAAATTTGTGGGCAGATGTGGCTGGTGTCTTGGTGGCATTTCTCTGTCTGACTCAGACTCAGACTCTCCATTATATCTGGGTGGTGTGGGTGGGACTTGTTCTTTCTCCTCCTGTCTTCCTTTGTCAATTCCCCCAGGGTTGTGTGAATTGGTGGACGCTGGGGCTATGTCTTCGTGTTCCTTCGCTCGATCAGGCATGGTTACGGTCCTTCCGCTCCTAAGAGAGATATGATAAGAGTTATTATTTGAGGAGGGCTCAAGTTCATGTACGGAATAGTCAGAGATTAATACCTGATTGTGTCCAAGGTTATTTGGGTTAGCCTGGACTTGGGCTGGAATCACGGTCTGGGGTGTAGTTACCTCATCTCTCCAACGAGAAAGTCGACTTATGTCGACTCTCTGTCGTGCAGCTCATCCAGCACTCGCTGGAGTTCAGGAGAGATAGAAGAAGAAGAGGACCCTTGGCCCTGTCTGGCCTGAGGTTGTTGATACTGTCCTTGTTGGCTTTGGCGTTGGTTCTGCTGTGGCTGAGGTTGCGGGTTCTGATAACCCGTGCGATATTGCTGCCTCTGCTGCAGTTGAGGCTGGTAGGCGGGCTGGGCTTGCGGTGGACGAGGGTTTGGAGTAGAGTTTTGGCCTGAGCAATTGACCGGTTTCAAATTATACCAGACTCCGTTTATCTCCATGACCTGTGGAGGTTCCTCAAAATCAGTCTGAGCGGAGGTTTCATCCGTTTGAGAGGACAAGACTTGGTCTCCACCCCAATGGCTATGTTGCCCTGCCCCTTGACCTTGAATGTAGTGAATTTAGTGTATGGGTGCGGGGGGTGCAATCTTTGATACCCTGTCAGCCAATTCCTCCATTTGTTTAGGCAATTTAGCTAATTTCTCCATATCAGATGATTTATGGATCTCATCCACCTTTTTATAAATCTGCTCAACCATAGTTAACTTATCAGCTATTATTCTCATATCAGCATTGTGGTCGGTTGTCAGATTATTCACCATCTTTTTGGAGCCGGCTATGTAAGCCCGGCTCGTGGTTTGTGCACGGCTAGATTCAGCAAGTCTTTCGAACACCTTGTAGACGGTGTCCTCGTGGCGCCCCATGTAGCTTCCTCCGCAGGATGCACTAACCAACCCTTGAGTCTCAGGGTTCAGCCCGCTCACAAGACTTTGGACCAGCATCATTTTACTTATCCCATGTCCTGGGCATTTCTGTACTAAGTCTGTGAATCTTTCCCAGGTTTCATGAAATGGTTCATTCGGGTGTTGGGTGAAACTCGTGAGCTTGATCCTCATTTGATTAATTTTACTAACTGGGTAGAATTTCTTTAAGAACATAGTCTTGAATGTGGCCCATGTAGTGACTATTTCCCCTAGATTTTTCAGCTAGTAAGCCGCCTTATCAGTCAAGGCGAAGGGGACAGCTCTCAACCTTATGTAGTCTTGGCTAACCCTAGGGTGGCAGAGGTTAGCACAGACTAACTCGAAGTCGCGGAGGAAGATATATGGTTCTTCATGATTATTTCCTCTGAATTTTGGCAACAGTGCAAGGAAATGTGGTTTGTGTTCGAACGCATCCTCAGGGGGGACAGGTCTCAACCAATTATAGTCTTCATCTAATTCCGGGAGATACGTGTCTTCCATAGCATCCTCGCCTTGTTACATTATTTCTATTTGTGCCCTAAGCAGTTCATTGTGTTGTTCGGCAGCAGTTATCCTAGCCAAGAGTGCCCGAATGGGGTCATTGTTGTTCTCATCGTCAACAGGGTTCTTCTTTGGAGGCATTGTGATTCACCTTCAGAAAGGAAGAGTTCAGTGTTAAGTGTCGGAATTGAATGAGGTTTTTGCTATGGATAAGAGATTCCTTAGCGAAGGAGTGAAAAGAACAAGTTGCTAAGATAAGGAGGATGGAGAGAATCCTTACAAGGAAGCAGACACAAAGCAAACACAAGCCAATTTTCAGGTTCACCACTCAACACAGATGAAGGCACGTCAGGGTTCGGCCGCTTATCTTTTCAATTTTTATTTAATGACAAGACAATCTTGCAAATTAAGCGGAGATGTTAGGTGCTGAAATATATCATAAAGACTGTCCCGAGTTCATACAACTAGTTGCACCCACTTTTAGCCAGTATAGGTGTAAGTACGGACCATTTAAACGGCTACCCGTTTTACTTGAGGATGGTGTCTTCCACGGTGTCCTCTAAACCACCTACTCTGCTAAGGGAAGTCGGACCGTAAACGGCTACCCGAGACCCTCAGTGAAAAGTAGCTAATTGTTTTTAAAATCGGTAGTCTGAATGAAGTATTTCAGTTTTTGGCTCTACCCTAAGGTGTGCGATCTTGTCCTTACACAAACAATGAGTGGGTTTCTCTCCACCGAACAAAAGTTAATTTTAGGTCAGTTTATTCACAATCACCTTGATTAGCAGTCCCAATTATAGATTAAGGTTATCACTGTAGTTTATGTGAGCACAGAAATTCATGCCTAACGCGCAGTCCCAATTCCGTTAATCCCTAAGTTGTAAAACTCAAGGAGGGAGAAAAAAGCCAATGCAAGCGTAAATCAGTGATGCATGCTTAAGAGAAGGACTTACAGTGAATCCTCGCGTTCTTCATGCGGGATGCAAGACAAGGAATTTAAATTTACACTAAATGGTATGCACAGATGGAAAACGCCCTAAACAGATAGTTCTATTAGCGGGAAGAATTGATTTCAGAATTTGGCTAATGTTGAACGATCTATAGTGCGTATATTAGTGATAGTGTGGCCTAAGAATTACGAGCACAATCAATGATAGAAAAATAAGCGTATATGTGCCTAAGTCCTACGCCACTCAAGTCGGGTCCCAACCACACATAAGGGGTTGAAACAGACCCGACACACCACAGAAAAAGTTCAGTCTAAATTATTACAAGGGTTCAAAGAGAGGGACCCTGAGAATATTGCAGAGAATTAAATCTATACTAACTCTCTCTCACAAAATTAAAATTCAGTCTTCATCGCAGATCCTTGATTTAATATCAAAATCCAGCTCCCAGAAGTCTGCGAATAGAGAATTTGCGGTTAGTAGCAGAAGTAAGAGAGAAATGCAAAATAAAATGCAGGCAAAAAAATTACACAAAAATTAATCTTACAAAAATTAATCACAAAAAATGATTTAAAACCCTAAAAATCGTCGTTCTCCGGCAACGGCGCCATTTGATGAGTGCGAAATCTACCTCTTTAATAGTCGATAATTGTAGTATAGGAGGCGGATTTCGGTCGTCAAAATACCACAAGCTTTTAATGTTGTGGAGTATTTTTACTTGGCAAGTCTACCAAGGTCGAACACAGGGAACAGAGATTTTTAGTTGTGTGGTCTTGAATCAATTTAAATAATCAATCAATGTTCGATTAATTTCTGTTTGAAAAATATACAGTGCAATGATGAAGGTGATGCAATATGGAGAAAGTTAAACAGAGAGAATGAAGCACCTGATCTGTGTTTTAGTGATGTTTAATCCAAATAAGATTAATACATAAATCCTCAAAATAAATCACAGATCAAAAAAATCAAAATGTAATTTGTCCAATTAAATCCAAGTTGCAAGGAGGGTAATGAATTATCCCGTAAGGACTCAATGTAATTCTCTCCTCAAAAGCACATTCAATCAAAGAAGTGATCAGGAAATTAATTAACTTCTTTCTCGATTTAGCCCCCTGCACAAATTAATTTATTGGGAATAATCCACAAAGATGTCAAGAGGTTGATCAAATTAAAATCCTCAACAGAACTCCTGCAAAAGATATCATTAAATTCTCAATCGTAAATATGTCAAAATAAGCCTACATATGTCAACAGAAATCCTCAAATAATACTTATCAAAGAACAATCTCAGATCTCTCCACAATTTATGCAAAGAGAAAGAGCATGAAATTAGCTTCGAAATGACATATTATACGCTAAAATCGGAGTCCGTATGACAAAGATATGATAAAATGAAGTTTCAGGGACTAAGATGTAATTAAAATAAAGTTTTCTTTTCAAAAAAGGTCCCTGGAGGGGCTTATCTGTAATTTTAAAAAGTTGGAGGGGTTCCTGCGTAATTTACCCCAGGCGGAGGTATTTTTGCAATTTCTGAAAGTTGCAGGGGGGTCTTTGCAATTTGCCCACAACGCACGTGCAGAGCACGTGCGCCAGGAGCTTCAGGTGACGGAGTAGCTGGCTCGGGTGGCCGAGCCTGTGGTTCGGTAACGAGGCGGAGGCCCGGGTAACGGAGCTCAGGCTCGGATGGCAAGGCCGAGGCTCGGGTGTCCGAACCAGAGGCTCGGTGGGTGGCTCGGGAAGCCCACGTGGTGGCCTGAAGGCCGTCAGATCAAGGGACTCATCCCTAGATCCAACGGTCGCTGTAGAGGCGACGGTGGTTCGGGCGGGGCGGCCGAAGCGCGCCGCGCGAGGCGCTGGCGAAGGTGGTGCCGCCCCTCGGCCGACCCGCGGCGTGAGGGCGGAGGGCGCTGGCGTTCGGCTGCTGGGGCTCGGCGGACGATGGGGCTCAGCCGCCGTGGCAGGCGGGGACGGCGAACGACGCGAGGCGGAGGGGCGGAGCCCGGCGAGCTCGAAGGGGGGTGTACCTGCAAAGTTAGAAGCAAAAAAAATGGCGGAGCCGGATAGGTGGAAGTCGAGGTCCTAGCATGGTCGATGACGGCGATGGGTGAGCGGGGATGATGACGGAAAGGGGGTGGAGTTCCAACCTTTGCGAGGCCGGAGGTGTGGAGTGGGATCGGAGGAAGAGGAGGAGATTGGGCTGGAACTTGCCTGAAGAGAAGTCGTAGGGGAGATCTCCAGGTGAAGCTCGGTAGCTCGTCACGCGGGGAAGCAGCAGAGGACGAAGCTTGGCCGCTGGATCACGCCGGTGGGGCTGCTGTCACCAACCATCAGGGAATTGGTGGATACCGGAGAGGAGGCTGGTGGCAGTGGTTTTATAGAAGATGGTGGTCGAGCGTTACGAGAGGGGGAGGGGAACAACCGGTCATTGATGGAGGAGGTGCGTAACGACCGGAGGTGAGGAGGAGGGACGACGGGGGTTGTGGAGGAGGGGGGCGTTTTGGGTAACGGCTGGAGGTCGAAGGAGAGGGGGTCCGCACGTGCTACGCACGTGCGTGCGGAAGGGGCAGGCGGCACGTGCGTGGCACGTGCACGAGGAGAGAGGGAGATGGGGGTGCCACGTGGCACGCCCAGGGGCTGCCACGTGGCACCCCAAAAAAATTTCAAAAATTAAAGATGAATTAAATTAGAAAAGAAATAGTAGGAGACCTTGGATCGAAAAATTTCCTTCACAAAAGTTGCTCGTCTCGACGAGATCTACAACTTTCATGAAGGACTCGGGAGCAAAAGAGGTCACTTGTGAGAAGTGGTATTTTTGGTGGCTTTCCATGTGTATAGAAAACCGATTTTTTGGAGTTTTGTAATTTTTTTGGTGGTTTTAGAGAGGATAAAAATTATAGAAAAAAATACGATAAAATATAAGAAAATTAATTACACACTAATCTATTTTTTTTGGATTTTTAATAAATAAGAAAATAAGAAAATAAATTAGAAGTGAGAAACGCACAACTTTTGTA
Organism: Ottelia alismoides; assembly: GCA_037367405.1. Taxonomy (NCBI): domain Eukaryota; kingdom Viridiplantae; phylum Streptophyta; class Magnoliopsida; order Alismatales; family Hydrocharitaceae; genus Ottelia; species Ottelia alismoides. The sequence goes on from JAZKJV010001112.1 coordinate 270,211, forward strand.
CAGACCGACAACGGACACTTGGACTTGGTCAGTTTCTTTGATCTCAATTTTGATCTGGATTTGGATTTTTACGTTGCTTAATAAAACTTTCATCAAAGAACACAAATGAAGAAGAAATAAAATTAAAAGAGTTAATTAAGGACCTAAAAGCTGAGGTCAAAAACAGCAAAAAGTCAAAATGCGCAAAAGAGGCCCAAAACCCAACTTTCACATATGAGCTCCGAATTTTATGAAATTGGTCTTGTTTTGAAGGTATTTGAAAATGGAGTACTTTAAAAATGAGTAGACCAAAATCGGACACTCTATGAGGGAGATATGCTCGTTTTAGTCCGTTAGATGTGAAATTTGACTTTGGGATTATTTGACACTTATTGGGGTTAGTAATTTTTTTGTATTTTTTATTTAATAAGGTTAGTAATATCTACACAATGGAGGTAGTTTTGGGTTAATCGAAGTTAGGATGAATTAACTAAAAATATGAGAAGTTAGCGGCTTTTTGGGCTAATTTACACTGGGGATTTTAAATGCAATTATGCATGATGAAATGCAGATATTATTCACACATGTATGAATGCTAATAATGCTCTATTAATGATTAATTACAAGTGGATGATGGGGGACAGAGCCTAAATGACCAATTTTAGCATGATGAATACGAGATTCATCAGTCTCCTGGAGTATCAGAAGATCTGATATCCAAGAATCGTCAACTGAAAACTCCGGGGCTGACTCGAACTCTAGCTGGAAGACCAACGGGAACTTGAATAGACTCTGGGTCAGAACCTCCACTGTAGCAGTCATCTCCTCTGTACTCTGTGGTGCTGCAGAATCCAAGTCCTCGATCGGGTGTGTAGAAGCTGTATCCTCATGTAGTGCGACACACCCCACTGGTACTGCAACATCCGCATGTGTTGTCCCGACTACAGCATCTCGTGAATATTGTCTCTGTAAAAGTAACCTCGAGATGGCATCCAGTAAGTCAATGTCGGAACTACGGTATGAACCGCCACATGAGGTAATCACCAGTGCTATCTGATCCGCGGTCATCCCCCGCATGGAGATTTCTATAAGGTCTGTCAGTGAAAGTCTGTGGTCAGGAAATATCCTCAAAAGGTCAAGAAACCTCAGCCATGCCTCATACAGTGGCTCCTGGGGGTCTACTGAATAATCCACAATCAAAGACCGCATCATATCTGCTCTACACTGGAGATAATATCTGTGTAGAAACTCTCGGCGTAGCTCTCCCCACGTAGCCAATCTCCTCCCCAAACGTCTGCGCCATCTCATGGCTCTATCCTGATGTGTGAATGGGAAGGTTTTCAGCATCAGCTCCTTGCAGTGATATCTGAATAAATCTGTGTCCTGCAGAACTCCTCGAACTCGGACAGGTGAAGATAGGGCTCCTCGTGTACCTCCCCTGAGAATGTCGGCAGTCTCTGAATAAACTCCAAATCCAGAATGAATGGTCCTAATGTAGAAGCTGACTCAGCTCCCTGTCCTGTCTGCTCATCCATCATGCTGGCATAGAAGGCATCTAATACTCGCATCTGCTCTCTATGATCACGTACGGAGTGCACTCTCAACTCAGCAATGGCATCGTTCGGGGCTCGTATCTGCTCAATCTGATCTCCGCGGACGTCTAGCGCAGCATGCCCATAAGAATAAAAGGGATGGGAGGGAGGGAACGGGAGGTTGGTCGGGGATCTGACCTCTCTCGAAGGTGGACTGGACTGATGGTCAGAGGATGGAGAAGCCGTAAGAGTCGGCAAGAAGTGAGGGGGTCCATCATCCAGGGATACAGAAGGGAAAGAGAAAAGTGAAGGGAGGGTGGGAGGGAGAAAATTGACTGGAGGGTAGGCAGAGGAGAAGATAGATGGGAAGTCGGAAGGGATATGGAAACACATAAGATGAGAAAGCAAACCCCCGATTCACCTACTCAACACCGAGCTGAAGACCGTAAAGGTTCGGTCAATTTTCTTGTCAATTTTATTTAGGTGATCAAGTCATTCTTTCAGAGCGATTACGTGAGCTGATAGGAATCCATTACTCTTAACAGACTGTCCCGAATAAAAGGCCGGTAGATTGTCAAGAAATCGGATATGGCTCTAGCCTAGGATGCGGGTAACTCTCTCACTCATCCAAACCAAACAAGGAGGGGGTTACTCTCTCCAAGACAGTTTTTAAAGTGAGGTGTCTTTTAGGGTCAAGTGTGATTAGCAGTCCCGATTTTATTGTTTTTATTTTTAGGTATTTTTTCAAGCAAACAATGTATAACGAATTTTCCATTTTCCTTTTTATTCCTAAATCCAGAAAGCAGGGGAAGGAAGACGGAAAAGCTGATGCGCGAGGAAATCAATGATGCATGCACGAGATAGAAGGCATACCTTGCTCTAGCAGTCTACATGCAATTATGATCCGTGCATAAATTAAAACTAATCTATATGGATGCAAAGACGAGAACCATCCTAAACAAAAGCTCCTATTATCGTGAAGCACGGGTTTATTCATCTAAGTCCAAGCGTGATCTATAGGAACAGATATTCTTATTAGGGCTTTGTACCTAATGCTACCTAGCTCAACAAAATAAGAACCTAGATCTTGGGGCTCAAGCACAGAAATCCACGTGAAATCAAAGAAAAGAAAAGCGAGAAAACCAAAACAACGGTGGGGTACCCCGAGCACACCGGTGCTCGGCGAAACAGACCCCGAAAAGTCCACAAGTCTGAGAGTTCTGTCCCTGTATTATTACAGCAATCAAATAGTCTGCAGAGAAAGTAAAGCTAATCTAAGCTAAACTACAGCTATCTACGGCTCCCGCACTCCTGCTCGCCTCCTTGCACTCTCCTGCGATTCTGTAGAGAAGAGAGCCACCTCCAGCTTCCGCGGTTGCTTCGGCTTTCCGAAGAAAGCCGCCACGGTCCCCGGGCCCTCGCAACAAATCAAACAAGAGTGCCAGATACAATTATTATAATAATGCAAAGGAATATAAAATAAGAGAAAAGAAAATATATGCAAAATTGGAAACAAAATAAAAACAAACAAAAACAAAATAAAAGAAAATAAAAAGAAAACAAAAGAAGATAAAAAGTCGCGAAAGAAAGAAAAGTCGCGGGAAAAGCCGCGAAACTGAAAACTGAAAAAATGAAAATAAAAGACTACTAAGTCATGCTCCCCAGCAACGATGCCATTCTGATGAGCCAAAAAAATCCCACAAAATCCGGGTAAGGATAAAATCAATCAAGGGTCGTTGAGACCCGGATCTCGCGGCTCGGACTCAACAAGAAAAATAGACCACCAAAATAAATAAAACTATCGAAAATCCGAAGAACGGTCTCGCTATTTATTTAACCTGGTATAGCGGCCAGGGTCGAATTCAAGGAGCACGGGTTGTCCTGGAAGGCCTACGAAGTAGTCAGAAATAAAATAAAGAAAAGAAAATGATTTTTTGGTGGATTTTATGAATTTTTAAATTTTTTATGATTTTTAGTTATGAAGGAAATATAAAAAGAAGATAAAAAGCACATAATCAACAATTTATTAATCACTCCAAAACAACTCAGAAAATTCAAATAAAATTATTTTTGTATTTTTTTGAATTTTTAAGTGTTTTTGGTAATTTTTTTTAGAATTTTATAATTTTTATTTGATTTTATAAAAATCGAAAAAGGCAAAAACAGTAAACTAATGTGCAGCAAGATTTGAAAGGTTAATTAAAAATATCTAATTAGCCTCTAAAAATTTGAAGGTAATTTTTATGAAAAATAGAAATAAAACTAAACTACAGAAACCAAAATTGCATTTTTTTTATTTTTTTAGAATTTTTAATAATTTTTATAAGGTTTTAGGGTTTTATTTTTTTAGGTTTTATAAATCCAAACAAGACCAAAATTGGTCTGAAACAAGAAAATACTCAAACAAACAGTACCTATTTTTTGTAATTTTTAGATGAGTTTTTATATTTTTAGTTGATTTTATAAACCAAACATTAGCAAAAATAAGGGGTTTTGATTTTTTAAAAATAAAAAACAACAATAAAAATGTCCCAAAAAATTTATGAAATATTTACACAGTGGCAGGAGCCACATGTCCAAATTTCACAAGATTTGGATTTTATTTGGTATTTTATTCAACTATTGAAAAGGGCACAACACACAAGAACCAAAGTACAAAGAAAATAAATTTCATGGCCAAACAATAACATGCGTAAATACCATAGGGCCAAAGTTGCAAAATGTCCAGAAACACACAAGACACGTATGTGATTTACACTCACAGGAACTAAGACGTCATTCCTATTTATAAAAGTGTAAACAGTAACAGCTCAGAACTATAGGATAAATAATGCAAAAGTTCCACAGATCACGTGTCGATGCACGTGTACCACATACACAGGGACTAATTCGTAAATAAAGTAAATAAAAGATCCTATATGCAATTTACCCAGAATAAAAACAACTAGATAAAATATTTACAGGACTAAACTATAAATGCAAAAAAACAGGGGCCTAAGCGATATTACCCCATTATTACGATCCACGGCTGAAGGGGGGTCCACGTGTACGATCTGACGGTGGAGAACGGACGGGTATCCCTTCGATGATTGACGCTCCAGATGAGATCATGAGCTTGATCCAACGGCTGCAAGCTCCCCAAGCACGAACAGTGGCGATTAAAACTAGTGCGGGGTCTCTATCCAACGGTGGAGGAAGGTCCTCGAAGAACAAGTCGCCGACGACTTTTGCCGGGCCTATGCGCGCGATCAGGACCTCTCCCGATGCTTCTTTGAGAGGGGACACGAAGCCCGAAGTTGTCTGCAGCTCGTAGTGTGCTCCGATGAGGCCGGGAGGACCTGGAGTGTCCCCGGCGACGCCGAGCACCTGAAGCTCCTGTCCTGAGTGGATGAGCCTCCAGATGAGGCTCTCAAACCTTGATACCTGCACAGGGAGCAAGAGGGGTCGATGGCAAACTGCCTCGACCCGTTAGAGCGTGAAGGGGGTGAAGGATGGGGCGAGGCGTGACTCTCCGACGAGGTAGAGGCGGAGGAGAGTCGCTACCCTATTCCGGGGCAAACCAGGGGGAATGGCTGGGTGGAGAAGATGGAGAGGGGTTTGGCGAAGGTGAAGGAATGGTCGAGAGGTGTGGGTGAACGGAACAGTGTGGATTTGTAATATCCGGGAATTCGCGTAAAACCGCACTCGTCCGATTTTGGGTCTAATGAACCCAAAAACGTTGTCGGTCAATACTAAACAACCTAAAACGACCAATTGATCATGAATCAAAAGTTGTTCGGGCGAAATCGACCGAAAATCGATCGCATCGGAATGCGTGCCGCGAAAAAGCCGCGACACAAATTCGGAAACCGCAAAACGAACCGAGACCATCATTAGATCCGATTCGACGATACAAGACCAACGGAATCGACCGTTCGTCAATCGGAGGTCGTTTGATATTTTTACATCACAAAATTTAACCTTAAACAAAAACCGTATCCGAAAATTTCGGGGGTTCAAAACCCAACCGAAAGTATATCAATATTATACTCATTTTGATCGTCATTTTGAGACGGTCAAATCAAGACGTTGCGTATCGAAATCCAACATTCGAGGATTGTATACGGTCCATTTAAATTATGACAACTAAAGAGTCTTTTGTAAAAATAAATAAAATATTATTACACAGTACAACAGTACTGTACAGTCCAAACCTCCCACGTATAGTCCTTTTTGCCGACAAATGGCAACACAGGATTTTCTAGGTGTCACCCTTTTAATCCCCCTCTCTTCTATATAAATAGACCCCAAGAAAACCCTTTCTTCCCCATTTCTTTCCCAACGAGAGCCTTCAGCCCTTCCTTCTAGCCACTACTGCTTCAGTTAAGCTCCAATTCTGCTGATCTCTTGAAGCCCTTGAGGTTGGTCAGGCTACTATTGTCTTCTTCCTCAGCTGCAGCTGGAACTACTCCCCTGGAAAGCCCCAAATTGCAGCTTCCTGTTGCTGTCCAGCAACTGCTGGAACCTCCAGAGCTCTTCATTTTCTTCTGCTGCACCATTGGAGATGATGTTTCTCTGCTCCAAATCAGTCCCTTGCTGAATGCAACCATTCTAGCTGCTGGATCCTTCATTTCAGACTCCTGCATGCTGTTTTAATTCTCAAAATTTAGGGATTTTAAGGTACATTTCCATTCCAACCTTCTATTGCTGCCATGCATGTTGCCCTGCATATAATTCAAAGCTTCAATTTTACATTTCTTATCTATTCTAATTTCTACCATGCATGTATATTAAAATCCCAAATTTCTGACCTAAGGTACGATTCAGCATCATTTATCTTAGATGTATGATATAATTATGTAATATAAATGCATTACATAATCCATGTCAAGTGTTTCCTCGAATACCACTAATCTTACAACTTAAATTGTCATATCTGATTATGATCTGGAGAACGGTTATCAAGAGTGTATATTTATGACACTATTGGATGTCTCTGTAAACTATAAAATTTTTATCAAAAAAAAGGGGAATGATTTAAGCTATGCTTTTAATCATTAATTCATAATGTAGGATAAACATAATTTCATATATAACAAAGATTAAATTAATGATGTCTACCCATAATTGTTCCATCATGTTAGTAAAGTTTCTTAAGTTAAAAAGTACGTAAGATTTATTTTATTTAGATCTGTTTCCTGCTCCTATATCTATAAAGAAATAAATATATAGATTTATGGTTACATTATGAGTAATATCATGTAAGCATGTTGGTTGTTGAAATCTACATGCATTATTTTCATGGATCTTGAGCAAGGTTCGTTTGATTAAAACATCAAGCACAAAGAAATGTAGGTGAATTTTATACAGAGAAGCTCTTACCAAGATCACCTGCTCCTGGAATTGAGATTGAGGGTACAACTCCTGTATAGTCATGTGCAACCTCTTTACTATTTTTCTTGTACATTGAAAGTTGTTCCCAGACTATACTCATAGATACTGAGATCTGTCAGGAATAGAGGACTATTACTCATGAATCGTCAAGGGGAAGGGAAAGGTGTCAAGGTTTCGAGGAATACAAATTGGTTGTGATATCCCCATAATTATCGTCGAGGATTTAGGATGGGCGTAGTCCATCAATCGAGATACTTTGTTGTTGATGTTTCGAAACTCTTGACCTCCCAAATTTGAAGCAACACGATGAGAATTTCCTTTATTTCAGTAATGTCGTCATTTATGGTTCCTTTCTCTAAGTAGATCACCTTTGTCAATAACACATTAATGCCTAACATCTAGGTTGAGGTAGATGTGTATTAATTTATGATAATCATCATTTAGATTTTTGTACAAGATTTTTATCAACCTCCAATTTAGACTCCTTCTTGATCTCTCTTACCAGATTTTAATCATGGAACAGTACCAATCGTATTTGAAATAAGAGAAAATATTGGGAAGTTGTGATTAAGAGAAATTGTTGAGAATTGTGATCAAATGATAATATTGAAAATATTATAACAAATAATCATGTCGGTCATGGTGACCTTACCCATGTCCGTACGAGGGCGCGGTGACCCTCAACTGGGCAGAGGAAAGGAAGCCCAGTTAGGGCAGTGGCCGCCAAGTGCGCGGGTCTAGGATCCCAGTCTTTTACACGGTTTTACGCGAGCTCGCAGTGTTTTTACGCCCTCGTTGGGATCCCGATTTTAGACCATTCCGCTGACCCTGTCTTTTAGGATACCCAGGCGGGGGATCCTTGGTTTTCAGTTTTTACGTACGAGCTCGTCCGCCCATACTAGTCGGGCAGTTTTCTAGAGCGACTTTTATAGGGAGTCTCTCTCACCCATCTCAGTGGCGTAGTTGGGGAGTAGACCTATCCCTCTATTGGACCGTGCTTCCAATTAGAGGGCGAGACGGAAGAGCCATTTGCAGGCTTCTTCACCGCTTGAGTTACTTCGCCAAACAGACTTGGCGATTCTATATCTAGATCATCCATATCTATATCTACAACATCAGGAGTTATATCTGAAACATTGAAGTTAAGAATTGGAGAAGTTATTATCAAAAGACTATTCTCGCTACCCAAGAATTTAAATAAATTAATAGATCTTTACAATCTTAACTTTTCCATTTTAACTCACCAACATGATCTCTGAAGCAATTGATATATATGCTCACACCAATATCCTCATGATTATTCAACTACAAATAAATAGGTAATATGGGGGAAATACCGGGTTCTGGGGGAAATCATTAGAAATGCATTACAAACAACTTGAAACCCTTTTTTACTTACGCAAGTAGATGTAGATTTTACTTATACCACCTTTCTACTTGCCTGCTTTTGCACATATTAAATGTCTAGTTATTTTTATAAGTTTTGGGAGGTACCAGCAATGGCTGACGCCTCTTCTTTCCTAATGTGTTTGGCAGGCAAACAGCCTGCGGTTTAGTAGCAGCTCAGTAGCTACATGCTTCCAGGAGACAGAGTATACACTAGACGATATGAATTACTTGTCTCAGTTTTTGTTCAGATGATGATGTAAATGCTATCTCTTTTGTATCACACTTTGGGATATATGTTGTAATGGAAGATCCTTGTACATGTTGTAACTTGATATGAATATTAATGAAAAGAAAATTTTGGTGCCATTGTCTCTTTTACTTTGTGGTTATGTTGTAGATGTGAATGTCATGTGGATAATTAGCCGCGCGAAAAATTTTCCCTGCTTTTCTACAACTTCTGCAATCAATGTGAATGAATTATTGCGAATTTTTTCGTAAACGGGTACCCGGATCCTGAGGGGTTCACAGTTTGGTATCAGAGCAGTGGTACCCCGATACGCACATTCGCAGTATTTCAATTCCGATCGCATTAAGTTCTCGAATAGCGACAGTCTTCCAACTTGTCGTGAGTTCGAGAAGGGAAATATGGCATTCATATTCAATAACCACAGATGTCACCAAGTTCATTAATTTTCATATTATATCCCAAAAAGAGAAAAACATTTATGATAAATATCTGTCTAAGGCATTCTTATGACTAATTATGGTTCTTATGCAGAGCCATGGCATCTCGACCAGGTCAGGATACTTCTGATCAGCTGGCACGCATACTGAGCGCACTTACTGATCTTCAGCAGCAGCAGGCTGCTATGAGAGGCCAGCAGGAGCAGATATTGGCCCAGCAGACCGAGATTACCGACAGGCAGGGATTACTTTATCAGATACACAGAGCTGTCACGACATACACGAGCGGCTGGCGCATTTCCAGAGGAGAATCTGGAAAAGTTCATTGGCGGCATGCGAGAGGAGGTGCAGGAGAAGCTGGCAGGATTACACATCACTTCTATCTCCGAGGCTACCGATGCCGCGGAGAAGTTCGAGGACATCAGGGGGAGACGTTTCGGGAGCTCGTCTGGAGAAGCACCTAGACCGCGACGATCTTTTGGACCGATACGTCGACCGTTTCAGCAGCAGAGGTCAGACAGACGATTCCGACCTACAGGTTCGACATTCTCTGGCAGTGCTCGCTCTTCTCCATCGACTACTCTAGGAGGAGCACTTGTCGGACGTGACACAGATTCCGCTCAACCATCTGGGTCGCAACGAGTAGACCGACCACCAGCCGGACCAGCTCGGAGCACAGGCACAACTACTCCACCTACCAGGCCAGTCAGATGCTATCGATGTCATGAGTGGGGACATTACCGAGCACAGTGCCCACAGGCTTCTAGCGAGCCTCAGCCACAACCTTCACAGTCTCAGCCTCAGGCACATCATTCAGGGAGTTTCCGTGGCAGGAGCTCCAACTTCAAGCGACCGCAGCAGCGACAGACGCAGAGTATGGCAGGATCTAGTGCTGCATCAGCCAGGCAGGGATAGTTACATGTCGTTACTGAGGAGCAGGCACGTTCAGCGGCTACTGTGATGAAAGGTATGGTCTCAGTCTTGGGCCGACCTTTCCATGTCTTATTTGATTCTGGTGCGACACACTCTTTTCTTGCTTCGAGGCTACTTGCTTCTTTAGGTAGAGTCGCAGAGACTCTCTCTTCTCCATATCATATCCGAGGGCCAGGGGGCCAGTTATTCATTATTTCACTGATAGTCAGGCACTTCCCCGTACTGATTGGAGGTCACGAGATGATCGCAGATTGTCTACTTCTGCAGCTTGATGAGTTCGACTTGATATTGGGCATGGATTGGTTATCCACTCATCATGCACTTGTTGATTGCTTTAGGAAGACGGTTGTCTTCAGGACTCCAGATCTACCCGAGTTCACTTTTGAGGGTACTACACATGACTCCACCATGGAGTACATTTCAGTATTGCGAGCTCAACGACTTGTTGATCAGGGTTGTGATACATATCTTGCATTTATTCGTGAAGTGTCCGATCAGGAGCCGATGACTCAGGACATCCGAGTAGTATCAGAATACCCTGACGTATTTCCTGATGAGCTACCAGGGCTACCTCCTGAGAGGGAGATCGAGTTCGAGATCACATTGTTGCCAGATACACAGCCGATCTCTATGGCACCATATCGCATGGCACCAGCCGAGTTGAGGGAGCTGAAGGTGCAGTTGCAGGAGTTGCTTGACTTGGGATTCGTGAGGCCGAGCACTTCACCTTGGGGTGCTCCGGTTTTATTTGTCAAGAAGAAGGATGGATCCATGAGACTATGCATCGATTACAGGCAGCTGAACAAGAGAACGGTGAAGAACCGTTACCCCTTGCCACGTATCGATGATTTATTCGATCAACTTCAGGGATCTTCGGTTTTCTCGAAGATCGATCTTCGCTCAGGCTACCATCAGCTGAGGATTCGCGAGTCGGACATTCCGAAGACAGCCTTCATGACTCGCTATGGACACTATGAGTTTGTGGTGATGCCGTTTGGGCTCACCAATGCACCTGCGGCTTTCATGGATATGATGAACCGTATCTTCCGTCCATACTTGGACAAGTTTGTAGTGGTGTTCATCGATGATGTGCTCATCTATTCACGGAATCAATGGGATCATGCGAATGATCTACGGACTGTCCTGGATACATTGCGGGAGCACAAACTATATGCCAAGTTGAGCAAGTGTGAGTTCTGGTTATCCCAGGTCTCATTTCTCGGGCATATCATTTCTGGAGCAGGCATTGCAGTTGATCCTGCGAAGATAGATGCAGTTATGTCTTGGGAACAACCCAAGACTGTCAAGCAGATTCGGAGCTTCCTTGGGCTAGCAGGTTATTACAGACGTTTCGTCAGCGGATTTTCACGTATTGTTCGCCCTCTTACACGGTTGACGCAGAAGGGAGTTCCATTCATTTGGGACGATTCATGTGAGCAGGACTTCCAGACATTGAAGGAGAGATTGACTACAGCGCCTATTCTTGCTCTTCCTTCAGGCACTCAGGACTATGCAGTATACACAGATGCATCTGGAGAAGGTCTAGGAGCAGTGTTGATGCAGAGAGGACATGTGATTGCTTACGCATCACGACAGTTGAGACCGCACGAGCGGAATTACCCCACACATGACTTGGAGTTGGCGGCAGTTGTCTTCGCCTTGAAGATCTGGCGCCACTATCTATATGGGGTGAACTTCGAGATTTTCATGGATCACAAGAGCCTAAAGTACATCTTTGATCAGAAGGAGTTGAACATGAGACAGCGCAGATGGCTCGAGCTGCTGAAGGATTATGATTACACGATCTCTTACCATCCCGGTAAGGGAAACGTGGTGGCTGATGCACTTAGCAGGAGAGCACATGCTGATGGTACGGCGAACTGGCTATATACATGGGATACGCTTGCTGCTTTGACCGATTGGCATCCTCAGGAGAGCGCATCCATTTCTACCGCCGTGCCTCCACGATACAACAGTCTTTGGGATCGTATTGTAGATGGACAGAAGACAGATCCTTGGATCCGAGATAGATACATGCGCGCCATCAAGGATGAAATTGATGATTTTGTCGTGACAGAGTCTATTTTATGGAAGGCAGGACGGGTCGTTGTACCCAATGACGAGCAGCTTCGCAGAGACATTTTGGACGAGGCACACAGTTCATGGTTATCTATCCATCCAGGTAGCACGAAGATGTACCGTGATCTGCGTCGACATTTCTGGTGGGATGGAATGAAGCGCGATGTGGCACTACATGTCAGCAGATGCATGACCTGTCAGATGGTCAAGGCCGAGCACAGGAGACCACCAGGATTACTGCAGTCTCTCCCCATTCCCGAATGGAAGTGAGAGAGCATTTCTATGGATTTTGTCACAGGTCTACCGAAGACGCCAGGAGGACATGATTCCATTTGGGTCGTTGTTGATAGGTTGAGCAAGTCAGCCCATTTCATACCTGTCAATACGACTTACACTCCATCCAGATTGGCCAAGCTCTATGTACAGAACATTATCAGGCTGCATGGAATACCACGAGAGGTGGTGTCTGACAGGGATTCAAGGTTTACATCACATTATTGGCATCAGTTCATGTCAGCACTACAGACAGAGCTGAAGATGAGTTCTGCATACCACCCGCAGACAGACGGGCAGAGTGAGCGCACCATTCAGACGCTTGAGGATCTACTTCGCGCATGCACTTTGGAGTGGAAAGGGTCCTGGAAGGACTATCTGCCGTTAGTGGAGTTCACGTACAACAACAACTATCACTCCAGTATTGGCATGGCACCATTCGAAGCCCTATACGGGCGGAGATGCCTCACACCTCGCAGTTGGCGTGAGGTAGGTGATCATGCTCTCTATTCCGTAGATCTCCTAGAGGAGACTGCGAGAGCTGTTGATCTTGTGAGACGGAGGCTTCTGACGGCACAGAGTCGCCAGAAGAGTTATGCAGACCGTCGGAGGAGAGACTTAGAGTTTCAGGTAATCTAATTACTTTCTCCTCATCCACTCAATTATGATATATATGTGTTCAACTTAATCTCATACTAATGACATTACTATAAATTATAGGTTGGAGATTGGGTATTTCTCCATGTATCTCCCATGAAGGGAGTGCAGAGATTCGGGGTTCGTGGCAAGTTGGCGCCGCGATATGTTGGACCGTTCGTGATTCTGGCTAGAGTGGGGAAGGTTGCTTACCGAGTAGCTCTTCCTCCACATCTTTCTGCTATTCACGATGTCTTCCATATATCCAACTTGAGGAAGTATGTCCACGACCCTCAACACATTATCAGTTACGAGAATCTCGATGTAGAGCCGGACCTGACTTATGAGGAGAAGCCAGTCCAGATACTTGACCGCGCTGAGAAGAAGCTTCACAACAAGGAGATTTCATTGGTCAAGGTTTTATGGAACCGACACAGCATCAAAGAGGCAACATGGGAGACCGAAGCCGACATACGGGAAAGATACCCACAGCTTTTCTGATGTAAGTATCAAAACAAGCAATTGTAATTGGATACATGATAAATATATGGCTTGTTTTCTCTTTGAGGTTTTTATGGGTTCCAAACCCTTTGAGGTTTTTATGACCATAAGAAATCAAACAAGATTTAACTCGAGTCTCGAGGATGAGACTCCCTTTGAGGTTTTTATAATTGTAATATCCGGGAATTTGCGTAAAACCGAACTCGTCCGATTTTGGGTCTAATGAACCCAAAAACATTGTCGGTCAATACTAAACAACCTAAAACGACCAATTGATCATGAATCAAAAGTTGTTCGGGCGAAATCGACCGAAAATCGATCGCATCGGAATGCGTGCCGCGAAAAAGACGCGACACAAATTCGGAAACCGCAAAATGAATCGAGACCGTCATTAGATCCGATTCGACGATACAAGACCAACGGAATCGACCGTTCGTCAATCGGAGGTCGTTTGATATTTTTAAATCACAAAATTTAACCTTAAACAAAAACCGTATCCGAAAATTTCGGGGGTTCAAAACCCAACCGAAAGTATATCAATATTATACTCATTTTGATCGTCATTTTGAGACGGTCAAATCAAGACGTTGCGTGTCGAAATCCGACATTCGAGGATTGTATACGGTCCATTTAAAGTATGACAACTAAAGAGTCTTTTGTAAAAATAAATAAAATATTATTACACAGTACAACAGTACTGTACAGTCCAAACCTCCCACGTATAGTCCTTTTTGCCTACAAATGGCAACAAAGGATTTTCTAGGTGTCACCCTTTTAATCCCCCTCTCTTCTATATAAATAGACCCCAAGAATACCCTTTCTTCCCCATTTCTTTCCCAACGAGAGCCTTCAGCCCTTCCTTCCAGCCACTACTGCTTCAGTTAAGCTCCAATTCTGCTGATCTCTTGAAGCCCTTGAGGTTGGTCAGGCTACTATTGTCTTCTTCCTCAGCTGCAGCTGGAACTACTCCCCTGGAAAGCCCCAAATTGCAGCTTCCTGTTGCTGTCCAGCAACTGCTGGAACCTCCAGAGCTCTTCATTTTCTTCTGCTGCACCATTGGAGATGATGTTTCTCTGCTCCAAATCAGTCCCTTGCTGAATGCAACCATTCTAGCTGCTGGATCCTTCATTTCAGACTCCTGCATGCTGTTTTAATTCTCAAAATTTAGGGATTTTAAGGTACATTTCCATTCCAACCTTCTATTGCTGCCATGCATGTTGCCCTGCATATAATTCAAAGCTTCAATTTTACATTTCTTATCTATTCTAATTTCTACCATGCATGTATATTCAAATCCCAAATTTCTGACCTAAGGTACGATTCAGCATCATTTATCTTAGATGTATGATATAATTATGTAATATAATGCATTACAGAATCCATGTCAAGTGTTTCCTCTAATACCACTAATCTTACAACTTAAATTGTCATATCTGATTATGATCTGGAGAACGGTTATCAAGAGTGTATATTTATAACACTATTGGATGTCTCTGTAAACTATAAAATTTTTATCAAAAAAAAGGGGAATGATTTAAGCTATGCTTTTAATCATTAATTCATAATGTAGGATAAACATAATTTCATATATAACAAAGATTAAATTAATGATGTCTACCCATAATTGTTCCATCATGTTAGTAAAGTTTCTTAAGTTAAAAAGTACGTAAGATTTATTTTATTTAGATCTGTTTCCTGCTCCTATATCTATAAAGAAATAAATATATAGATTTATGGTTACATTATGAGTAATATCATGTAAGCATGTTGGTTGTTGAAATCTACATGCATTATTTTCATGGATCTTGAGCAAGGTTCGTTTGAATTAAAACATCAAGCACAAAGAAATGTAGGTGAATTTTATACAGAGAAGCTCTTACCAAGATCACCTTCTCCTGGAATTGAGATTGAGGGTACAACTCCTGTATAGTCATGTGCAACCTCTTTACTATTTTTCTTGTACATTGAAAGTTGTTCCCAGACTATACTCATAGATACTGAGATCTGTCAGGAATAGAGGACTATTACTCATGAATCGTCAAGGGGAAGGGAAAGGTGTCAAGGTTTCGAGGAATACAAAGTGGTTGTGATATCCCCATAATTATCGTCGAGGATTTAGGATGGGCTTAGTCCATCAATCGAGATACTTTGTTGCTGATGTTTCGAAACTCTTGACCTCCCAAATTTGAAGCAACACGATGAGAATTTCCTTTATTTCAGTAATGTCGTCATTTATGGTTCCTTTCTCTAAGTAGATCACCTTTGTCAATAACACATGAATGCCTAGCATCTAGGTTGAGGTAGATGTGTATTAATTTATGATAATCATCATTTAGATTTTTGTACAAGATTTTTATCAACCTCCAATTTAGACTCTTTCTTGATCTCTCTTACCAGATTTTAATCATGGAACAGTACCAATCGTATTTGAAATAAGAGAAAATATTGGGAAGTTGTGATTAAGAGAAATTGTTGAGAATTGTGATCAAATAATAATATTGAGAATATTATAACAAATAATCATGCCGGTCATGGTGACCTTACCCATGTCCGTGCGAGGGCGCGGTGACCCTCAACTGGGCGGAGGAAAGGAAGCCCAGTTAGGGCAGTGGCCGCCAAGTACGCGGGTCTAGGATCCCAGTCTTTTACACGGTTTTACGCGAGCTCGCAGTGTTTTTACGCCCTCGTTGGGATCCCGATTTTAGACCATTCCGCTGACCCTGTCTTTTAGGATACCCTGGCGGGGGATCCTTGGTTTTCAGTTTTTACGTACGAGCTCGTCCGCCCGTACTAGTCGGGCAGTTTTCTAGAGTGACTTTTCTAGGGAGTCTCTCTCACCCGTCTCAGTGGCGTAGTTGGGGAGTAGACCTATCCCTCTATTGGACCGCGCTTCCAATTAGAGGGCGAGACGGAAGAGCCATTTGCAGGCTTCTTCACCGCTTGAGTTACTTCGCCAAACAGACTTGGCGATTCTATATCTAGATCGTCAGGAGTTATATCTGAAACATTGAAGTTAAGAATTGGAGAAGTTATGATCAAAAGACTATTCTCGCTACCCAAGAATTTAAATAAATTAATAGATCTTTACAATCTTAACTTTTCCATTTTTACTCACCAACATGATCTCTGAAGCAATTGATATATATGCTCACACCAATACCCTCATGATTATTCAACTACAAATAAATAGGTAATATGGGGGAAATGCCGGGTTCTGGGGGAAATCATTAGAAATGCATTACAAACAACTTTAAACCCCTTTTTACTTACGCAAGTAGATGTAGATTTTACTTATACCACCTTTCTACTTGCCTGCTTTTGCACATATTAAATGTCTAGTTATTTTTATAAGTTTTGGGAGGTACCAGCAATGGCTGACGCCTCTTCTTTCCTAATGTGTTTGGCAGGCAAACAGCCTGCGGTTTAGTAGCAGCTCAGTAGCTACATGCTTCCAGGAGACAGAGTATACACTAGACGGTATGAATTACTTATCTCAGTTTTTGTTCAGATGATGATGTAAATGCTATCTCTTTTGTATCACACTTTGGGATATATGTTGTAATGGAAGATCCGTGTACATGTTGTAACTTGATATGAATATTAATGAAAAGAAAATTTTGGTGCCATTGTCTCTTTTACTTTGTGGTTATGTTGTGGATGTGAATGCCTTGTGGATAATTAGCCGCGCGAAAAATTTTCCCTGCTTTTCTACAACTTCTACGATCAATGTGAATGAATTATTGCGAATTCTGTCGTAAACGGGTACCCGGATCCTGAGGGGTTCACAGGATTGGCCGTCGAAGGCCGGCGGCGCGAAATCGAAAAATCCAAAATCAGAAGAAACTTAAGAGAATCTAACCTAATGGGTGGCTGAGGTCGTCTGTGCTGGAGGTCGGGAACCTCCGGGGGTCGTCGCCTCGATGGTTCGATGGGTCCAGAGGCTCAGGCTCGCTTGGTGGTGGAGCACGACGGTGAAAACCGCCGGATCAGTGGTTCCTGGCTTCTCGTCCCTCTCTGCGACTCTCTCGCACGCAGCTATCACTCAGGTGAAGGAGAGGAGATCATCGGAGGCGAGGGGTAATGCCAAAGATGCCAAAAAGCGTGTGGCAGAGATGAGCTATATACATGACAAGGTCCGAGAAGGATGGAGATCGGGTGCGCACTCTGAGGAGCGGACCCCTAGGGATAGTATCGGGCGAGAATCGCGGGTCTGTCCTCGGTATCCGGAGCCTCACATCACTAGAAATGTTGGGCAGATCAATACGAGATAAATCGGAGAAGATCGACTCGTCACGCGGATCCGGGCGAAGTGGTCCGGGGGGGGGAGTTGACCGGGGGTCAACAATCCCTCGTGGACCAATGGGAAATATCCATTGGAAATTTATTTGGAAATTCAAAATAAAATAGAAAAAGGTGTTATTTCAAAATATTTACAAAATAAAAAATGTTTATTTATTTTCAAGGTATTTTTTAGTGATTTTTATTTATTTTTTGAAAAATAAATTATTGTATATACATAATATAATAATATATAGGTATAAAATACATATGTATTTTATACTTTTATTTTTATTATTTTATTATGTATAATTTTCCCAATTTTATATTTTATTTATTTACGTCATAAATTTTGGGATATAAAAAGATTTTTATTTGATTTTTATTAATTATTTACAAGGGTGAAATAAATAGGTGTTTTATTCTTATATACATGGTATATATACACATTGAGGAGAGAGAAATTATTTATTTTTATTTTTATTTTATTTTTCTCATTTTTATTTGATTTTTATAAATATATACAAATCAATAAAAACCCATTTTTATTTTTGTTTTATTTTTAATAAAATAAAATATATACATGAAGGAGTATGTACATGGTGAATGGCCCTATCTCTCTCTACTTGGGTTCTTTTGCGGCCAGGCCAATGCTTGGCCCTCTCTTGGGTTCTGGTCACTCGATATTTATTTTAAATATATCCTTCTTTTTCTTTGTTTCTTTATTCTTTTATTTTTGCACAAAAAACATGCTAATTATCAATATTTACACAATGCACACATTTTGATAATTTATTCCATTTACAACTATCTATATGGTGTTTTGCAAAGGTTTTTAGCTAAAATAAAAGAATAAAGAGTGATGAATGGGGATTCATCAGGTAGCGATGAGGAGTTTTTGAATGGTTGTCTTGATGCCTGGGAGTGAAGGTGAGGTGCAGTGAAGATGGTGCGAAGAAGGCGGATCTGAGGGCTACTAGAAGGGATCGTTATGGAGCGAAGAGAAGGTCGCTTGGTGGCGCGAAAATGGAAAGGAGGCGGCGATTGTAATGCCTGGAGGGGGAAGGTAACGGAGGCGACGATTGTAAGGCCTGTAGGGGAAAGGTAACGGAGGTAGGAGATGACTGGCGAGCCGTTGGATCTTGCTATCCAACAGCTTGGATGATGGTGCGATCGGAGGGTAGTGATCAGCTCATAGTCTGATCCTATGGTGGAGGGATGGGCGCTATAGAACGGCTTAGATGGATCTGGAGCTCCATCCTACGGTGGATATGAGGCAGTTGACGTGGCGCAAGGAGGAGCGTGGGATTTTGATGGAATCGGGTGGTTGTGGTTAAGGCGCAGATGAGCGGCGGTGATGCCATCTGATGGTGAGATCCAACGGTGGTGGGTGAAGCGGGAATGGAGTGTGGAGATGAAGGCGGGCTTGCGAAGATCGGATGACTGTAGAAGGTGCCGGGTGGCAAGAGAGGAGACGGGCCACGTGGGCGGCCCAGTGGGCACCACGTGGCCCAATCAGATAATTCAGGAATGAAAAATCAAGGAAAAATCAGAAAGAATTAGTTAGAGGTGGAATTAGGAAAAAGTCAAAACATGAAAGTTGTAGATCTCGATGAGATCTACAAGTTTCATGTTGGACAAAAAGCTAAAAGAGGTCATTTATATAAAAAGCAATTTTTGGGATATTTTTAAGGGGTTAAAAACACCGAGTTTTGGATTTTGAATTGTTTTTTTATTTTATGGTCTTTTTAAGGGTTAGTGATATTATAAACAATTGTTCGACTTGATTTTTTTGGGTTTTTGATAATAAAATAATTACAAATTAAATAATAGTTATTATATACAATACTTATATGCTAGTTATACACAATATAATACAATATAAAAATGAGGAATTATTGGTGAATTTCAGTGGTTTATTTAAGCTACAGGTTTAATTATTGATTTTTAGCATGATGAATTCAAGATTCATCAAGGTTAGCAGCATGGCTAGATAACAACAAGTTGTTTACACAAAATTCTAAGCATAACAAGTTTTGCATACGGAAGACTCTAATCGTAAGAACAAGAGTACAATTCTCCTATGAACCTTAGATATGTATGCAAAGTAATGCATATTAAACAAAACGATCATACAAAGCAAGGAGCATGTTCATAAGATTATCGCTGGATCTTCAAGAACTTATGAATGATGCACGTAATATAATGGTGCTCTATAACTTACTCACAGATAATGAAAATATTAGTGAATAGAAGTGAATTATACTCTTGAGAAGAATGTCCGAGTATAAGTAATGAGTGTATGAAATATTGAAAATCAAAGAAAATGGCTTTCCATTTAAAAGGCACTAAAATTTATTATTTAGAAAGTTACTAAACTAATTAGTGAAAGGATACGATGGTTAATAAAAGTAGACATTCTCATTTAATATGAGTACATACACTGAAAATTAGACAATAGAAAAATGAGTTAGTCAACTGAAGGATTAGTCGATTGAAAATGTCATCTTTTCGTTAACACATTAACGTGAATGTTGGAACACGAGTAATCAACTGGAATAAAGAACAAATGATGGAAAGATCGATTAATCAATCGGAAATCAAGGTTAGTAGACTGAATTTGTTAACGACAATAAAAGTTTGGCTTTAAAGTTTTAATTAGTTGACTGATTTCAAGGTTCCTAATATAAGAGTATGGATACCTGATCTCTTGAAGTTCTTTTACATATTATTAGAAAAACTACCGTTATTCCGACTCAAGATATAGAGTAAAACTTGATCTACTTAGCGTGAAGTCTTTGTTTTTGTTTTCTTCAATCTCCTTAGTATTTTGAGAACTATTTTTCTTCTTGAGCTTAAGCTTAAATTTCGTCTTCTTCTTTAAGGTCAAGCTTTCTTCGCTTAGTCTATTGTCTCCATGACTAAAGCTAATAAATCGGATTTGTTACCATCAAAATATGCATGATTATACAAGACTCGGGGCACGATCTAAAGATTAAGTGAAGAAAGTTGTTATATTGGCCTATAGCTAGATCGTGAAGTTCAAGGACAAAGTGAAGAAATCTCAAGCTTAAGGAAGAAGATAAAGTTTAAGCTTAAGTCGAAGCTGAAAATGAAGAATACTGCTTAAAAGACTAATGAGAGTCAAGTAAAAAAAGACAGTTTGACTGACAGACTCTAACAACGTGGGTTGTATAATAGTTCCCGCGTAATTATTAAGTTTATAAGGGTTAGAACAAAATTGCAAAAGATTTCAGGATTATCATGAAAAAAATCCTGAAGAGAAGAACTGTACTCAAATTATGGATGGCATCATCATGTGAATCATTACATAGAGCCTATCATGGTTTATTAATTAGTTTGTCATGGTGTGGAGCCACACAATCAGCTTCTTTTCTTTTTTAAACAAATACGTGTTAGGATTAAAGTCAAATTAGGATTAGGAATCCTAATAGGATTGAACTTCTAATCTTAATAATGGTTGAGTTGTATTTTATTTATAATCATAAATGGATTAAGAATATGTGGTTGTAATGGGTTATATATAGAGGGAGTGAGAGGCATTGCCTATATACCATTGCAAGAACATTGTAACCTCTAGAGAAAGGGGGTGAGAGAGAGAGAAGAAAGAGATGAGAGAGTGGGGGAATGGAGAGAGTTGTACTCGTTCTAATTTACAGTGATCTATCTCTCCGACCACCGTTATATCGGCTTGTTCTTTCTTTCTTGTGCTTCCGTGGTAGTGATTAATTGTGTATCTGCATCTGCATCTGCATTAGGTGATTCTTATCCCTCATCAGCCGATATCCGAAAGAAGATGATACCGCCGGATCGTGTCCCATCAATACATTGCAGTTGAACATATTAATACATTGCAGTAGAACATATCAATACTGCCCACTTTAAATTTTACTCAACTTACTGTCATCAAGATCTGTATTAAATGCTAAATAAAATGAAACTTCCCCAGTTATTTCACCTGGTAAATATATTAAAATAAAAAATGAGATGAAGAACCTCACGACATACAACGGCATCTCAAAGATCCCAACAGCAAGTCCTCTCCCAGTTTAACATGGAGAAAACAAACTGCATTTTTCTGGACTATCATCCTCGTTCCCTTTGCAAGCACATAACATAACCTAGTCCTGAGCTGCTGCCACCCCTAAAACTGGAGTGCTTGCGCTCCTCCGGGTGTCCCACTCTGGTCTCAGAAACCTGTGCGCAAGCCAGTCCTTTGTGGACGTTTTCTACGGGGGGAAGTGGCCCTCCTTGAGGCAGTCATAGTCGTAGCAGGTACGGGACCTTTGTGGGTCGATCCCTTCGGCTTGCACCGACACCGATGAGAATGTGGTGGAGAAGACGTGCTGGGACTACCCCACTGCTTGCAAGAGTTGGCCACACGGCAGGCGGAGCTCCGGTCAGGTCGCCATCTGGGCAGACGTAAGCAGGTGAAAATGACAGTCTTTCCGCTACTGGTAAAGGGAGTACTCTGTCCGAGGATGGGACCGGATGTGGGTCCCACTCTCTCTTCGGTGCATTCGTTAATGTCGACTGTCGTGAATCAGGTTAACATTTGAGGGGATTTTTTTTAAATAATTATTAAAAAAATCGTAATTAATTAAATAGACATGGAGAAAAAAATTAAAAAATAGGTATCGATCGGCACCTGAGGTGCCGATTTGGGGGCGCCCTCCAAATCGGCACCTGAGGTGCCGATTTGGGCGATACCCGTCGGCCTCCACTCCAAATCGACACCTCAGGTGCCGATTTGGGACAGGCGCCAACGGCTATCGCCCAAATCGGCACCTGAGGTGACGATTTGGGAGAGGGCCGTTGGAAATTTACCAACGGTCCCCTCCTCCCCTATTTGTTATATATACCCCCCCCATTCCATTCTTCTCACAATTTCCTCATCTCCTTCTTCATCATCTCCCCTTATTCATCCTCTCTTATTTCACTCATTCTGTTTTCTGAAGTGGGATTGCTTCTCTCGATCGACTAATCTTATTCAAGTAAGAATAAGATATTTTTTTGTAGATTTTGTTGTGCGTTTTTTGCAGGGTTTTATCAGTGAGGACGCTATATATATCGGATACCGGATTATATTATTATCATTTGGATAACATTTCTTGTAGAAGACACGCATCTTTCTGGTAATTTTACTCAGGATTTTTTTTAAATTTAACAAGTAATTAGATGTGCAAAATTGATACTTTGTTAAAACATATTTCAAAATAGTTCTTGTTTATTTTTAATGGTAAATCATTTGTCTATGAAGTAATCTAAAGATGTTGAAAAATAGTAATTGTAAATTTAATATGGTTTTTTTAATATCACTCACATTAGACATTTTATGAATAGATTTTTGTAATAGTTATTAAAAAATCGAAATTAATTAAGTAGGGGACAGTAGACATTTTATTAGGTGATTTTTGTAGTAATTATTAAAAAAATCGAAATTAATTAAGTAGGGGACAGTAGACATTTTATTATGAGATTTTTGTAATAATTATTAAAAAAAATCGAAATTAATTAAATAGGGGATATTAGACATTACATTAGCATTTCATTCATTTAGATTTAAAAGTGCACATATTCATGCTAAAATTACTGTCATTTAGATATGGAATCGAGTGCCGAGAGGGTCTCTATACAGCGCTGGCAGGACTCACTGTGGTGAGCACCGATGAGCCCCCAAGACCGGACTTTTGGATTCCATTTCTGAGTGATTAGTATATCGATTAAATTATCGATTGTTAAAGATAACATCCGACTGAAATGTTATTTAAACTAATTGTTACATCCGATTATTAAGTAATTGTTTTGTGTAATTAAACTAATTAAATCATTATTTTATTCGTATAGATGGCCTCCAACACCGCTCATGTCTTAATATATTGGGGAGGATCGATTGATGTCTCTGATGACCACGTAGATTATATTGGGGGCAAGAAACGGATGGTTACATTATCATGCCAATTAACATACATTGGCTTACTGTCTCGAGTCTCTGAAGTCACTGATCTCCCGCTCGACCAGTATATACTTACATTAACTTGTAAGTGGTTGTATGAGGGATCAACTTTCTTTGCAGTGCCGATTGACGATGATGAATCAACATTAGCAATGTTGAGTTCAATCGTCGATGTGAGATTTATCCATCTTTTTGTACAAGCTACTCCCTTTAATATGGGAAATATGCCGTCATCTTCGAGGTAAAATTATTCACATTCAAATTATAGGAAAATTTCACCATTTATATTTAAACTCACAAAGATTTAAATTAATCAGGCCAACAAATGAGACCATGTTTGAGGATATCGAAGGGTCATCACAAGTAAATGTAGAAGATGACTTAGTGACAGAAATATCTGAAGAAAATGAGGAGTCCGAAAATGACGAGCCAGAAAATGAGACTCAAACATTAGAAGAAAATGAGGAGTCTGAAAATGACGAGCCAGAAAATGAGACTCAAACATTAGAAGAAAATATTGGTGGTAATACTTGTCATGATTTTGGATATGGTTCGCTAGTTCTAGCTTTAGGTAATGAGGAAAGGGGGAACTCATATTCTGCTAATAACGATGATGCTGAAGAAGAACCGATGGAGGAATTTCCTCACGCTTTTTATCATGAAATTGCAGAAGCAGAAGATGTAGTATTTGTAGAGAGTCAATCAGAATCCACCGATGATTCCGGATTAAGTTATTGGTTAGGTAGGAGTTATAAGTCGAAAAGGGATCTACAATACGATTTACAGAAATGGAGCATGGAAAATCATGTGCAATGCAAACCCAAGGCGTCAAACAAGAATATTTTGACGGTTGTTTGTATTTATGATGATTGTGGGTGGCGTTTACATGCATCAGAAAGAAAATCGCGAGGAGATTGGTACGTTTCAGGATATAGGGGGAAGCACACATGCAGAAATCCTGTCCTTTTAGTAAAACATCGTGAATGCACTTCTATCTTTGTAGCGCAGTATATTTTATCTTCCTTTAAAGCAAAAGTTAGTATGACCCCAGGAGCGATAATGTACAAGATAAAGGACGAGTTGAAAACTGAAATCAACTACATGACAACTTGGAATGCTAGACGTCGTGCAATGGATATGGTTTATGGAAATGAGGTTGACTCATATCGTGATCTCCGGAGATTCATTCGTGCTTTAGAGACATAACCCTGGCACATATACGTGGTTCAAGACAGTAGAAGGCCAAAACGCCAGCACTATACATTTTCAGAGAGTGTTTGTAGCATTTGCAGCGTGTCGGAGAGCATTCAGATTTTGTCGACCTGTTTTGTCTATTGACGAAACACATCTATGCGGGAGATACGCCGGTCACATGTACGTAGCCACAGCAATTGACGCCAATAATGGTCTTTTTCCGTTGGCATTTGCCATTGCTGAAAAGAACGAGAATATTTCGACATGGGGCTGGTTTTTGAATTTATTGAAACAAATTATCGATCGTCGGGACATTTGTTTTATAAGTGATCGATTTCCTGGTTTAAAGAATGCTGTACGTGGTTTATTTCCACCGGAAGAGGGATTCACGCATCATCATTGCCTCAGACACATGCGTGCAAACATGCAGAGCCGATCATAGAAATCGTACAGTTCTAACTTGATTTTACGCTGCTGGACAAGAATCATGTCAGAACAAGTTCAACAGTATGATGCGTGAAATTTTCATTCTAGATAGGAGTGCTTTCGAGTGGATCGGATCTCAGGACAATGGCGATCAGAGATATTGGGCATTAAGTTTAGATGATGGACATCGTTATGGACATATGACAACCAATTTATCTGAAAGTTTTAACGGTGCCTTTAAAGAAGCACGTGGTTTGCCAATTATTTCTCTCATCCTAACAGTATTCATTAGAATAAATGGCTATTTCAATGATCGTCGTGAGGAGTCAGAAGGAATGACTACATATTTGACTAAGAAATATGAAGAGTTGTTAGATGAACAAACCAAGGAGGCAAGAGCATGTCACGTCGAAAGTTATTCGTTAACTCAGTTTCAAGTCCGCGATCGTGATGGATTTGCACATGAAGTCAATCTAAATGGCCGAGAAAGTGAGTGCATGTGCGGGTTTATGCAGATGAAACACTTCGTATGTCCACATGTTATTGCAGCAGCTTCAAATACTCGTACTCACGTAGATAACTACGATCTATGTTCGCAGTACTTCTCCAGCAATTATTACCGTCATGCATACAACTCCTACTTTCATCCCATACCTGATAGACGTTATTGGAGAGAAGAAGATGCTATTGTTATGTTACCTCCAAAAATGGGAAAGAGAAATGCCGGAAGACCTGTGCAGGGAAGAATTAGAAATGAAATGGACGAAATGGGCGTCCGACCGAAATTATGTAGAATATGCAAGCAACCAGGACATAATAGATTAAGTTGTCCACGCAGAATATAGGCACACTTGCATTTGTAAGGGTAATTTAATTTCATTTTTAATATATCATTTTCCTTACAATTTTATTGTTATTTTTTCATGACATTTGTAATTATTAATGTAGATGGCACAGATGGATAGGCTTCCTAGACCAGTAGATACCTCAGTATTATATATGCAGAATGACCATCGATCATCACAACCCACTAGTTCGGTAAGAGTACTTTTTTATAATTTTTAAATTTTACTAGTTCGGTAATAATGTTTCTTATTTTTTTATTCAATATATTTTACAGATTCGATTTGTAGAGCATAATGAGTTACTGAACTCCATTTCTGACAAGAAGAGTAGCGTAGTAGAACGATTAATAGAAGCGCCGGGTTTTTCATGTGTGGTGAACATAAGAAGAGTCCAAATGGATTCATCATTATTGACCAGCTTACTAGAGAGATGGAGACCTGAGACACACACATTTCACCTACGCTTAGGAGAGGCTACTATTACTCTTCAGGATATGGGATTAATCAGTGGTTTAAAAGTTGATGGTCTACCTGTAACTGGTCCGGATTCTCCGCCCGGTGGATGGGATGCAGAGTGCATGAGTTTGTTAGGAGTAGTACCCACTCGGATAAAGAGTGGAAAGGTGAAGCTGTCTTGGATACGCGGCGTCTTCTTTAAGACAGAACATCCGTTGCAAGGTATTGACGACGAACAACAAGCGACCCGTGTGATAAGAGCACTCATTTTTTATCATATAGGATGTAGTGTACTTGCAGACAGCAGCGGAGATATGGTGCCTCTAAGGTATGCGTTAATGATTGATGTATTACATTATTAATTGTTGTTGTATTCTTATGTTTGATTAATTTTTTAGGTACCTATTACACTTACGTGAACTGCAAGAATGTGCTCAACTGGCTTGGGGTGTTGCTGCTTTGGCGCATATGTATTCAGAACTCGATAGGGGTGCAAAGATCGGCACGTCTAGGATATATGGTTTCTTCTCAATTTTACAGGTATGTAGAGTACCCCTACATGTCTCAATTTGGTTTATTTGCATCTTCTAATATTTTTAATTACAGGTTTGGGCATGGGAGCATGTACATATTGGACGGTCGATAGTACGTGATGGTGCTCAGATAACTGGAGGTTCATTAGCGTTGAAGTGGATAGGAGTGTGCAGTTTTAAAGAGAACGTGCATACGGCAACATTAGCATTCTATCGTAACGAGCTCGATACACAAGAACCTCATCAGGTAAAAAAACTTTAATACTCATATTAAATTTAAATTATTGTAAACTACATTATCTAATTTTTTTTACTAAAATACAGATGATTTGGACATCATACGCTGAAGTTGAGATATCACAATAGCATCCTATCTGCAGAAGTAGGCAGCCTGTATGGATGAGTCGTGTTCCACTTATTTGTACGATCTTGTAGTGATGCACCTACCTGATTGTGTGATGCGACAATTTGAGATGCGCCAGCACCTTCCTGTTTCCGTGGAGAGGATAAACGCTATATCTAGACGTAACAAAATCCGAAGTGGAGACATCCTAAACTGGGCTACTATACATCGACAGTACGTGGATCGTTGGGCTGATAGGGAAGCCGCAGTTGTTCATGAGCACCCGGATTCCGATACCGATATTTATATGCAATGGTATTAGAATATAACAAGAAGATGGATCCAAACACAGATTCCTCCTCCTGTAGTAGCTTACCGACCACACGGACCAATGGAAAGACGTCTGGTATGTTTAAAAACTCTACTTATTCTACTGAGATTCAATTAAATTATTCTTAATACATTTGTAAATGGACTAGGTGGATACGATTGTACAAGGAAGAAACAGTATGGAACAACTTAGACGATCAACAGACTTACCTCCGACATGAGGACGACAGTCGAAAATACAATTAACATGTTCGATGAAACACTCAACATGTTCTCCTTGATGTATCCCTTCCATCAATATGAGCATCAACAATTCATGCCATCACAGGAGCATCATACTTCGGGAGCATCAGGTTTTGTGATTTTTTTCTTACAAATGTAAACTAATTTTTTATCTTAAAATCGTGAATTTATAAATTTCTATGTTGTAAATTGTACAGGAAGGGAGTACACGGAATATGGTGGGGAGGGGACGCAACCACCACCGATGTTTGCTAGTTCAGGTTTTAGTTATTTGTTTATGTATAGTCAACTCTTATCCATATATCGATTTTTAGACATATAAATACAGCTCCTCATAAAATATAGCAGGACTCGGTGAGCAGGCATTTTCCCAGGGTCAGACAATGGAGGAGTCAATATTTGACACCTCAGGAATGACGTCTGCGGGATATGGCAGGCAAGGGTACTCATCAGGTCATCAAGGACTCGCATCTCAATATGACCAAACTGGATTTGGAGCTTCAGGTATTAAAATGACTAAATTAAATAACTAAATTTTATCTTATGTATTATTTTCTAAAAGATGAATATCTAATTCTTGCAGGATATGGAGAAGCTTTTAGTCAATCGCAATTTGCAGGATCATCATTTGCTGGTCCTTCGAGTCAGGGATACAACGGACAGGAAGTTCCACCAATTCAACCAGGATTCGTATCTACAGGTAAAATTGTACTTAATTTATTACATTGCATTCTCCTCTTACTTATTAGGTAATTTATGTGACATATAATGTAATTAACATCTTTCAGGTATGAGCTATGTCGAGTATGGCTTTAGAGGGTCTCAAATCGGTGAAGCCGGATTTAGAGGTTCAGGTATAAATATATTATAGAATATACGAACTCATTTCAATACGTTATGTTTAAATTTTGTGATACTTATAACAATGAAAATGTCTCAATCTTGTAGGACCATCGCTTGTTGGACCTTCGAGTCAATTTGACTCTGGACCCTCTCAGCTTATACCGTCTACTCAATACAGTTCAGGAGATTTGCAGTCGCAGATATTTGATAGTGTTCGGCAAATAGAGGTAACTGATTTTGATAGACAGTTGTTTGGTATATCCACGATACCACAACAACGTCCGGAGCTGCCTCGAAGACCTTCTCCCGGAGTAAGGATCACTAAGCCTCCTCCATCAGAGCCGCCTCGCCATTCAACAAGTGTACGGACGTCAAGGAATCATGAATCACAAATAATCGAACCGCCACGGAAGTCGTCAGCTAGATCGCATCCTCCAGGGCACGTTCCAACGCATTCAGAACAAATGTCCAAGCAGGAGAAGAAGAAGAAGACAACACATGAGGAGACTCACAAAAAATTGGGAGATGGAGGGAAAGGAAACGACAAGGGAGGTGGTGCAGGAGGTGTAGGAGGAGGTCTGAAGGGATTTCTGAAGATATGGAAAGTTTAAGTTATTGTAAATTTTTTTCTTATTATTTGTAAACTCATATTTCTTCTCTTATGAATTTAATAAAATACTTGTGATTTTTTTAAATTAATTCATGTCAAGTTGTACCTTGTTGAGTTCACATATATCAATGGTAAATGATGTTGTTCACACTCTCAATTTCTTTATATTTACTACAATATTGTTGGCATGTCAATTATAAATATTCTAAGTATGTATCAATAATGAAGAATATACTAAAAAAATAGAGATATACTTAACATTTTACAATAACGTTATCGGGAAGAAGATGAGACCACGAAGCTCTACTGATAGATCAAAAATAGTGTGATGAAGGAAAATATTGATAGTTTATTAAATTTATTTTATATTTTAAATTTATTTACGTAATTCCTCAAATGTACTCAAATGAACATAAATATAATTGTAGAATAATATTTTGTAAAATTATTTACATAATTCCTCAAAATATTTTTAAATTATTCATATCTAATGAACATAATAATAATTTGTAATCTCCGGCAGTACTGAAATTGAATTACATTATTAACGGGTTGTGTTTTGTAAAATGCCCATCCCAAATCGGTACCTCAGGTGCCGATTTGGCGCCTCTGCCCAAATCGGCACCTCAGGTGCCGATTTGGAGGGGGCGCCCCAAATCGGCACCTCAGGTGCCGATAGATACCTATTTTTTTAATTTTTCCCTCCATGCTTATTTAATTAATTATGATTTTTTAAATAATTATTTAAAAAAATCCCAACATTTTAGCGTTTGGACATGTTTGGCAGAGAAATAGGGATAAAGAGGAAACCTCTATTTGTTTCTCCTTATTGTATATTTTTATGGATAAATTACAAAAAAAGACTGATTTTTTACATGAATTTCTAAATTAAGAACTGATCTTTAGTTTGTAACAAACAAGGGACCAAAGTATTACTTAGTTCCTAACGCCGTAAACGGGCAGCTCAATCTCTAATTTTCCTTGACGAAATTACCCCTAACTAGGATTTTACTTTTCACTTTCCTTGACAAAGCTGCCCTTGCTGATCTGCCTCACCCGCGTCTTCATCTTCACGAACTCGAGCTTGAGGTTGTCGTTCTCCAGACACAGACGCGTGATCGCGTGGTCGAGGGGAGGGGTGCTCGGGCGATGCGACGACAGGCCGGTGCCTCGCAACTGGAGAGGAGACCATGGGACGCTCATGGCCACGTCGTTGAGGCATTGCAGCTCGTAGAACATGACCTGCACCACCATCTGCACGGGGAGCCTCTCATTTTGCGCTGCGTGCACGCACGCTTCCCGCGACAGATGCTGGCAATCGATCACACCGCAGACATTCTTCCTCTCCGCTTCGCTCAGAAATTGATGCGCTACAAGTATATGATTTCACACAACAAGATTCAAGTGTTGATTTGTTAGTTCGACTTGTTAGAACTAAGACAAAGATCAGAACATACCTTGAGGTATAAATCAATTGCCATGTACATGCTATCTTCATCGATCTTTGCTTGCTCGGGGATCATCTCGATGAAGCCCACAAATTTCACGACGCTCAGGTTGCGATCGGAGGCGATCTCCGCAAGATAGCATTCCATGAGCTTCCCTTCCCACTCCATATCAGCTGGGGAAGACGCTGCAAGATCGTAAGCTTCCGCCCCTCCTCCTGCCTGATCAGCCACTTCGAGGTAATTCGCATGGATTCTCTGCACGGACTCTACGTCATAAAGCGGTGTCACCGGAGAAGGAGTATGAAGAAGGTGTCAGGAGATC
Organism: Ottelia alismoides; assembly: GCA_037367405.1. Classification (NCBI taxonomy): domain Eukaryota; kingdom Viridiplantae; phylum Streptophyta; class Magnoliopsida; order Alismatales; family Hydrocharitaceae; genus Ottelia; species Ottelia alismoides. The sequence goes on from JAZKJV010001112.1 coordinate 301,438, forward strand.
ATCCAACATGGCATGACCTAGTTGCAATTCGATCCTTCTCTCCAGTTCGAGCATGCAAGACACTATTGTTTCCAGATGGATTGCTGCTCTCAGTAGCATGGTTCGGAAGCTCGCAAACATCGTGTTCTTCTCCTTCGGTAAGATGCCGATGATTATCTCCAGGACGACTCGCTTCTCGTGCTCTTCCTGCGCCTCCAGCTTCTTCCGGCCCTTTCCAACTATGTCCTGCAAGAACAAAAATGTACCAAGGAGCTGAGATTTCGATGAGTAGTTTGTTTTCTGAATAGTTTGCTCACCAATCCCCTCAAATCCTTCTGAGCATAGAGCATCATTCTAAGAGCACTGTGCTTGAACCCCCTAGATTTCATTGCCATGATGACCCTCTGGAACACATCGATCATCGAGAATGTGAGATCTTCCACCCATCAATCTGCAAACGACCCACTATCGGCACCAGCGTTGTCCATCTTGCGCGGCAGCAACCAATACCGTGTGTCATCACTCACTATGCACGCGATTGTGTCGACGCATCTACCCGCCAATTTCACCCTCGCGACAAATTGAGGCCCGTGCTCTTCTACCGGTGTCGTCTCGGCTTCAAGGACACATGCTCCCTCGCGTATCGTGACCCGATGCTTCTTGCATCGAGCGTGGGGAGGACATTGATGCCGAAGCTGGAGTTCCTATGCTTGGTCAGGTTCATAAGGGACAAGGCATGGTCAGGTTCACAAGGGACAAGGCAGTTTGGATGTCGATCGAATTGGGGGAACTTAAATGTAAAACTCTGGTCGGGGGCAATTTCGTCCATTAAAGCCATGGATTGAGCCGCTCAATCACGGTGTTGGGGACTTAAATGTTAAGTAATATTTTGGTCCCCTATTTGTTACAAACTAAAGAACGATCCTCAATTTGGGAATCCATGTGAAGATTGGTACCTTTTTTTGTAATTTACCCTTCTTTTTTATCTACTCCCTTATTCCCCTTCTCATCTTTCATTATTCTTTTATCTACTAACTTACAAACATTCTTAATTATCCCTCATGTGCCAAAGCGAACGGAGAATAGTATATAGCTACCATTATTCCTCCTTAATTCCATTATTCCTATTCTTCCAACTAAATAGAAATAATATCTTATTCCACCTTATCCCTCATCCTTATTTCCTTATCGAGCATGCCCTTTTGGTAAAAAGGATATTCTCCTTGATATTTTTATTTGAATAAATCAATTGTAGGATATATACATAAACACAGATGCTAGTGTATGACCACAAACTTCATGGAAGAAATATGTCCATACTTCTTTGTTGCAATCAAGTCTATTCACTATCAAAACACCTGGATTGCTTTTAACCTGCAAATACATTGCCATAACCATAGTGTTAATGCCTTCAATATATAAAGCATTCTTCGTATCCCTTTCATTCGCTTCAAAAATTCGAATATAGATTTTCGAATCATTCAAAATTTGCCATCTTAAATAAAAAAAATATGAAGGTAATGTTCAAGATAGATTGAGCATGCTTTTGGACATGTATACTAAAATCTTCACGGAATTTTTTACAAGTCATGTCATTTCTCAGAGGAATCATATCCATCTTTTCTCTTATTATATACCTCCATGGTATCTAAAGAAATTGATTTTTTAAGTCAATCAATCCAAACACTCACAAAAAATGTATTACTTAAGTCGTACTTCATTAACAAATATATGGTGATATCTATGCCGCTCGGTAGGAAAGCATTGGTGAAGGAGGCATGTTGACTCTTGAGAAAGAGGCTAGAAAGAGAGGTGGCGATGCTGGAGGGAGGTGCCGTAGGGGTAGCAGACCAGTGGTGTTGGAGATGCTGGAGGGGAAAGGCGGCGGTATCGGAGGAGAGGCGACGCTAACAGTGGTGGAGGGGGGGCGCTGGCGGTGGTGGAGAATGGGGTTAGAGCCTGGAGAGGAAGTGTGGTCCGTGTGGCAGTGCAGGTGTTTGCCGAAGGGCGGAGGGGGCGGTGGTGAAGAAGGGCGCTTGAGGGGAGGTGCGCTATGGTCCGCACGATGCCAGTGCAGGTGGTTGTTGAAGGGCGGAGGGGGGCACGAGCAGTGGAGGTGGTGGAGAAGGGCGCTAGAGGGGAGGCACCGCGTGGTCCACGTGATGGCGGTGCAAGTGGTCATTGAAGGGCGAAGGGGGACAGTGGCAGTGGCGGAGAAGGCTGCTACGTTGCTGGAGGGGTTAGGGTTTTTGTGTGCGTCATGCGTGAGAGGAGAGAGGTACGGGTGTGTTGTGCGTGAGATAGGGAGAGGGGGTGCGTGAATGGGGTTCGACATTTGAGAGAATAGTCTTTTAAAATTATTTTATGAGTATTTTACAAAATCTACCATAAAATATTCATATTTATATAGAAGAGGTATGATTGTCGATAAATAAAAGGCAGTGTTGTATGTATGTATCGAATCAAATCAAAATTTTATCAAACAAATTCAAGCAAATTCAAATTCAATTCGTTTGGGAATCAAATCTACGATTCAAATTCATATTCGATTCAATTCTCCGAATTGAATTGTTTCGGAATTATTATCGAACGAATCATAACCGAATTCAAATGCTTCAATTCAATTAACAGCCCTACTTAAATGCATATTTTGCATAGAATCTTAGATTTGTTAGCGATTAGGTCTGCAATATATAAGTATAAGTTGGTAGAGCACCAATGCAACTGAAAAAATGTCAGTCATATAATGCATGGTTGGGTCTTCAATGAGGCAATGGAAGATCTGTTTGGGGATGGAGTTTTCGTCGCTGATGGTGACAAGTGGCACCGACAGAGAAAGCTTGCGAGCTTCGAGTTCTCCACAAAGAGGGCAGATCTTCTGCTGTACAACAGAGGACACGAAATCAGAAGTTTTGTGGACCTTTACCGTGCGAATAGCTCGATTAAGATCGAGCAGCTCAGAAGGGGCGGGTTTACAGCAGTCCTCTGTTGTACAACATAGGAACTGCTTTCCTCCATAAAAGTCTTGAGGGACTTCAGTACTGTTGTCTTCAAAAGAAATGATGCGAAACTCGCTCAGATGTTGTGGATAATGTTGAAATAATTGACATGCAAGTCTGCGCAAATTTTCTCTACTAAATATACTTGTAAATTGCACGTCTACTAGGTGGTAGTATAAGCAAGAGGCAAAATATAGAGAAATCGACTAAAAATAAATCAAAACAACTCTTTTTATATCATTGAATGTATAGTAGATCACGAGTCACTTCAATTTTCTTGTGATGACATAATGCATTGTTATCTACTCTATCTTAATATGCAACCATATATTAAATCAGGTAAAAGATTTACCATATTATATCTATATATGGCTATACTTGGACTTATAGTATAGAACTTTGGCCATCAATTAACTATGATACTTGTACAAGCACTCTCACGTCCCGAAACTTGAAACATGGAAAAACTTGTGGAAGTATTCTGAAACAATAAGCTTTTTTTCTAGTCCAGGAGCGAGACAAAAGATTCAATGATCCATTAATCATAATCATCAGTGTCATAAAAATAATAGAAGAATAAAGGAAATTAATCAATAAATAGACTCATAAAGTCTAAACTACATAATAAAATTAAATAGGTCTATCCATACAATGACTTAAGAGACTAGAAAATAGCAATGACTCTTCAATCCAGCTGACGACCAACACCTCACTTGCCGCTAAGTTGCAATATAGTAATCAATATTAGTGAAACGAATTTGACTAGGTATGCATTATTAAATTACGACACATGCCATAATTATCCATACACCTCGAATATTAAAAAATGAATACGATGATAATTTCATGTAATAAAGAATATATGTCAATAAAACAATGAACTATATCAAGAATTTTCACTTGTACATATTGTCGAGAGAATAACATTAACAATACAGCAGTTTTTTTTCTTGAATGATCATATATTTTGAGATCATTAATTAATATCTATTAATATAAATATCAATAGGAAAAATCATTACCATCTGCCGATACCGGACAACCCGAACTTAGATAGAAGCGACCTCGTTCTCATAAATTAAAATTTAAATAATAAAATATACCAATACGAGATCTCCTATCCAAACTCCAATACAATGGACATCACTACTGAGTCAACTACCGTAGGGGAAATTGTTTGGAGTAGTGCAGAATTGCCCGACTGCAACGATCAATTGGTTGAATTAACTGTCCGTGCGACACCCGGTCAGGTCAAAGTCTCCAATGAATCAACAATGAACAATGTCTGCTCACGCACAATAATGGTGTAAAAATCAATAATTAATTTTCAATAAAATATTCAAACATAAAATAACATAAACTAACATATATATAAAAAGACAACGATGTATTTATCTCTGTAGCATTTAACAACAAATCCGTAGATAGGCATTGTAGCTAAATATCAGAATAACACCTGATTACCGAGAGTTTTAACATAGAGATATAATCAAAGTATTTTAACGAGATAAAAAGCAATATTCCAATAGCTAATAAAATTCAATGTAGGTACAAATAACAACTGTATGTGACATAAATTAATGTACATACCTTGTTCAGAATTTTCAGATGAATAGATCCGTAAGGTTTTCCACCACCAAAAATCATCTATTTCCTAAACAAAGAAAATGTATCTTAATGCTCTGTCTTAAGTATATCTTATCTTACTACTTAGTTTCCAACCACCAAAGATTTTCTATGTTGAAGTTAGACCATCTTTTATTAAGTTTATCATTATTAATATTTTTTCATAGTGGGACATATGAATTTTGTTTAATCATATTGGATGATAATGGCATTATTAATAATTTTGAGTATGCACATATCCGTGTAGTATGAACCACCTCCCGTCCTTTGACAATACCACATTAATTACTAAATACAGTACAGCATAACAATAATGCCTAACAAATGTGCTAATATTTTCTCATGACTAGCATAATATGGTCTTTAAGAAAGCATAGTGTCCCAAGGTTTACGACCCTTAAAATATCAAAAATACGAATACTACACAAAATAGACTAGAGATTATTGTTCTTGTATTGGATACAAGAAAAAAATCAATTTGCATCTCAATTACCAAATCCATTTACGTGGAATATTTGTATTTCTCTTAATCTATGATACCTAAAGAATTCACAAAAATTGAAGAGAGAAAGTTTGGAAAGTAAAATGCCATGATTAAATAGTCCACTAGATTTTATAGGGGCAATGTATGAAGTTTGGTGTCAAATTTCTAATGGGAAAAAAATATATGCAGTGAGTTCGAGGACATGATACTCTACACATAACTCACACCTACAAAATCAACAGAGATTCTAATTAGATTGATAACTTTAATAAATAAATAATTTAAGACGCTAGTCACTAAACGGAGAATGACCACTTCAATGTTTTGAAAACATAATTAATCAAAATCTACAGTGTGTAATGTTAATCCTAAATGACAAGCATATCCTAATTTAAGCAAGGAACACGAAATAAATTTACCTATTAGACAGAAATCTCCTCCACAAAACAGATCGATGTGAATCCTCCTTCGGGTCTAATCATCGAAACCTTGCACGCGTAATGATGAATCTCGTATTCATCATGCTAAGAGTCAATAATTAAACCCCTGGCTTAAATAAACCACTAAAATTCGCCAATAATTCCTTATTATTATATTGTATATATTGTGTAAATTTAACCTGTAATTACTGTATTTAATTACCTTGTAATTATTTTCTCATAAAAAACTACTAAAAATTAGGTGGATTAATTGTCTATAAGTTCATAACCCCTTAAAAGACTAAAAAATACAAAAACATCTCAAAAACCAAAAAGTTGTGTTTTTAACCCATTAAAAATACACCCAAAAATACTTTTTTGTACAAATGACCTCTTTTGGTTTTTTTATCCAACATGAAACTTGTAGATCTCATTGAGATCTACAACTTTTATGTTTTGACTTTTTCCCTAACATTGCCTCTAACTATTTATTTTATATTTTTCTTTGATTTTTATTTTTTTTTGAATATTCTGGTGCAGCCACGTGGCGCTCTCTAGAGCCATCGCACGGCCGCACATTCTTCCGCCATTCGACCCCTCCTAGGCCATCTGATCCTCACCTCCCTCCTCAATCTTGGCCACACAATCCTGCTCCATCTCCAGTCATATGATCCTATTCTAGATCAGATCGCCACCCTTCGTTTCCGCTGCAACCACATCCATCAGATCCATCTCCTTCTTCATATCTGGACCACCCCCTCGCGCCTCGCTCCCAACCATTCAATTCTGTCACCATCCTACGCTCCTCCTCATGCCACGTCACCCAATCACCATCCACCGCTGGAACTCCCCCATCTCTCCATGACAACCGTTCATCCTTCGCCTGTTCACAACCGCCCATCAAATCTTTGATCTAATCCTACCCTTCCATCCACGCCATCATCCTAGCCGTCGGATCGCTAGATCCAACGGCTGGCAGGTCATCCCCTACCTCCGTAACCCCCCTTCCCAGTTGTTTCACCTCGCTTTCGCACCACCCCCTTCCTATTTTGGAAGGCGTCTCCGGCCACCTCTCCCTCTCGTAATGCCTCCCCCACGTAGCCCTATCCTCCACCTTCCTCGCGCAACCTCCGCACCCTTCCTCCATTAGTGATGAATACCCAATCATCACTCTTTATTCTTATATTTTAGCTACAAAAACCTTTGCAAATGCATGTAGATATATGTAAATACAAATAATTACCAAAAGCATGCATTGTGTAAAAACTTATAATTAGCATGTTTTTGTGCAAAAATAAAAGAATAAAGATTAAAAAGAAAAAGAGGGAAATATTTAGAATAAATATTGAGCAACCAAACCCAAGGGAGGGCTCAGCATGGGCCTGACCGCAAAAAAGCCAAAGTAGAGGGAGATAGGAGCTCATGTGTGTAAATATTTATGTAAATAAATAAAAATATTTTTCCTCACCAAAAATATGCTTGTAAATACTTGTACATACTTATAAAGATATAAAAACAAAATAAAATGTTAAAAATTAAAAAGAATAAAAAACACCCCTTTCATCATGTACATACACCACATCTATGTATTTATTTAATTATGTAAATTATTTTCCAAACTTTTTTTTAAAATATTCTATATTATATTTTGTAAATAAAATAAAAACAATTAAAAACAAAAACAAAATAAAAATAGAAAAATTAAAAATACAAAAATACACTGTACATATACCTTGTATATAGTTGTACATATTTATTTATTTTACCTATGTAAGTAAATAATAAAAATAAAATAAAAACACCCTTTTATTCCTTATTTTATTCTATAAATAAATAAAATATAAAATAAGGATAAAATTGTATAAAAATAATATTTAAAAATTAAAAATCCAAACCCTATATATTGTATATATACCTATATATAGTACATATTATGTATATAGCCTATTTTTATTTCCAAAAATTAATTAAAAATCACCAAAAAATAGAAAAAAAATAAAATAAAAATAGTTTGTGTTTTGAGTTTTTGCAAAATCGGGCCCTAGCTACCTTAATTTTGAGCTTCAAGATCCTGCCACGTGGCCCATCCTCATTGGGTCCTGGGGATGTTGACCGCCCGGTCAACTGGCCCCCCCAGGACCACTTCCCACGGGTTTGAGCTCCGGACCCGACTTCTCCTATTTCTACCCGCTCAACCCGACACCTACCTCCTTGAACCCTGGGTCCGAATCCTTCCCCTTGCGTCCGACATCCTCGCCGGAGCCGCTCCCTCGGGATCCGCGCGCTCCTGAGCTTGTCCGGACCCATCCTTCTCGGACCCCTACTCGTAAATAGTTGCAGGCTCCGCCACCTTCTCTCTCCATCTTTGGCCATTCGCCTCCTTCCCTGTGAGCTCCAGAGAGACCGCGAGAGTGACAGCTAGTGCCTCCACCTGTTGCAGCGAGGCGAGGAGGAGGATTCCATTGATCCGGCGACGTAGCCGCCGTAGCTCCGCCACCTGAGCGAGCTTCGAGCCTCGGGCCGAGACGTCCCTTGAGGCCAAGACCGGGAGCTTCCCCAGCTCCGCCACAGTCTCTCCGACCACCCAGGTAGCCACTTAGCTCAGCCATTGCTCTTAATTTCCGTTTTCCCCCAAATCGCGCCGCCGTCGCATTTTTTCGATTCACCCCGGTTCCGACCACCATTCGATCATCGGACCCGACCTCCACGTTCGCCTCCCTCCGACGCACCTTCTGCACCCACTCACTCAACCCAGCTCGCACAGGAGCTGGGAACCGGGCTCCTCCGTCCACCACCTTCGTCGGAGCCCGTCACCCCGACGCACCAGCCACCGCCACCTCGCCTAACTGGGTCGAGGCACTTTGCCCTCGACCCGCGAGTCTCCTGAGTTGTTTTGCAGGTCTAGAAAAGGCCATCTGAGGCCTTTCCCGTTCAGACCAGGAGCTTCACCTCCGCCACCCTAGCCGGAGCTCTCTCGAGCTCGGCTAGGCCATCGGAGGGCATCAGCAGCTGCGCGCACCCACGCCGGAGCTTCTCCGATACTTAGGCGCAGCAGAGGAGGCCGGAGTCGCTTCCACGAGGCCGGCGAAGTTCGACGGCCGCCTGTTCGTCCAGGACCCTCTAGCTACCGTTGATCGTCACCTCCAGCTCCAGATCACATCTTGTCCATCCGTTCGAGGAGCTGATTCCACCGCCCGATCTTTGGAGGAACGACCGCAGCTGTTGGATCGCCAGCCACTTCGCCTCCACGTCATCCGATCAGCCACGTGGCGTGCATCCAACGCCCCCGCCTAATAATGGGTAATTTACCCTTAGGCCCCTGTCGTTTTATTTATTTCGTTCTAGTCCTGTAAATATTTAAGTACGTTGTTTAGGTTTAGGTTTAATTGCATAGAGGACCCTGAGCTTTAGATATTTGCATTTATACCCTGCCTGTTGTGAGCCACGTGCATCGACACGTGATATGTTTGGGATATTTGCAGTAGACTCCCTGTAGTTTTGGATGTTCTGAATTTGAATGAAAAGTTTCTATTATTTGCATTTATACCCCTGTGCGTGTTTTATTTCCCCATGTGCGTGATTGATTGGGTAAATTGCAGGTAAGCCCCCTGGACTTTTGGTACCTGTTACCAATAAGTCCTCGGGACTTATTTTTCTTACATATAGGTCCCTGAGTGCCCCAGGCACGCGTGGTGGCACGTGGTTTACTGGGGTTAATGCACTAGGACCCCCAGAACTTTGGGTATTTGCACTTTGGTCCCTGTGCACAATGCCCTACCTTTATTTTTGAATAAAATATCAAACCACCTCCAAATCCAACGAAAATTTGACACATGGCTCCTGCCATGGTGTAGGATTTTGTGGATTTTTGAGGACATTTCTGATTTTGTTTGCTATTTTTAAAAATTCAAAAACCTTCATTTTTGTTACTGTCTAGTTTGAAAAATCACAAAAAAAATAAAAACTCACTCAAAAATCCTATAAAAATTAGTTACTGTTTGTTTAGCTTAGCTTGATTTTTTAGCCAAGTTTGGCTATTTTTCATTGCTTAAAAACACTAAAAACTTAAAAACACTAAAAACCCATAAAAATTCTAGTAAATAAATTAAAAATTCAAAAATAATAAAATTGGTATCTGAATTTTCCTTGTTTTATCTACTTTATAGAAAAATTACCTCCAGGCCATTTTGAGCCCTTAGATATTTTTTCTAGGGACTTTTGGCTTGGCTGGACAGTACCACTGTTTTTAGCTACTGTTTGATTTTTAGAAAATAAAATAAACCTCAGAAAATTATCAAAAATTCACCAAAAACATAAAAAAATATAAAACACATAAAAACATTTTTATTTTAATTTTTGGTTGAGTTTTGATGCTTTGAATAATTTGTTAAAGTGTGCTTTTCTTTTGTTTTCTCATTTTCTTGATTTATTAAAAATCCAAAAAATTATAAAAACAATTAAAAAACCACTAAAAATATTTCCTTTCTTTATTTTTACTACTTCGTAGGCCTCTCGGCCAACCCGTGCTCCTTGAGTTCGACCCTGGGTGCTATACCAGGTTAATCACATAGCAGGACCGCTATTTGAGTTTTGATTGATTTTATCCTTCTTGAGTGGTTCATTTTTCTTGTTGACCCGAGTCTGATTGGTTGAGGTCGCAACAACAGTTTGATACCTTTACCTTAGTCAATCGGACCTGTCATCAGAATGGCGCCGTTGCCGGGGAGCACGGCTTAGTAGTTTTATTTTTCTTTTCGTTTTTGTTTTCGCGGCTTTTCGCGGCTCTTTCAGAGCTCGCGGCTTTTCGCGGTTCTTGTTCATATTTTATTTTTGTTTTATTTTCATTTTCTTTTGTTTTTGTTTTTGTTTTATTTTGCGTGTTTATTTTTATTTTGCATATATACCCTCCATTTTATTTCCATTTATTTTCCTTTATTAGTATTGGATTATTGGTTCTGACCACTTTGCTTTTTCTTGCGAGGGCCCGAGGACCGAGGCGGCTGATCTCGAGAAGCCGACGCAACCGCGGGATTCGGAGGTGGCTCCCTTCTGTACGGAGCCGCAGGAGAGAGTGAGAGAGAGTTGAGTGGGCGAGGCTTTTATTTTATTTCATTATTATTGTAATAATACAGGGACACTGGACTTGGACTCTTTGGACTATACTTGCTTAGCGGGTCTGTTTCGCCGAGCACCGGTGTGCTCGGGGGACCCTTAGGACTTACGCGATTTTTCGCGGCTTTGTTTTATTTTTATTTTCTTTCTACCTTTTCCGGTGTTTACGCGGTTTTTGCTCGAGCCCCTAGACTTAGGAATTTCTGGTGATTGTGCCGTAATTAGTAGGATCCCCACACCTAACTGCTTATCTGTTCCTATAGAACGATAATTGGACCTACTAAAAATCATTAATAAAAATAACCGACTCATTTGCCTTCGTAGCCTACGTGCCGCAGCCCGTCCTGTAAAGCGCTTTCTCCTACCCCCGATTTGTCGGACAGAGGAGGGACGGGCCAAGACCGGACTCTTTGGCTTAGAGGTCGATGACCGGTTAGACGGTTCTTCGCTAGAAATTACTCATCTAGGACTCGACTTTCCCGTTGCATCATTTAGGTAGTTTCCTTTCTGTCTTTACATTTATGCGCGGATCATATTGCATGTAGAGTGCTGGAGACAAGGTACGCATTTCTGACTTTGCATGCATTATTGATTTCATCGCGCATCGGTTTTTTCGTCTTCTCCCCCCTGTTTTGGACTTAATAACCAGGAGAACCGAAAAATTCGTTAGGACATTTGTTTTTATTTGAAAAATACTAAAAAGAGAAACCATAAAATTGGGACTGGTTAACACTATTGATCTTAAAATACGCTCACCCTAAAATTTTTGTCTTGGGGAGAGCAACCCCCTCATTGTATGGTTTGGATGCGCGAGAGAGTGACCCGCACCCTAGGTAGAGCCCTCCGGTGCTAGTCCCGACTGATTACCGACTCTTCCGTGCGGGCCAGTCGGTTGGGATAGCATCGGGTATCCTAACAGGTCACGTAAGCGCTCTGATATTTTGTGTGTTCACCAAATAAAATCGACAAGATAATTTGACCGAACTTTCACGGTCTTCAGCTCGCGTTGCGTTGGTGAACCGGGGGTTTGTTTGTGATCATAGTTTCTCCAGATCTCATCCGCACTACTCGCCAGATCGAGATGATGGGTAGACGATCTCTTAGGCAGCCTCTGGCTGCACCGCTTTCGGGCACGTCTACCTCATCATCTAGGTTGGCCCGCGAGAGCCAAGACCAGCTCTCCGAGCCCGAGTACGATTCCACCCTGTTCCCCCTCGATCCCCTTTCTTTCCTGCCTGAGAGACACGAGCCCGAGGAGAGACTGATTGATTTGACAGCACCTGAGTTGGGCTCGTTTGATTTTGCAGACGTCATGGCCGGAGCCGGCAGTTCAGATGATCACTCACGTCAGCCCGAGCATTTTGTACTAGACCAGGGAGCGATCAACTCCACCCTGATCGCATCACTCGAGACAGTCCAGCAGCAGTTACGCGATCAGGGGGCATTCATGATAGAGATGAGGCGAGAGTTGGAGAGGCTCAGAGCAGAGTGAGACCAGCAGAGCGAGCCCGAGGACATCCCTGATGCAGAGGCACGAGCAGCAGCAGCCGCAGCCGCCGCAGCGGCAGCCGCCGCGGCAGGAGGACCACCGAGACCGATGCGGGAGTTGCACAACCCCGGATCTACACTGATGCACCATTGGGTGGTGGTACCTGCTATCATGGGGGACTTCAAGTTCCCCCCGAACACCCTGCAGATGCTTCCCCGTTTTCACGGGCTTGCCACCGAGGAGCCCCATCTCCACCTCCAGGAGTTCCTGATGATCTGCAGCACTGTCCACTATCGCCACGTGGACCAGGACACGATCCGGATGATAGCCTTCCCTTTTTCACTGGCAGATAGAGCAGCCACCTGGCTGAAGCATCTAGGGAGGTTTGTCTACACCTGGGAGCAGCTCCGCACTGAGTACTTGAACAAGTACTATCCACTCGGGCGGACGAACGCAGCGAGGGCCCTGATCAACAACTTCTCCATGTTCCCCAACGAGCAGTTTCATGAGGCATGGGAGAGGTTTCGAGAGCTCCTAGACCGATGCCCGTACCACGACATCTCCAAGCCGAACCTAGTTCAGAGCTTTTTCAGCGGGTTGACGCCAGAGCTTCAGGGTCTGGTGAACGCTTCTTGCGGGGGGTCCTACTTTGCCAAGGACCACGACTAGGTCTGGGCCATCTACGAGGAGATGGCCGAAAACTACATGGTGATGTCCCAGACCAGGTTGTATACTCAGAGACCCCAGCCACAGCAGCCAGGACCCGTGCAGTACCAGCGGATAGCACGGGTCGATGCAGGTCCATCTAGTATGTCCGCAGTCGCAGCAGCACAGGCAGAGTCGTCCGCTGCGGACATGGGCATTATCAGGCGAGAAATTGGACCGCATGGAGCTGATAGAGAAGAAGCAATGCCAGGGCATCATTCAGATGGAGCAGATGGCACAGACTCTGAGCGACATGAAGACACAGCTCATGTGTCTCCAGGAGGCACAGACGGCTCCACAGCCCCGTCTTCAGTCACGAGGCGACTCCGGCAGCAGCAGCAGCTCGTCCTAGCGCTCCAGCTCCCTACAGTAGCCTAGACAGGTTCATCTTGTACAGGTGGAGCCGTACCAGCAGTCGCAACCCACCTACCAGTCCCCACCATCTCCAGACATGCAGATGGTGGTATACCAGCCGGACCAGCCTCTGGCAGTACTTCCGCCAGCCCCTTACGATGCAGAGCCGTTGATGGATGTCAACGGGATTTGGTATGACCGCCCCCAGCCTGGGATTCGACGAGACCATCCCGGATTCAGGTGGGGGAGTGGTGGTGCCCAGCCCCAGCAGCAGCCGTCAGGTCAGGGAGGGCAGTATGGCCAGCAGAGAGATCACCAGCCGCAGCAGCAACCCCCAGCATACCAGATACACCAGCCATCATCCTTCGTCCCTCGTCCCTATCAGCAGCAGGGACAGTCGTGGAGACGTGAGCAGCAGGCTCACCCACCTTACCAGCAGCAGCATCCTACCTCCTACCCCCCTCAACAGCAGTTCCAGCAGCCTCATCCCCAGAGAGGCTACCCGTCGGGCTCCCATGAGAGCCCCGCCTTGGATGACATCGCCCGCCTCCTCACGGATCAGCAGGCGACATTTAGACGGGAGATGGACGAGTTCCACCAGGAGATGCGGGACCTTGTGAGGGGGAAGGCCGCCATTCCTGCACAGATTGAGCCGAACCCGAACAACCTCAAGAGGAAGTCTGAGCAGGTAGATTCCACTGAGCTTGCCACTCCTAGTGACCCATTTGTTGATACATCTTCGGATCTGTTTGATGCTGATTTTGTTGCACTTAGGAGCGGTAGGACCCCAGCAGGCGGCGGCGCCTCATCTGAGCTTCACCACGAGGATACTTCAGAGGCGCCACATGAGGAGGAGGAGAGCGGTACTGAGGCCGCTCCAGATGATGATGGTGGCACTGATGCCACCGAGGATGCTGATCCCACCGGCGGTACTGAGGCCGCTGCTTCACCAGTTCGAGGAGGTGGTACTGATGCCACCAGGATAGCCGAGCCAGCCCGCGGTACTGAGGCCGCGAGACGTCTAGCAGCAGCAGCAGCAGAGCCAGCCAGAGGTGGTACTGAGACCACCGGTGTTTGTGTTGAGAGAGATGTAGTCTTTCCTCACCTTGATGTATCTCAGAACTTTGGTTTGAATAAAGGAAAAGGTTTAGTTTCTTCTGGTCCCACTGTGGTGCATGATGTATGTGTGGATCCGACCGTCAAGCCGTCTAGGCCTTTTCCTAGTCCTTCTTCTGCGAAGGACCCTGTGATCCCCTTCCCTAGAGCCCTTCAGATGGGGAAGGGGAAGAAAAAAGAAAAAGACCCAAAAAAGAGAGAGCTTGAGGAGTTCAGCCAGAGCATGATAGACCGATTCCACATCCAGCTGACCCTCCAGGAAGCTTTGCAGCACATCCCCCTTCTCCAGCGATCTTTGAGAGACAGGACCACACTCAGGAGGAGGAGGAGGAACCACACTTCAGAGATACATGTGCTGACGAAAGCCACGTGTTTTACGATCCAGAACCGACTGCCAGCCAAGAGGCCAGATTCAGGGACCCCGTATGTCAGATGCCAGATCAGTGAGCAGAGGTTCGACCGTACTCTACTAGATAGCGGATCGTCGATCAACCTTCTTCCGGCAGCCCTTCTCGACCGCTTCGAGTTGGGCACTCTTCGACAGAGCAGGACAGTCCTTCAGTTCGCTGATCGATCTGTCAAGAGGCCGAAGGGGTTGTTACGAGACGTTATCATCACGATTCAGGGCCTGAAATTCCCCGTGGACTTCGTAGTGTTGGACATGGAGATCTCTGATTCATTGAACGATACCCCCATCATCCCCGGTCGTCCGTTCTTGGCCACAGCCAAGGCGGTGACTGATCATGACAGCGGGAAGGTGTACTTTCGCATCGAGGGCGATAGTATACAAATAGAGACGGTCGAGGACTACAGAGCTAGAGAGAGAGCCCGCTCAGATGCGAGTACAGATTCAGAGCAACTGACAGACGCAGAGCCAGACATCCACCAGGACTGTGATTTTGTGATCACAGACGATGAGGCAACTTGGGCAGATCCTGCAGCACAGACCATCCTCTCATATTCAGATACAGCTGATGCCGAGATGATAGCGGAGGAGAGTCTGGAGAGCACAGCCTTGGTTCAGGATACCATAGAGGCAGCAGAGCCGGTCCTTGATCGCGACACGGATTTCAGTGATGGTGGTGCTGAGGCCACCTTGAGTTACGGTGGTACTGATGCCACCGCGGTTGATACAGATCCCTCGGATTCAGAGTCTGATTGGGCAAATTGTGATGATCAGATGCCAGACTTGAGTCCACTTGAGCCGACATATGAGGAGGAGGCAGATGCAGAGCCGATCAGAGATAGCACAGTTGAGCAGCCTTCTCCCGATCCAGTTTGCAAGAGTGCGCTTTCTTTCTCCCAGGCAGATTTGGCAGACTTAGCAGCTTTCACTCACTTCCTTCCGCAGCCAGATTTGCCAGCACCCAGCATTCCAGAGCTGAAGGCGCTCCCTACTTCGCTGAAGTATCGATTCCTTGCGGGCGAGCCAGAGATGTACCCAGTCATCATCTCCGCCGATCTGACTGGAGAGCAGGAATCCCATTTGATGGGGGTTCTTGAAAAGAACCGCAAGGCAATCGGATGGAGCGTAGCAGATCTCCATGGGATTAGTCCATCAGTGTGCTCCCACCATATCTATCTCGAGGAGGGGGCGAAGCCGTCGCGTGAGTTCCAGCGGCGACTGAACCCCAACCTGAGAGAGGTTGTGATGAAGGAAATATCAAAATGGTGGAGTGCAGATTTTATTTATCCCATTTCTGACTCCAAGTGGGTCAGCCCCTTGCATGTGGTGCCCAAGAAGACGGGCATCACGACTGTGATCAGTGAGTCAGGAGAGGAGATTGCTACACGAGTACCCACCTCTTGGAGGGTCTGTGTTGACTACAGGAGACTCAACCAGGCCACCAAGAAGGACCATTTCCCCCTGCCTTTTATTGACCAGATCATTGAGAGACTGGCAGGGAAGAGCCATTATTGCTTCTTGGATGGGTACTCGGGCTACAACCAAGTGGCCATCGCTCCTGAGGATCAGGAGAAGACCACCTTTACCTGTCCCTTCGGCACATATGCTTTTCGACGCATGCCATTTGGGCTATGCAATGCCCCTGCGACTTTTCAGAGGTGCATGTTGTCGATCTTCTCGGACATGGTAGGGGAGTGTTTGGAGGTCTTCATGGACGATTTCTCGGTCTACGGCGACGGATTCGACTCTTGTCTTGACTGCCTAGACCGGGTACTCCAGCGATGTATTGAGTATCATTTGGTTTTATCTTGGGAGAAGAGTCACTTCATGGTGACTCAAGGGACGGTGCTTGGCCATATCATATCCAACAGGGGCATGGAGGTTGATCCGGCCAAGGTTGATGTCATTAGGAAACTCGCACCGCCGTCCAATCTGAGGCAGCTACGGTCATTCCTGGGGCACGTTGGATTTTATAGGAGATTTATTCAGGATTTCAGCAGGATTGCCCGACCGTTGACTGACCTCTTGACGAAAGACACCGAGTTCCTTGTCGATGACAAGTGTCTTTCGTCCTTCGCGACTCTCCAGCAGTGTGTTATTGAGGCTCCTGTCCTCCAGCCGCCTGATTGGTCTCTCCCATTCGAGATCATGACGGATGCCTCCGATTTTGCCGTAGGGGCAGTGCTGGGACAGAGGAGGGATGGAGTTCCATTTGCCATACACTACGCTAGCCGCACATTGGATTCCGCCCAGCGGAATTACACGGTCACAGAGAAGGAGATGCTAGCCGTAGTGTTCGCCCTAGATAAGTTCAGATCGTATATCATTGGATCTAGAGTGACTTTGTTTACAGATCACACCGCCATCAGGTACCTCATGGCAAAGAAGGATGCCAAGGCCAGACTGACTAGATGGATCCTTCTACTCCAGGAGTTCGACATTGAGATCAAGGATAAGCCTGGAGTCAAGAATGTGGTGGCGGATCATCTCTCCCGTTTAGAGCAGCCTGAGGAGTCTGAGCAGATTGATCCTATTAGAGATACCTTCCCAGATGAGGCGATCCTTGCTATCGCCTCACTCCCGTGGTACGCCGATATTGTGAACTTTCTCGTTGCTGGGAAAGTCCCACAAGATTGGCCCAGGCAGAGGCTTGAGACCTTCCTTGCGAAGGCCAAGTCCTACCATTGGGAGGATCCCATCCTTTACCACGAAGGAGGGGATAGCATCTGGCGTCGGTGTATCCCTTAGGAGGAACACCATAGCGTCCTCACTTACTGCCACAAGCTTGAGGAAGGAGGACATCATTTTGGGAGGAGAACGGCACAGAAAGTGCTCCAATCTGGCTTGTGGTGGCCTACCCTCTTCAAGGACTCAGATGAGTTCGTGAAGAGGTGTACTGACTGTCAGAGGATGGGCACTTGTGGACAGCGTGATATGATGCCGATGCAGCCCATTCACTTCTGTGAGGTTTTTGACGCATGGGGCATCGATTTCATGGGTCCATTCCCTAAGAGTCAGGGATTTGAGTACATTCTGTTGGCCGTTGATTATGTTAGTCGTTGGGTGGAGGCTATCCCCACCCGAGCCGCTGATGCGAGGACAGTTTGCAGATTCTTGAGGAAGCATATCATCACGCGGTTCGGGGTTCCACGAGTTCTTATTTCTGATGGGGGATCTCACTTCATCAACGACCAGGTGAAGGCACTTGCTAGCGAGTTCGGCATAGACCATCGTGTTGCTACACCTTACCATCCACAGATGAATGGTCTAGCCGAAGTGTCGAATAGGGAGATCAAGACTATTCTGCAGAAAGTCGTCCGCCCTGATCGAAAGGATTGGTCACAGCTTTTGGACTCGGTCTTGTGGGCATATAGGACGTCTTTCAAGACACCTTTGGTACATCTCCCTTTCACCTCGTGTATGGCAAGCCATGCCATTTACCTGTTGAGCTGAGGCACAAGTCACTTTGGGCAGTTACAGATATTCTGATGGATCCAGAAGGTATGGGAGACCAGAGGAGGGCAGAGTTAGCTGCCCTGGAAGAACTTAGAGATGCAGCTTTCTCAAGCAGCCTACATTATAAGGAGAAAGTCAAGGAGTGGCATGATTCTCATATCAGCCACAAGCATTTTGAGATTGGACAGAGAGTTTGGTTGTTTGATGCGAGGCTACGATTATTTCCAGGGAAGTTACAGAGCAAATGGAAGGGACCTTATCTGGTTAGAAAGGTACACGACAACGGTAGCATCGACATATCTGAGTTGTCTTCTGAGAGTACCTTTCGAGTGAACGGCCAGCGGCTCAAGCCATTTCTAGATCATGAGCCGCGGGTCGTTGATCTTGCCCCTATTCATTTTGCGTGAGATGTGGTCATTGACTCACATCTAATGCATCTCACGCCTGAGTTTCACTGATCTTCCGCCTTGTATAGATCCAGTTGTCCATATCACCACATTCTTTAGTCCCACATCCCTTTCTTCATCTTATGATTATGCTATACTTAGGGTGCACTTTACCCTAAGTATAGGGGGGATGTGAGACCTTTTAGGTATTTCTTTTGTTTCTGTTTACCCCTGTTTTTGCTGCCTATACTTAGGGACATTTCACCCTAAGTATAGGGGGGTAGACCCTGTACATTCTCCACTCGGTTTACCCTTAGTATACAGCCTGCTATACTTAGGATTATTTGATCCTAAGTATAGGGGGAAGACCCGAGACCCTCTTGACTTTTCTATTTCATTCCTCTTCTTTTTGTATAGCCTTTCTTTTCACTTCCCTATACCTAGCACGAGTTATGTCTTCTTCATCGCTCTTGACTCTGAGGACATCGTTCGAGCTAAGTATAGGGGGGTGTGTATATATTTCATATATACTTTAGCCATAACTCGTACTTTGTGTGAGTGTGTTAATAAATAAAATGGCTAAAAACCACAAAAATTAAAAAATTTCAAGTACATAAACTTCTTTTATTTGCACATAAATAGCTAGTGTACAAATTATTTTTGTAAAAATGATTTCAAAAATCTTTTGTGTAAAGCTTGTGTAAATATTTTGGTATCAAAATTATGTATATAGTACAAAATTTTTCCAAAATGTTTTGAAAATCAAAAGTTTGCAAAAATCTTGTGTAAATGTGTGTAAATATCTTTTTGCAAAACTTGCACTTCATGCATCATCATTTCATGATTTCAAAACATTTTTCAAAAATTTTGCATGATTGTAAACTTTGTGTAAATAAGCATCGTTTGTACATATGTATATAGTTTTTCTGGATGATAGTTGACATTTAAACTAGCCTGGAATCAAATTGAGAAATGGAGCTTGATTAAGATCTTAATCCACCTAATTTCTAAGAGGAACCTTATAGGGCTTAGGTTTAAGGCTTTTCAGGTCCATGGTGACTTAATTCTTTGAGTCCACTAGGCTATGATCACATGTCATCTCAATGAGCCTAAGTAGAGCACTTAACAACAACACATGACTCATATAGATTATGGCTTTACTTGGACACCAGCACTATGCACCGAGCTCTCTACGGATGAGGTGGTGAGGAGGCAGTCTTCCTTGACTTGGGGTAGCATATGAGGGTAGTACTTCTAGGCGGAACCTCTCTTCTTCTTATAGTGAAGGAAGTGCGTCTCAACTTGGTCTGGTTGCCGTGAGGTCTAACGACGGGAGTTGTGGGTTGCAATAAAGCTTCAAAAGAGGGATAGTCTACTGGCTCAAGAGGAAAAACTCCTTGTATATATGCTGCACATGTATATGTTGTACAGATGCACTTGAAAAAAATGTGCAAAAAGAAAAGAACTCCAAAAAAATGGTGGGTCTGAGAGAAAATGATAATCCCACCGGAGTATGTATATAGAGTGCAATAAGCAAAGCTTGATTTCATGTTCCACCTGTTGTAGCTTGCAGCAGGGAGACTTGGCTACACTGGTCAAGCTCCCAAGGGTACTTGCTACACTGGCCTTGACCCATTCTCTTCTTCCCCCTCTTCTTGAGCCGGTTGAACTTGAACTTAGAAGGGAATACCCCGCTCCTCGAGGAAAGAGTGGCCAGATTGAGGTCATAGAGTTACCTTGTTGGGGAGGGTTGTCAAGTTGCCATTTCTGAGGTGGAGAGCTTAGACTTCACATTCACATGACAAGAAAAGATTCATGGTCTTCAGGGTTTGTGATTGATGACTTGTTCTGATCTGGAGCATTGAGGAGTCTTGGTTATAGATTAGTGGAACATAGAGGCTGTTGAGTTTTTAAGCTTAAGTCTAAATAAGGTTCTGACACATTAATAATCCAAAGATCTGATCGAGCTCCATACCCCAATTTAATAAAGGCAAGTTTAATAATCAACCTTGATCCATGTACATCCTCTTTTTCTTTTTCTTATTTTCTTTTTCACTTCTTTTTCAAATAAGTGTTTGCTAAGGGACTAGCAAAGTTAAGTATAGGGGGGTGATGAATACCCATTCATCACTCTTTATTCTTATATTTTAGCTACAAAAACCTTTGCAAATGCATGTAGATATATGTAAATACAAATAATTACCAAAAGCATGCATTGTGTAAAAACTTATAATTAGCATGTTTTTGTGCAAAAATAAAAGAATAAAGGTTAAAAAGAAAAAAGAGGGAAATATTTAGAATAAATATTGAGCAACCTAACCCAAGGGAGGGCTCAGCATGGGCCTGACCGCATAAAAGCCAAATTAGAGGGAGATAGGAGCTCATGTGTGTAAATATTTATGTAAATAAATAAAAATATTTTTCCTCACCAAAAATATGCTTGTAAATACTTGTACATACTTATAAAGATATAAAAACAAAATAAAAAGTTAAAAATTAAAAAGAATCAAAAATACCCCTTTCATCATGTACATACACCACATCTATGTATTTATTTAATTATGTAAATTATTCCAAACTTTTTTTTAAAATATTCTATATTATATTTTGTAAATAAAATAAAAACAATTAAAAACAAAAACAAAATAAAAATAGAAAACCTAAAAATACAAAAATACACTGTACATATACCTTGTATATAGTTGTACATATTTATTTATTTTACCTATGTAAGTAAATAATAAAAATAAAATAAAAAACACCCTTTTATTCTTTATTTTATTCTATAAATAAATAAAATATAAAATAAGGATAAAATTGTATAAAAATAATATTTAAAAATTAAAAATCCAAACCCTATATATTGTATATATACCTATATATAGTACATATTATGTATATAGCCTATTTTTATTTCCAAAAATTAATTAAAAATCACCAAAAAATAGAAAAAAAATAAAAAAAAATAGTTTGTGTTTTGAGTTTTTGCAAAATCGGGCCCTAGCTACCTTAGTTTTGAGCTTCAAGATCCTGCCATGTGGCCCATCCTCATTGGGTCCTGGGGATGTTGACCGCCCGGTCAACTGGCCCCCCCAGGACCACTTCCCACGGGTTTGAGCTCCGGACCCGACTTCTCCTATTTCTACCCGCTCAACCCGACACCCATCTCCTTGAACCCCGGGTTCGAATCCTTCCCCTTGCGTCCGACATCCTCGCCGGAGCCGCTCCCTCAGGATCCGCACGCTCCTGAGCTTGTCCGGACCCATCCTTCTCGGACCCCTACTCGTATATAGTTGCAGCTCCGCCACCTTCTCTCTCCATCTTTGGCCATTCGCCTCCTTCCCTGTGAGCTCCAGAGAGACCGTGAGAGTGACAGCTAGCGCCTCCACCTATTGCAGCGAGGCGAGGAGGAGGATTCCATTGATCCGGCGACGTAGCCGCCGTAGCTCCGCCACCTGAGCGAGCTTCGAGCCTCGGGCCGAGACGTCCCTTGAGGCCAAGACCGGGAGCTTCCTCAGCTCCGCTACAGTCTCTCCGACCACCCAGGTAGCCACTTAGCTCAGCCATTGCTTTTAATTTCCGTTTTCCCCCAAATCACGTCGCCGTCGCATTTTTTCGATTCACCCCGGTTCCGACCACCATTCGATCATCGGACCCGACCTCCACGTTCGCCTCCCTCCGACGCACCTTCTGCACCCACTCACTCAACCCAGCTCGCACAGGAGCTGGGAACCGGGCTCCTCCGTCCACCACCTTCGCCGGAGCCCGTCACCCCGACGCACCAGCCACCGCCACCTCGCCTAACTGGGTCGAGGCACTTTGCCCTCGACCCGCGAGTCTCCTGAGTTGTTTTGCAGGTCCAGCAAAGGCCATCTGAGGCCTTTCCCGTTCAGACCAGGAGCTTCACCTCCGCCACCCTAGCCGGAGCTCTCCCGAGCTCGGCTGGGCCATCGGAGGGAATCAGCAGCTGCGCGCACCCACGCCGGAGCTTCTCCGATACTTAGGCGCAGCAGAGGAGGCCGGAGTCGCTTCCACGTGGCCGGCGAAGTTCGCCGGCCGCCTGTTCGTCCAGGACCTCCAGCTACCGTTGATCGTCGCCTCCAGCTCCAGATCACATCTTGTCCATCCGTTCGAGGAGCTGATTCCACCGCCCGATCTTTGGAGGAACGACCGCAGCCGTTGGATCGCCAGCCACTTCGCCTCCACGCCATCCGATCAGCCACGTGGCGTGCATCCAACGCCCCCGCCTAATAATGGGTAATTTACCCTTAGGCCCCTATCGTTATTTTATTTCTTTCTAGTCCTATAAATATTTAAGTACGTTGTTTAGTTTTAGGTTTAATTGCATAGAGGACCCTGAGCTTTAGATATTTGCATTTATACCCCTGCCTGTTGTGAGCCACGTGCATCGACACGTGATATGTTTGGGATATTTGCAGTAGACTCCCTGTAGTTCTGGATGTTCTGAATTGAATGAAAAGTTTCTATTATTTGCATTTATACCCCTGTGCGTGTTTTATTTCCCTATGTGCGTGATTGATTGGGTAAATTGCACGTAAGCCCCCTGGACTTTTGGTACCTGTTACCAATAAGTCCTCGGGACTTATTTTTCTTACATATAGGTCCCTGAGTGCCCCAGGCATGCGCGTGGCGCGTGGTTTACTGGGTTAATTGCACCAGGACCCCCAGAACTTTGGGTATTTGCACTTTGGTCCCTGTGCACAGTACCCTACCTTTGTTTTTGAATAAAATATCAAACCACCTCCAAATCCAACGAAAATTTGACACATGGCTCCTGCCATGGTGTAGGATTTTGTGGATTTTTTAGGACATTTCTGATTTTGTTTGTTATTTTTAAAAATTCAAAAACCTTCATTTTTGTTACTGTCTAGTTTGAAAAATCACAAAAAAAAATAAAAACTCACTTAAAAATCCTATAAAAATTAGTTACTGTTTGTTTAGCTTAGCTTGATGTTCTAGCCAAGTTTGGCTATTTTTCATTGCTTAAAAATACTAAAAACTTAAAAACACTAAAAAACCCATAAAAATTCTAGTAAATAAATTAAAAATCCAAAAATAATAAAATTGGTATCTGAATTTTTCTTGTTTTATCTACTTTATAGGAAAATTACCTCCAGGCCATTTTGAGGCCCTTAGATATTTTATCTAGGGACTTTTGGCTTGGCTGGACAGTACCACTGTTTTTAGCTACTGTTTGATTTTTAGAAAATAAAATAAACCTTAGAAAATTATCAAAAATTCACCGAAAACATAAAAAAAATATAAAACACATAAAAACATTTTTATTTTAATTTTTGGTTGAGTTTTGATACTTTGAATAATTTGTTAAAGTGTGCTTTTCTTTTGTTTTCTCATTTTCTTGATTTATTAAAAATCCAAAAAATTATAAAAACAATTAAAAACCACTAAAAATATTTCCTTTCTTTATTTTCTTTATTTTTACTACTTCGTAGGCCTCTCGGCCAACCCGTGCTCCTTGAGTTCGACCCTGGGTGCTATACCAGGTTAATCACATAGCAGGACCGCTATTTGAGTTTTGATTGATTTTATCCTTCTTGAGTGGTTCATTTTTCTTGTTGACCCGAGTCTGATTGGTTGAGGTCGCAACGACAGTTTGATACCTTTACCTTAGTCAATCGGACCTGTCATCAATTAGTGCTCAACCATTAAACCTCCATTCAAAAACCCCCTAAAATCGTCGTCAACCTCACTTATAAAACCCTCGCCTCCGACCTCCGATAACCCCATCCACCATCCAAGGAGCTTCTCCCTAGCTTCCTCCGCCCTCCGGTGACAGCGGAGGGCCGGAGGGCGGGTGTGTAGAAGCGATAATGGCCACGAACCCTGGTGAGCTCGCCATGTTAGCTCCGCCTCTCAGGTGGTAGCCGAGCACCGAGGATGTGCCGACCTCGTTGTGCGAAGACCCCAGGCTTCACCCGAAGCCCATCCCAGGCTACCTCCTCCGCCGGTTCCGCTCTGACCTCCAGGTCATTTCCTCCACATTTTCTCTACTTTTTCTCCTAATTATCGCATCACCTCCGATCACTACCACCCTCCATTGATCATCCTACCACCTCCGCCCACTCACCCTCATCCACGCCGACACCTCCGCTCACCCTTCCCTTTTCTCCACAACCTCCCCACGCTCCATTCCACTCATCCTCCACCTCGTCGGAGAAGGACTCTCGGCCGCTATTTCCTGTCACCCCACGACCTCATTGACTTGACGTGCATCCACGCATTCCATGCTTCGGCTATTCTCATACTTGCAGGTACTCCAAGATTCAATGGCCGGACATACACACCCACCTCCGATCTTGAGTTTCCCCGCCGACCACCTCCCTTTGCCATGCCCTTCCAGACGATGACGGAGCTCCGCCTTGTCCCCACGAGCTTCGCCCGAGGCTCAACCATCCTCCTCGACCGTCAGGTGGTTCCTCGGGGCTCGGTGGAGCTTCACATGGCTCGTCGGAGCACAGCCTCGCCCGGTCGCCAAAGGCGGAGGAAGAGGAGCAGCTACTGTCCAATCATTTCGATCATACGGTTTATAAGTTGACACGTGTCATGCCGAGTCTAATACAGAATCAACAGCCTCGGAGTCCCCGAGCCTCGTGATGAGCCATCCAAGCCGGCCACGTGTTCCCGAACCGACGATGCCTCTCGAGCCTAGCTCCTCACGTGCCTAGCACGTGAGGGCCTGAGAAAATTGCAAAGAAGACCCTGGTCCTTTTGGTAATTGCACTTTGGTCCCCAGGCACGTGCTTCTCACGTGTGCTCCTGGGTATTTTACAGGAAGGTCCTCGGACTTATGGAAATTGCAGATATGCCCCCGCACGCAATAGAGAAATTACATATGGGCCCCGATGATTTTGCATATTATCCTTTTATTTCTTGCATTTTTATTACATTTATGCCCCTGCATTGTTTTTAGCATAACATGAGCATCGTAGATCCAAATTGCATGAATTCAGTGTCGTTTTGTTCCTTGTTTCATCCTCTATATCATGGCGTGTTAATTTTCTCATCTAACACAATTTAAATGAAGTGAAATTTTATGTTAAGATGAGGTTCCTTGCTTTACATGTCTTTGCCCTAATTCAATGATTGCTCATATTTTTGTGCTCAATTCAACTCTGATTTTGTACCCTAATTCGTTGCTCGATTTAAGTAATCTTTTTAGAGCATATTTGTAATCCTTTATTCTGCATGCATTCAACTTTGCGTTACTTTCATGCATCACTCAAAAAATTGCATCTAAAAATCAAATAAAAATTACATGCATCATTTTAGGTGTCCTCTAGCATGTATCTGCATGAAGGCCTTAGAATTGACAAATTATTCACGAGATCTTAATTGACCAAGATTCGATAGATAAAATAGAGTAGCTCGTGTCCCTGTATTCGACCTTGGTAGACTTGCCAAGTATAAATTTTCCACAATATTCAAAGATTGTGATTTTCGATCGATCGATTTTCGTCTCCTATACTGCTACATTTTACGACTATTAAAGAGGCCGATTTCGCCATCATCAAATGGCCCTGTTGTTGGGGGCACGGCTCACCTTTATTTATTTGTTGGATTTTGATATATTTTTCTGTTGTATAATTTCAAGATTCATAGGTCTTTCTTTCTTGCATTATTTTTGCGTCATTTCTGTTGAATAATTTCCTCTCTATTTTTCTACCATTTCTCTTTTGTGGCAGGACCCATGAAAATCGAGGATGCTTGATCTCCATGGAGGCGTGGAGTTGAGATCTCCCGCTAAAGAGGCCGCAAAAGAAATCTAATAGAGAAATTTTAGGATTGTTTATCAGTCTGCCAATATTTGCATACTATAAAAAAATTTGCATGTGCATTTTTTTAACAGTCCTCATTAGAGGGCTTGCGTGTTGTAAAAAAAGAAAAAGAAAAGAAAAAGAAGTAGATCATGAAATGATCTACCCCCCCTACACACACACTTGCACATATACACTCACCCCTTCCCCCCCACCTCTCTTTGTATATTTTACACCCACCCCCATCTGCCTCCTAACCATTTGTGAAAATACAATCCTCGCCCTCACCCCTTTGTATCTTAGTGTAATTACTCCTCCAAACACAGACCCCCCAACTCAGATACTTTACTTAGGCTATTTGTAGCCTAAGTATAGGGGGGACACACCTATTCATCCATCCCTCACGTTGTCTTCTTATACTTAGATCAATTTTTGACCTAATTATAGGGGGACCCTCCTCCTCAATTCCACTATATCACCCAATATTTAATGGAGCCATGGCTTCATATCACTTGTTCTATAAGGACATAGCAAAAGTTAAGTATGGGGGGTATATCGTATATTACTGTATAATTACTTTAGCCATGGCTCGTATTTTTAATTTTTTTGAAAAATTCTTTTTTGGGCTTGATTTAGTAACCCTGTGAACTAAGTTTTGTAAAAACCTTGTAAAAATTTTTCTTAAAAATTGAGGGATTAAATTTGTGTAAATAACTCATTTTCAAAAAAAACTCCATAAAATTAAAATCTTTCTTTGAGATAGACTTTGACTACTAGGCTTAGTAGATACTTTCAGTGAGGGAACTTCGATCTCCCTTAGCATAGTGGGTGGTTTAGAGGACAATGTATATGTCTCCGTCTTCAAGTAACACGGGTCCGTCTAACGGTCCGTACTTACACCCATACTGGTTGAGAATAGATACTTTTATTCATATGAGCCTGGGCCAATCATTGTCTCTCTAAAGAATTAAAAAAATTGGAAATTCAAATTCGTAAAAATCAATAAAAACAAAAATCACAAAAATATTCACTAACTAAAGAGTTGATGTATTCCTAACGCATTCACATTCACTCAAAGCTTGAGGATTTTGAGGACACTTGATTTCTGTGATCTAAAGAGTCTGAATTAACATGCCTTAGTCATTAGGGTTTTTTTTAAACTTAATTATCCACACTTCCCTAGTTTTAAAGATTTGAGCGCTATATTGCACTCTTTATCTCTACCTTCAAAAGAATATGATCAGCACAATCACTTTCACAACTGCATGATTGATGAGATGAGTTGAGCTATCACTTGATGAACTAGGATAGAAGATTTGCTTTTAGACCCGATCAAATGATATTCGAGGATGGAATAAAGTTAACGAAGGCTTCAGAAAACATGAGTGTCAACAAAACCCTAGTCAGTATGTGAAAAAGTTCATATGCTATCTCTTTGATATCTACCTATGTGCCAGGGTGTGATGAAACTTAATGATAATTATTGATCAGTGTGCGCCAACTTTTGGTAGAAGTAGTGGAGCTAGCCAACAAAAGAAAAGAAAAAGAAATGTCAAAGAAAAGCTCTACCATCTAAAGTTAAATTACAAAAAAAGCTTCCACCAATGGCGAGCGCTCCCAAACATTTTCAAAGTGTCCACTTTGACCAAGAGCTAATTAGGACCAAGGAGTCGGACTGACACCATAAAAGGGCTCATCATCGTAAGCGATACAAGTCTGGGTGTCGAAGGTATCTTAGATACTCAAAAAAGACACACCCCGATGTACTCCCAGAAAAGCAAGTGCAGACGACTCCAAATTCTCATGACGGACACACTGATCAACAAGCTAAAAATCTACTTGTGTTGAGTAAAAATGCACTAGAGAGGCCCCTTTTTCCAATGTGAGGGAGAGAAAAATAGACACAATCTTATGCCCTCCATCATCTGGCCTTCCATCTACACTTTAAGTCTGATGAAGTAATGAGACGGTTGACTGAAGCAAGAATAGACTTATTCCTTAGTGTTGAAGATAAGGTCTAGAGGAGAGTCTTTGGGACTGGAACTTCGAGTGATGCCTCGACTCGACTCTTACGAATTCAGTACACTTAATTTCATAACCTTATAATTATATGTACATAAAGAGAGTCTGATAATTAGAGAAGTTGGATTCCTTCTGACTAAAGCATGGATAAGCCCAGAATTTTAGGATCACTTAAATTGAAGGTCTTCGAAAGATTGAGCCTTGAAATATTCACTTGCACTGTCAGGAATTAATAAGACTCCTTGATTCTTCAGATGCTCGAGGACGAGCATAGTTTAAGTATAGGGGTCTGATGAATCTCGTATTCGTCATGCTAAAAGTCAATAATTAAACCCCTGCCTTAAAAAATCACTAAAATTCACCAATATTTCCTCATTATTATATTGTATATATTGTGTAAATTTAACATGTAATTATTGTATTTAATTACCTTGTAATTATTTTCTCATCAAAAATCCCTAAAATTTAGGTGGATTAATTGTCTATAAGTTCCTAAGCCTTAAAAAGACTAAAAAATACAAAAACATCTCAAAAACCAAAAAGTTGTGTTTTTAACCCATTAAAAATGCATCCAAAAATTCATTTTGTATAGTGACCTCTTTTGACTTTTTGTCCAACATGAAACTTGTAGATATCATCGAGATCTACAACTTTCATGTTTTGACTTTTTCCTAATTTTGCCTCTAACTATTTATTTTCTATTTTTCTTTGATTTTTATTTTTTTTGAATATTCTGGTGCAGCCACGTGGCGCTCTCTAGAGCCGCCACGCGGTTGCACCTTCTTCCGCCACTCAACCCCTCATGGGCCACTGATCCTCACCTCCCGCTTCAATCTTGGCCGCATAATCCCCTCCATCTCCATCCGTATGATCCTATTCCAGATCAGATCTCCACCCTTCATTTTTGTCACAACCACAACCATCATATCCATCTCCTTCTTCACATCTGGACCGCCCCCTCGCACCTCGCTCCTAGCCATCTGATTCCGTCGCCATCCTACGCTCCTCCTCATGCCACATCACCCAATCACCATCCACCGTTGGATCTCCACCATCTCCATCACAGTCGTTCATCCTTCGCATGTTCACAACTGCCCGATCAAATCTTTAATCTAATCCTACTTCCATCCGTGCCATCATCCTAGCCGTCGGATCGCTAGATCCAACGGCCGGAAGTCATCCCCTACCTCCTAACCCCCCTTCCCAGCAGTTTCATCTCGCTTCCGTGCCACCCCCTTCCTATTTTGGAAGGCATCTCTGGCCACCTCTCCCTCTCGTAACGCCTCCCCCACGTAGCCCTATCCTCCGCCTTCCTCGCACAACCTCCACGTCCTTCCTCCATTAGTGCTCCACCATTAAACCTCCATTCAAAAACCCCTGAAACCGTCATCAACCTCACCTATAAAACCCTCGCCTTCGACCTCTGCTAACCCCATCCACCATCCAAGGAACTTCTCCCTAGCTTCATCTGCCCTCCGGTGACAGCGGAGGGTGGGCATGTAGAAGCGATAATGGTCGCGAGCCCTGGTGATATCCATGGTGCCTCGCCATGTTAGCCCCGCCTCTCAGGCGGTAGCCGAGCACTGAGGATGGGACGATCTCATTGTGCGAAGACCTCAGGCTTCACGCGAAGCCCAGCCCAGGCTACCTCCTCTGTCGGTTCTGCTCTGACCTCCAGGTCATTTCCTCTACATTTTCTCTACTTTTTCTCCTAATTATCGCATCATCTCCAATCACTTCCACCCTCCATTTATGATCATACCACCTCCGCCCCCTCACCCTCATCCACGCCGACGCCTCCGATCACCCTTCCCTTTTCTCCACAACCTCTCCACACTCCATTCCACTCCTCCTCCACCTCGCCGGAGAAGGAATCCCGACTGCCATTTCCTGTCACCCCATGGACCCATTCACTTCACGCACATCCACGCATTCCATGCTTCCGTTATTCTCACACTTGCAGGTACTCCAAGCTTCGATGGCCGGACATTCACACCCACCTCCGATCTCGAGTTTCCTCGCCAACCATCTCCGTCTGCCATGCCCTTCCAAACAATGATGGAGCTCTGCCTTGTCCCCACGAGCTTCGCCCGGGGCTTAGCCATCCTCCTCGACCATCAGGTGGTGCCCCAGGGCTCGGTGGAGCTTCACATGGCTCGCCGGAGCATAGCCTTGCCCGACCACCAGCGGCGGAGGAAGAGGAGCAGTTATTGTCCGATCATTTCGATCGAACGGTTTAGATGTTGACACGTGTCATGCCGAGCCTAGTATAGAACCAGTAGCCTCGGAGTCCCCGAGCCACGCGACAAGCTATCCAAGCCGGCCACGTGTTCCCGAATCGACGATGCCTCCCGAGCCTAGCTCCTCATATGCCTAGCCGTGAGGGCCTGGGAAAATTATAGAGAAGACCCAATCCTTTTAATAATTGCACTTTGGTCCCTAGACACGTGCTCCTCACGTAAGCGCTTGGGTATTTTATAGGAAGGCCCTCAGACTTATGGAAATTACAAATATGCCCCCGCGCGTAGTGGAGAAATTACAAATGTGCCCAGACGGTTTTACAGAATTGCAAATATGTCCCTCCAGGGACCTATTTGTAATATTTATGCTTTTATTTCTTGCATTTTTTTACATTTATGCCCCTTCATTATTTTTAGCATAACTTGAGCATCGTAGATCCAAATTATATGCTTTCAGTGTCATTTTGTTCCTTGTTTCATCCTCTATATCATGGTGCACTTAATTTCTCATCTGACTATGAAGTGAATTTTTATGTTAAGATGAGGTTCCTTGCTCTAAATGTCTTTGCCCTGATTCGATGATCGCTCATATTTTTGTGCTCAATTCAACTCTGATTTTGTACCCTAATATGTTGCTCAATTTAAGTAATCTTTTTAGGGTATATTTGTAATCCTTTATTCTACATGCATTTAACTTTGCATTACTTTCATGCATCACTCAAAAATTGCATCTAAAAAACAATTAAAAATTACATGCATCATTTTACGTGTCCTCTAGCATGTATCTGCATGAAGGCCTTAGAATTGAGAAATTATTCACACAAGCTCTTAATTGACCAAGATCCGATAGATAAAATAGAGTAGATCGTGTCCATGTGTTCGACCTGGGTAGACTTGTCAAGTATAAATTTTCCACAACATTAAAAGATTGTGGTTTTTGGTCGACCGATTTTCACCTCCTATACTGCTACATTTTACGACTATTAAAGAGGCGGATTTCTCCATCATCAAATGGCGCCATTGTTGGGGACACGGCTCACCTTTATTTATTTCTTGGATTTTGATATATTTTTATGTTGTATAATTTCAAGATTCATATGTCTTCCTTTCATGCATTATTTTTGTGTCATTTCTGCTGATTGATTTCCTCTCTATTTTTCTAATATTTCTCTTTTGTGACAGGGCCCATGAAGATCGAGGACACTTGATCTCCATAGAGGCGTGGAGTGGGAGCTCCCGCTGAAGTGGTCGCAAAAGAAATTTGGCGGAGAAATTTTAGGATTATTTATCAGTCTGCCTGCATTTGCATACTGTAAAAAATTACATTTTTTTAACAGGACTTGCATGTTGTAAAAAAAAGGAAAAAATGAAAAAGAAAAGAAAAGAAAGAAGTAGATCACTAGATGATCTATCCCCCCCCCACACACATACACACTTGCACATATACACTTACTCCTTCCCCCTTTCTCTCTCTCTCTGTTTATTTTACATCCCCCCATCTGCCTCCTAACCATTTGTGAAAATACAATCCTCCCCCTCACTCCCTTGTATCTTTGTATAATTACTCCTCCAAACACATACCCCCCCCCCAAACTAAGATACTTTACTGAGGCTATTTGTAGCCTAAGTATAGGGGTGACCCGCCTATTCATCCATCCCTCGCGTTGTCTTCTTGTACTTAGGTCAATTTTTGACTTAAGTATAGGGGGACCCTCCTCCTCAGTTCCGCTCAATCACCCTATATTTAACCGAGCCATGGCTTCATATCACTTGTGCTATGAGGACATAGCAAAAGTGAAGTATAGGGGGTATACCGTATATTACTGTATATTTACATTAGCCATAGCTCGTATTTTTATTTTTTTAAAAAAAATTCTTTTTCGAGCTTATTTTAGTAATCCTGTGAATTAAGTTTTGTAAAAACCTTGTAAAAATGTTTTCTTAAAAATTGAGGGATTAAATTTGTGTAAATAACCCCTTTTAAAAAAAAACTCCATAAAAAAGTAAAACCTTTCTTTGAATTAGACTTTGACTACTAGGCTTAGTAGATACTTTCAGTAAGGGAACTTCGGTCTCCCTTAGCAGAGTGGGTGGTTTAGAGGACAATGTATATGGTTCCGTCCTCAAGTAACACAGGTCTGTCTAACGATCCGTACTTACACCCATACTGGCTAAGAGTACATACTTTTATTCATATGAGCATGTGCCAATCATTGTCACTCCAAAGAATTTAAAATTGAAAATTAAAATTCATAAAAATCAACAAAAACAAAAATCACAAAAATATTCACTAACTAAAGAGTTGGTGTATTCCTGACACATTCACATTCACTCAAAGCTTGAGGATTTTGAGGACACGTGATTTCTGTGATCTAAAGAGTCTGAGTTAACATGCCTTAGTCATTCGATTTTTTTAAAACTTAATTATTCACACTTCCCTAGTTTGAAAGATTTGAGCGTTATATTGCACTCTTCATCTCTACCTTCAAAAGAATATGATCAGCACAATGACTTTCACAACTACATGATTGATGAGATGAGTTGAGTTATCACTTGATGAACTAGGACATGAGATTTGAGTTTAGACCTGATCTAATGATTTTCGAGGATGGGATAAAGTTAATGAAGGCTTCAGAAAACCCGAGTGTCAGCAAAACCCTAATCAGTATGTGAACAAGTTCATATGCTATCTATTTGATATCTACCTATGTGTCAGGGTGTGATGAAACTTAATGATAATTGTTGATCAGTGTGCGCCAACTTTTGGTAAAAGCAGTGGAGCTAGCCAACAAAAGAAAAGAAAAAGAAATGTCAAAGAAAAGATCTATCATGTAAAGTCAAATTACAAAAAGAGCCTCCACTAATGGCGAGCGCTCCCAAACATTTTCAAAGTGTCCACTTGGACCAAGAGCTAATTAGGACCAAGGAGTCAGACTGACACCATAAAAGGGCTCATCGTCATAAGCGATACAAGTCTGGGTGTCAAAGATATCTTAGATACTAAAAAAAGACACACCCCGGTGTAATCCCATAAAAGCAAGTGCATACGACTCCAAATTCTCTTGACGGACACATTGATCAACAAGCTAAAAATCTACTTGTGTTGAGTAAAAATGCACTAGAGAGGCCCCTTGTTCCAATGTGAGGGAGAGAAAAATAAACACAATCATATGCCCTCCATCATCTGGCCTTCCATCTACACTTTAAGTCTGACGAAGTAATGAGACGATTGACTGAAGCAAGAATAGACTTATTCCCTAGTGTTGAAGATAAGGTTTAGAGGAGAGTCTTTGGGACTGGAACTTCGAGTGATGCCCCGATCGACTCTTACGAATGCAATACACTTAACTTCATAACCTTATATTATATGTACAAAAAGAGAGTGTGATAAATAGAGAAGTTGGAATCCTTCTGACTAAAGCATGGATAAGTCCAGAATTTTAGGATCGCTTAAATTGAGAGTCTTCGAAAGATTGAGCCTTGAAATCTTCACTTGCACTGTAATGAATTAATCAGACTCTTTGATTCTTCAGATGCTCGAGGACGAGCATGGTTTAAGTATAGGGGTATGATGAATCCCGTATTCATCATGCTAAAAGTCAATAATTAAACCCCTGGCTTAAATAAATCACTAAAATTCACCAATAATTCCTCATTATTATATTGTATATATTGGGTAAACTTTACCTGTAATTATTGTATTTAATTACCTTGTAATTATTTTCTCATCAAAAACCCCTAAAAATAAGGTGGATTAATTGTCTATAAGTTCCTAACCCTTAAAAAGACTAAAAAAATACAAAAATATCTCAAAAGCCAAAAAGCTGTGTTTTTAACCCATTAAAAATACACCCAAAATTGATTTTTGTACAAATAACCTCTTTTGACTTTTTATCCAACATGAATCTTGTAGACCTCATCGAGATCTACAACTTTCATGTTTTGACATTTTCCTAATTTTGCCTCAAACTATTTATTTTATATTTTTCTTTGATTTTTTATTTTTTTGAATATTCTGGTGCAGCCACGTGGTGCTCTCTGAAACCGCCACGCGGCCGCACCTTCGTCCGCCACCCGGCCCCTCCTGGGCCATCTGATCCTCGCCTCCTGCTTCAATCTTGGCATCACAATCCCACCATCTCCAGCTATATGATTCTATTACAGATCAGATCTCTACCCTTCGTTTCTACTGCAACCACAGCCATCAGATCCATCTCTTTCTTCACATATGGACCTTCTCCTCGCGCCTCACTCCCAGTCATCTGATTCCGTTGGCATCCTACGCTCCTCTTGACGCCACATCACCCAATCAACATCCACTGCTGGATCTCCCCCATCTCTCCATCGCAGCCGTTCATCCTTTGCCTGTTCACAACCGCCCGATCAAATCTTTGATCTAATCCTACCGTTCCATCCGCGCCATCATCCTAGCCGTCGGATCGCTAGATCCAACGGCTGGGAGGTCATTCCCTACCTCCGTAACCCCCCTTCCCAGCCATTTCACCTCGCTTCTGTGCCACCCCCTTCCTATTTTGGAAGGCATCTCCGGCCACCTCTCCCTCTCGTAACGTCTCCCCCATGTAGCCCTATCCTCTGCCTTCCTCGCGCAACCTCCATGTCCTTCCTTCATTAGTGCTCTACCATTAATCCTCCATTCAAAAACCCCCTGAAATCGTCGTCAACCTCACCTATAAAACCCTCACCTTCAATCTCCTATAACCCCCACGGCGTGATCCAAGGCCTCACCTCCAACCTTGCCGCATCTGCTTCGTGCAGTGGCTGAGCTTCGTCGACTCACCGCAGCTAAGGCGATTACCAGGAGGGCCCTTAGCTCCTCCCTGCATCAGGTGATACTCGACAACCTCCAGCACTTCGTCATCTTCTAGCTTCATCACGCACACCCGCACGAGCCGTGTACGGTCATGCACTCCTCCCCGTTCTCTGCCACCGGTCAACCGCTATCACCCCCACCGTCTGGAATCCACTGCGGTGGCAGCCCCGTTCCCCACCTCCAGCAGCTCCGCAGACCATGGGGTGCTTCACCTCCGCACCTCTCCTCCATCGCAGCCGTTCACCCGCTCCACCTCCTCCGCGTTAGGCTACGTCGCCACCTCAAGCAGCTCATGCCTCCCCCTTGACATCACCCGATCGTCTCTGCATGAAGCCCTCAGGCTGTTGTTCGCCAGCAGCTCGTCGCTCTCCCCATGTGCATCCGCTCCACACCTCCAACAACTCGTCGCACTCGCATCCAGGCACGCCATCCTCCCGCTCACAGGTCGACCAACCACCGACCACCTCCGCGCCTCTCTTCCCCCACGTGGGGGTGTTGCCCTTCGCCATCAACCGTAACGAGCCCCTCCGTCGTTCCTTAGGTTGCGCGCAGGACGTAGCTCGTCGCCCACCGCCCATGCTCTCCCCCTCACATGAGGAACACGTGAGAGGGGGACCTTTGCAACCATACCCTACAGATTCATCAATTAACCAGAGGCCCTGTCAATCTGATACGTACGTGATACATATGCGACCCCTGGTTAAATTGCGATGACCCACTCCAATTTCTTACAATTCGCGTCGACGCCCCCGCCAACCGCTAACGTCAGCATCACGTGCCCGCGCACGTGATGCCATGGAAGTTTTGCACGTAGGCCCTTCATAGTTTTGTTAAGGGGTTTTTATCAGTTGTGCCCCTCTGAGATACTACAATTTCAATTATGCCCCTCCCTTTTTTGGAATATCAGTTATGCCCCTACCTTCTTACAAAATTCACACTTCTGCCCTTCTGTTAAGGTAAAGTAGGGGCATAACTGATATTACAAAAGGGCAGAACTGTGATTTTTGCAAGAAGGCAGGGGCACAACTGATATTTCATAAAAGGGAGGGGCATAACTGAAACTGCAATATCTCAAAGGGGGCACAACTGATAAAAACCCTTTTGTTAATTGCAGATATATCCATGTGTAGGGAAAATTACAAAAGCATCCTTCCGACTCTATGAAATTTCAGATAAGCCCTCTAGGGATCCATTTGAAGGAAAATAATTATTTTTATTACATTTTAGTCCATGTTATTTTATTTCATCATATCTTACTCATGCAAACTCTATTTTTAGCATATAATATGTCGTTTTAAAGCTATTTTCATGCTCTATCATTTGGCATAGTTTAAGGATAGATTTGAGGTTGTCTCTTAATAGTTATGAGGTTGTCTCTTAATAGTTATTATTTGAGGATCTCTTTTGACATATGCAAGCTGAGTATTGACATATTGTGTTGTATTTCATTGAAAATTGACAGTCTGTTTTGCAAGGATTCGGTTGAGGAATTTTAAAGAGATTAATTCTGTTAGCATTCATAATTATTATTATTATTTTGAGAAATTAATCTATTCATGGGGAATTAAGAAGGAATTATTGAATTGCACATCTATTTTCGCGGAGATTTTTCTTCGGTCCTCTCGTAATTATTGATCATATAAATTAAGGATTTAATATGTGCAGGGGATTCAATTGAGATGAAATGAATTTAATTCACAATGTTTCATGTGATTAAAACTCGATTTACTTGTGAATTAAATTAGAGAGAACTTGGAGATAAAATTGTTGTGTGATGTCACTAATTTCAGGATTAATCATATATCTATTTACTCTTGCCTGCATCTAAAATTAATTTGATACATCTTTCTGGGTTTGATATCTTTAGATCTATGATTAAATTTAAGGATACAATTAATATTTTTTTGGATTAAAGTCACAAATCACAGATCCCACTCTTCATCATCTGCTCTGTTTGAATTTTCTTCACATTACATCTCATTTGCGTTATCATATTTTCTCTCTATTTTCTGACATAGAAATTAATTGAACAATTAATTAATTATTTAATTTAAATTCACGCAACTAAAAAATCATCGTTCCTTGTGTTCGACCTTGGTAGACTTGCCAAGTTAAAAATACTCCACAACATTCAAAGATTGTGGTTTTTAAAGAATCATTTTTTGCCTCCTTTATTACAATTATCGATTATTAAAGAAGTGAAATCTGTGATCATCATCTATCACATAATATTTCTATTCCAATCACATAGGATGCCTCACCCATATCTTTCATTTCAAAGTTCTTGGAGAGATATCAATATAT
Organism: Ottelia alismoides; assembly: GCA_037367405.1. Classification (NCBI taxonomy): domain Eukaryota; kingdom Viridiplantae; phylum Streptophyta; class Magnoliopsida; order Alismatales; family Hydrocharitaceae; genus Ottelia; species Ottelia alismoides. The sequence continues at coordinate 339,162 of JAZKJV010001112.1, forward strand.
GCCTTCTGAGATAATCCTAACAGCCCTTGTGGTCTATCACATAATATTTCTATTCCAATCACATAGGATGCCTCACCCATTGATGAATCTACGATTCATCATCTTTGTTCATTTATTTTAGCTTAAAATCCCTTATAAAATACCTGTATATATTACTATCTCCATACTCTTACCAACTTGCATATGTGTGTAAATATTGTACACTTCTTACCATTTTAACCTAAAATAAATAAAGAAAGAAAGAAAGGAAAAATAAAGAAAAGAAAACAAAAAAGAAGACTGTATATATGTAATAGATACAAGCTGGCCCGAACCCCGAGAGAAGGTCAAGACTTCACCTGATCGACCATGAATAAAGTAGGGGGAGATAGGGTCTTTATTCAAAAAATCCAAAAAATTGTGTGCTGTGTATATTTGTATACTACACTATTTTATTTGTACAAAAATTGACCTCAAACAAAATAATTTTCAAAAAAAAAGTTGTGAATAAAATATTTCCTAATTAATAAAAATAATTGCACAATCAAATCATGTACAGAATAAAAGCAACCATACTTGGAAAAAGCCACTAAGCTATAATTAAAAGACCAATTCCACCTCCATATGAACTCAAATAGAACCAAACTTACTTCCATTGTATTCTAAATTAAATTATCTTTCAAATGGCTATGATTTCATAATTTTTGGAGTTACGGGGAAAAGTTGATTTTCTGGGGTGGTTTGTGCAATTTTTCCATAGATTTTGTACATATTGTATTTGTAGATATTTGTAAATATTTTTACTAATTATTTAAAACAAAAATAAAAAAATAAAAATTTTAAAACAAAAAAAATTTAATTTTCTTATTTAACTATGTATATAATGTCATATATGTATATATTAATTTTCTTAACTAACTACCACAAAAAATAAGAAAATCAACATTTATTTTTCAAATAAATGAAGTGACGAAAATAAAAAAATAGTTAATTTTTGTAAATATTTTTTAACATTTATCTTTCTATTTTATCTCATTTCAAACTTTCTTTTCTCTTATCTCCTATCCTCATCCAAAATTTCAAAAAATTCAAACTCCATTATCTTTTCTATTTATATGGCTCCTTCTCCCTCATTCCAACTTGATCAATCTTTGGTGAGAGGAGCCCGATCTCCGAGAGTCTTCTTATCGCAGAAGGATGCCTAGCCTCCGAGTCGTCCGGTGACAGCGAGTCGGTCTTCGTCGAGGTGATCAAGGTCTTTTCCGCTCCTAAGGTGAGATCCACATCATTTTCTTCTTATTTTTACTCTAGGTTAATCGTAGTTTATTTTTGCGCATTCTCTATTTCGTTGTCAATTTTTTTATCTAGATCTTAAAAATCCATCACGATTTGATCTGCCATCAACTCGATTTTTCATCTCAAATCGCGATCTCTCCACGTGCTTTTCTACCTATCACGATCTCTCAACTTCGGCCACGTACGTTGGCCAGAGACTTGGATCCATTTTTCATTTTTCGTCGGATCCCTATTCGCATCTTCTGTTTTGATTTTGGAGCCGAGTCGTCGTGCTCGTATCCTCATTTTTCATAAATAAAAAAACAAAAAAAAAATAAAAAAAATATATTTGTTTTCTTTCGCTCTAACATTTATTTTGCAGGATCATCTAAAAAATAAAAAAACTAAAAACTAAAAAAATATTTTTATTTTCTGTTTTTTATTTCTATATTTCAGATTTTAAAAAAATAAAATAAAATAAAAATTCGGATTATTGTGTTTACAATTGAAAATGAAAAAAATTAAAAAAAAACACAAGCAGCATTGTCGCCACCCATTCGGTCCACTGCCACACCTCCGCCGCCCAGCGACGCTGCACTGCAGCGAGACCGCCGCATCGCCAGCGGGCGGCGCCCACCGGGACATTGTCGCGCCGTCCTCCAGCCATGCACCGCCCGCTTCAACCCATCTCATTCCTAGCGATTGAGTTCTACTGCGCCACCCATCAGGAGCCCGCCGACCTCCTGCAAGAGCCTCCGCTCCTGTCGACGACGCAAGGACCTCCGCCGATGGAGCTCCTCCACCAGTCTGGCGCCGACCGCACCCCTGTGCGAGATCACGCGCACTGTCGCCATCAAGCAACCCGACTCCACCACGACGCATCACCTTCCGCGACATCGATCCCCATCGCCTGACCAGCCCGCTCTGCCGCGCGACCCCGCGCCAACCTTCCGCAAACCGTAGCCCAGAACCGCCGCCGTCAACCCGCAAGCTCCCGCCACCCACTCCTCCAGAAGCAACGGCGGCGCACGATGCCCCTTCCCCTCTTGGTTTTGAGACGAATAAGGAACCCTAGGGTTTGTTTAAAAAATATATTTTGGAAAAATTGCAGCTTCGCCCCTGGAAGTTTCAAAATTGCATAAACGCCCGTGCCAATTCATAGTAGGTAAATTGCGAAGACATTTCCCGACATTGCAATAATTGCAAGGAAGACCCTGCCAGCCAGAACATCACGTGCATAACATGCATTGACTGGGTAAATTACACATATTATCCCATATATATTCTTGTTATTTATTGATGCTAGAACATTAAGTATTTACGATTTAGTCCCTGTTTATCCAGACTTTATTTTGCTTGCTTTTCTCATTGAAATAAATGTTTCCTTTGGTCAACAAAATTTCCAAAAATCATCTATGCTCCTAATGTGCTTATCTTTCCAGTATAAAATTTTCATTACATTCTATCATTATTTAATTTAATTAAAAAAATAAAAATAGTGTCTTTTTTCTCTTCCTGAAATTCAAAAATTCATAAAAATTTGAATATTCTTTTGAAAATTTCAAAAAATAGAGTAGTTGTATTTCACTATCTTTTAATAAATTTCACACATTAAATCTTTTCAAAACCCCAAAAAATGAAAAACATAAAAAATCTTATAAAAATCACATAAAATTCTATAAAAATCCAAAAATCTTTATTTCAGTTCCTGTTTGTAGATATTTACATATATTTCATAATAAAAATAATTACCAGAAGTTTTAGATATTTAAATATTTTTATGTTGCAAATTACTCCAAGCTGTGCACTGTTTCTCATCTTTACCACTGTTTGATTTTTAGAAAAAATATAAAAACATCTGAAAACTCTACAAAAAATCCCAAAAACATTTCAAAATCTTTAAAACACAAAAGTATTTTCTCTAGATTTTTCTGAATAATTTTGATATAATTGAAAAAAATAAAAAATGTTTAGTGTGCGTCGTTCTTATCTTGTGTGTATTGTTCATTTGAAATTAAAAGAAAGGTGCAAATTAAATCACTAAAAAGTTGAAAATCAGAAAACAAAAAATAGAATTAAAAATTAAAAAAATAAAAATTAAAAAGAGAAAAATTCCACAAAACCAAGGATAGTTTGCCTCTGAGATTCCCGCATTTTCTCTTAATTGATTTTCATCGATTATTTGAATAACCCTCAGGAATTGTAGCCTCCCTGAGTTCGATCCTGTCCGCTATACAGGTAAATAAGTAGCAAAAACATTTCTCTTACTCCATAATATTTTCTATAATTATTTTGCAGCGAGAGAAGAAAAAAATTGGTTGTCTGCTGACGCTTGATTGGATTGCAATGACTTGTTCATAATTCAAATAATTAAAACCCCAGAAATATGCAAGCAATAAAATGGCGTCATTGCTGGGGAGGCACGGCGAGGGTAGTTAGGTTTCTCTTTTGACCTGCTATTCTTGGTTGTAAATATATGTTTACATTTTACCATTTACTCCATTGTTCATATCCACTGCATTCATTTCATTATGTGTGCTCATACTTTTATAATTGTGTTTCTTATACATTCTCTCTTTCTTTTTCTTGAGAGGGCCTACGGAGCGAAAGAGGCGATCCTAGGAGAGCTGAAGCACCCAAGCGACACGGAGGCGACTTGATTCTTCACCAAGCCGCAGGATAGCGTGGGAGGAGGAGAAGAAGAATTGAAGAAAAAAGATTTTTTTCATTTATTTTTCTAGCATTTGAACTCTGTAAAAAGGACATTCATTTGTTGCGGGGTATGTTTCGCCAAGTGCCAGTGCACTTGAGGGACTTCACCTGATTTGTTTTCATCGCCTTTATTTTTCTTTATTTCATGCGGATTTCGTGAGCTACCTATTGATTGTTTTAATTAATTTGCTTGAACCAGGTAACTAATTAGGTCCAAATACCCTCAACAAGAATTTTTGTACCTATAGAGTAGATCATAATTTGGACTTAGTCAAATTAACTTGTTCTTGGAAGCTATCATCTAGGACGGTTCACTTACATCATATAGGATAGTTTACTTTCTGTATTTAAATTCTGCGTGGATCACTTGCATGTAGAGTGCTGACGATAAGGTACGCATCTCTAACCCCTGCATGCATCATTGTGTTTAATCACGCATTGGCATTTCCGATCTCCTTCTTTGTTTTCACTCACATAAATTAAAAAGGAAATTGGACACTCGGTAGGCGATTCTTTGAAAATATTTTAACTAAGTGACAACTGCCTAAAATACGAGATTGCTAAAGAAAACTCGACCCTAAAATAAACACAAGGAAAAATCATTATTTTGGAGAGAGTAACCCCCTCATTATTTGGTTTGTATGTAGCGAGAGAGCGACCCACACACTAGGATAGAACCACGTCCGAACTCTTTTCAGAATACTGTCTTGGGTTAGTCGTTCTCCAGTGAGGATCTATCCGGTAGCTGATAAAGCGGACCGCGACGCCCTTAGCAGCTTGAATTTGATCGGGTAGCCGGTAAACGATACACAATTCATACTGGCTGGGAAAGATCTAACTTTGGGATTAGGCTAGTCTCCTGGGAGCATTGGGTTCCTAAGAGCTCGCTTTAAACACTCTGATAGATTGTATTCTCACCAAACTCTAAAATTGACAAGATAATTGACCGACCCTTCGCGGTTTTCACATTGAGTTGAGTTGGTGAATTGGGGGTTTGTATTGTGTTTTCTTGCAAGTGATAGAGATCCTTCTGCGCAATTTGTGCCTTCATTCACTTTCAATCTTGCATTGACCTTCGTGTTCTCGCATCCTGCCTATTGATTTCAAAGATGTTGGATCGGAGTATTTCTCGTTGGGACTTTGGGAACTCATTCTACACTCCGAGCCGTTCACCTTCTATTCGGGGAGACTCACTTCCCGAATATTCCTCTTTTTCCACTCCACCCTTCACAACATCCATCAATCCACTATTTGAGATTGACTTTAATCTCGAATTAATATCTGAGACTCCATCAATTCTGAGCACTAATCGAGTATCATGCACATTTTCAGAGTCAGACACCGAACACTTGATGCCACCAAAGGGAAAGGGAACCATGTCAGAGCAGAGAGAGATCAACAGCACCCTGTTAGCCTCCATCCAGTCAATTCAAGCCCAGATAACAAAGCAGGCTAATTTTCAGACTGTGTTGAGAGAAATGATTCTCGAGCTGAGACAAGAAAGAGAAGATAGGAGAGAGGGGGATAACAGAAATCCTGGAGGTGGGAATGGGGGAGAAGAACCTCACATAAACCCTAGGGATAAGCCTACATTAAAGGATGCTTATAATCTAGGGGCAGGCCAGACAAATTCTTGGATACAAATCCCTACAATTCATGGGCATTTTGAGCTTAAGCCTACTATTTTACCTCTTCTCCCAATATTCCATGGAAATATTAATGAAGAATCTTATATACACCTCCAGTAGTTCGATCACATTTGTGGAATAGTACACTACCCAAATGTCTCATTAGAGATAGTGCAGATGACCGTCTTTCCATTCAATCTGATATGCAAAGCTTTGTATTGGTGAAATCACTTGGGGAAGGTTGTCACTACTTGGGAAGAGTTGAGGTACGCATTTCTGAACAAGTATTATCCACTTGGACGACTCAACCAAATACGATCCTTGATTGCTAATTTCTCCCAGATGCCCCACGAGCCTATTCACGAGGCGTGGGAAAGATTCAAAGATCTAACGAAGAAATGCCCCCATCATGATATTCCAAAGACCAGCCTTGTACAAAATTTCTTTGGGGGTTTAAGCATTGAGAATCAAAAGTTGGTAGATGCTGCTTGTGGGGGGAGCCACTTCAATAAGGACGAAGATGTCCTTTATCAAATTTTTGAGGAGATGGCGGAAAGTTCGACAGCTCTTTCTTCTTCACATGCTTTTCAGAAGCACCCCATCACCGCCCCTGCAGTACCCTACAAGGATGTCAATATGACGACATCACAAGAAGTGGATAAGGTGGATAGCACTGACCTGACCATCATTGGAAACCACCTATCCAAAGTGGACATTATTGAGAAACGGTACAAGGAGCTTGATAAGCTTCAAGTGATCGAGCAGAGGACGAAGAACCTGGATAAGCTAGACGAGATAATAAAGCATCTGGAGCTTCTTGTGAGTACGATTAGTGCAGTCCATAGTACGAGTGCAGCAGCCGATACATCTACTAGGGAGCAAAATTCTTCCACCCAGCAGAGAAGCGGAGGACCATCCGCAGTTCAACATGTCTACTATGTGCAGACGCCTGATCAGATTTAGCAACATTCACATAAGATTGTTCTGTACCAACATGAAGTAACCTACATTCTTGAGCAGCAGTCTCCAACTCTACCTGGTATTCAGGAGGTGAACGATAACTGGTTCGACCGTGAGCGAAACTAGCCCCGTCCGTCATGACAAGGTCAATTGGGTTCACAGCAGGGTCAGAGACCCGCCCACCAGTTTCAGGGAGGCAGACAACAACAATACCAGCACCAGCAGTTCCATCTTCATTTTCAGTCTCCACCACAAATCTAAAATTGGAGACAAGGCCAGCCACAACAACAGTCCATGTATTTTCCTCATCCTAACTAGCAGCATACTGCATATTATGGACAGTATCCTCCCCCTCCTCCTCCTTGTTAGTGGAATCTGTATGGGTACCAACAACCTCTGCACTATCAACCACAGCCAATCAATGAGTAACATGAGGCCCCTTCAATCAATCCAGCACTGGACCAACTTGCATTGATCAAGAAGAACATGAATGAACTGACTCAGCGGATCGACGACCTGACCACCGCCAAGACACTGATTCCAGCACAGGTCGAAACCCCAACAACTTTAGGCGCTTGGAAACTTCAGCTCTCCTAGGATCTCCTAGGATCTTTCATTTCAAAGTTCTTGGAGAGATACTTCTTTGTTGCATGTAACAAACCTAAATCATTCGTAGTCAAATTATTGGAGAGATACTTCTTTTATTGATGTAACAAACCTAAATCACTCGCAGCCAATAATGTGTCATCAACACATAGGATTGATATAATAAACTTGCTCCCACTAACTCTCATGTACACACTTATCTACAGTATTTTCTACAAAACCTTACGATGTAATGGTATTGTTAAACTTAATATACCATTGACGATAAGCTTGTTTTAGTCCATATATTGACTTATTTAATTTAAATACTAGATTTTCATTTCATGTGATCCTAAAACCTTCAGGTTGGTCCATATTGACATCTTCCTCTAACTCCCCATTCAGAAAGGGGGTCTTTACATTCATTTGGCGAAGCTCCAAATCATAATGAGCCACCAATGTTAAAATGATTATCAAGGATTCCTTCTTTGAAACTGGAGCAAACGTCTCCTTATAATCGTTGCCATCTTTTGGGTAAAACCCTTTGTAACAAGTCTAGCTTTATATTGTTCAATGTTACCTTTAGAGTCACGTTTGGTCTTGAATACCCATTTACACCCGACTCTTTTAGAACTTTCAGGTAACTCAACGAGATCCTGGACATTTTTATTGGCCATTAACTGAAGTACTTCTTTCATAGCATTCAACCATTTTTTAGAATAATTACATTCTATGGCCTAATGGAATGAGCTTGGATCTTTATCAATATTCAAGTCCCATTCATGCTCAAGTGCATATATTTTACAATCATCAACATTTACAGGTCTCTATTGTATTTCAGAGCGTCTTAATGTAACTTCTTGTGATTGTGATGCACTTGGCTCATTTACAACTTATTCATTAATAATGACATCATCACTTAATGTGGACGTCAACTCTTGATGTTCCACGTCATTATGTGGAGATGAATCCACATGTGGAACGTTTACTCTAGAAGATTCGAGCAGATGGAAGTGACACTTTATCCCTATCTTCTTTTATTTCCACATTTCGTAAAACTTGGCTCCCACTAATATTGTCATTCTCATTGAAGCGAGCATTACCACTCTCAATAATTCTTGTACTATGTTTAGGACAATAAAATCTGTACCCCTTTGACTTTTCAGGATAATCAATGAAAAATCCACTGACTGTCCTTGGATCTAATTTCTTTTCATGTGGATTGCATACTCTGATTTCCGCTTGACATCCTTAAACATGTAGATGTCTCAAACTAGGTTTCCTACCTGTCCATAATTCAAAAGGTGTCTTTTAAACTGCTTTACTAGGAACCCTATTGAGTAAATATATTGAAGTCCTTAATGCATATGTCCACAATAAAAGAGGTAAAGTACTATTATTTATCATGCATTTAACCATATCCATTAATGTACGATTTCACCTTCCGTGACACCATTTTGTTGTGGTGTTCCGGGTATTGTGTATTGTGCACAAATACCCTTACTTTTAAGGAATTTTGCAAATGGATCAAGATGTTGACCCCTCTCATCATGCCTTCCGAAATATTCACCACCTCGATCAGATCTCACAATTTTTATTTTCCTATCCAATTGTCTTTCCACTTCATTAATAAATATCTCAAGGACATTTACTGCTTGAGTCCTTTCATGCAATAGATAAATATATTCATACCGTGAGAGATCATTTATAAAAGTGATAAAACATTTTTCTCCTCTCCATGATGAGACATCAAAAGGACCATAAATATCAGTATGTATCAATTCTAGGAGTTGTGTGGTCTTTGTTGTTGGCTTCTTTGATGCGTGTTTGGATTGCTTTCCTTTAATGCAATCTATATACAACCTACACAACCCTAGATCAGTAAAATCTAATTGAGAAAATATGTCATTCTTAATAAGTCTCAACGTTCTTTCCTTAGATATATGAGCTAGTCTTTGATGCCAGAAAAGAGCAGAGCATTCATCAGATGCATTCCTTTTTAAAATCACATTGCATTCAACATAAAACATGGAATTCATAAATTTATTATCAAGACTAAAACAATAAAGATAATTCTCCAAAGTACCATAACCATAAAACTACTTATTTCTAAACATAGAGAATGATCCATCAGAAATATTGAAAGAAAATCCTAAACTATCCAGTCTGCAAATGGAAACAAGATTTCTAGCACATTCAAGAACGTAGAGACATTCTTCCAAATCAACTTGACATCCAATGTCCATGATCAATTTGTAATCCTAATTCCATCTATTCGTGCCTTCATCCTATTTTTCCACGAGCAAATACTGTTCACTTTCCTTTATGTTCTGGATTGTAAGGAATCCCTATAATATATGAATGAGTAGTTGCACCAGAATCTAACCACAAAGTATTATTAGGAATATCTATAATATGTGCTTCGAAGCAAACAGAAACATAATGCATACCTTTCTTCTTGAACCATGCTTTCTGTTTAAGGTAAATCTTTCTTCATATGCCCAGACTTCTTGCAAAAGAAGCATTTGATTTCTTTGCAATTGCCCCATTTAGCTTTCATGGGAGTTTTTCCTTTGTTCCTTTTGCTTGTGTGGCTTTTATTGTTTCTAACCCCTACCATAGTCTTTTCAGTAGCCATGAGGTTCACCGAGTATTCTTTTATCTTCTTTAATCTCCCTTATTCTTGAATGAGCATATCCTTTAATTTCATGAAACTTCACTTATCCTTTAATGTATTGTAGTTTACCTGGAATTGCCCAAATTCAATAGGAAGAGAGTTTATGATAAACTATACTAAGAACATCTCGTTAACATCCATCCCGATGGTTTTCAGTTTCGCTGCGAGATTAGACATTTCAGTTATATGATCCATCATCGAGTTGGACCAGTTGAATCTCTTCGTGGTCAACTCGCTCATTAAAGTCCCAACAATAGACTTATCGGCTATATCGGACTGCGAATACTCCTTGATTTTCTTCATAAATTCCTTAGCATTGTTTATCCTAGGCATTGACGATTTGACGTTCTCCGCCATTGAGATTTTCATTGAGCTCAAGCAGAGTCTATTCGATCTTTCCCAAGCCACATAATACAACCTTTCATCATCAGTGTTGTTTTCTATAATGGCTTGTGATTTTTGATCTTCAACTAATGCATGGTCTAAATTCATCACTCCTAAATGGAAGAGAATCTGTTCTGACCAATCTACATAGTTGAGTCCGTTGAACCTAACCATAGAGTTGCCTAATGCAAACAAGTTCATAGTTGTTGAAACTGTAAACAATAATGCATATGCTCGTAATAATGCTTTGAGAAATAAATTAATAATCTATATGCGGGAGATACATATTGAAATTTCTTTCATAATATGTTAATGATAACCTTTGAGCAGAATATTAGCATATCAATAAATGCATAAGTGATACAATTAGATATACTTTAATAGATAATTGAATAAATCATGTCTAATTCATATTTTCCATCTTTAGATGTAAAACCCACGATTCATTAACTAACCTCTTAATGTGCATAATTACAGACAATGATCCATCTTTGGGTGATCTTCTAGTCCATGGTTTTACTATTCTGATTATCAGGATAATATTATGTCATTAAATTTAATTTACATCCAAACCATGATAATCAAAAATATGTGTTCAAATCCATACGTAGTTAAATCACTTTGGTGATTAACCACTTATAGAACACACTAATTTTATTTGATCAACAAAATAATACTCCACACTTTGTAAATGCATACTAATCTATTATCCAATATTGAAACAATGTCCGGGTTAAGCTTTTAAGGAGAGTCTTGAATTAATATGTTGTTTTACTAAGAAAATATACGTAATTACTTTTCATGAATAAACACCATTAATCTCAAAGTTTCATTCGACTCACAAAAGTCCTTAAGGCGTGCCAAAAAAACTTTTTTTTTGAGAAAATCAAGGCTTCGTCATGGTTGATTAGTTTTGTACGTAAAACCCCGTTACCTTCAAGCATAACATGTCAGGTCCTTAATCAAAACTAAAACTGTCATTCTTTTATCCACTTATCAGCTCAAATAAATTTACATTTTGTGAATTCAACTCAACAAACATCAGAAAGGACACGTTTTGGAGAGGATAAAATGGCCTTTGATTTTGGCATTAAGATGTTCGAATTAAAAGGAGGATATAAATGTCGATGAGGGTTAACTTGAGACTTCAGTAAACCTGTTTCCAACTTGGACAAATATAATTTTAATACCGAAAGACAATCATCTTTGGGGTATGATATGAATCCTTTTAATCAAATATCATCCAAAACTTTCGTTGAATACAACAACCTTAATGATGCATATTTGAAGAATAATCATAAACAAGAACTCAACTCCAAAGTTTACCAAAAGTAGTGGTAGAAATAACTTTTATAGAATCAAACCACAAAACAACCATTATGAAGCCATTCACGTTAACTCAACCAAACTGAATCTTATACCATATTGTAGGAAAAATTTAGACGCAACATTAAAGAATCAATGAAAATAGTGATTCACAAGTACCTCCTTCTATCGCAAATCAAACAGAAACTTGTAACGGAGATGATGAAGAAACTGACGGTGATCTTTTCTTCCTCCTTTTCTCCTTCCCTTGAACTCAATCTTTAAAACTCTCTCAGATGGTGGAGAGTTTTGATGGTGGCTCTCTTAATCTCTTGATTCAGTGTCTTGCATAATGAGTCATCACGTCTCTTTTATAGGAGTAAAGTTGGAGGGTTCAAAAGGATAACAAACCTTATCGTAACCGACTTCTGATGATCCACTAACCATCAACGTGAATCAAGATAATACGGTTACGTTTTATCCATTGACTTGGTAAAACCAAATATTTATCATTTCATAAATATTTATATGGATCACGAACATGATAAATTCCAACACATGCCACTATGTCTGAAACACTCCGGTTATATCTTCAATTCCTTCAGTAAGTTAAATGCCAAGAATGAACACTTCAACTTCTGTCTATCCTGTGTCATTTTTGCTTCCAAATCTTATCTGAAAGTTACTTTGGTACACTTTAGCGTTCGGATGTTGGCTGATCCTTTAGATTGGAGTTGCGTATAAGAAGATGAAAGTTTTTGCAGCTTTTCTCCTTTTCTTCTTTGGATTCGAGTTGGATGATGAGAAAAGAAGCGTTAAATATAAAACAATGATAACAATTCACATAAATGGTGGTCTTCATCTCCGCGCTTCCCCTAGATAAGGGGGAAGTTTCTTGCCATGGGCTACCCTCCAGTTGCTTTGGCATGCTCAAATATGCGATTAAAGCCAGTTGGGTTGCGGGTAGGGATGAAACAAATGTGAATATATTCGTATCCGATCCGCTATCGTATTCGTTATATATATATAGGAGAAACTTCAAATGAGACGGGGTCTCATTGTGAATATGATGAGCCATAAATGACAGCCGTTTGATATGTATTGATGGTCATGATTAAATCCGGTTTTCCAAAAGAAAACCACCATCAAAACCGCCTTCCATCCTCTTTTTATGGAAAATCTTAACTTATTAACTACAATTCCGACTTTTATGTTCGATTTGGAAATATTAAATATCATCAACTTTATTGTCTCGATTTAATTAGGTAAACATACCTATTATGTCTTATTTCTCATTCCAGCTTATCTCATTGTTCAATGTTCTCGAATATCGTCTCCAGTTTTAGAGCTGTTCATTCTGTCCATGTCTTCAGAAAATTTAAACGTTGGTGGTTTCCAGGTTCTTATTTCATCATTTCATCTTATTTTTTTCTTAGTAATCAAATTTCTTTATTCAATATTATTATAAACACATGATGTGTAATATATCATTCATATTTCAGCATCTTCTTCTTCTCGGTTCATCTGATGCTTTAGTTGAATACCATGATCCGAATCTCGCCCAGCACCAGGTTTATATTTTTTAAATATGTATCAGGTTCTTCCATGTTTGTTTTTAAATAATTTGTTTGAATTTTTTATGTTCTTAACAGGCGCACCTTCTACTGGATGGTCCTTCTGAACGAAGTAATGGAGATCATGAATTCCAAGGTTCGTACAGAATGTTTTCTTTTCTTGTATAGATGTTCTAAGAAATTCATAAATTTATTTTTTTCAATGTTTTTCTATAATACTTAATTAAAACCCATTATTTAAAGTAATTATTCTTTTTTTAATAATATTCGATATATATTTGAAATTGTTGGTAATCTTTACAAATTATTAAATGTATTTACTTTAGGCATAAAGTAATTTGAAATAACCAGTATATTTTTTAAAATTAATAATATTTTTTTAAAATAAAAAGATAATAGTTTAATAAAACAGTAGTTATTTTAATATTTAATTTATATACATTCAACAGTATTTTAACGTATTCTACTCTTTAGATGTTACAATTTTCTTGTTCGCAAATGACATCTTCATAGAATAATTCCGTAAATTTTTTTTTCAAAATTTTGTTAAATTTAGAAATATAGTAAATATTTTGAAATTTTGCATTTTATTTTAATAACTTACATATATATTTAAATTTTAGATCATTATATTAATAAGTACTGAACAACTTCAATACTTTAGTACGTTATCAATTGCAGGTGAGCCGTAATATCTAACTCGAAGTACATTAAATCATATCAAATTATATAAATTTCAGAAAAGGTTATAAAGTCAATAATATTGTTTATAATTAGTTTTTATTTACAGAAGACTGCCATACACCGCAAAGGTCCACTGAATATGAAAATCCATATACTCCAATCATTGGAATGACTTTTGGATCTATTGAACAAGCATACCAGTTATATGAGTCTTATGCTACTATTGTTGGATTTAATGTTAGAAAGAGTAGTACTCGTCACGGTGTTAACAGAGTAACAAAGGAAAAGATGGTTATTTTTAAGAAATGTGTTTGCTGGAAACAAGGTTTCTCGACTCTTAAGAGCAATCGAAAAGTACGTATTTCAGTGGATAGCGATTACAGTGATGATATTGAATTTTATCATGAAGAACGTAGAGTTGGTTTAGTTAGAACTGGATGCAATGCAATGCTTGCTATTCGTCATAGGCGTGAAGAAGGTGACTGGATTGTTGTTAAATTCAGTGAAGATCATAACCACAACCTTGTAACGCCCTCTAAACGACGTTATTTGAGACCGAATAGAAGGTTTTCAAGGGCTACGAAGTTGCTTGTGAAATCAATGACTGATATTAATATTTCTACATCCAAGCAATCAGCTTTCATTGACAATGGTTTTATCACTAATAGTCAAGCTGGTGGTATTGTTCGTGATATATACAATCTAAATAGAACTGAAAAGAAAAACAAAGATGGTTTGGATGCTCATCTGCTACTTGAACATTTACGCAATTGTCAAAGGAAGACTCCTGAGTTCTTCTATTCCTATAAAACAGATGAGGAAAACATGCTTACTCATTGCATCTGGATTGATTCAGAGTCTATTGCTGACTACAAACTTTTTGGCGATGCAATTACATTTGACACCACCTACAGGACTAACGAATACAAGCTCGTATTCGGATCTTTTTGTGGTGTCAATCATCATAACAGGACCATATTTTTTGGAAATGCATTTTTACATAGAGAAAATACCGAATCTTTTGTTTGGTTATTTGACAAATTCATCGAGGCAATGGGAAAACACCCTATATCTATTGTTATTGATGAAGACCCTGCTATACACGGTGCTATTCTAGTATCCTTTCCAAATACTATTCACAAGTTATGTGCCTGGCACATAATGTCCAAGTTGAAGACAAAGCTTGGTCGTATACAGGATTTAGATAAAGCATTAAAATTTTTTTCTGACCTTGTTTGGCGTACTCATTTTATTGAGCTTTTTGAAAATGGATGGATAGATGCAATTGATCAATTTGGTTTAGCAGAGAATGGATGGTTGGCCGAAAAGTTCAGCATAAGACATAAGTGGCTTGATATATACATGAGGTATAAATTTTTTGCAGGAATGCGGAGCACCCAACACAGCGAGAGTATGAATGCTTTTCTCCAAAGCCACATAACTAAGAAAAATTCACTACTTGAATTCATCTTCAGATTTCAGACATCACTTCATAGGCTTAGAGAACGCGACAACGACTTGGATAATGATTCAGATCAGAAGAGACCAATTACGGACACCACATGGAAGATGGAAGATCAATTATGGCAGGTATATACAAAGACTATGTTCTATGTCGTTCGTAAGCAGCTAAAGAAAGGTATTGAGATGAATGTTGTAATATCTGAGAGCTCCAGCTGCAGAATAATCTATAATGTCAACAAGATTGGTCGATCTGAAAAAAGCAGGGAGGTTTCATTTTATACAGACTCAAATCTATTTGTTTGTTCTTGTGGCAAGATGGAATACGAAGGTATACCTTGTCGACACTTGTTTGCTGTTTTTAAGACAAGAAATTTTGAGATTCTAGACAGTGGATACATATTAGAAAGATGGACAAAGAGTGTTAAGAAATCTGGAAATTATCCACTCTACAATCGCAATGTTCAAATTGAAAGGGCTGGTGAGTTGAATAGATTATGCTCCAATGTTGTTGGTTTATCAGTTGATGATTCTTCTTCATTCGATCTTACTCAAAAGAAACTTAAAAGTCTTATTTCACAGCTCCAAAATATTAGCTTATCACAGCCAAATAATTTAAATGATAACAACTCTAGCCAGATAAATTCTAGTGCCAATGCTCCAATTATACGTGAACCCAACACTGCGAGAACGAAAGGAAGTGGTCGTGGTGGAAGACCTAAGGGCAGTGGTAGTCGGCAAAGGCCAACAAATGAACTCAGGAGAAACAAAGGGAGGCAATGCAAATCATGTGGCAAGTTCAATGTTGGTCACGACTCTCGCAACTGTCCTTCAAACAAGTTGCAAACTTCTAACAGGTGATTATTTATATGTTTCAATTAGTTAGTATTTAGTTAATATAATCCTCATTAATAAGCTGATTTATATGTTTAATGATATTCTTCTCAGTGATTCATCAATGAGCTCCGGAGACACTGATTCCTAACATTATATTTGTAGTCTATTGGTTTTTGACAGGAATCTAATAAGATACTTTGTATTATATATTATTTTATCATTTCATTTAAATTTTCAAAAGTATACTTGGTCAGATTTGATGTTATTCTCATAGAATTGTTGTTGTTTTTTTCAGGAATTGCTTAAAATTCTCAAGAGGATTCATTAAATTCCATGAAGATACTGTTATCAGCAAACTGCAGCTATATTCAGCTACAATGAGCAAACATAGATTGCTTTTATAGGACATTTACAATGTTTACAATGAAAACAATGTATTCAAATTTTGAACTTTTACTGTATAAAACAGTGTTTAGTTTTTAATGTTTGTTTTGTTCGCATTCAACTGTTTTCTATATATTCTGTTCATGTGCTTGTTTTTCCAATCAATGTATATCATGCCTGAAAGTTTAGTGTATTGGTTTTTTGACAGGAATCTAATAAGGTACTTTGTATTCAAATTTCGAATCATATTCTGTACATGTGCTTGTTTTTCCAATTCTGTACATGTACTTTGTATTCAACAGCACCTCTTCGTCTGAAATTATTTTGTCCTTCTAATGATTTACTTTTAAAAAAGAACAACATTTAGATCTATGGTTATTCTAAAAAGGTTATATTTCACAATGATATAACATTACTGTATGAATCATTTCAACATTCATATATAACTTAAATATTGCACAATGATATAAACTATCAACATCATTTAATCACCTGAACTTAGTGGTCCTTCCACTGATTTACTGTAAAAAACGTATAACGTATAGATGTATTGTTATCTTAACATTTTATAATTCACAATTATTTAACATTGTAATATATCTTAATGATATATACTTCTTCAGATTACAAACATTGTCATTTCCCTCAATCTCAAATTCATTACAAATGCAGAAGGCAATAACCATTTTCATCATAAAGGTAAAAAATGGCCCAAAATATACAATCAGTTCTACATGCTAACTTTTGAATCAAAAATATATAGAGTAACATTGTTTCTATCCATTGTCCAACTACTGATAACACATAGCTAATGTATCATAAAAAACTAAGTTAAGGTTCTGCATCATTTGAAACTGGAATTTTCCACCCTGGTAGTTCGCAACAGTTGGCAAGCAATTTCTGCTCTGAATCGCGGGATGTCGTCGTAACTGAAGTTTAATGCTTTTCCTTCGCATAAGTACTCGACCATCTTCATGACATAGATTCCATAGTCCAAGCTTTGTGGTGGTTGCTGAGGGCAGTCTTCAACAAATATTAGACCCCAATTGAAAACGCTATCTCCCAAGTGTGTTGTGCTGAAGTATTCTTTGATCCATCCCATCTGAAATTAAGATTGTAGTTAGATAAGTAAATTAATAGAATGATATAATATAAATTTAAGATCTATTTAAATTTTCAATACCCATTTGTAAAGATCCTTCTTGTGGAATTTGTTGCCTTTCATTGAGTTGTAAGAGTAAAAATTCATTGTTTCCAAATCTGTAACAAGCAAGTGCCAATGATTCCTTGTATGAATGACCGTGAATACTTTTGATAAGCCAATAAGATCATCAGGGTCATCATATAATTTCTCCAAGTTGTTGAACTCTTCGTCTGTTCCAGCTTCAACATTGTTGATGAAGAATTGTTGTGCATTTTTAGATGTAATATGTTAGTTTGCATCATATTTGTTTATACCTTTATATATTAATTTTTTCACTGACTTACCATTTTGTAAATCGAAGTGAATATGAATGGAATTATGCCTTCGTCCTTACGGTGATTATGACAAACAATTTCCATATACATCTCGATTATCTACAAAGGTTCAGACATTTGTTTAAATATTTGTCTTAGTCATAATTACAGTTGTTCATTATATCATTATTTGTAATAGAGAACAACTATAAACATACCGAGTCTTCAATCATTTTCTCGTACAAGAAGTTATGTATTTCTCTCCCTTTGCAGTAACTCTTGTACGACGAATGATAAGTTGCATTTAACCTGCAATTATATGGTTAACCAATAGTTTATTAACATATATTAATCATTGAAGCAGTAGTAAGATAATTAAAGAATTGTACTTAACAGCTGGATCTCTCAGGAAACTCTGAATTATTTCCCTCTCTTCAGATGTTATGAATTCATATCCTATGAAATCTGTCGGAGCGTCACAAAGATACTGCACAGAAAATTTTTTAACGTTATATAAATATATTATATAGTTTCTTAGTTAATTTCTTACCTCTGATTCCAAGTCAGCATGATCATGAAGTTCTGACGTCTTTGATGCATTCTTTGATGACTTCTTTGTCGATTTATTCTTCAGATCATTGTTCTTAATTTGATCCTTGTTTGCGGTTTCTGTTCTTGTTCTCGTTGCTTCTCTCCTTTCCTTGACTCTTTTTGCTAGAGAGCTTGGATTTACTTGTGTCTTTTCCCTCTTCATTTTGGTTGGTGTTTCACTAATCAGTGAACATGATGTTTTCCTTTCTTCATTAAACTCAAGGTCAAATGAAGGTATATCCATTGCATTCTCAACATCATTGTTCGGCAACTCTTCGTGAACCATCTCGAATCTTTCCTCAACCATTTTATTAGTTCCAGTTTTTTCCTCATCTCCATCTTTTCCTTCAAAAGATATGTCAGCTTGTTCTTTTTCAAGCATATCTTTCTCTGTGTTTTTTTCACAAGTATCCTTATCATCCCTACCTTGTTGATAACATGTCTCAATCATGCTTCCAGTAATTGTAATGCTTGAAACATGCTTTTCAACATTTTCTACCAATGGTTCACTAAGTGCTGATTCTACATGATTCACCAACTTCATGATTTCTTCTTTAAGCTCTTTATTTTCCATCTTCAAATTCATGATCTCAGTCTCATATCGAACAATCATACCGTCATTGTCTGTGTTTTTTGAATCCCCTCTAAGATGCACAATCAGATTTCTTAACTCTGTTACTTCTATTTTCAAAGATTCACACTGACAGCATTTTTTGTTGAAATTTTCTTTTCATTCTCAGTTTCTTTACCATCATCACTCACTATTGCATGAAACACACCCTTCTTGAAACGTCCTCTCTTCAGTGGACCATCTAATGGAACTGGGATGACCTCTTCAATTATTATTTCTGGTCTCCTCACAAAAAAGCCACTTAAGAGGAACTTCTCATAAGGGAAGACATACTCATCAGGTGCTATCTTCACTATCTCATTCTTTGTTGGATGAATGTTGGGCAAGATCTGGTTTAAATCAATAAAGTTCAGTTTATTAACAGTTCATTAAACAATTCATTCTAAAGCATTGCATAGTATCTACATATTAATTCATTTATTAGAAATTTTAATTTATCTCTACGATAGGACCTAATAATTTTATGTAATATAAATACCTGGTCATTGCTTAATGAAACCAATCTCCTTGACAGCCCTTTTATTGTTCCACTCCACTTCCTAATTCTTGGTCTCAAATCGCGACTCACAACTAGCTCTTTGCAACAGTATTCAAGCATCCACACCTGAAAATAATTCAATCTTAGAACAATATTTAATAAAATCTTTTATAACGTAAATCTAAGAAATAGCTTACGTATAAACAAGCTACGCATCCTGTAAGATAGCCCGGTGTTATGCGTGCTGCTCCATTTCTTCGCTGTTGAATCCTATGAAAGACATCGTCCATATTTGACAATATCATCCTAGCAACAGCATCTGACCAGTTGAAGTATCTTGTGTCCTCTAATGACTCAACATAGTGAAGCAATTCCTTTGGAAAAGAATACGCACAATCTGGAAAAAGGAACGTGGCAAACATGAACAAAATCAAACATGCAACATATATGGTCACAGAGTTATCATCATCCCGATCATAGTACTCAATCAACACGTGAATCAGCTTCCTCCTGTTGAAAACCATGCCATTGTCAAATAGCTCAGTTGATATCAAACTTTTCCAAGGCATATGCTTCCCCCTAAATGTAACTGGAAATCCTGTACTTGGTAAACCAAGTATGATACCAACATCATCATCGTTGAATGTCACAACCTTATTTCCAAATCGGAAATCCCTCCCTCCTTGGTATTTCTCCACCAGCCATTGCAAATTTTTCCTCTCTATATCAATATTTCCTATGTTGATAAGTCTTGAAAAAGCCGTCTTTGATATAAGAGATTGTTGTTTTGGAGTAGGTCTGTGCCCATCTATGTAATGGACGAAATGTTCTATGAAACATCTATGTTGCACGTAGCCTTTGCCTGAATTAAAAATTTATATTCAAATATGTATTATAACAAATATATGATTCAAATTCAAAATAAATATTATAGAATTTAATCCATACTTCCGTATTTCTGAAACATCTCTTCTTCTCTACACTGTTCGGAGTCTTGTGTGGTCTTCATATTCAATTCATCTCGTGTGTGATTCATCTCTGAAATTTAATTGTAACAGTAACAAGTTTCAATTATTTAAAATAAAAAAGATCAACGGGAAATCGAATAAATCTAATGTTTATGTTCTTTAAGTACCTCTCTGTTTCTTCAAAGAATGATTTGCACATTTTTTCCTTCAGGTGATCTAGTGGATATAGGTAACTCAGCATTTGATCCAATGTCAAAATCCTCATAGTCGGATTCAGACGAAGATATCTCTAACCTGCATCAAAACGATTAATATTTTATTCTTAACTTACTTATAATTTTATCTAAAGTTATATGTTGAATGTATTTACATTTAACATGCATTATTCTCTAACAATCATTCTTAACGCTTCCCAGAAATCAATAATCAAAATTCTTCCATCATAATATTCCAATTTATCAAATTATTACCGTTTCAACGTAATGTAAGACAACAGAAAGATATTACTTTGCTCATTATTTTGGTAAAATCAACTTATAGATGACCTTATAATGAGATATCCATGTAAACTTCTATAATACCTTCATAAATCATGTTTCCCCCAAATTATTTATTACGAAACCATACTGAAACCCTAAAAATAAAAAATCTAATGTACTGTCCAAAGTTTAAATCATTACCTTCTCCGCATCATCCTCCTACCAGCAATGCGAGAGGCGAAATCCTTCCCCTCTTGACTCACCGCCGCAGTCGTATCCTTCCTTCTGCTCATCCTCTTTCGTCTGATTCGCTCGACAGACCTAATCGATGTTTGGCCTCCTCCAGCCACAACCGTCTCTCGCTTTTTTGGGCGGAAATGTCGGAGCAGAATGAGAGCTCCCTTTACGGAAGTAATTTATTACTTTCCATGTTTTTATTATAATAATAATCAGCCGTCGACACATTATCTTAATTAGCTAATCAATGCTTTCCATTTTAAGATGGATTTGAATTTTATATATGTAAAGTCGGAACATGTAATAGGAATTGTAATTTACAATGCAAGAAATTTTTGTAATTATCTATAAGATATTTCAAAACATCTTCACATATTCGTAAAATTCGAACGACATTTATTAAAAAATAATGAGAATTTAATAATTAATAAGAAATTAAATTCAAAATTTTATATTTTTATTATTAATTTGAAAAAGCATAGCATACTTTGTTGAGGCCATCATCTTTTAAATAAATACGATTAAATTTTAAATTTAAGTAGTATATGTTATTTCGTTTCATATCATAGTTTTTGTATTATTATACGTAACAATTTCAAATTATTGTCACTTTTTTTTAAATTATCAACTAACTTTTTCATATTCTGTTAATAAATTTTACCATCTAAAACATATTTTCATTGTTCAAAAAAGCAAATTGGTCGTATTAAAACATCGTTTTCATAAGGATTGGAATTTTTATTTAACTAATCCTCATGTTTGCTTTTAAAACCAACAAAATATGCTCAACTTTTTTTATATTTAGTAGCTTCATTTCAAAAAAGTATCGTAAAATATCAATTTGGTAAAGTGTTATTCAAATAACAATCTCTAAAAAATATTTTTTTTTTAATTTTGTTGACAATCAATATATAAATTAGAGCTTCTTGCGTCTATTTTTAATAAATTAGTTTTCCCAATTTTGTAGATCCGCCCTTTTCCCTCACTGTCGCCTTTTTTAAAAAACAAAATGTTAACAAAATTTTGTAATTATAATGGTTTTATTTCAAAAAAAGCTCATATAATAGCAACTTGTTAAAGTACTATTCAATAAACTACATCAAAAAAGTAATATTTTTTGAACTATTTTGAAAGTGGCTATATACATTAGCAGTCCTGGCGTCTATTATTAAGAAAGTAGTTTTGCCTAATTTGTACTTCCGGCTTTTTCTCTACTGTCCCATTAAAATCGCACGTTTGTTTTCTCTATATATAGAAATGTTATTTCGTCAAAACCATTTCATATAACGATAGTGGTATTGATCCGGACCTTCCGATCTTAATCCAACCGTAGTTATTGATGGCTCTCTATAATCACTATGAGACGCCACCTCATTTGAAAGGGTCCCTATATATATATATATTGACATTCGTATTCGTATTAGTTTTAAAATATATGCGGAGATGGATATCACTTTGACATTCGCTAATGTTCGTATTCGTATATTCGTTTTCGTACATAAGTGTAATATATTTATTTATAATTGTGTGTAACAACAATGATTGCATTCACCATTGTTGATATAGTTGTTATGAAGTTACGATATCTGGTATAACTATTTTATGTGTAAATTATCCTAAACATGTATATTATAGTTAATCTATTAAAAATTTCTATTATTATTCATATATGTTTCGTATTTGTTTTACATTCGTATTTGTTTTTTAAGGATATGGTAAGGCATTTTCACATCCGTCAATATTTGTATCCGCATTCGTATTCGTCTTTTAAAATGGATAAGATTTGATTATATTTATATTCGTATCCGTATCCGATCGTTTTCATTCCTAATTGCGGGTAATGTTTTTTCTCATCTTCGTTTCTTTGGAATCCCATATCTTGTAATTGGATTGAAAGGTTGTATAACAAAAAGAATGGTAACCAAAATTCTAAAGTTTTGATTATTTGGGTTGCAAATTGAAGTAACTAAAGAGGAGTATTTAAAAATTTAAATATTAATTTTTTTTCTTTGAAATTTGGATATTGTTACGTCCCCTACACAAAAACTTTGGAAGCATCCTAAAAGAAGATATTTTTTGACTCCAAGAGATAAACAAAAACATGTCAATAATCAATTAGCCACATAATGCCATACATAACGAAAGAAATAAAAGAATTTAACCATTAAAAATAAGTTTTTTACATCATGAATCCTGGAAACTTTATCAATTACCTTGCAACCCTGTAAACATGGAAATTGGACTTGGGCTACTTTTTGTGGGCTATCTGTGTTTGACTTTGTGTTTAGATCCTACCTTGTGAACGGGTTTGAGAGTGCAAGTCAAGGTTTGTGAATCGCTTTGTACAAGTCGGTTATTCCACATGGAGATTTGTTACTTAGTAGGTTCCATGAGAAAAAGAAGTTCGGTTGTACATAGTGGGTTTCACAACAACTTTCTTGCACTCGCTTTTAACCATTGATGTTAGTTGTTTTACAACTGTACTGGGCTATTCACTCATAAACCCATTTGCATGAATTTGGCATGTTCACATGCTCGACAGCCGCAATAGTATGCAGCTTTGTGGATTGACTTTTGTACAACTCAGCTTTGTGGTACAATTAGCTTTTCGCTCTTTTGTTTCCTTGTACATGTACTTGTTTTTGAGATACTTGGTAAATATGCACATGTTTCTATACTTCTAGTGCATTGTATATATATTTTGTCAATATTGATGATATACATATATAACGTAAAATGATTGGATTGTTCTTCATTTTTTATTATTCTCTTGCAAATGTTGTACAGCTTGGTATTTCGAATATGGAATCATATGTGTGGATATGTATTGCTGAGTATTTAGATCATGTGGTGTTGCAATAGTTACATGCTAAATATAATAAATATGAATTATATTTTACACGATGTTTTAATTTCTTACCTGATTATAAATTGATGTGGTTGCATGAGCTACCCATTTATTGTGTTTTTCTGGTGTATAAGTGATGATGGACTATGTTATGACTGTGGTTAATTGAAGTTAAAATGATTCGTGATAGACCATATATATTGTTGATTATTTAGTTATATGATCTATTAGCTTAATTTTGATTAACTATGTGAATGATGAAGTATTGTCCACGAACACTATTCTTGTTTACTAGTTAGTTTCTTTATTAAGGATACACTTGCTCAATACACAGCTCGTTTGGTAACCGGGTTACCCCCGGGTTACTCCGGGGTAACCCGATTTACCCCCCTCTTTTCATGGAATGGAATTCTATCACAAATCATAGTGACATCACATCACATTCTTTATTCCAACCCTCTCCAACCCTCATAACCATCCCAAACAGCTACTATTCCAATCAAGTTATCCCACCCACCCCAACCCAGCAACCAAACAGACCCTTAGGAGTGCATGATTAGTGTCCATAAAAAAGTTAATTTTGATAACTTTTTATTGTTGTACTAGTTAGTATTTGAGTGTATTAGTAGAGTCTTTATTTGTAAGTTTAACTTTACATGTACCCTTTTCATATTGGTCGTATGGGCATGGACATTATGTGGTTGGGTAATTGTATTTCTTTATACTTGATTGTCATTATTGATTTTTGTGAATTATATTCTCTATCGAATGACATGATTAGTTTGGAAAGTTTTGCTTATTGAATCAGGTCACGTAAGAGCGCCACCCATTGATCAAGCATCTCATTGTCATTGTTGTTGACATCCATTCCACCCAATAATCATGCTTTCTCTCATCTTATGTTATCCACCCATCCACCCGTTAGTCATTCTCATGTTTGCTCATTGCTTATTGATGGTTACCTTTCAACTTGTGGGGTCATTCCAACTTTTGTTGGGAACGAGCAATCGGAGATGCATATACGACCACCGCCACGGAAGCATGTGAAGAAAATAACAACTAGATATAACGATGATTGGTCACCTCTCGCGACCACCAGAGAAATAAAACCACTAAAAGAAGAACGAATACAACTCTCTCTGCTCCCTAGCTCTCTTCCTCTCTTTTCTCTCTCTCTCCCTTTTTTCTACGGGTTATATTATTCTTGTCGTGGTGTGTAGGCAATGCCTTCCACCCCCTCTATATATAGCCTAATTACAACCATATAGTCTTATTCCCTTTAGGTCTATAAATAGACTACAACTCAACTACTATTAGAATTAGAAGTCTAATCCCATTAGGATTTCTAATCCTAATATGACTCTAATCCTAACAACTCTAGGTTCACACAAACAACCTAGCATCTTTTTCCGCCTCGCATCATCAATTGGATTCGCATTGATCATCGATTGTCAAAAGATTCATTTAAGCCTTCTTTACATGTTGTTCAACAATTTACTTAGAAACACTTGCTAAAGTGAGGTCTTAGATTACAAATTGAGGTTATATTCCTTTGTTAGTATTGCAACGGAATCTATCATAATGTTAATTTGTTAATTTGCAATGGAATCTATCATTTGTAAGATTATCCATTATCATGTTGCTTTCTCATGGAGTGAATGGGACTTGCATAATATTATAAAACTATACGTAGTTGAAGGGACATAATATAGTTCTTTTACAACAGGAAACAATGTCAATAAGAACTTAGTTTTGATGGAAGTACCATTAAGAGAAGTCATAGAATGGAATTTCTCCTCTTGTCACTCTTCTTCCTCTGATTGAAGGTGTGATTTCCCCGGATGGTAGTCAACATGTTAAGTTCGTGTCAGAATCTCTTGATGCTAATATGTATGGATTAAATATAATTCAAATTATTAAAATAAACATGTTTAACTACATAAAACTGCCATACAAAGGATTCGTTTGGTTGCTGAATTATCCCGAGGTAACCTAACGTACCCCCTGCTCTACTCCTGCATTCCTTGATTGGAATTAATTGTATGGACCACACAATTTCTTTGTTACAATATTTTTTAGCCACATTCAAATAAAAAATTAACACAAGAAATATACTATAATCTTTTAAAAAGTTAATATAAAATATAATCAACATGACATCACATCACATTTATCATTCCATCACTCTTCAATCCTCCTACCCTTCAAATAACTAATATTTACATAAGGTTAGTTGAGACCAACACAACTCGAGATTTTTACCGGAAGGGGCATGCCCCCCTTCGTAATGCCCGCTCAGGGCATGGCAGCACCAAAATTTCCGGTCAGGGCATTGATCGGCAAACGGCGAACCCTTCGCCGATCAACGCGCTAGATGACAAGATTCAACGCCTCCTCCCGAGGCGCGCGCCTGCCCGAGGAGCCGCTCCCTCCCGAGACGGTCGTGTGCCCGGGATTCCCGGAAGCGTGCCTTGGGTGGTGGGTCCCAGTCGGTGAATGGTTCGCCGATCGGCGAACCGTTTGCTGCCCGGGTTGCCCATATAAACTCCTCGTCGGCCCCCTTATTCCCCACACCAAAATCTTGCATTCCTCCTCCCCTCTTGCATTCCTCCTCCTTCTTCCCCTCATTCCCCACATCAAGCCTCCTCCTCCTCCCTCCTCCATTCCAACAAGTTATGGTTTAATTTTTACACATTTTAGTTGTACAACTTCAATAATATTAGTACAATAATTTTTGAGAAAGAATATTTATGCCCATAATGCTAAATAGGAAAAGCCAATCACATACTTTCATTTAATCTCTCCTTAACCTTTGCAATATAAATTATACCCCTCCTTTTTTATAATATGAGTGAGCGTTTATTTTTTTTACCAAATTAATAGTTCTTCTAATCTATAATATGAATGTGCACCTTTTAATTTTAGTAGTTTGATTTTTTCCCAAGAATGATTAATCGATAATGGATGGACAATTAATGTTAGTTGGACTTAGTTGTTTTGTATGATTTTATACTCAGTGAAACAAACCTCTTTATTTATTTACATAGATTAGGATCACTAT
The DNA here is from genome assembly GCA_037367405.1 of Ottelia alismoides. Taxonomy (NCBI): domain Eukaryota; kingdom Viridiplantae; phylum Streptophyta; class Magnoliopsida; order Alismatales; family Hydrocharitaceae; genus Ottelia; species Ottelia alismoides. The sequence continues at coordinate 366,358 of JAZKJV010001112.1, forward strand.
GATGCTAGCACAATGAAATATAAGAATTAACTGCCTGTAACATAGATAATGATTTTTTAATAATTAGTAGTTAACAACTGATTAGTAGTAAATATTGATTATTAAGTATTTATTATTATTTTTTGATTAATAAGTATTATCTATTAATTATTGATTATTAAGTAATTATTTACGTATTATGCTTAAGTAATCCTTAAGTAGTATTATGCGGTATTATTTATTAATTAGTTAGTACTAATTATTAATAACGAATTAGTGAATTAATAATTAGTTAAGTATATATTATTAATTATTAAGTAGTAATTAAGCATTGATTAGTTATTTATATTTATTAAATAATTGGCAATCATTAATCAATTTTTAGTAATTATTAAATAATATTATTTAATAATTAGTAAATAATTAACAAATATTAATGAGTAATTAATAATTAGTAATTATTAATTACAAATTAGTTAATTATGAATTACTCTTTCATAATTATTAGTTAATTATTACTTAGTGTTAATTACTTATTAATTATCACTCATTAGTCAATTATTAATTATTAATTACTAATTAATAATAGTAAATAATTAGAAATTACTAATTAATAGTTACTAATTATCAATTATTACTAAGTTAATATTACCTAATAATTAATAATTAATAATTAGCAATAACCAATTAATAATTAATATATAATAAGTAACGGTAGTTAATTACTCATTAGTATTTAATAATTAATAAATAATTACTTATTAGTTATTAGTTAATAATAATTAACTAATTACTAATTAGTATTTAATAAATATTAGTTATTAATTAGTACTTAGTAATTAGTACATAATTACTAATTGGTTAATTATTAAATATTAATTATTAGTTATTACTTACTAACGAGTAATTATTAGTAATTATTAATTATGGGTTAGGTAATTTTTAATTACTCATTAATAATTATTAGTTAATTATTATTTATTGATAATTAATTATTAATTATCATTCATTAGTTAATTATTAATTGATAATTAGTAAATAATTAGCAATTACTAATTAATAGTTACTAATTGTCAATTATTACTAAGTTAATATTATCGAATAATTAGTATTTCATAATTAGCAATAAGTAATTGTTAATTAATATATAATAAGTAACGGTAGTTAATTACTTATTAATTATTCATTAATTATTAAATAATTACTTATTAGTTATTAGTTAATAGTAATTAACTAATTACTAATTAATATTCAACAAATGTTAGTTATTAATTAGTACTTAGTAATTAGAATATAATTACTAATTGGTTAATTATTAGATATTAATTATTAGTTATTACTTACTAACTGATAATTATTAGTAATTAATAAATAACTAGTAACTTATATTTAATAAATATTATTTATTAATTACTGAATTAAATAAGTTAATTTGTCCTTACTGTTTTATAGATAATGACCAACATGGCTCCATTGTTTGTGTCTTGGAATGGAATAATTGTCATTGAGAACGGGAATGTAACCTATGAGAGGGAGACTGGGAAGATGATAGGTTTTCCGGATTCTGGCAGTTTCGAGGAATTAGTGCGAATAATTCGTAGAGTTACTAGATATAGGGAAGGGGAGTACAACCTCCGTGTTACGTATAGATGGCCTATGAATGTGAACACCTTCTATCGCATAGTGATCACTGATACTGCTACAACCGAGTTAATGTTAAACATTACTCGGTCTCTTGGAATGATGCAACTGATGGTGGATGCGGATCCCACTGGAACTCATGAAATTCACGTCAGCAATATTGCTGAGTCTTCTAGAGGGGGATGAGAGGATGCTAGGTGCAATATCACAGATCTAAATCTGCATTATGATGATGAAGACGATGATTCTATTTTCATTCCCGAGGTGGATGTCGAGGTTGCGGATGAAGACACTCTCGACAAGGAGGAGGATGACAACAATGACATGAATGTTGACTTTGATGACGTCAACGGTCAAGGATCACTCATCGGTTCCATCAGCAGCGAACCGATCTTTGATCCTCCGGTTGATTATGGCATGACCTTGGAACCTATGTTGGAGCTTCCTGATATTTTTACGGATGATGACTGGATAGCAAACACTTTTGCAGAGGAAGCAAGTAAAGCCATGAACTTGGCACCTCTCAGATCCTATATTATAAGATCCACTCATCAAGAGAAAACCAACGGAATTTGTTTTGTGTGATTCAAACTTCGTTTTGATTTGTTATGATTTTCGAAAGAAAGAGAAGTAAGGAGGGTTAAGACGTCATTAACCCATAATTACTATCATTAAGACTAATTAAGCATGATTAACGAAACTAATGACGAATTGAAAACTGCTAATGATCATTAGCAAACACTAATCAATAGTTAGCAAAAGATTAGCGTAAGCCGTGAAAGTTAAATCATGATTAGTGAAAGTTAATCACGATTAGTGTTAATTAAGCATCATTAGCGAGTCTAGAATCCTCTGGAATGTTCTAACTTAAGCCCTAAGTTTCGGATAAGTTTTGACCAAAATCATGGGCCCCTAACCGCAGTTAAGGGCTAAACCATGGTTTTCTAATCATGGTTAGTGGTTTTCTGGAGTCTATAAATACCCCGCCTACCCATTCATTCTCTACGATTTCCACTACAACCAGCACCCAAGGGCTAGGGTTGAGAGGTCGGGAGGAGGAGGGGGACGCGGGGAAAGGGCACTAGCGACGCGCTGTCGGGAGAACGAGGAGGAGGAAGGTATGATCCTCTCTTAGTTGCTTCGTAAGCTAGGTTTTCAATTCATCCTCTTTTCTTCCAAGTTTTGTTCTTGATTCATCTTTCTTTCCGATTTGTTTCCTATTGTGGTTTGAGGAGAAATCTGTGTAACACCCTACTTAGGTGCGGGCGACACCATGCACATCAATGAACCCTGTGATTCGTCACACATTCACTCACCTAAGACGTGCGGTGTCTACCGATTCTCCATTGCTTATTATTCTTTCTTCTCCGCTTTTATAGTTATTTTGATGGAGAAATCCATGTAATACCCTACTGAGGTGTGGGCGGCTATGCACGTCAGTGAGCCTTGTGATTCGTCACACATTCACTCACCTAAGACGCGTGGTTTCTACCGATTCTCCATCGCTTGCAGTTTGATTATAATCTTTCAGTTTCGCTGTTGTTTTCCTCTCGATTGATTTTATAGAGGAAACTCTTTCCATTTTTATTTTGAAATATGTCCCGATATAAGGTAAAACTCTGCAGAAATTTTCCAAGAAATATGTCCCAATATAAGGGGAAACTCTGTTAAAATTTTCCTAGAAATATCACCCCGTATAAGGGGAAGCTCTGCTGAAATTTCAAGAGAAAATATATTCTTGATGTTCTTCGTGTTCTTCGTTCGTTCTTCGCGTTCTTGACACGTTCTTAACGTTTTTGATATGAAAATAAAATTCGATCTTTTCAGGAGCTTTAAAACATCCTTTTTGAAAACGAAACACGATAAAGCATTGCATATGCGAGAGAGAGCTCGATTAGGTAACGAAATACTTCCTTTTGTTGTTGGGTTTTCATATGTGATTATTGAAATTCCCGTTTTTATGTTCTTCGCTATAAAGAACCCTAATTTGGCTATTTTTTAGGAAGTATGAAAAGTTGCTTTGTGATTCCCACTAAAATAAGATTTAAGCGTCGAATTGATGCAGTGGCTTGGAAAGATAGGGTTTGGGAGTTAAAAGATCATAAATTGAGTATATAAATATATGAATTAATATATGTGCAAGTCTATACTCATTATTTTATGGTTACGCTAATCTACAACTTGACAGAGGAATTACATCATGCGAATTGATGTATTTTAAGTTGGATCCTGAAAAGGGTCGTGAGTCACGTTAAGGAAAACTAGGAGTAGAACTACAGGTCGGGCGTGTAACCTGTAGGTTTGTCGGAAGGAGCCCGTATTGGCGTTTCCCTACCTAGGTGGTACACGGTTGCCCTGTTATGATAAGTGCGCACTAAATGAATGATTTGCAAGGCGTGATATCGGGAGCCAATATATTCGAGTTGAACGATAGAAGATGTGGTCGTTCCATGTGGAGGCAAGGGTGGTTCAATAGCGGCTGGGTCACGACAACTTGTATTTAAGCCGCTAGGTTATAATGTTACCTAAGGTTTTAAGCAACCGAGTCCTCGAGGACGGTGTGCTCATTTGTTTTCTAGGTTGAGGGTTTGAGATCCTGATTAATAAAAGAAAAGGTAATTGTCAGGGTAGTATTGGAGGGTTGGTTGAGGCGACGTGCGGCGGCATAAGCTTAATAAGATCAACGCAATCTCCAATCCCGAAGTGTCCACAGCTTCGGAGTCCTTATAGTGGTGAGGTAATTCCCTGAACTAATCCCTGACATGGAATAGAAAGGAATATGACCTAAATTAACGAGAATGAATGAAACCTTTTATGATAACAAGTTTTGAAAAAAATACACAATTTGTTTGCTTTTCTCTTCTTCGTTACTTAGCATTCGCTAATTTTTACCCTATGATTTATGGAAAACCCAACAGGTGTCGGTGAGAAATCGCAAGGACTTTACTACAGCCAGTAAACATAGTTATCCAACCAGCCACAGTAGCTTTTCTCTATAAGGTAGTTAGTAATCATTTGTGGATTTTTCCATTCAAGTTGATTTACATGTAAATGGTTATAGTGGAATAATGTATTATGTGAACTTTATTTTGTAAATGGAAAAATGTTAAAATACTTTCTTCTGAGTATTATTATTTGCAGTCTATTTCTGAATGTTAGTTGTAATTGCTGGATAAATTATTGCTGAGTAACCAGATCCAGATATGGGAGGATCTGATGACCCGAGAATCGGGGTCTTGACAGATTGGTATCAGAGCCAGGTTACTCCAGTAATTTATTTAGTAATTGAAAACTATGAGTGGTATTCAGAAACTAAGATTGTATTAAGATCCTTTGATCTTAATAATTGACCGTAGTACCATTCACAAGTCATTATCCCTTATGTATATCATTTTAAGACATATATAGGACCTAACATTTGGCATTGACTTATCCCAGGATCATGGCATACCAAGACGTGTCTAAACAATTAGCAGCTATGATGACAATGCTCCGAGACATGGGGCAAAGGCAGCAAGCATTGGAGGAGAGACTCAATGCACAAGCTAAGAGACCCGAGGTATCTAAGCCTGCAGATGCTAGGATTGAAGGTTCTGTCCATCTTTCCGAGGAAGAATCTAGTTACCATCCTTCAACTGAGTCTTCTCCTACCCCGGTTGAAGGAGCAATGGAGAAGGCCCTTCTTAGACACCAAACATTACTAGATAATTACCGAAAGTGAAAGAATCCTTGATTTAAAGGCATAGAGACACTTGCTGAGGCAGAACTATAGCTTGATGATGTCTGCGGGATATTGAGAATAATACACGCACCTGCAGATACTTGGGTGCACTTCGCTGATTACTCCTTAGCATACTATGCAAGACGATGGTGGAGAGCCATTTTCAAGAAATTAGTAGATCCTGTTCCATGGGATATTTTTGAAGAGAGGTTCCGAGCTCACTTCTGTCCCTCCCATTGGAAAGAATTGAAGAGGAGAGAGTTAGCTTCTTTGACTCAAGGATCCAAGAACGTACGAGATTTTTATATTCACTTTACGGAGCTGCTACATTACTCCCTAGCTTTATAAGCTTCACCACAAGAGTGTCTTACCTAATTTGTTAGCGGTCTTCAGGGAGATTTGAGAGAGAAGCTTACAGGTTTTAGAGCCACTACTGTAGATGAAGCCATGGACATCGCCTCTCGTACGGAGATGGAGAGGGATGAAAACCGCCAAAGAAGAAGCTTTCACTTTACTGGTGGTTCATCCAAACGTAAGGCGAATTATAACCGAAGAGACGTTCGTCATCATCCAATCGAGTCTAATATAAGTTTGTTACAGACTTTGGGCCAGGAATTATCTGGAAGAAGAGGTTTATCTAGACCTCCACTATATCGTCATGACTCAGCAACAGGAGCTAGCACCTCTCTGGATGGGTCTTCAGCTCAAACAGGAGCACGTATGTGTTTTTACTATCATCAGGAAGGCCACATCAATAAAGATTGTCCGAAGTTGAGAGGGTCAAGGTTTAAACCAATCCCAATTAACAGTATAACATCCACCTCGAGCAATGGAGCAACACACGGAGGAAGACATGGTAGAGGTCGTGGCTCACAAGGAGCGTCTCCTACACAACAACAACCACAAAGTGTTGGGGGTTCTAGCTTGCCTATTCCTAATGGTCAGCTCAATGCAATTACTGAGGAACAAGCCTACAACTCAGGCACGGTCGTACGAAGTACCATTACTATTCATGGCTTTTCAGTACATGCCTTATTTGATTCTGGTGTTTCACATTTATTTATTGCTCGATGGTTAGTACCCACTTTGGGTAAGATACCAGTAGAAGTATAACAGTCCTATTTGATCAAGGGACCAAGAGGACAAGTATTTATAATCCGAGAAAGCCTGGATAATTGTATAGTGCTGATAGCGGTACATTATTTACTTGTTTCACTACTACTAATAGAAATGGAGGAATTTGATCTTATCCTAGGGATGGATTGGTTAGAAAGGCATCATGCATGTCTTGACTGTTTTCAAAAGACAGTAACGTTTCACCTTCCTAATTCGATAGAGTTCTAGTTCATTGGAAAGACATCCAATGATAATGGCAAATATATCTCTACTTTGAAGGCGCAACAATTGTTAGAGAAAGGGTGCCAAGGCTATCTAGCTTATGTAACCACTACATCAGGGTCAGACAAAATGGTGGAAGATGTACCTATAGTGTGTGAATTTCCTGATGTATTTCCAGAGGAACTACCTGTATTACCACCTGGGCGAGAGATTGAATTTGAAATCTCTCTCATACCTGAGACTCAGTCTATCTCTATCCCTACGTATATGATGGCACCAGCTGAGTTACGAGATTTATAAGTACAGTTGCAAGAACTGTTAGATAAAGGGTTCATTTATCCTAATACTTTACCGTGGGGTGCATTTGTCTTATTTGTCAGGAAAAAGGATGGGTCAATGCGGTTGTGCATTAACTATAGACAACTAAACAAGAAGACCGTAAAGACCAAGTATCTTCTGCCAAGAATAGATGATCTCTTTGATCAGTTACATGGTTCAATTGTGTATTCCAAGATTGATTTAAGATCTGGATATCGTCAGTTGAAAATTAAATATACAGATATTCCCAAGACAACTTTTCGAACTAGATACGTGCATTATGAATTCTTAGTTATGCCTTTTGGACTGACAAATGCCCCAGCAACCTTCATGGATCTCATGAATAGAGTATTCAAGGAGTTCTTAGATCACTTTGTAGTAGTCTTTATTGATGATGTACTTATTTACTCCAAGGATAAATATTTGTATGAACACTATCTCAGGCAAGAACTTGAAACTCTAAGGAAGAACAAACTGTATGCTAAATATAGCAAATGTGACTTCTGGCTATCTGAAGTATCTTTCTTAGGCCATGTTGTTTCTGGAGAAGGTACATCAGTTGATCGTACGAAGGTTAATGCGACGATGAAGTGGGAATGCCCGAAGACTGTCACAGAAATACGATCTTTTCTGAGTTTAGCTGGATATTATAAAAGATTTGTGAAGGACTTTTCACGAATAGCATTGCGAATAACTAGGTTGACCCAGAAGGAAGTTCCATTCATATGGTCCAATGCATGTGAAACTAGTTTCCAAATACTGAAAGAATGCCTAACATCTGCACCCATGACGCACCGCAAAATCGGTCCTTTAATAATGCTAAATTAGCACTTGGAGATGTCGGTGCAGTCGGGCCGATTCTGGTCGTCAAAGAGATCACCTCATTTAAATATACGCGATGATAAATCAAAATGAGGTGATCTTGATTTATTTTACTTGGCAAGAAACCAAGGTCGAACTCAGGGACACGAGCCTCTCTCGTATTAATCGGACTTAAGTGTATTTAATTAAGTGTTGAATTAAAGCATATAGGTCAAACCATGCAAAGACACAACAAGACAATGCATTACAATAAACATGCATTTTTTTTATCAATTTTTATAATGCAAATAAATGAACATGCAAAGCGAACGTTATGCCCAAAAATAATCACTTGAGTCATAGAAAAAAATGCGAGTTAAACTGAGTTAACATTAAGAAGCATTCTTCCCTCATTAAGCAAGTGGGCATGATAAATGAAGAAATCAAGACACTTAGATAATAAAATAATACATCACGGTTCATAATGTCAAGTCTGAAATTTAACCATGCCATAATGAAGAGGACGAGAAGAGCTTCAAAACGAAACTGAAATCAACTCGATTGGAGCTATGTAGCTCAAGATATGCATGAAAGAAAGCAGGGGCATAAATGCAATAAAATATGAAAAGATAACTACAAAAAGGTCCCTGGAAAGGACTAAAATGCAAAAGAAATAAATGCGAGGCCTTCCCTGTAAATGAACCCCACGCGCAGGGGTATATTTGCAATTATATAAACCCGCAAGGGTATAAGTGCAAATAACCCCTGATGCACGTGGTTCGCATGTGAGGACTGGACCTTTCTGCAAATCTGGAGAAGTCATAGGGCGTCTCTGCAAATTTCCCAAATAGCACGTGCGCAGCACGTGCTACCCAGGCTCGGAAGGAGGCTCGGATTCGGCAGAGGCTCGGATGAAGCTTCGGCTGGTTCGGGTGTAGGCTTGGGTTCGCTGCAGGCTCGGAGAAGGCACGGAACATCCAAGCCTGGAGGCTCGGTGGCTGAGGCTCGGTGCTGCTGTGGAGAGGACACGTGGCTGAATATGAGCCATCCGATTGTAGTGATCGGATGGTCACTGTGGGCCTCTGAAGGATCGACGTGGCTGTACTGGGGCCGTTGGATCGAGATGATCCAACGGTCGCTGGAGAGGCGGGTCTTGAGCGACGTGGCTGAATCCATGCCGTCAGATGATGAACATCCGACGGCAACTGCTCCTCCTCCTTCATCTGTAGCAGGCGGCGACTAACGAGCTCCGGCGAGGGAGCTCGTCCTCCGCCGCCCGCTCCCGGCTACGGTGAACTCCCCCCGAGCGTAAGGACCAGATGTCGATGAAGAAGGTAGCTCGGGGAAGTCGCAGGATCCTCTGGTGCCGCTCGTCGGAGCTCGGATGGAAGCTGCGGAGTCGATGAAGTCTGCTCCAGCGAAGGCTCCGTTCATTGAAGAAAGTTAACCTACAGGTTAATAACACATAGCCGAAGCAAGAGTGGGCTGTGTATGTGAGTGGGATGAGAGCTCGTAGGGGCGTAGGAGGTGTGAGCTCTGAGCTCCTCCGCCGCGAGGGCAGAGGAGATGGTCGGAGGGTGAAGGGGTTCTGGAAGAGAAAGAGGACGTCGGAGATGAGCGCGCGGAAGGGGGAAGTATTGCGAAGCTTGTGGAGGTGTTAATGGAGAGCTAGAACGACCGGAGGAGCTTAATTAAAGCAGAGAAAAGGGAAGAAAAATGCAAAGAGGGAAAGAAGGGTTTACCTGGTCGGAGATGGAACGAGGGCTTGGGCTGGGGGTTCCAGAGGGTCCCCGGGTCTTCGCTGAACTCCGACAGCGACTCAGAGCAGCTCGAGCGGACGCGGTTGCTCCGCGACGACGCCGATGACGGCGGCGGGTCTCACCGGGGGAGACAGTCGTCTTCGCTCAATCCTTCCGCCTCCCCCTGTCACAGGGAGGCGGAGGAGGGCTGGGCCGCTCCCCGCGTAAAGATGGACGACCGGCGAAAGATGGGGGAAGCGGCTTATTTGAAGGGGTGACTCGGCGGAGGTGATAGTGGTGTCGTGGTTTGCGAGGCGATCATGGGACGACTGGAAGGGAGTTATGGGTCGTGGAGGTATGCGCGGAGTAGAGGGATGATGGGGCTCGGTCGTGGGTTGGTTTGAGAGGGAAGAGGTAGTCGGAGAAGTCGGCGATAATGGGAAGGGGGAGACTTCCGCGCGAGGTGGAGGACGTGGGGAAGAGGAGGTTCTGGAGGTTGACGACGGTCTCCTGGCCGTTGGATCTGGAGATCCAACGGTGGAGAGTAATGCGTGAAGGAGCGGCTATGATGAGATCCGAGGCGGTGAGATCGGTGGCCGATGGAATGCCACGTGTCGGGTTGGAGGAGCGGCGCGAACGGACGATCTCGATGCAGAGATGGCGCGATCGAAGGCTGTAGAATGTGACACGTGTCAATCGGCTGGCAAAGGCGCTGACGTGCGGTGAGGATCGGGGATGGAGATGATCTGACGGTCGAGGGAGATGGGCGTGCGTGGAAAGAAGCTGGCCGTTGGATCAAGAGGGTGATCCAACAGCTGGAAGAAGAGGCGGTATAAGACAGGGGGAGCGGGGCCACGTGGCACACCCAGAGAAGGCCATGTGGCCCAATCAGATTATCCGAATGATATTTTTGATTTTTGGAGGGTATAGAGGCCGAATTTGAGAAAACTCAAAACATGAAAGTTGTAGATCTTGATGAGATCTACAAGTTTCATGTTGACCAAAACTGGAAATGAAATCAAACAAGGACCCGAACTATTTTTGAGGGTATTTTTAAGTCTAAAAATACCACGAATTTTTGCTTTGCCATTTTTTTGTGGTTTTTAATTTATTAAGGACTCTGTTAATTATAGGACATTAACAGGGATTTACTGACAAACATTTAAGCAAGGGGGTTAATTATGGGAAATAAAGATGATGAAACTGAGGTTCATCACCCCCCTATACTTAAACTATGCTCGTCCTCGAGCATCAAAAAGAATGACTAAGTTGGATTAACCCCCTTGTGCATGTGAATACAGGATCCAAGCTGATCAAGTCGACTCGACTTTAGAGATCCAAAATTCTAGAGTTCAACCCAGCCTTAATCAAGAGGCTTCCAATTCCTCTACTTCTCTAGACTCTCTCTGATGTACGTATAAGCTAAAGGATATGAAGTTTAGTGTTGACTGCAATTTCGAGAGTAGAGTCAAGTCTTCACCCAAAATCTTGGTCCGAGAAAATCTCCTAAGGACCCAATCCTCAGCACTAGGGAATAAATCAAATCTTGCATTCAGTCCACCTTCTCTTTAGTTTGTCAGACTTAGAAAATGTATATGGCAGGCCAGAAATGGAGGGTATGGGATTGTGTCAATTCTTCTCTCCCTCTCATTGGAACAAGGATTCTCTCTAGTGCCTTTTACGCAACACATTTTTTGGTGTTGATCAGTGCGTCCGTCAAGAGAAGTTGGAGCCGTCTGCACTTGTTTTCCTGGGAGTACACCGGGGTGTGTCTCTTTTGAGTACCTATCGTACCTTCGACACCCAGACTTGTAGCATTTACGATGCAGAGCCCTTTTTTGGTGCAAGCCCGACTCCTGGTCCTAATAGCGGTGGTCCAAGTGGACACTTTGAAAAGTTTGGGAGGCGCTCGCCTTTGGTGGAAGCTCTTTGATATTTGACTTTGGTGGAATGAGAGCTTTTTTTTGAATTTCATTGACTTGTATAATTGGTGGCTAGCTCCACTGCTTTTACCAAGAGTTGGCGCACACTGATCAACAATTTTTTTTTCACACCCAGGCACTTAGGTTAATGTCAAGAGATTAGTATAAGAATCAAGTTCTCATACTGGCTAATATTGTTGACACTCAGGTTTCATGAAGCCTCCAAAGATTTTATCCCATCCTCGAGCATCATTAGATCAAATCCAAACTCGACTTCCTCATCCCAATCCCTCAGGTGAAAAATCAACTCATCTCATCAAAAACCGCAGTCGTGCATGTGATGTGCTGATCATATTCTTTATGTCTGAGACTAAGCATGGAATATAGCATGCAAATCTAGAAACTTAGGGGAATGTGGATGATTAAGTCTAAGACCCTGATGGCTAAGGCAGGTTAACCTAAAATCTCAAAGACTTCTAAAAGCTCAGTCTCCTTGACCAATTCAGATGCTGGGTGAGAGTGAAAGTGTAGAGGACTAATCCAACTTCTTCATTCAAAAACAAGACACTTTTTTTTTAAACTTCAAGAGATATTAGAACTTCCTAAGCTCAATTGAGCATCCGCGATTCAGCCAGTATGGATGTAAGTACAGGCCGAAGCCCGTTGCTTGAGGACGGGGCCTTGCGCGATGTCCTCTAAACCATCCAATCTGCTAAGGGCAAACCCTCACTGAACGCGGCTGACTTAATTGGGTTTAGTAGTCACCAATGACTCTTAAAGGATTTTTAGGAGTTTTCTGATTTTTATGGATTTTAATAAGAGAGTTAAAACACAAGTTAAACTCAACTTTCCTTGAAAAGAGAAGGCGATTTTTCAAAACCCACGTCACACAAAAATAAAAAATTTTCAAAACATTTTCAAAAATCATTTTCGAAAATATTTCTATAAAATAGTGTAACATAATATCGAAAAACCGTGAAATTCTTTGAGTTCTCTTAGTCCAATGAATTTTACCTTAGCCAAAAAGTTTTTAATTTTTCAAAATTTTCAGATTTATAGCTAAAGTAAAAATACGGTATATACGGTATACCCCCCTATACTTAAACTTTGCTATGTCCTCATAGCACTAGATGTTACAAGTACATAGGTCCATTTAAATATAGAAGAATATACGGGAGCTAAGAGGGGCTCCCCCTATACTTAGGTTAGAAATAACCTAAGTATAAAGGCAAGAAAGGAAGAGTAGAGAAAATCACGGAGACTTGGGTCCCCCCCTATACTTAGGCTGAGATTAGCCTAAGTATAAAGATGAGGATTGATGATTGAAGGAACCCAAGGTTAACGAAGAATAGGAATGAATTTACAAGTGAGCGGTTGAATCTTTGGAGATGAACTGGAGGGACTAAGGTTCTAGGGTATGTGTAGCAAACATGGCTCAATTCAAGCAAGCAAACCCTTAGTTTCACCAACTCACACATGAAACCAACCAAGGTTGGTTAATTATCTTGTCTGTTTTATTGGTGATAAAACGTTAAATAATTACGCGAAGAAAATGTGAATCAAAGCGTATGCGCGGGTGTTGCTCTCCCAAAACCGAATTTTACTCCATTTTAGGTTGACTTGCAATTAACAATCCCAATTTTATTTTAAATTATCACTGAATTACGGTTAGCACATCAATCAGAAAATCATCGTCTACCGTTCATTCCATTTTCCATTAAGCCTAGGTGATCAATCTAGGAAATGAAAGCCGTGAAAAACATGTATTCGATGAAGAAAAACGCGATCGAGGCTAAGCGAGAAATCATGCAGTGATTTTGATGATAAATCCGCGAAAAAACTGGGGCCGTTTTGAAAATCAAATCCAACATGTATGCAAGTCAAAAAAGCCGCACCTAATCATGCATCTATTAACGGTGATTGATCTTCATTAATTTTAGCTAAGTGATGCGAGATTAAGTGCATCTATATTTAAAGTGTGTCCTACCTACGATCAAGCACGTAAAAATAAAGAGAGCTCGGAGAGCCGCGTGCCTATCCTAGGTCGACACTCAAGTGGGGACGATCCCCACACAACCACGATCGTTCGATTACAATCGCGAGTCTTCAATCGAAGACCGCTGTAAAGGACGAATTATTATAAAATGCAACAACAAATGCGACACATTTTTTCCTTTTCTTCCTCCTTTGCTCCAAGCATGCTCCTGCGGCTCCTCGTAGCGAGGAACGCCCTGCTCCTCGCCTCCTTGATCCATCAAGGGCCCTGCCACAGAAATAATTGTTAGAGATCAAATAAATAAGAAAACATTTTATATGCAAAATATGTGGTTAATTGACCTATAAAAAGGAACACTAAATTAAACACACAAAAATCCAAAAAATAAAAGAAATGAGCCGTGTCCCCGGCAACGGCGCCATTTGACGAGCTGCAAAATCGACCCTTTAATAATGCTAAATTAGCACTTGGAGATGTCGGTGCAGTCGGGCCGATTCTGGTCGTCAAAGAGATCACCTCATTTAAATATACGCGATGATAAATCAAAATGAGGTGATCTTGATTTATTTTACTTGGCAAGAAACCAAGGTCGAACTCAGGGACACGAGCCTCTCTCGTATTAATCGGACTTAAGTGTATTTAATTAAGTGTTGAATTAAAGCATATAGGTCAAACCATGCAAAGACACAACAAGACAATGCATTACAATAAACATGCATTTTTTTATCAATTTTTATAATGCAAATAAATGAACATGCAAAGCGAACGTTATGCCCAAAAATAATCACTTGAGTCATAGAAAAAAATGCGAGTTAAACTGAGTTAACATTAAGAAGCATTCTTCCCTCATTAAGCAAGTGGGCATGATAAATGAAGAAATCAAGACACTTAGATAATAAAATAATACATCACAGTTCATAATGTCAAGTCTGAAATTTAACCATGCCATAATGAAGAGGACGAGAAGAGCTTCAAAACGAAACTGAAATCAACTCGATTGGAGCTATGTAGCTCAAGATATGCACGAAAGAAAGCAGGGGCATAAATGCAATAAAACATGAAAAGATAACTACAAAAAGGTCCCTGGAAAGGACTAAAATGCAAAAGAAATAAATGCGAGGCCTTCCCTGTAAATGAACCCCATGCGCAGGGGTATATTTGCAATTATATAAACCCGCAAGGGTATAAGTGCAAATAACCCCTGATGCATGTGGTTCGCATGTGAGGACTGGACCTTTCTGCAAATCTGGAGAAGTCAGAGGGTGTCTCTGCAAATTTCCCAAATAGCACGTGCGCAGCACGTGCTACCCAGGCTCGGAAGGAGGCTCGGATTCGGTAGAGGCTCGGATGAAGCTTCGGCTGGTTCGGGTGTAGGCTTGGGTTCGCTGCAGGCTCGGAGAAGGCACGGAACATCCAAGCCTGGAGGCTCGGTGGCTGAGGCTCGGTGCTGCTGTGGAGAGGACACGTGGCTGAATATGAGCCATCCGATTGTAGTGATCGGATGGTCACTGTGGGCCTCTGAAGGATCGACGTGGCTGTACTGGGGCCTTGGATCGAGATGATCCAACGGTCGCTGGAGAGGCGGGTCTTGAGCGACGTGGCTGAATCCGTGCCGTCAGATGATGAACATCCGACGGCAACTGCTCCTCCTCCTTCATCTGTAGCAGGCGGCGACTAACGAGCTCCGGCGAGGGATCTCGTCCTCCGCCGCCCGCTCCCGGCTACGGTGAACTCCCCCCGAGCGTAAGGACCAGATGTCGATGAAGAAGGTAGCTCGGGGAAGTCGCAGGATCCTCTGGTGCCGCTCGTCGGAGCTCGGATGGAAGCTGCGGAGTCGATGAAGTCTGCTCCGGCGAAGGCTCCGTTCATTGAAGAAAGTTAACCTGCAGGTTAATAACACATAGCCGAAGCAAGAGTGGGCTGTGTATGTGAGTGGGATGAGAGCTCGTAGGGGCGTAGGAGGTGTGAGCTCTGAGCTCCTCCGCCGCGAGGGCGGAGGAGATGGTCGGAGGGTGAAGGGGTTCTGGAAGAGAAAGAGGACGTCGGAGATGAGCGCGCGGAAGGGGGAAGTATTGCGAAGCTTGTGGAGGTGTTAATGGAGAGCTAGAACGACCGGAGGAGCTTAATTAAAGCAGAGAAAAGGGAAGAAAAATGCAAAGAGGGAAAGAAGGGTTTACCTGGTCGGAGATGGAACGAGGGCTTGGGCTGGGGGTTCCAGAGGGTCCCCGGGTCTTCGCTGAACTCCGGCAGCGACTCGGAGCAGCTCGAGCGGACGCGGTTGCGCCGCGACGACGCCGATGACGGCGGCGGGTCTCACCGGGGGAGACAGTCGTCTTCGCTCAATCCTTCCGCCTCCCCCTGTCACAGGGAGGCGGAGGAGGGCTGGTCCGCTCCCCGCGTAAAGATGGACGACCGGCGAAAGGTGGGGGAAGCGGCTTATTTGAAGGGGTGACTCGGCGGAGGTGATAGTGGTGTCGTGGTTTGCGAGGCGATCATGGGACGACTGGAAGGGAGTTATGGGTCGTGGAGGTATGCGCGGAGTAGAGGGATGATGGGGCTCGGTCGTGGGTTGGTTTGAGAGGGAAGAGGTAGTTGGAGAAGTCGGCGATAATGGGAAGGGGGAGACTTCCGCGCGAGGTGGAGGACGTGGGGAAGAGGAGGTTCTGGAGGTTGACGACGGTCTCCTGACCGTTGGATCTGGAGATCCAACGATGGAGAGTAATGCGTGAAGGAGCGGCTATGATGAGATCCGAGGCGGTGAGATCGGTGGCCGATGGAGTGCCACGTGTCGGGTTGGAGGAGCGGCGCGAACGGACGATCTCGATGCAGAGATGGCGCGATCGAAGGCTGTAGAATGTGACACGTGTCAATCGGCTGGCAAAGGCGCTGACGTGCGGTGAGGATCGGGGATGGAGATGATCTGACGGTCGAGGGAGATGGGCGTGCGTGGAAAGAAGCTGGCCGTTGGATCAAGAGGGTGATCCAACGGCTGGAAGAAGAGGCGGTATAAGACAGGGGGAGCGGGGCCACGTGGCACACCCAGAGAAGGCCACGTGGCCCAATCAGATTATCCGAATGATATTTTTGATTTTTGGATGGTATAGAGGCCGAATTTGAGAAAACTCAAAACATGAAAGTTGTAGATCTTGATGAGATCTACAAGTTTCATGTTGACCAAAACTGGAAATGAAATCAAACAAGGACCCGAACTATTTTTGAGGGTATTTTTAAGTCTAAAAATACCACGAATTTTTGCTTTGCCATTTTTTTGTGGTTTTTAATTTATTAAGGACTCTGTTAATTATAGGACATTAACAGGGATTTACTGACAAACATTTAAGCAAGGGGGTTAATTATGGGAAATAAAGATGATGAAACTGAGGTTCATCAACCCATCCTTACTCTACCCTCCGGGGGTGAAGGGTTTACAGTGTACACTGACGCATCTAAAGAAGGACTTAGGGTGGTTCTTATGCAACATGGTAAGGTGGTTGCGTGTGCATCACGACAGCTCAGAACACATGAGAAGAACTACCCAACACATGACCTTGAATTAGCTGTCGTAGTTCTTACTTTAAAAATATGAAGACACTACATGTATGGTATTACTTTTGAAATCTTCACCAATCATAAAAGCTTAAAATATCTGTTTGGTCAAAAGGAGCTCAATATGAGACAGAGACGGTGGCTAGAGTTGTTGAAAGATTATGATTGCACTATCTCCTACCACCCTGGTAAGGGGAACGCCGTAGCAGATATCCTTAACAGAAGAGCTCATTCACCCGGGTTAGTGAGTGCTATCCTATTATGGGGTTTACTATCAACGTTAAGTGAGTGGAAACCATTTGATAGTAGTGCTGATACTATAACTATTCCTCACCGATACAAACCAAAAATCTGGGATAAAATAAATAAAGGACAGGAGGATGATCCAGTCCGTAAAGACGAGACAACAACTTGAGAAGAATGAGATAGAGGGATTCCAAATACAGTGTGGGTTACTATATAACCATCACTGAGCTTGTGTACCAGACATACCTGAACTGAGGAAAGACATCTTACGTGAAGCTCATTGTTCTAGATTATCTATTCATGCAGGAGTTATGTATAAGGATCTTCATTCATACTTTTAATTGACAGGAATGAAGAAAGATGTTGTTGAGTTTGTGAATTCATGTTTCTCTTGCCAACAAATAAAAGCTTCACACCAAAAGCCACCAGGATTGTTACAACCTCTCCCCATACCTGAGTGGAAATGGGGGAGCATTTCTATGGACTTCTTTACTGGCTTACCTCAAACGACTGGTGGGAAAGATAGCATATGGGTTATAATAGATCGTCTGACCAAGGTAGTACACTTCATTCCAATAAGCTTATCTTTCACTCCAGACCAGCTTGCTGAGTTATATATTACACATGTGATCCATCTCCATGGTATCCCAAAGGAAGTAGTTTCCAATCGAGATTCACAATTCACCTCATGCTATTGGGAGAACTTTATGAAAGCCTTAGACACACAACCATGCTTGAGCACAACATATCATCCACAAACAAATGGTCAATTGGAACATTCTATTCAGACTTTATAGGATATGTTACGAGCATGTGCTTTAGAATGTAAAGGATCATGGTTGAAACATTTGCCTCTTGCAGAATTCACATACAACAACAATTACCATACAAGTATTGGCATGGCACCATTTGAAGTACTTTATGGATGTAGGTGTACTACTCCTTTGTGTTGGAAAGAGGTCGGAATAAAGAACCTTTATGATTCTGATAGACTCCAGGAGACACGAGAAGTTGTAGAGCTTGCTCGAAAAAGATTAATAACTGCCCAGAGTCGCCAGAAAAGCTATAGTGATCCCAGGCGAAGAGACCTTGAATTTGAGGTAGGTGACTTTGTAGAAGCAACATAGGAATCTGAGGTGGAAATGAAAGAAAAGTACTCGTACTTGTTTGAATGATAAAACTATGTATTATGTATATGTTCATTATAAATGAAAGGACGTCCATTCTCTTTAAGGTTGTTATAGTCTCAATGCTCTTTAAGGTTGTTATGCCTGTATCTCTAGTCTCGAGGACGAGACTCCTTTAAGGTTGTTATAATTGTAAAACCATTACTTGTCTCTCGGATCATATATTATAAGATCTGACTCGTCAAGAGAAAACCAACGGAATTTGTTTCGTGTGAATCGGACTTCGTTTTGATTTGTTATGATTTTCGAAAGAAAGAGAAGTAAGGAGGGTTAAGACGTCATTAACCCATAATGGCTATCATTAAGACTAATTAAGCATGATTAAAGAAACTAATGATGAGGTGAAAATCTCTAATGATCATTAGCAAACACTAATCAATAGTTAGCAAAAGATAAGCGTAAGCCGTGAAAGTTAAATCGCAATTACTGAAAGTTAATCACGATTAGTGTTAATTAAGTGTCATTAGAGATTCTAGAATCCTCTAGAATGTTCTAACTTAATCCCTAAGTTTTGGATAAGTTTTGACCTAAACCATGGGCCTCTAACCGCGGTTAAGAGCTAAACCATGGTTTTCTAATCATAGTTAGTGGTTTTCTAAAGCCTATAAACACCCCCACCTATTCATTCTCTACGATTTCCACCACCACCACCACCACCCAAGGGATAGGGTTGAGAGGTCGGGAGGAGGAGTGGGAGGCGGAGAAAGAGCGCTAGTGAAGCGCTGCTGGGAGAACGAGGAGGATGAAGGTATAATCCTCTCTTAGTTGTTTTATAAGTTAGGCTTTCAATTCATCCTCTTTTCTTCCAAGTTTTGTTCTTGATTCATATTTCTTTCCGATTCGTTTCCTGTTGTGGTTTGAGGAGAAATCTGTGTAACACCCTACTTAGGTGCGGGCGATACTATACACGTCAGTGAACCCTGTGATTCGTCACACATTCACTCACTTAAGACACATGGCGTCTACCGATTCTCCATTGCTTATTGTTCTTTCTTCTCCGCTTTTATAGTTATTTTGATGGAGAAATCCGTGTAATACCCTACTTAGGTGCGGGCGGCTATGCACGTCAGTAACCCTGTGATTCGTCACGCATTCACTCATCTAAGACGCGTGGTGTTTACCGATTCTCCATCGCTTGTAGTTTGATTATATTCTTTCAGTTTCGTTGTTATTTTACTCTCAATTGATTTTATAGAGAAAACTCTTTTTGTTTTTATTTTGAAATATGTCCCGATATAGGGGAAACTCTACCAAAATTTTCTAAGAAATATATCCCGATATAAGGGTAAACTCTGCCGAAATTTTCCTAGAAATATCACCCCAGATACGGGGAAGCTCTGCTTAAATTTCAAGAGAAAATATATTCTTGGCGTTCTTCGTGTTCTTCGCGTTCTTTATGTTCTTCGTTCATTCTTCGCGTTCTTAACACGTTCTTAGCATTTTTTATATGAAAATGAAATTCGATCTATTCAGGAGCTTTAAAACATCCTTTTTGAAAACGAAACACGATAAAGCATTGCATATGTGAGAGAGAGCTTGATTAGGTAATGAAATACTTCCTTTTGTTGTTGGGTTTTCATACGTGATTATTGAAATTCCTGATTTTATGTTCTTCTCTATAAAGAACCCTAATTTGGTTATTTTTTAAGAAGTATGAAAAGTTGCTTTGTAATTCCCACTAAAATAAGGTTTAAGCATCGAATTGATGCAGTGGCTTAGAAAGATAGGGTTGGGAGTTAAAAGAGCATAAATTAAGTATATAAATATATGAATAATATATGTGTAAGTCTATACTCAGTATTTTATGGTTACGCTAATCTACGACTTGATAGAGGAATTACATCATAAGAATTGATGTGTTTTAAGTTGGATCCTGAAAAGGGTCGTGAGTCACGTTAAGGATGACTGGGAGTAGAACTACAGGTCGGGCATACAACCTGTAGGTTTGTCGGAAGAAACCCGCATTGGTGTTTCCCTACTTAGGTGATACACGATTGTCCTATTATGATAAGTGCGCACTAAATGAATGATTTGCAATGCGTGATACCGGGAGCCAATATATTCGAGTTAAATGACGGAAGATGTGGTCATGCCATGTGGAGCCACGGGTGTTTCAATAGCGGCTGGGTCACGACAACTGTGTTTTAAGCGCTAGGTTATAATGTTAGCCTGAGGTTTTAAGAAACCGAGTCCTCGAGGATGGTGTGCTTATTTGTTTTCCAGGCTAAGGATTGAGATCCTGATTAATAAAAGAAAAGGTAAGAGTTAGGGTAATATTGGAGGGTTTGTTGAGACGACGTGCGGCGGTATAGTTTACCAAGATCAACGCAATTATCCAATCCCGAAGTGTCCACAGCTTCGGAGTCCTTATAGTGGTGAGATAATTCCCTAGACTAATCCCTGACTGTGGAATAGAAAGGAATAAGACTTAAATTAACAAGAAGGAATGAAACCTTTTGTGATACAAGTTTTGAAAAAATACACAATTTGTTTGCTTTTCTCTTCTTCGTTACTTAGCATTCGCTAATTTTTATCCTATGATTTATGGGAAACCTAACAGGTATCGGTGAGGAATCGTAAGGACTTTAGTAGTCTGGCCAGTTAGCATAGTCATCCAACCGGCCACATTATCTTTTCTCTATAAGGTAGTTAGTAATCGTTTGTGGATTTCCTTTCAAACAGATGTACATATAAATTGTTATAGTAGAATAATGTATTATCTGAACTTTATTTTGTAAATGGAAATGTGTTAAAATACTTTCTCCTGAGTATTATTATTTGCAGTCTGTTTCTGAATGTTAGTTGTAATTGCTGGATAAATTATTGTTGATGTAACCAGATCCGGAAATGGGAGGATCCGGACCCGGGAATCGGGTCTCGACAGATTGGTATCAGAACCCGGTTACTCCAGTAATTTATTTAGTAATTGAAAACTATGGGCGGTATTCAGAAACTAAGGTTGTATAAAATCCTTTGATCTTAATAATTGACTGCAGTACCATTCACAAGTCATTGTCCCTTATGTATATTATGCTAAGACATATAAGACCTAACCTTTGGCCTCGACTTATCCCAGGATCATGATTGGCTAAGACACATCTAGACAATTAGCGGCTATGATGACAATGCTCGAGACATGGGGCAAAGGCAGCAAGCATTGGAGGAGAGACTCAATGCACAAGCTAAGAGATCTGAGCATCTGAGCCTGCATATGCTAGGATTGAAGGTTCTGTCCATCTTTCTAAGGAAGAATCTAGTTACCATCTTCAACTGAGTCTGCTCCATCCCGGTTGAAGGAGCAATGAAGAAGCCCTTCTTAGACACCAAACATTACTAGACAAATACCGAAAGGGAAAGAATCTTTGATTTAAAGGCATAGAGACACCTGTTGAGACAGAACTATGGCTTGATGATGTAAGCAGGATGTTGAGAATAATACACGCACCAGTAGATAATTAGGTGTACTTCGCTGATTACTCCTTAGCATACATGCAAGACGATGGCGGAGAGCCATTTCCAAGAAATTAGTAGATCCTGTTCCATGTGATGTTTTTGAAGAGAGGTTCCGAGCTCACTTCTGTCTCTCCCCATTGGAAAGAATTGAAGAGGAGAGAGTTAGCTTCTTGACCAAGGATCCAAGAATGTACGAGATTATCATATTTACTTTACGGAGCTGTTACGTTACTCCCTAGCTTTAGAAGCTTCATCACAGAGTGTCTTACGAAATTTGTTAGCGATCTTCAGGAGATTTGAGAGAGAAGCTTGCAGGTTTTAGAGCCACCATTGTAGATGAAGCCATGGACATCGCCTCTCATATTGAGATGGAGAGTGATGAAAACCGCCAAAGAAGAAGCTTTCACTTTACCGGTGGACCATCCAAATGTAAGGAGAATATAACCGAAGAAACAGTCGTTATCTCCAGTTTTGAAAAAAATTACACAATTTGTTTGCTTTTCTCTTCTTCGTTACTTAGCATTCGCTAATTTTTACCCTATGATTTATGGAAAATGCAACAGGTGTCGGTGAGTAATCGCAAGGACTTTGGTAGTCCAGTCAGTTAACATAGTCATTCAACCAACCACAATAGCTTTTCTCTATAAGGTAGTTGGTAATCGTTTGTGGATTTTTTCTTTTAAGGCTGATGTACATGTAAATGTTATAGTGGAACAATGTATTATGTGAACTTTATTTGTGAATGGAAAAGTGTTAAAATACTTTCACCTAAGTATTATTAATTGTAGTCTGTTTCTGAATGTTAGTTGTAATTACTGGATAAATATTGTCGATTAACCAGATCCGGATATGGGAGGATCCGATAACTCGGGAATCGAGGTCTCGACAAAGCACAATTCTTGAGCGAGTCCCAAGACACCATTTTCTCGGATAGGAGTGAAATCGAGTATTGGAATAATATATATTTTAATTCAAAAAAATGATTTAATTGATACGATAAGCACCTAGAGCATGGCAAAGTACGTGCAATACAAAGTCCTTGCATCAAAAAAAGATATTTACACTGTAGGATGTACGTTACCTAATAGCAATTAGAGGTTACATGCTAGCTACAGCAAGGGGAGTGAAGTTTGGAATGTTCGAACATATCGTGAGGAGTATACATTTCGTAATCCGGTGTTGCTAACAAATAACCGACAGTGTAATACAAGATTTATTAGTCGGTTTATTTTAAAGACTCTTAGATCCAACCTACACTGACTCCAATGTGATTTGAGTCTTGTTTCAGATACCTACCATGTCACAATTTCGTACAAAAAAAACCTGGCTAGCAAGAAAGCATCCATTGATGATAATCTTTGACGAAATGGAGTTGTCCTACTCTAATATCCGGAGATTTATGTGGATGATGAGACAAACCAATCCGGGGTCCTGGTATGAGTTCCAAACATAGCCTTACATTGATACTGAGTTTCGCCAAGAAGTACGTGCGAAAATTGCTTTCTTTCGGTAATTTTGGGCATTCGATCCGTCGCTGACAGACTTCACGTACTTTTGACCAGTTATGAGCATAGATGCAACACACTTGCATGGAAAATTTAAAGGTCACTTGCTCGTAGCTACTTCTGTTGATGAGAATGGGCACATATTCCATGTTGCCTTTGCAGTAGTCGAAAAAGAAACACTGGATGCCTGGGAGTTTTTCCTACATGAATTGTCATATTTAATTCAGTGAGAGGGTATATGTTTTTTGAGCGATCGTTTCAGTGGTTTGAAGAATCCGTTGTCCAAGTATTTTCTAGTTGATCGTGGCCACTGTTATCGATTCTGTCTAGGGCACATACAAGCGAACATGCATAGGGCGGGTCATGACCGATGGGCGGAAGGAAAATTTTACATTGCAAGGGTGGTAACGAATATGCACGCCCACGATCGAATAATGAGACAGATACAAGGTAATGATCCTGAGGCGTACGAGTGGATTATCCGCCTGGAAGACAGTGATCGGAATTTCTGGGCATTGTCATACGACCAAGGACGTCGTTATAGGAACACTACGATAAATCTTTCAGAATGCTTCAATAGTGTGTTGAAGGGCATGCACGGCCTTCCGATCCTGACAATGATTCTTGCAATCTTTTATCATTTAAATACTTACTTCATCGCTCGTTGCAGGCAGGGTACAGCTACTACCTCAGAGTTAATGCCGAGATACAACAAGATTATTGACGATAATGTTGAATTAGGTCGCACATACGATGTAGAACAATTTTCATAGACAGTATTCGAGGTTAAATGTCGTGAAGGAAACTACCGCGTAACACTCAACGGGACAGAGTCTGAATGCACATGTGGATTTATGCAGTGCTTTCACCTCACATGCTCGCATGTCATTGCGATTTGTGGTCATGTTAACGTTGACATCGAGCATGTTAGGAACTGTTCGCATTACTACACTCCCACCGTGTTTCGCCAAACTTACGCAGCTGAATTCTAACCAATACCTGATCATCAGTACTGGCCGATAAATGTACCTCGGGCTATCTTGATGTCGCCGAATGTGGAATAGGTCCTGATCGACCATGATCGCGTACAATTCATAACAACATGGATGAAATGGGCGTGTGAGTGTAAGGTGTGGTATATGTAAGCAGACTGGTCATACCCACGTGACATGTCCCAGACGGTGAATGCAATGATGATATGTAATGTTCACTAAAATAATTTCGAATATATATGTTATCTTCCATCGAACATTGATATATGTTTTATTGAAATATTTGTGAAACCTTTTTTCTTTGATGCTAACTTTTTACTGAGATAGGAAATGGACTCCACTCCTGGACCACATGATGCTTCGATTCTGGTTCAGCAAAACCACCACATATCCGCATCACCGCTCAATGAGGATGCAACGGTATCTATGTTAAACTAATATTTTTTCATAACAAATATATTAGTAACATCGCACTATGTGGTTATACAGAATTTCAGATTCGTCGAGCATGGACGTGTACTCAACAAGCTACTGGTTTAAACCCCGGAGTGTAGCGTTCGACCAATTGCTGGAGATGACTGGATTACACTGTGTAAGTGATAAACACGGGATTCGAGGGTCGTACGGTCTCACAAGGCGAAACCGCAGTCGAAGTCTTGACCACTACAAAATCCCGTATTTAATCAACAATTAACCCACAATCAAATAATTCAAACAATGAAAATAGATGTGAAGTTAAATTTTATTTTTAACTCGACATAAAAGATGTATAGGTGCAAGTATGTAGAGAGTTCGAACACAGGGAGCAAGGCAGGATATATCAACAAGCGTGTGTGTGTGTGTGTGAATGTGATGTGATTGTCTACACTATGCAATGCAAATGTTTTTGTGGGTTTTTACTTTTAAATTTTTTTATTTAATTTTTAATTTTTAATTTTGTATTTTGATTTTTGATTTTCTATTTTTTTTTATTTTCTATTTTTTTCAATATTGGAATATATAAACAATATAATAAAAGAGATGAGGGTATTTATAAAGATAAGGAAAATAGTCAAAATTAAGAAATGAAATATTTTTGGTCTTTTTATGATTTTTTACTGTTTTTATGATTTTTGGGTATTTTTCAGAACATTTTTGGTATTTTTAAAAGTCAAAATAAAGAAAACAGGGAAATAATGTTCTGGCCAAAATTAAAATGGGAATGAAAAATACCAAACAGTATCAAAATTTTCCCAAATTAATTTTAAAGTAAAGAGAATAAAATAGGGAACCTACAAGAACTGAGTTTACATTTTTTTATTTTTCTAGAATTTTTTAGATTTTTTTGAAGTTTTTAGCTATATTCTAATTTTTAAGGTTTTGGTTTTGAATTTTTTTAGTGATTTTTGGATTGACACTAGGAGACACTAAAATACACAGTATTTATTTTTTTGGAATTTTTCTAGGTGTTTTAATATTTTTTGGTATTTTCTAAGCTAGTCAGTATTGAAATGACTGTTTTTGATTTCTAATAAATATTAAAATGCAATAAAATACAAAATAAAAATGATGACGTGGAACTACAATGCAGCAGGAGTCTAAGTTGATTTTTGGGGAATTTTTGGGGTTTTAATGATGCATGGATTAAATAAGACAAGCAAGCAAAAAGATAAGGCCTAGCAGGGACCTAATTGTAAATAGATAAACTTCCAGGGGTCGAATTGCAATTCTCACGCAATAATTATAACTAAATTAAAACTTTCAGGACCACAGATCAATAGCTAAAGCCGGGAGGGATACTATGCAAAATCCCTACGACGCATGTGCGTGAGCACGCGTGCCTGCCAGGGGCTAAGATGTAATTCTCAAAAACTGTGGGGCTCACTGTACAAAAATACAAGAAATATAATACTGTAATTAGAAGTTCTGGGACTAATGCCTAATTAGAAAAGTCTCCTGGGGTCGCCTGCAAAAATGTCAAGTCACGCGCCTCATGCACGTGACCTGACAGGGACTCCAGAGCAATTACACAAAACACTGGAGGCTGAGTGCAAATTACACAACAAGTTTAAATGGCCGACGAAAGTTTAGTTACTAATAAACTATTACAAAAATTGGCGGGGAAGGAATGCAAAATTACCCACACCAGGGGCGCATCCAACGGCTGATAGGTTTCACTTAACACCACGTGTTGGCACCGGGGTTGACGATACCCCTTCGCGTAGACGGCCCTGATTAGATGCGCTTGAATGATCGAACGGCTGAAGGATCAAAGCATCGGACGGTAGATGCTCTGTTGGATGATCGAGGGCGATCCAACGACACTGGGTAGGGCAGGAAGAACGCGCGAAGAACATGGGCTTGGTGAGGTAGAATCGGCCAGAGCCCGATCCTCCGAGCAACTGGATCTCCTCCGACGGTCGTGAATGGTTCCTGCAGCTACTCAGCCACCCCCAAGTAGCTTAGATGGGGCCGAGGTGCCGATGTATGGCCTCTAGCGCTCGATGAAGCTCCAGACGACCTGGGGTTGGTCTTGGGCAAAAAGACGAGGCTTAAGCGCCTCCTTCAGGTCCTGCAAGTGACAAGTAGAAAGCAACAGCACAGGGGAACACAAAGACCTGGCTTTTATGGGCAAAAGGGTGGTTATGCTGTGAAAGATTGTAGATCACCGGAGCAAGCTCCGTCGAGGAAGTGGATTAGGTGACTCAGTGCGTGAGAGGCTGGGGTAGGTTTTGAAAGGGTTGACGAACAGTCTCACAAATCGAGGGACAACGGGAAGAGCATTGATGCTCTTCCCGAAAAAATCAATGGGCGAGCAAGCTGGATCATAGGGGAGCAAAGTTGCAGAAGAAAGTGTCATGAAAAGATGTAAGATGTGGCCTTGATAAATCCGCAAAAGCGGGCGAAAAATAAGGTTGGCGCAGAGCTACAGGACCTAGGGCAGACAGTTGACCGAGGTCAACTGTGACTGCCACCTGGTTGGTCCACGTGGACCAATCAGGAAAAAGGCCCAAAAAAGATTTGAACATTAATTTAAAAATAGTAAATGATATTATTAGATTTAGGTTATTAAATAAAAAAATATTTATTATTTTATTTAGTATTTTATGGTGATTTTTAATTATTTTTATGAAGTATATTTTTACAAGTTGCTTTTTATAGCCTATATAGGTATATTACCTATATATTTTATTCTTTTATTTTTATTTTGTGTATTTAATTTTATTATTTTTATTTATTATTTTATAAAATCATAAAATACTTTTATACACACAAATATATTTTTATTTTATTTTTCTGAAATATTTTGTATATTTAATAAAATATAAGTATAGTTTATACAGGTATGTATATAGGTATAATGCCTATGTATTTACTATACATGTATTTTATTTTACATTTCTTTTGTATTTTTATTCTGATTTTAATGCACAAATATATTATAAATAATATTTACAAAATTATAAAAATATAATATTAAAGAAATAATGAATAAATAATAAAATGAATATTTTAATCTGTACACTTATACAATAAGGGTCCAAAACTCAACTTTCAAACCGTAGCTCCGCCAAATGCGAAACCACTGCCATTAAATAGCTTATTTTATTCTATATACAATTAAAGATGAGTTTGCAGCATTTGGAGTTTTCATCTGTGAGATACGGGTCTGGGAAGTTGGGATTCTGAAATTTTATTCAGACCATAACTTTTTATCTGTACATTATTTTTGAATGAAATCAATTTTGTATTTTTCTTTATTTAATTATCTACAACTTTCATGTATAAAGTTTCTTTATTTGATGTATAAAAAGTGGAACCAAAAATAGGTCCCAAAATGAATAAAAAAATGAATGAAATATGTATTGTATTTGGCCCTTATCTCCCCCTACTTTATTCCTTGTCGACCTATTCATCAAGATGCCTAGGTCTCGGGGTTTCGGGTCATAAAATATTTACAATATTTTATTCTTTTTCTTTTCTTTTATTTATTCTATAATTTTAGCTTTAATTACAGTAATTTATACACTAATTACATGCACATGCATGAATGCTAAGATGCTCTAATTAAGGGTATTTACACGCATTTACTAGGGTTTTTGAGGCCAAAATGATGGAATAAAGATGATGAAATGTGGATTCATCATCCCCCTATACTTTACCTTTGCTAGTCCCTAGCAAACACTTATGCAATAAGTGCAGAAAAGAAAACAAAGAAAAGAAAACGAAGAACTTGGATTTAGTTTAATTATCAAACTTGTCTTCACAAAATCAAAGTTTGGAGCTTAAATCGGACCTTTGGAATTTTAGTGCGGGTGGAACCTTACTGAGAACCGAATTTGAAATCCAACAGTCCCTGAGAATCCCAAAACCCTGCCCAAGTCTCCTCAATAGCCAGGTCAGAAATATCTCAATTCATACGCAAACCCTTACGACTATGAATCCGACTCGTACAGTGTAAGTGATGGTGGCTCTTCCCCAACTAGAATGACAAAGGAACTGACTTCTCCAGTACGACAACCCAATGATTCCCCAATCCAATAACTCCATCCTCGAGGAGTGGGGTATTCCCTTCTAAGTTCAAGTGGCAACCAACTCAAGAGGAGGGGGTGAAGAGAAGAATGGATGGTAGCCAGTGTAGCTACCTATCCTGGGATGCAAGACCAGTGTAGCCAAGTCATCCAGCTGCAGGCTCACATATTTGACTTTGGAACTCAATCTTGCTTATTGGCTTCACAACATATGTACATACTTTGCAGGCATTTTATTTTTGTACAGGCTTGACCACATTTTTTTTTGAATACTATTCACAGCAGCATTTACATAAGGAGTTTTTCCTCTTGAGCCAGTAGACTGTCCCTCTTTTGAAGCTTTATTGCAACCCACACTCTCCTGTCTTTAGACTTCCTCATCACTGGACGGGTTGGGGTGCACTTCCCTCCCTAGTGGAGGACAAATGTTTTCACTTGTGTGCGTCTCATACCGGCAAATCCAACCCCCTCACCACTCCAACTGAGTTGAGCCATGTGAAAGGTGCAGGTGTCCAAGTTAGGTCATTATCAACAAGAGTCGTGCGTGTGTTCCGAAATACTCTACTTAGGCAGTCAAGAATCCATTGAACCAAGTCCTGTGATCCTCAAAGAATTAAGTCAACTAGACCTGAAGTACCTCAAACCCAGTTCCTATAAGGTTCCTGTTATTAGGTAAATTGTAAGGTCCAATCAAGCTCCAATCTCCGGATTTTATTTAGACTCGTTCAACTATCAAACATTAATCTGAAAAATGCTCATGCTATGCAAATGCAATGCAGAAAATATTTTTGTGATGCAATTTTCAAAGCTTTTGAACTTTTTATGGATTTTTGAAAAGATGATGATGATGCATATGCAGATGCAATTTTTTTGTCTTTTTCAAAGAGATTTTTCAAGTGTTTTTGGATATTAGTTTTGCAAATATTTTTGGGATTTTTGAAAACAAAAAGATTTTGGTTGAAAACTAGGTAAAAAATATGTACACGGGAGTGCTTCTTATATCTACAAGAAGTGGATTTCAAGAATTTACAAGGGTAAGTGGTCAATTTTATAGATATGTATATATATAGTGGATTTTGGTGTGATGTCTGTATTCCTCAAACTTATTTGACACATGTTTTTCAAACAATTTTGAAAACTATAGTCCAAACTAATTTTTACAAACACCTTTACAAACATGTACACACATTTGAAAATCATTTTGCAAAGGTTTTCCAAATAGTATGGATAGATTTTTCAAAATATTTTTGCAACCATTTTTCAAACCATTTTCAAATCATTTTTCAAACATTTTATTTCACACAAAGAAAATAAAATTTTACAAACCAAACATTTTTACACAGGTTGAAAACATGTAACAAAATATTTTCAAAATAGTTTTCAATAGATTTTCACAAAGATTTTCAAACTATTTTTCAAACATTTTGCAAAAAACATTTTCACCTGATTTATTAATCAGTATATACAAAAAGAATTTGAGGAACAAAACACCTTTTTATTAATGGGTTTTTAATAAATTTTAAAGAATTATTAGCCATATTATTAAGAAAATATGAAAGTACGAGTTATGGCTAAAGTATATACGTAGTATATACGACCCCCCTATACTTATCTTGAGCTATGTCCTCATAGATCGGAGAGAAAAGAGAAGACATAACTCGTACCAAGTATAGGCAAATCTAAAGAATAAATAAATGAATGAATCAATGGGAAGTTGACCGTCCCCCCTATACTTAGGATCAAATAATCCTAAGTATAACAGACTGTACACAACGCAGGGAGGGTCAAGGGTGGGAACGAACAGATCGTACTCAGATTGTCTCCCCCTATACTTAGGGTAAGATATCCCTAAGTATAGACAAGACGAAGAGACAATGGAGAGGATCGAAAAATCGAATCAACTCGGGGTGCACACCCCCCTATACTTAGGACAAATTACGTCCTAAGTACAGAAACTGACAACAAGGGCGGCACCTTTTTGCTACAAAAAGAAGATAGAAAAGGAAAAGAAGAAAAGAAGAAAAGAGATCTGAAGATGGAATGAGAGATTAGAGGATATACACATCGCTCCCCCTATACTTAGGGTAAAAGAAGCCCTAAGTATAGACAACAACAGGAGTGATGACACAGAACGAAGAAAGAACACTCGGCTCGTCCACCCCTCCTAAACTTAGGACAAAGTACGTCCTAAGCAAGGCAAACATGAGAATGGGTGGGCGAGCAAAAACGGAAGATAGAACAGAGGTAAACAAAAGTGGATATACAACAGAGATGGATGTACATATGATCAAGAAGGCGGAAAGCAAACCTTCTTGCGAGACCGTTGAGGGATAGATCTAGTGTGGTGCAAGTCGACATCGGGGTCCACAGTGGACGGAAGCCGATCAGGGTCGACAGAGTGAAAGCCCTCAGTGCAATCAAATCGAAAAGGCACGAACTGGTCTATGGAAGTAGTATGGCTAGGTTCGCCCTCGGTGGTCCTATGATGTGAAGGCGCAGACGGGCGAGTGGAAGAAGTACGCCTAGGTCTAGCCTTGGAGGTCTCGCAGATATCGAAGTGGAATGAGACAAACTCATCATCCTCGGAAGAAGTGTAATCGGAGTCATCCTGCGAGGTGTCGTCCAGGTCGAAATCAAAAGGCACGAAATCATCTGTGGAAGTATTCGAAGTCTGTTCGTCCTCAAGAGTCTCGCCCGGATCATTTTCATCAAGAGGCCAAAATTTTTGAAGATTCGCACCATAACCGACCTCAATCATCTTTACTTTTGAGTGACCAGGAACGGACTTATCAGTGGAAGTAGTCAAACCATGTCCGTCCTGTCTAATCTTGGTATCTGCCCTCCGCTCAATTGGATCAATCACGTAAATGCTCTGAATTTCATTAACACATCGCCACACACCAGAAGGAGGAACTATGAGGTCTATGCTTTCTGATTTCCTCCCCTTTCGGGGGATTCGTCGGGTCTCATCAGGGGTCGCTAAGCAAACATCTCTAATAGCATCAGATCGGTCACAGGCCTCAGAGTCAGCTAGAATCGGTGAAGGTGTATCAGGTGCAGGTCTTTGGTCAACTATGGGTGCGATGATCAACACTTCGCTCTCGTCAACAAGACGGAAGCGAATCTCTCCTGATTCGTAATCAATAACGACCCTCGCAGAGGCGAGGAATGGTCGTCCCAGGATGATTGGAGATAGCTCCCCTGTGGAGGTCTCCATGGGCAACACGACAAAATCAACATGGTGGCTCGTGCCCTGAATAGAAATGACGGCGTTTTCAAGGATACCCTTTGGCCTCTTGATGGATCCATCAGCAAACTGAACGATCATCCTGGTTTTCTTGAGAGGCCCCAAATGAAGAGACTGTACCAGCGAGAAGGGTAATATGCTAATCGATGCACCGCCGTCTAGGAGAGTGTGATCACATGTATGGTCAGAGATGGTGCAAGTGATGAAAGGGGTAGTGATGAGCCGCCCGAACAACCAAGGTAAATCAGGTATATCTGCGGTCGTTGCGACCTCAGTTGCCCGGGGCTCAAAGCTCAATCAAGAAAAATTCAGACCACCAAACAAATATAAAAATTGATGAAAACTCAATATAGCGGTCTAGCTATGATATTAACCTGGTATAGCTCCCAGGGTCGAACACAGAGAGCACGTGATGGCCTCGCAGCCTACGAAGTAGTCAAGAATAAAGAAAAATAAAAACAAAGGATTTTTGGTGGATTTTTGATATTTTTATATTTTTTGGAATTTTTAATTATAAAGAAAATAGGAAAACAAATAAAACAAGCAACTTTGACTAATTATTTAAACACTCAAAATGAATCCAAAAATTCAAACAAAAATATTTTTAGAGTTTTTTTATGTTTTTGGTGAATTTTTGGTATTTTCTGATTTTTAGGGAATTTTATAAAAATGAAACAAGACAAAAATCAATGGACACTGTCCAACCGAGCTCTTAAGACTAAAATAAAATCTAAAATGGTCTCAACAGAGCCTGAAGGTATTTTTCTTGTAAAATAAAACAAAAGGAAACAATCAGGAAGAAACTTTATTATTTTTGGAATTTTCTATGATTTATTAGAATTTTTCTAAGGTTTTCAAGGTTTTTCAATTTTTTTAATTTTTATAAGTCCAAAAATGACCAAAATAGGTCAGAAAATCAAACACAACAAAACAAACAAATTCTGAATTTTTTATAATTTTTAAAACGTTTTAATATTTTTTTGTGATTTTTATATCTGGACAGAGAGAAAAATAGAGGTTTTTGAATTTTTAAAAATAGAAAAAGGACTCCAAAAATTTCTCAAAAATTTTGAAAATTCTACACAGTGGCAGGAGCCACGTGTCAAATTTTTACTTGATTTGGATGCAATTTGATATTTTATTCACAACAATCAAAAGCCCACAGTTCACAAGGACCTGATTGTCATAAAAATATGTTCTAAGGGCCTAAAAGTAACAAGAACAAAACTGCAGGGGGTCCAGGTGCAAAAAAACCAGGTTTGCACGCGCGAAGAACGTGAACTGGGCACTCAGGGACCTAAATGTAAATAAAATAGTTCCGAGGGCTTTTTAACAACAGGTGCTAAAAGCCCAGGGCACTATTTGCAATTAGCCCAAGAGATTCGGCACATGTGGAAATAAAACTTTCACAGGGGTATATGTGCAAATACTAAAAAGATATTTTCATTCATGAACAACAATAAACTACATGCCCATACATGCAATTTCACCAAGAAGTCACGTGTCGAAGCACGTGCCCATACATGCAATTTCACCAAGAAGTCACGTGTCGAAGCACGTGTCCCACAACGTACAGGGGTAGAAGTGCAAATACTAAAAAGTACCAGGTCCTCTATGCAAATATTCCAAACTAAAATAAACTACGAAAATATTTACAAGGCTTTTTAATAAAAACAAAAAGAAAGGGGGCCTAAGTGATATTACCCCACTTATTATCCGAGGGTGGAGGACGCGCCACGTGGAGTATCCAACGGCTGCTGGTGGTCGCTCCTCAACGAATGGGCCTCGGCGGTGATCGAACGGTGGAGGGTGCGCCACGTGGTGGATCAACGGTCGAGAAACGTTGGTGTTAACCCTCGCTGATCTGACGGTCCAGATCAAACCTCCAAAGGATCTGACGACGAAGGCTGCTCCTCAAATGAACGGCATGGATCGAATCTGGAGCTAGAGTTTTAATGGACGGCTGGGAAGGCTCCTGGAAGAACAGATGGCCGGTGAGGTTCGTCGGCCCGGTGCGCGCGCGGTGGGCCTCCTCAGGGGCTGCTGAAGATCGGAAACGATTCGCCTCGGTGGTCCGCAGCCAATGGGGGCCTCCGATGAAGCTGGAGGCGTCGGAGATGCTCCGGCGACCAAGGCGGAGCTGGAGCTGCTGCTCCTGAACGTTCAGGCCCTCAGATGGACCTATCTTGACCTGCAAAGTAGCGCAACAGACTCCTGGGTCGAGGGCAAAGTGCCTCGACCCGGTTAGGGGTGAAGTGGGTGGTCGGTGCGTCGTAGTGGACGAACTCCGGCGAAGCGACGGTGAAGGAGCTCGAATCCCAGTTCCGTGGCGAATTGGGTTGGATGAAGGGATGGAGAATGTGCGGAGAAGTGAGGCGGAGGTGATGGTCGGTTCCGATGATCGAATGGGATACGGATGTGGTCGGAATCGAAGGTCGAAGGCAACAGAGCGATTTGGGCGTAAATTGAAATTAGCTAAAACTAAAGGGAACTAAGGTTACCTAATGGTCGACGTCGACTGGGGAGAAGCTGTTGAAGCTCCTGGTCCTTGCCTCGAGGGACGTCGATGCCCGAGGCTCGAGCACCACGCAGGTGGCGGCGCACGGCGGCGCAAGGCTACCGGATCAATGGTCTGAGCACTCCCTCCTCGCTGCGACACTACCCTCAGCTTGTTGTCACTCAGGCGAGAGCAATGGAGGTCCTGGGGTGGAGAATGCGGAGCCAAAGATGGTGGAATTGTGCGGCGGAGCTCGGATTAAATATGGCTAGGGGTCCGGCTAAGAGAGGATCGGGCAAGCTGATCAGAGCGTGGATCCCCAAAACCCACCCCGGGCGTGGATCTAGATCGATCAAGGAGCAAATGGAGCCCGGGGTTCATGGATTTGGCGATCGGGTTGAGCTAGGAAAAGTCTGAGAAATCGGGTCGGGCGCATCAAACCCGGCTCTGGTGGTCCTGGGGGGAGAGTTGACCGGGGGTCAACATCCTTCGTGGACCAATCAGAGCCCGCCAATTATTCAGATTTTGTAAATTGAATAATAAATAGAAATAGGTTGAATTTCGAAAAACTCAAAACATAAAAAAATGTTTCTTTTATTTTAAACTATTTTTTGTGATTTTTATTTATTTTTTTGAAATAAAAATAAGGTATGTACAATATAGTGCAATATATAGGTATATATACAATATTGTATTTTTGGTTTTTGATTTTTAATTATTTATTTTTGTACATTTTTATTCCAATTTTATATTTTATTTATTTACAAGATAAAATTTGGAATATTTAGGTATTTTTATTTTATTTTTATTATTTATGTACAAGGGGTAAATAAATACTTTTATTTATATACATAGATGGTACATGTACAATAAAGGAAATTGATTTTATTTTTGTTCTTTTTATTTTATTTTTGATTTTGTGATTTTTATTTTATTTATTTACATTATGGAATATGGAATATATACAAATTTTTATGGATTTTTAATTTATTTATTTATCGGGGTAAATAAATATGTAAGTGAGTCTATGTACATGATGAACACACAAGTGTGAAGGAATTTTTATTTTCTTTTTATTTTTCTAGTTTTATTTTGATTTTGTATTTACAACTATAAATACAAATATTTACAAATAAATACAACCCATTTTTATTTTTGTTTTTAGAGGAAAATATTTTTATTTATTTACAGGTATATACACATGAGCTTCCTTATCTTTCTCTACTTTGGCTTTTATGCGGTTAGGCCCATGCTGAGCCCTCCCTTGGGATTAGGTCACTCAATATTTATTCTAAATATCTCCCTCTTTTTCTTTTGTCTCTTTATTCTTTTATTTATGCACAAAAACATGCTAATTATTTAATTTTATACAATGCATGCTGAATGATAATTATTTGTATTTACAAGAATATACATGTGTTTGGCAAAGGTTTTGTAGCTAAAATAAAAGAATAAAGAGTGATGAATGGGTATTCATCACCCCCCTATACTTAACTTTGCTAGTCCCTTAGCAAACACTTATTTGAAAAAGAAGTGAAAAAGAAAAAGAAAAAGAGGAGAGTGTACATGGATTAATGCTGATAAGTAAACTTGCCTTCATTAAATTGAATTATGGAGCTCGATCAGATCTTTGGATTATTAATGTGTCGGAACCTTATTTAGACTTAGGTTTAAAACTCAACAGCCTCTAAGATCCACTAATCTATAATCAATACTCCTCAATAATCCAGATCAGAACAAGTCATCATACACAAACCCTGAAGACTATGAGTCTTTCCTTGTACTGTGTAAGTGATTTCTAGCTCTCCACCTCAGAAGTGGCAACTTGACAACCCTCCCAACAAGGTAACTCTATGACCCTAGTCTGGCCACTCTTTCCTCGAGGAGCGGGGTATTCCCTTCTAAGTTCAAGTCCAACCGGCTCAAGAAGAGGGGGAAGAAGAGAATGGACCATGGCCAGTGTAGCCATGTATCCTTGGGAGCTCAACCATCGTAGCTAAGTCTCCCTGCTGCAAGCTACATAAGATGGAATCCATAAGTCTCAAGCTTTGATTATTTGCACTATATACATACTCCGGTGGGATTATCATTTTCTATCAGACCCATCACTTTTTTGGAGTTATTTTCTTTTTGTATTTTTTTCAAGTGCATCTATACAACATATACATGTGCAGCATATATA
This sequence comes from Ottelia alismoides, assembly GCA_037367405.1. NCBI lineage: Eukaryota > Viridiplantae > Streptophyta > Magnoliopsida > Alismatales > Hydrocharitaceae > Ottelia > Ottelia alismoides. Next base: position 403,179 of record JAZKJV010001112.1, read on the forward strand.
CAAGGAGTTTTTCCTCTTGAGCCAGTAGACTATCCCTCTTTTGAAGCATTATTGCAACCCACAACTCCTGTCGTTAGACCTCATGGCAACCAGACCAAGTTGAGACGCACTTCCTTCACTAAAAGAAGAAGAGAGGTTCCGCCTAGAAGTACTACACTCATATGCTACCCCAAGTCAAGGAAGACTGCCTCCTCACCACCTCATCCGTAGAGAGCTCGGTGCTAAGTGCGGTGTCCAAGTAAAGCCATTATCTATATGAGTCATGTGTGTGTTGTTAAGTGCTCTACTTAGGCTCATTGAGATGACATGTGATCATAGCCTAGTGGACTCAAAGAATTAAGTCACTATGGACCTGAAAAGCCTTAACCCTAAGCCCTATAAGGTTCCTCTTATGGTTAGGTGGATTAAGATCTTAATCAAGCTCCATTTCCCAATTTAATTCCAGGCTAGTTTAAATGTCAACTATAATCCAGGAAAAACTATATACAAATATATACAAAGATGCTATTTACACAATATTTACACAAATGCAAAATTTTTGAAAAATGTTTTGAAATCATGGATGCGTGCATGAATGCAAGTTTTGCAAAATATTTACACAAATTTACACAAAATTTTTGCAAACTTTTGATTTTCAAAACATTTTGGAAAAATTTTGTACTATATACATAGTTTTGATATGCACATATTTACACAAACTTTACACAAAAAGTTTTTGAAAACATTTTTACAAAAATAGTCTGTACAATAGATATGTATGTGCAATAAAAGAATGTTTATTTACAGGGAAATTTTTTTAATTTTTATGGGTTTTGGGTTTTTGGGTTTTTAGCCATTTTTATTTATTAACACACTCACACAAAGTACGAGTTATGGCTAAAGTATATATGAAATATATACACACCCCCCTATACTTAGCTCGAACGATGTCCTTAGAGTCAAGAGCGATGAAGAAGACATAACTCGTGCTATATAGTATAAGGAAGTGAAAAGGAAGGCTATATACAAAGACGGATGAAAGAATAGAAAATCAAGAGGATCTCGGCTTTTCCCCCTATACTTAGGATCAAATAATCCTAAGTATAGCAGGTTGTACACAAAGGGAAAACCGAGTGGAGAATGTACAGGGTCTACCCCCCCCCCCATACTTAGGGTAAAATATCCCTAAGTATATGCAGCAAAAACAGGGGTAAAGAATGAATCAAAAGAATACCCGAGAGCCCTACATCCCCCCTATACTTAGGGTAAAGTAACACTCTAAGTATAGCATAATCAATGGATGAGAAAAGGGATGTGGACTAAAGAATGGAATGATATGGACATCTGGATCTATACAAGTCGGGAGAACAGTGATAATCAGGAGTGAGATGCAATAGATGTGAGTCAAGAGACCACATCTCACACAAAGTGAATAGGGGCAACATCAACGACCCGCGGCTCATGATCTAGAAATGGCTTGAGTCGCTGGTCGTTCACTCGAAAGGTACTCTCAGACGACAACTCAGATATATCAATACTCCCATTGTCGTGTACCTTTCTCACAAGATAAGGTCCCTTCCATTTGCTCTGTAGCTTCCCTGGAAATAGACGAAGCCTAGCATCAAACAGCCATACTCTCTGTCCAGGCTCAAAATGCTTGTGGCTGATATGAGAATCATGCCACTCCTTCACTCTCTCTCCTTGTACTGTAGGCTGTTTGAGAAGGCGGTATCACGAAGCTCCTCCAAGGCTGCTAACTCTGCCCTCCTCTGGTCTCCTACAATATCTGGATCCAAAAGTATATCTGTAACTGCCCAAAGTGACCTGTATCTCAACTCAACAGGTAAATGGCACGGCTTGCCATAAACAAGGTGAAAGGGAGATGTGCCCAAAGGTGTCTTGAAAGACGTCCTATATGCCCACAAGACCGAGTCTAAAAGCTGTGACCAATCCTTTCGGTCAGGGCGGACGACTTTCTGCAATATAGTCTTGATCTCCATGTTCGACACCTCGGCTAGACCATTCGTCTGTAGATGGTATGGAGTGGCAACTCGATGGTCTATGCCGAACTCGCTAGCAAGGGCCTTCACCTGGTCGTTGATGAAATGAGAACCCCCATCAGATATCAACACTCGAGGTACCCCGAACCGTGTAATGATGTGCCTCCTCAAGAATCTGCAAACAGTCCTGGCATCTGCGGTCCGGGCGGGGATGGCCTCAACCCAACGACTAACATAATCAATGGCCAACAGAATGTACTCAAATCCCTGACTCTTAGGGAATGGACCCATGAAATCGATGCCCCATGCGTCAAAAACCTCACAGAAGTGAATGGGCTGCATCGGCATCATATCACGTTGTCCACAAGTGCCCATCCTCTGACAGTCAGTACACCTCTTCACGAACTCATCAGAGTCCTTGAAGAGGGTAGGCCACCATAGGCCGGATTGGAGCACTTTCTGTGCCGTTCTCCTCCCAGAGTGATGTCCTCCTGCCTCAAGCTTGTGGCAGTAAGTGAGGACGCTATGGTGCTCCTCCTGAGGAATGCACCTACGCCAGACGCTATCCCCTCCTTCGTGGTAAAGGATGGGATCCTCCCAGTGGTAAGACTTGGCCTTCGCGAGGAAGGTCTCAAGCCTCTGCCTGGGCCAATCTTGTGGAACTTTCTTAGCAACAAGAAAGTTCACAATATCGGCGTACCATGGGAGAGAGGCGATAGCAAGGATCGCCTCATCTGGGAAGGTCTCACAAATAGGGTCAATCTGCTCAGAATCCTCAAGATGCTCTAATCGGGAGAGATGATCCGCCACCACATTCTTGACTCCAGGCTTATCCTTAATCTCTATGTCAAACTCCTGGAGTAGAAGGATCCATCTAGTCAATCTAAACTTGGCATCCTTCTTTGCCATGAGGTACCTGATGGCGGTATGATCAATATACAAGGTCACTCTAGATCCAACAATGTATGATCTGAACTTATCTAGGGTGAAGACTACGGCTAGCATCTCCTTCTCAGTGAATGTGTAGTTCTGTTGTGCGGAATTCAATGTGCGGATAGCGTAGTGTATAGCAAATGGAACTCCATCCCTCCTCTATCCCAGCACGGCCCCCACGGCAAAATCGGAGGCATCTGTCATGATCTCGAATGGGAGAGACCAATCAGGTGGTTGGAGAACAGGAGCCTCAACAACACATCGCTTGAGAGTCTCAAACGACGAAAGACACTTGTCATCGACAAGGAACTCGGTGTCTTTCATCAGCAGATCAGTCAACGGCCGGGCAATACTGCTGAAATCATGAATGAATCGCCGGTAGAAACCGGCGTGCCCCAGAAAAGACCGTAACTGCCGCAGATTGGACGGTGGTGCTAGTTTTCTAATGACATCTACCTTGGCCGGATCAACCTCCATGCCCCTGTTGGAGATGATATGGCCAAGCACCGTCCCTTGAGTCACCATGAAGTGACTCTTCTCCCAAGATAGCATAAGGTGAACCTCTATACATCGCTGAAGGATTCGGTCTAGGCAGTCAAGACAGGAGTCGAATCCGTCGCCGTAGACCGAGAAATCATCCATGAAGACCTCCAAGCACTCTCCTACCATGTCCGAGAAGATCGACAACATGCATCTCTGAAAAGTCGCAGGGGCATTGCATAGCCCAAATGGCATGCGTCGGAAGGCGTATGTGCCGAAGGGACAGGTAAAGGTAGTCTTGTTCTGGTCCTCGGGAGCGATGGCCACCTGGTTGTAGCCCGAGTACCCATCCAGAAAACAATAGTGGCTCTTCCCTGCCAATCTCTCAATGATCTGATCTATAAAGGGCAGGGGGAAATGATCCTTCTTAGTGGCCTGGTTGAGTCGCATGTAATCAACGCAAACCCGCCAAGAAGTGGGTACCCGTGTAGCAATCTCCTCTCCAAACACGTTGACTACTGTGGTGATGCCCGTCTTCTTGGGCACCACATGCAAAGGGCTGACCCACTTGGAGTCGGAGATGGGGTAGATAAAATCGGCGCTCCACCATTTCGATATCTCCTTCATGATAACCTCTCTCAGATTCGGGTTCAGCCGCCGCTGGAACTCACGCGACGGCTTCGCCTCATCCTCGAGATAGATATGGTGAGAGCACATGGCCGGACTTATCCACTGGAGATCTGCTACGCTCCATCCTATCACCTTGAAGTTCTTTTCAAGAACCCCCATCAAACGGGATTCCTGCTTTCCAGTCAAATCGACGGAGATAATGACTGGGTACATCTCATGCTCACCCGCGAGGAACCTATACTTCAGCGACGCAGGAAGTGGCTTCAGCTCTGGACAACTAGGTGTTGGTGGATCTGGCCTCTGAAAACTCTATGTGAAGGCTGCCAAATACGCATGGGAGAACTGAAACTCTCTGTCACATTCTGAATCTGGAGAAGGCTGCCCTGATAGACTGTCTTTGCTCTGCTCGGCATCTACCTCCTCCCTAGCTGCAGGCTTAGTGGAAGTCAGATCTGGTATGTAGTCATCAAAATCTGCCCAGTCAAAATCTGACTCCGAGGGATCTGTATCATCATTGGTGGCCTCAGTACCACCGTCATCACAAGACAAATCAGTCTCGCGGTCGAGAACCGACTCTGCTGCCTCAAAAGTATTCTGGACCAGGAATGTGCTCTCCAAGCTCTCCTTTGCTGGCGTCTCTACATCAGCGAACTCTGAAGGTGAGAGGATGGCCTGTGCATCTGGATCTGCCCATACTGCCTCATCATCTGTGATCACAAAGTCGCAGTCCTGGTGGATGTCTGTCCCGGCATCTGTCATCTGCTCTGTATCGGAAGTAGTCTCTGAGCATGCTCTGTCTCTGGCTCTGCTGTCCTCGACCGTCTCTATTTGTACACTTTCACCCTCGACGTGAAAGTATACCTTCCCGCTATCATGGTCGGTCACTGCCTTGGTTGTGGCCAAGAACGGGCGATCGAGAATGATGGGGGTATCTGTCACTGACTCAGGGATCTCCATGTCCAACACTACGAAGTCCACGGGGAATTGCAGGCCCTGAATTGTGACAACAACGTCCCTCAGCAACCCCTTCGGCCTCTTGACAGATCGATCAGCAAACTGAAGGACTGTACTGCTCTGTCGAAGAGTGCCCAACTCGAAGCGGTCGAGAAGGGCTGCCGGAAGTAGGTTGATCGACGATCCGCTGTCTAATAGAGTACGGTCGAACCTCTGCTCTCTAATATGCCATCTGACATACGGGGCCCCTGAATCTGGCCTCTTGGCCGGCAGACGGTTCTGGATCGCGAAACAAGTAGTTTTGGTCAGCACATGAATCTCTGAGTGATTGTTCCTCCTCTTCCTCCTAACTGTAGTCCTGTCTCTGAGTGAACGCTGGAGTAGAGGGATGTGCTGCAAAGCCTCCTGAAGAGTCAGCTGAATGTGAAAACGGGCTATCATCTGCTGGCTGAACTCTTCCTGCTGCCTCTTTTTGTGATTTTCAATTTTCTTCCCCTTCCCCATCTGAAGGGCTCTAGGGAAGGGGATCACAGGGTCCTTCTCAGATGAAGGACGAGGAAAGTGTGAAACCCCCGAAAACCGAACAGGGACTAAAATGCAAAACCCACTTGGATCTGGGCTTAATTGCAAATATGCTTTTATTTCAGTGTTCAAAAACTTTTTTTGAGTAGGGCATTGTGTAGGGCTCATCAATAGCTTTCCAACGAGTCCAAGAATGCGAAAATCCGAGTTCGGAAGCCCGAGTTACGACCGTTTTAGCGAGAGGGGTCCAGTTTAATTTCGGATCCGAATCCGTATCCGAACTCGGGTTCAACCCAATAAAATCACCTCCATCTCCCCCCCCCCCCAAAACGCCCAAAACCCCATGCCCTTCAGCCAGCAGCTTCCTCCCTCTCCTTTTCCCTCACCGGAGCTCATCGGAGTGCTTTGAATCAGCGATCCAAAGCCGCAATCGCATAGAAAAGGTCCACGGCATCTCCATGTGCGTTGTGCGTCGTCATCGGAGCACCAACCATGACGTTCTCCGTAGGAGGAGAAACCGAGGTAGCGAGGTCTTAGAGGTACGATGTCTCCTTCCTCTTGCTGTGGATTTCACACGAATTTCATCTAATATTCGAACATCTTTAGAGCCCTAAAATATGCTTAGCATCCGCTGAAATTAAGTACAGGTTGAGACATTAGACTATGCTTCGCTTTTGTCGCATTTGCCATGTATTCGTTTAATCATGCGTACAGAATAATACTAGAATGCATTACCCTTGTTTCTGCTATATCATTTAAACGATGCATGCGTAAGTTAATTCCTCCATGTTTAAAGCATCACATGGACCCTTACTTCAAAAGTTGTAGCTTTATGTTCATGTGTTCTAGTCTGCCAAATGTATAGCATCCAAATGTCAAGCCTTATCTGCTACTTATCTGAGTGGGTTATGTTTGGATCATCGTAATGTTGGTTTTATAGAATCCCTCTCTTATGCAATCTGCTGGCAATGATATGCAAATTTGGGCCTTTCGAGACAATTGCTCCTGGAAAACAATGTAATACATATCAATATCCTGTAGTGGATTGGTATTCTATTGCAATGTGGTATAGCTTTGGGATAATGCACGGTTAATTAACAATGTATCAAAGTGATTGACATATATGACTCTCTCAAACAATATAATAGGAATCAATATCTGACAATAGACATCAATCATCAATATCTAGCCCCATTCCAGTAAGAAAGGATTAAATGTAATCACATTTTACTGAACACAGTTCGAATGAGTCCCTTCTGAAGCCATGTAATCTGTACAAGTCTGAACATGGGATTGGACTTTTGTCGTAGATAAGCAATGCACAACCACAAAAATCAATGCTTAAGATCAATCCATAATAGTTCAGGTCTCAGTTGCACCTTCCAAGTTGGAATTTAGGATCGTTCATTTTCTCCAACCACAAAAACAATGCTTAAGATGGAATGGACGAAACTTAGGAATGATAAGCAATGTCCAAAGAATCCTCGGGCATTGAAGACGAATCCCTGGGCTCTGATACCAAGCTGTGACACCCCTAGGATCCGGGTACTCGGGTAACCAATCCACGCACACATATTCCACATTCGAATATTTGACATTCACAAAAGCAGGAGAAAATAGAAACATGCAAGGGAATTTTTTTCCCTTGCATGTTTCTATTTTCTCCTGCTTTTGTGAATGTTAAATATTCGAATGTGGAATATGTGTGCGTGGATTGGTTTGCCGAGTACCCGGATCCTAGGGGTGTCACAGAAAGGGTCTAGACGGCTCGACGGCCGGATCCACACATAAATCAAGCACCACAGTGGGACCAGAAGAAAACAAGCCCTTTCCTTTATTGCCAGAAGTGTCTCGAGATACATCAGTAGAAGGAAAAACTATAGGAATCTCAGAAGAAACGGTGGCATCAGCACCACCCTCGGTTGGAAGACTCGCGGCCTCAGTACCGCGCTCTGGCTCGGCAACATGGGTGGCCTCAGTACCGCCTCCTCCAACTGGTGAAACGGCAGCCTCAGTACCACCGGTGGGATCAGCATCCGTGGTGGCATCAGTGCCACCGTCATCATCTCTAACGGCATCAGCACCGCTCTCCTCCTCGTCGGGCACTCTGGAAATGGCCTCTGGATGTCGCTCAGACAAGGCGCCGCCTGCTGGCATCCTACCGCTCCTAAGTGTGACAAAATCAGTATCAAAAAGATATGCAAACATATCACCAAAAGTATCACTCGGAGTGGCATACTCAGTACAAACTACCTGCTCAGACTTCCTCTTGAGGTTGTTCGGATTGGGCTCTATCTGGGCAGGGATGGCGGCCTTCCCTCTCACGATGTCCCGCATCTCCTGGCGGAACTCATCCATCTCCCGTCGGAATGTCGCCTGTTGATCCGTAAGGAGGCGGGCTATGTCATCCAAGGCGGGGTTCTCATAGGATGGCCATGAGAACCTGACGGGTAGCCTCTCTGAAAGTGAGGATGTTGCTGTTGCTGCTGTGGGTGAGAGGGGTAAGACTGTGGATGATGCTGCGGCTGATGAGGTTGCTCATGCCTCCAAGACTGTCCCTGTTGATAGGAACGAGGACCATACGACTGTGACTGTTGTGGCTGCTGCTGTGGGTATGCTGGGGGCTGCTGCTGCTGGTGGTGATCCCTCTGATGGCTATACTAGCCACCCTGTCCTGACGGCTGCTGCTGGGGCTGGGCACCTCCGGCCGCCCAACGGAATCCAGGATGGTCTCGTCGGATACCGGGCTGGGGGCTGTCGTACCAAATCTCGTTGACATCCATCAACGGCTTTGAATCGTACTGGGGTGGCGGGAGCACTGCCAGAGGCTGATCTGGCTGGTATACCACCATCTGCATGTTTGTAGATGGCGGTGACCGGTAGGTGGGTTGCGGCTGCTGGTACGGCTCCGCCTATACAAGATGGACCTGTCTAGGCTGCTGGTGGGAGCTGGAGCGCTGGGACGAGCTGCTGCTGCCGCTAGGATCGCCTCGTGCCTGAAGACGGGGCTGGTAAGCCGTCTGTGCCTCCTGGAGACACATGAGCTGTGTCTTCAGGTCACTCAGAGTCTGTGCCATCTTCTCCATCTGCGTGATGCCCTGGCACTGCTTCTTCTCAATAATCTCCATCCGGTCCAGCTTCTTGCTGATGATCCCCATGTCTGCGGCTGAACTCTCTGCCTGTGCTGCTGCTGTTGACGAATTGGATGGACCGGCGTCAACCCGTGCTATCCTCTGGTACTGCACGGTCTGTGGCTGCTGGCGTCCTTGTGTGTACAATCTGGTCCGGGACATCACCATGTAGTTCTCGACCATCTCCTCGTAGATGGCCCAGACCTGATCGTGATCCTTGGCGAAATAGGACCTGCCACAAGAAGCGTTCACCAAGCCCTGAAGCTCTGGTGTCAGCCCGCTGAAAAAGCTCTGAACAAGGTTCGGCTTGGAAATGTCATGGTGCGGGCATCTGTCAGTCAGCTCTCTGAACCTCTCCCATGCCTCATGAAACTGCTCGTTGGGGAGCATGGAGAAGTTGCTGATCAGGGCTCTAGCGGCGTTCGTCCGCCCGAGTGGGTAGTACTTATGCAAGTACTCGGTGCGGAGCTGCTCCCAAATGTAGAACTTCCCCAAGTGCTTCAGCCAGGTGGTTGCTCTGTCTGCTAAGGAGAAGGGGAAGGCAATCATCCGTATGGTATCCTGGTCCACCTGACGGTCGTGGACTGTGCTGTAGATCATCAAGAACTCCTGCAGGTGGAGATGGGGCTCCTCTGTGGCGAGCCCATGGAACCGGGGGAGGAGCTGCAAAGTGTTCGGGGGAACTTGAAGTCCCCCACGATAGCTGGAAGCACAACCCAATGATGCATCAAGGTCGACCCGTGGTTGTGTAACTACCGCATCGGTCTCGGTGCATCTGCTGTTGCTGCGGCGGCTGCTGCCTGGTCGGGTATCCTCAGCCCGTCTCCGGGCTCGCGCTGGTCGTGAGCTGCTCTCAACTGCTCCATCTCACACCTCATGTCCAACATGAATGCTCCGTGATCCCTCAACTGCTGCTGAGCTGTCTCGAGGGAGGCGATCAGGGTGGAGTTGATTGCACCCTGGTCCATAATGAAAGTCTGATCGTGCTGGGGACGTCTGGTGCGGTCGTCACTGCTGCCGGCCATAGTCTCTGCAAAATTAAAGCATCCAAACTCAGGTGCCGATAAATCATCTGTCTGTCTCTCCTCTGGTACTGGTATCTCGGACTCAGAAGAAGGGGGATCGAGGGGGAACAGGGTGGAGTCGAACTTGGGTTCAGAGAGCGGGTCTCGGCTCTCGCGAACCAACCTAGATGAGCGAGCAGACGTGCTGGGAAGCGGTGCAGCCAGAGGCTGCCTAAGAGACCGTCTGCCCATCATCTTGATGTAGCGAGTTGGGCCGATGAGATCTGGTAACAACTATGATCACAAGCAAACCCCCGATTCACCAACACAACGCGAGCTGAAGACCGTAAAGGCTCGGTCAATTATCTTGTCAATTTTATTTGGTGATCAGTCAAGATAGCAGAGCGATTACATGACCTGTTGTGTTACCCGATATTTTCTCAACCGACTGTCCCGTACAGAAAGAGCCGGTAATCAGTCGAGAAAAATATCGGAGGGCTCTACCTAGTGTACGGGGTCACACTCTCGCGCAAGCAAACCAGACAATGAGGGGGTTGCTCTCCCCAAGACAATATTTTAGGTGAGGTGTCTTTTAGGGTCGATAGAGTAGCAGTCCCAAATTTTATTGTTTTTCTTTTTAGATATTTTTCAAAGAAAAAGAAATCGTCTAACGAATTTTTCGGTTCTCCTGGTTATTAAGTCCAAAAATCAGGGGGAGAAGTCGAAAAAGCCGATGCGCGATGAAATCAATGATGCATGCAGAGTAAGAGATGCATACCTGACTCCAGCAGTCTACATGCAAGATGATCCGCGCAGAATTGAAAGACAGAAAATAAACTACCTAAATGGTGCAGGCGGAAAACCGAGTCCCTAAACAGCAATTTCTACTCGAAAGAACAGCTAGTTGATCACCAGCCTCCAATCCAAAAGGTCCGGTCTCGGTCCACCCCTCCTCCTCCCGACAAATCGGGTTCAGGAGCAGTGCTTGGCCGGGTGGGCTGCGGCACGTAGGCTCGAAGGAAGTGAATCAACTATTTTATTAATCTTTTTATTATAGGTCCAATTACCGAACTATAGGAACAATCAGATATATTAGGGTGCTTGGATCCTACTGATTACGTCACAATCAAGCAGAAAATCCTAAGGCTAGGGGCTCGGAAATCCGTGAGAAACCGGAAAAGGCAGTAAAGAAAACAAAACCGCGTAAAAAGCCGCGAAGAAAGTAAGGGATCCCCCGAGCACACCGGTGCTCGGAGAAATAGACCCCAAGAGTGTTTAAGTCTAAAAGAGAGTCATGTCCCTGTATTATTACAACAATGGTTCAAATAGCAGGAAATAAAATCTACTCTAAGTCTAAGCTATACTCCCGCACTCCGCTGCCTCCTCGCGCTTTCCTGCGGCTCCGTGTAGAAGGGAGCTGCCTCCGATCACCGCGGTTGCTCCGGCTCCTTGAAAGTTGTCACCTCGGTCCTCGAACCCTCGCAAGAAAATAGCAAAGTGTGTCAAGCCAGATAAAATAAAACAGATAAAGCAAATAAAATAAACAGGGATATATGTGCAAAAATGCAAATAAAATAAACAAGCAAAAGCAATCAAAAACAAAAATAACAAAAAATAAAATAAAATAAAATAAAATAAAATGAAAATAAATGAAAAATAAAAAGCCTCAAAAAGCCACAGACTCAAAAAAAGCCGCGGAAAGCCGCGAAAATAAAAAACAAAATAAAATGAAAAATAAACAGACTACTAAGCCGTGCTCCCCAGCAACGTCTCCATTCTGATGAGCCGCCCGAACAACCAAGGTAAATCAGGTATATCTGCGGTCGTTGCGACCTCACTCGCTCGGGACTCAAAGCTCAACCAAGAAAATTTCAGACCACCAAACAAATATAAAAATCGATGAAAACTCAATATAGCGGTCTAGCTTTGATATTAACCTGGTATAGCTCCCAGGGTCGAACACAGAGAGCACGTGATGGCCCCGCGGCCTACAAAGTAGTCATGAATAAAGAAAAATAAAAACAAAGGATTTTTGGTGGATTTTTAATATTTATATATTTTTTTGAATTTTTAATTATAAAGAAAATAGGAAAACAAATAAAACAAGCAACTTTGACTAATTATTTAAACACTTAAAATGAATCCAAAAATTCAAACAAAAATATTTTTTGAGTTTTTCTATTTTTTATGTTTTTGGTGAATTTTTGGTATTTTTCTAATTTTTAGGGAATTTTATAAAAATGAAACAAGACAAAAATCAATGGGCATTGTCCAACCGAGCTCTTAAGACCAAAATAAAATCTAAAATGGTCTCAACAGAGCCTGGAGGTATTTTTTCGTAAAATATAAACAAAAAGGAACAATCATGAAGAAACTTTATTATTCTTGGAATTTTCTATGATTTATTAGAATTTTTCTAAGGTTTTCAAGGTTTTTCAATTTTTTTAATTTTTATAAGTCCAAAAATAACCAAAATTGGTCAGAAATCAAACACAACAAAACAAAGAAATTCTGAATTTTTTTATAATTTTTGAAAATGTTTTAATATTTTTGTGTTTTTTTATATCTGGACAGAGAAAAAAATAGAGGGTTTTGAATTTTTAAAAATAGAAAAAGGGCTCCAAAAATTTCCCAAAAATCAGTGAAAATTCTACATAGTGGCAGGAGCCACGTATCAAATTTTCAGTTGATTTGGATGCAATTTGATATTTTATTCACAACAATCAAAAGTCCACAGTTCATAAGGACATGATTGTCATAAAAATATGTTCTAAGGGCCTAAAAGTAACAAGAACAAAACTGCAGGGGGTTCAGGTGCAAAAAGACCAGGTTTGCACGTGCGAAGCACGTGAACTGGGCACTCAGGGACCTAAATGTAAATAAAATAGTTTCGAGGGCTTTTTAGCAACAGGTGCTAAAAGCCCAGGGCACTATTTGCAATTAACCAAAGAGATTCGACACATGTGGAAATAAAACATTCACAGGGGTATATGTGCAAATACTAAAAAGATATTTTCATTCATGAACAACAATAAACTACAGGCCCATACATCCAATTTCACCAAGAAGTCACATGTCGAAGTATGTGTCCCACAACGTACAGGGGTAGAAGTGCAAATACTAAAAAGTACCAGGTCCTCTATGCAAATATTCCGAACTAAAATAAACTACAAAAATATTTACTGGGCTATTTAATAAAAATAAAAAGCAAGGGGGCCTAAGTGATATTACCCCACTTATTATCCGAGGGTGGAGGACGCGCCACGTGGAGTATCCAACGGCTGCTGGTGGTCGCTCCTCAACGAAGGGGCCTCAACGGTGATCGAACGGTGGAGGGTGCGCCACGTGGTGGATCAACGGTCGAGAAACGTTGGTGCTAACCCTCGCTGATCTGACGGACCAGATCAAACCTCCAAGGGATCTGACGACGAAGGCTGCTCCTCAAATGAACGGCATGGATCGAATCTGGAGCTAGAGGCTGAATGGATGGCTGGGAAGGCTCCTGGAAGAACAGATGGCCGGCGAGGTTCGTCGGCCCGGTGCGCACGCGGTGGGCCTCCTCGGGGGCTGCTGAAGGTCGGAAACGATTCACCTCGGTGGTCCGCAGCCAATGGGGGCCTCCGATGAAACTGGAGGCGTCGGAGATGCTCCGGCGACCAAGGTGGAGCTGGAGCTGCTGCTCCTGAACGTTCAGGCCCTCAGATGGGCTTGTCTTGACCTGCAAAGTAGCGCAACAGACTCCTGGATCGAGGGCAAAGTGCCTCGACCCGGTTAGGGTGAAGTGGGTGGTCGGTGCGTCGTGGCGGACGAACTCCGGCGAAGCGACGGCGAAGGAGCTCGAATCCCAGTTCCGTGGCAAACTGGGTTGGATGAAGGTATGGAGAATGTGCGGAGAAGTGAGGCGGAGGTGATGGTCGGTTCCGATGATCGAATGGGATACGGATGTGATCGGAATCGAAGGTCGAAGGCAACAGAGCGATTTGGGCGTAAATTGAAATTAGCTAAAACTAAAGGGAACTAAGGTTACCTAATGGTCGACGTCGACTGGGGAGAAGCTGCTGAAGCTCCTGGTCCTTGCCTCGAGGGCCGTCGATGCCCGAGGCTCGAGCACCACGCAGGTGGTGGCACACGACGGCGCAAGGCTACCGGATCAATGGTCTGAGCACTCCCTCCTCGCTGCGACACTACCCTCAGCTTGCTGTCACTCAGGCGAGAGCAATGGAGGTCCTGGGGTGGAGAATGCAGAGCCAAAGATGGTGGAATCGTGCGGCGGAGCTCGGATTAAATATGGCTAGGGGTCCGGCTAAGAGAGGACCGGGCGAGCTGATCAGAGCGCGGATCCCCAAAACCCACCCCGGGCGTGGATCTAGATCGATCAAGGAGCAAATGGAGCCCGGGGTTCACGGATTTGGCGATCGGGTTGAGCGAGGAAAAGTCCGAGAAATCGGGTCGGGCGCATCAAACCCGGCTCTGGTGGTCCTGGGGGGAGAGTTGACCGGGGGTCAACATCCCCCGTGGACCAATCAGAGCCCGCCAATTATTCAGATTTTGTAAATTGAATAATAAATAGAAATAGGTCGAATTTCGAAAAACTTAAAACATAAAAAATGTTTCTTTTATTTTAAACTATTTTTTGTGATTTTTATTTTTTTTTTCAACATAAAAATAAGGTATGTACAATATAGTGTAATATATATGTATATATACAATATTGTATTTTTGGTTTTTGATTTTTAATTATTTATTTTTGTACATTTTCATTCCAATTTTATATTTTATTTATTTACAAGATAAAATTTGGAATATTTAGGTATTTTTATTTTATTTTTATTATTTATGTACAAGGGGTAAATAAATACTTTTATTTATATACATAGATGGTACATGTACAATAAAGGAAATTGATTTTATTTTTGTTATTTTTATTTTTGGTTTTGTGATTTTTATTTTATTTATTTACATTATGGAATATGGAATATATACAATTTTTTATGGAATTTTAATTTATTTATTTATAGGGGTAAATAAATATGTAAGTGAGTCTATGTACATGATGAACACACAAGTGTGAAGGCATTTTTATTTTCTTTTTATTTTTCTAGTTTTATTTTGATTCTGTATTTACAACTATAAATACAAATATTTACAAATAAATACAACCCATTTTTATTTTTGTTTTTAGAGGAAAATATTTTTATTTATTTACAGTTATATACACATGAGTTTCCTTATCTCTCTCTACTTTGGCTTTTATGCGGTTAGGCCCATGCTGAGCCCTCCCTTGGGATTAGGTCGCTCAATATTTATTCTAAATATCTCCCTCTTTTTCTTTTGTATCTTTATTCTTTTATTTATGCACAAAAACATGCTAATTATTTAATTTTATACAATGCATGCTGAATTATAATTATTTGTATTTACAAGAATATACAAGTGTTTGGCAAAGATTTTGTCGCTAAATATAAGAATAAAGAGTGATGAATGGGTATTCATCAGGTAGCTGTGTTCTTCTTTCTGGGAATGGGACGGTGTGTGATGGCGAGGGCAGTGGCCATGGTCAAAATGTGACGCTCAGATCTGCTCCTCCGCTTTCTCTTCTTGGGAAGAGGAGCAGATAATTGTGTCATGGCCTGTTGAAGTGGGGCACGGATAATCTCATGAATAGTGGCCACCACTTTGGGTTCAGATAGCATTTTTTTGAATTTTTGGACCTCTTCCATACAAGGGAGGAAGTCGGAATCAGCATGTACACGAGGCATGCCAAGAGCAGTCTGTACAGCGGCATCCTCGGGTCCAAGGTGGGATAGTGTGTGAAAGGTTGTGTGGGTGAAGGTTCTGGCAAGTGGTACCTCTCGTCACGGTCTGGATCAACCAAGTGTCTCCCGAACTCTTTTTGGATTTTTAAATTTTTATCATTTTTTGTATTTTGGGTGATTGCAAGCTCCCATGATCACCGACAAGTAAATATGTATCCCCGACGAAAGGAGCATTAATCTGATTATTCCTCAAGATAGCAAGATTATCATTCATCAAATCAATGTGCACCATCATCCGGTTTAAGATATCACTCACAGAGATCGAGGGAGGTGACTCCAACAGGTCAGACTCGGGTGGATGTGAAGGTGGAGGTGGGTAATATACGGGTGGAGATGGAGGTGGGTGTGGATAGAAATCCGAGTCCTATACTGCAGCCGAGGCTGGTATGTACAAAAATCAGAAAAAATAGGAGGCGGGTCCTCCTGATAAAAGGGAGGTTGACCGTCTGGAGCGAGCAAGGGATCCGCAAAGTCCGGATAAAATGTGCTCCAGGGGGCCATCTCGAAAACAAAAGGAAAATGATCGGGAGAGCACGGTGGTCAAATCAAGTCAAAAGAGTGAAGAAGAAAGATGCAAGTGCGCAGAAGCGATCTAGGATACACACAAAACAATCACAAACAAAAATGAAAATAAGACAAACCCTCAATTCACCTACTCAACTCAGTAGAGACCGCCGAGAGCGGTCTTTTTATCTTGTCTGTTTCAGAGTTAGGTGAGCAGTCCAAAATATTGCGCAAGCACCTAGGGGGGCTGAAGATGGGATTTGGGCACTAACCTTAGTGTGTGCGTGAGCAATGTAAAACGAAGACAATGAGGGGATTACTCGCCCCAATACAAGATTTTTCTTTTTGGTCGATTTTAGGGTCAAGTGATATTAGCAGTCCCAATTTTATTGATTATCACTTTTTTTTGGATTTTTAATAAAAATGCATGAGCCTAACGAGGAGTCAATTTCTTTAAGCACCTAGGTTGGCAAAATCAGAGGGAGAGTCGGAAAAGCAATGCAAGCGGCAAATCAATGTTGAATGCTAAAGAGAAATGCTCACCTTGCCTCCAGCACTCTACATGCAAAGATGCTCGGCAGAATTGAAACCTGTCTATATGCAAATGCAAAACCGATGAAATCACCCTAAGTTTCAGAAATTGCTATTATCGTGAAGAACCACAAGTTGACCACAAATCCTCAATCCTAGAGTCCAGTCTAGGCTCACCCCTCCTCCTCTCGACAAATCGAGTTCAGGAGAAGCGCTTGGCAGGGTGAGCTCGCGGCGCGACGGCTCGAAGATAGTGAATCAACTGTTTAACGATTTGACTAAGTCCAAACGCGACTATAGGTACAGGCAAATATGTTATGTGTTTGGCCTTAATCTATCGCAAGCAAATCCTAGAACTAGGGGCTCAGTCACACAAAAGGAATGAAATTAAAACCGAGAAAACAAAATAAAAAAATGCGAAGAAAAACACGAGAAAAGCCGCGGTGAGCCCCCAGGTGTACAAACACCTGGAAATTAGGCTCGAATGTCCAAGTTCGGTGTACCTGTATTATTACACTAATAGTGGTCTCTCTCTCGCTAAATTTACCCTAAATAAATACAATAAAAGAAAATGCAAATAAAGTAGAGCTCGGTCTTCAAAATTTCTCTTCTCGTCTCCTCGGTGCTAGGTGGGCTAGAGCCGGCTTAATGTGGGTGTGTCGGTGCTTCGGGTGATGCGCCTCTCTCGGTCCGCGGTACCTCGCACAAAGTCAACAAAGAAGAGGGATTAGACAGCTCAAAAGATATATCAAATAAAGAGAAAACAAATAAAACCATAAAAGGTAGACAAGCTATCACAACACAACAAAAACAAGATCTACGCGTTGTTGCTCCCCGGCAACGACGCCATTTGATAAACACGGGATTCGAGGGTCGTACGGTCTCACAAGGCGAAACCGCATTCGAAGTCTTGACCACTACAAAATCCCGTATTTAATCAACAATTAACCCACAATCAAATAATTCAAACAATGAAAATAGATGTGAAGTTAAAATTTATTTTTAACTCTACATAAAAGATGTATAGGTGCAAGTATGTAGAGGGTTCGAACACAGGGAGCAAGGCAGGATAGATCAACAAGTGTGTGTGTGTGTGTGTGTGTGAATGTGATGTGATTGTCTACACTATGCAATGCAAATGTTTTTGTGGGTTTTTACTTTTTAATTTTAATTTTGTTTTTTGATTTTTGATTTTTGATTTTTGATTTTCTATTTTTTGATTTTCTTTTTTTTTTCAATATTGGAATATATAAATAATATAATAATAGAGGTGCTAGGGTATTTATAAAGATAAGGAAAAATAGTCAAAAAATTAAGAAATGAAATATTTTTGATCTTTTTATGATTTTTTATAGTTTTATGATTTTTGGGTATTTTTTAGAATATTTTTGAATTTTTAAAAGTCAAAATAAAGAAAACAGGGAATTAATGTTATGGCTGAAATTAAAATGGGAATGAAAAATACAAAATAGTACCAAATTTTCCCAAATTAAATTTAAAATAAAGAGAATAAAATAGGAAACCTACAGGAACTGAGTTTGCATTTTTTATTTTTCTAGAATTTTTTAGATTTTTTTGAAGTTTTTAGGTATTTTCTAATTTTTAAGGTTTTGGTTTTGAATTTTTTAGTAATTTTGGACTGACACTAGGAGACACTAAAATACACAGTAGGTACTTTTTTTGGAACTTTTCTAGATGTTTTAATATTTTTTGGTATTTTCTAAGCTAGTCAGTACTGAAATGACTGTTTTTAATTTTTAATAAATATTAAAATGCAATAAAATACAAAATAAAAATGATGGCGTGAAACTATAATGCAGTAGGAGTCTAAGTTGATTTTTGGGGAATTTTTGGGGTTTTAATGATGCATGGATTAAATAAGACAAGCAAGCAAAAATATAAGGCCTGGCAGTGACCTAATTGTAAATAGATAAACGTCCAGGGGTCGAATTGCAATTCTCACGCAATAATTATAACTAAATTAAAACTTTCAGGACCACAGATCAATAGCTAAAGCCGTGAGGGCTACTATGAAAAATCCCTACGACGCACGGGCGTGAGCACGCGCACCTGCCAGGGGCTAAGATGTAATTCTCAAAAACTGTGGGGCTCACTATGCAAAAATACAAGCAATATAATACTGTAATTAGAAGTTCTAGGACTAATGCCTAATTAGAAAAGTCTCCTGGGGTCACCTGCAAGAATGTCAAGTCACGCGCCTCATGCACGTGACCTGACAGGGACTCCATAGCAATTACACAAAACGCCGGAGGTTGAGTGCAAATTACACAACAAGTTTAAACAGCCGACGAAAGTTTAGTTACTAATAAACTATTACAAAAATTGGTGGGGAAGGAATGCAAAATTACCCACACCAGGGGCGCATCCAACGGTTGATAGGTTTCACTTAACGCCACGTGTTGGCACCGGGGTTGACGATACCCCTTCGCTTAGACGACCCTGATTAGATGCGCTTGAATGATCGAACGGCTGAAGGATCAAAGCATCGGACGGTAGCTGCTCTGCTGGATGATCGAGGGCGATCCAACGGCACTGGGTAGGGCAGGAAGAACGCGCGAAGAATAGGGGCCTGGCGAGGTAGAATCGGCCAAAGCCCGATCCTCCGAGCACCTGGATCTCCTCCGACGGTCGTGAATGGTTCTTGCAGCTACTCAGCCACCCCCAGGTAACTTAGATGGGGTCGAGGTGCCGATGTATGGCCTCTGGTGCTCGATGAAGCTCCAGGCGACCTGGGGCCGGTCTTGGGCAAAAAGACGAGTCTTAAGCGCCTCCTTCATGTCCTGCAAGTGACAAGTAGAAAGCAGCAGCACAGGGGAACGCAAAGACCTGGCTTTTATGGGCAAAAGGGTGGTTATGCTGTGAAAGATTGTAGATCGTCGGAGCAAGCTCCGGCGAGGGAGTGGATTAGGTGACTCAGTGGGTGAGAGGTGAGATGAAAAGTGGGAAATAATTCCTACAACTACGACAAGGATAGAAATGCAAGAAAAAGACAGAAAAACAACCTCAAGGGCTGGGAGCCCAAGGTAGACCTCACGGCTGCGCAGCTGCCGGAGATGGGTGGAACACGGCTTTAGGTGCTTCGCCGCACCTCGATTGAGATGGGAGGAGACTCCCCTGTCACCGGAGCTTCAACTCGACCCTCACCTGGAAGTTTTTGGCGCCCAAAACTGGTTCGAAGAGGAAGGGGAAGACTGGGGTAGGTTTTGAAAGGGTTGACGAACGGTCTCACAAATCGAGGGACAACGGGAAGAGCATTGATGCTCTTCCTGAAAAAATCAATGGGCGAGCAAGCTGGATCATAGGGGAGCAAAGTTGCAGAAGAAAGTGTCGTGAAAAGATGTAAGATGTGGCCTCGATAAATCCGCAAAAGCGAGCGAAAAACAAGGTTGGCGCAGAGCTACAAGACCTAGGGCAGACAGTTGACCGAGGTCAACTGTGACTGCCACCTGGTTGGTCCACGTGGACCAACCAGGAAAAAGGCCCAAAAAAGATTTGAAAATTAATTTAAAAATAGTAAATGATATTATTAGATTTAGGTTATTAAATAAAAAATATTTATTATTTTATTTAGTATTTTATGGTGATTTTTAATTATTTTTATGAAGTATATTTTTACACGTTGCTTTTTATAGCCTATATAGGTATATTACCTATATATTTTATTCTTTTATTTTTATTTTGTGTATTTAATTTTATTATTTTTATTTATTATTTTATAAAATCATAAAATACTTTTATACACACAAATATATTTTTATTTTATTTTTCTGAAATATTTTGTATATTTAATAAAATATAAGTATAGTTTATATATGTATGTATATAGGTATAATGCTTTTGTATTTACTATACATGTATTTTATTTTGCATTTCTTTTGTATTTTTATTCTGATTTTAATGCACAAATATATTATATATAATATTTACAAAATTATAAAAATATAAAATTAAAGAAATAATGAATAAATAATAAAATGAATATTTTAATCTGTACACTTATACAATAAGGGTCCAAAACTCAACTTTCAAACCGTAGCTCCGCCAAATGCGAAACCACCGCCATTAAATAGATTATTTTATTCTATATAAAATTAAAGTGAGTTTGCTGCATTTGGAGTTTTCATCTGTGAGATACAAGTCTGGGAAGTTGGGATTCTGGATTTTTATTTAGACCATAACTTTTTATCTTTACTTTTGAATGAAATTAATTTTATATTTTTCTGTATTTAATTATCTACAACTTTCATGTACAAAGTTTCTTTATTTGATGTATAACAAGTGGAACTAAAAATAGGTCCCAAAATGAATAAAAAATGAATGAAATATGTATTGTATTTGGCCCTTATCTCCCCCTACTTTATTCCTTGTCGTTCATCAAGATGCTTAGGTCTCGGGGTTTCGGGTCATAAAATATTTACAATATTTTATTCTTTTTCTTTTCTTTTATTTATTCTATAATTTTGGCTTAATTACAGTAATTTATACACTAATTACATGCACATGCATGAATGCTAAGATGCTCTAATTAAGGGTATTATATACGCATTTACTAGGATTTTTGAGGCCAAAATGATAGAATAAAGATGATGAAATGTGGATTCATTAGTAAGCAACATGAGGAGGGCAAATGTTGATCAGCCGCTCCTGATGTCTGTCTTGGAACGATGGAGACCGGAGACACATACTTTCCACCTCCGACACGGTGAAGTCACCGTGACATTGAAAGATGTCTCTATCCTTACATGACTTTGTGTCGATGGGGCTCCCGTTACAGTTTACAAACACCCTGCATGCTATAACTGGAGTCCTTATTGCAAGGAGTAGCTCGACGCCAACCCATCGTTGGAGTAGGGGATAATTTGTCAAGCGGTCGCTTGAAACTCACTTGGATTTATGACACTATTCTCTCGGATGTGAATCTCTAGAAGGAACATCCGAACAGGTTGCAGAGAATCGTGCCGGCCTTCATTTTATATCAGATTGGAGAGTCTTTCTTCCCAGACTCCACAGGTGATAAGGTACCGTTACGGTATCTCTGTCTGCTCAAGAATTTTCGAGAATGTAGTCAAATGGCCTGGGGGCAGCAATACTTGCCCAATTATACTAGCAACTTGACGATTGCTCGTTGGGGAGATCTAAGAGATGTTACGGATTTTTGACATTGCTGCAGACTTGGTCTTGGGAGCAAATACACATCGGGGTGCCCCGACTGTATAGAATGGATCCAACAGCTCTGAACCAAGGGCCATATGCTTTCAGGAATGAGAAGTACAGTAACCATTCACATATTTTATATCTTGATAAGATATTAACACGCAGATAAATAGACGGACGTCAGGACGTAGGTCGTTCACTCAGAACGTTCAGACAACGAAGCTGGCGTTTTATCGCAATGAGTTGGACACACAGGACAAGCATCAGGTATGATCCGTACCTTTCTTAGATATACCGTGTGGTTAGTATAAAATAACTAACTTTAGATTGTTTAACAGATGTGTTGGTCTCCGTATGAAATGGAGATCGTAAATCACCTTCCCGCTATCTACCGAGAGGGACAGGAAGTGTGGAGGTCCCAAACAATTCTAATTTATTTTAACATAGCGGTCATGCACGTGTCAGATCGTATAATGAGACAATTTGATATACAACCTCACATCCCAGATCAAATGCCTCTGATAGTTTTTCCCAAATCGTCGCTCTCGTCAATGGGAGAACGATCCTATTGATAGGGCTGATCGACTCCAAGAACAGATCGTTCGATGGAATCAAAGGTGTTAAATCGTGGTGATGGAAAGGCATTTGGCTGAATCAAGCGAGCAGCAGCTGGAAGCATACATGAGGTGGTATTGGAACATTACATGACAGTAGGGATGTAAGAAAATTCTCGAGTTCGATATTCGCTCAGGTTAGGCTCGCTAAAAGTTCAATTCAGATTCGGTTCGGAAATAAACAAACCGAACCTGAACACAAGTTTAGACTCGATTAAATAAACGAGCCGAACCTAAAAATCATAGGTTTGCTCAGGTTCGATTCGTTAAAAGCTCGATAAACATGCACATATACATATTTACAAATCTGTATCCGTAGAAGTGAACCTTATTTTGAGAGGTCAATTTTGTCCCAGGATAAGTGAATTTTGTCTAGAGATAACTGGATATTTACGGGATAAGTAGGTTTTATATCGGTATAAACTATCCGAAAATAAATATTCACATCGTGTTTACAACATCCATCATCTCTGTATCTAGGACTTTTCCATTCTTTATCTTCAAATCAACAGAACAAGTATAAACCTGACTTATCGAATATCTCCATATTATTCTTATTCCTTACCCCATCGGAACAAATGTAAAAATATATTATAATTATACTTTTTTCAAAGAGATGAATCCATATTAATCTATTTTTTTCAAAAGATGAAGATGAGTTAGATAAAGAAGAAAACTAAATGAATATTTATTCTACTTGTAAACTCATATATATTTCCATTTCTCTTCATTTCACTCCCTCTAAATTCCTAAGTTCGATATTCGTGTAGGTTCAATTCGTTTAAAAAGAGGTTCGATTCGGATTCGATTCAAAAATAAACGAACCAAACCTGAACACAAGTTTAAGCTCGATTAAATAAACGAACCGAACCTAAAAAATATAGGTTCGCTCAGGTTCGGTCCGTTTACACCCCTACATGGCAATGGATACATACTTCAATACCGCCACCGCGCTTTACATATGAGCCTTACGCTCCCAGGTTCAGACCAGGGGTAAGTGTGTATATTTTTCCTCTTTAAATCTGGTAAAACATCAACTCAAGTATGGAGTACTTTCAGGTGTAGAGTATGTACGAAGCTCGTGAGATCCTGGAAGAGTACGAACGGAGCTCGAAGTTGCGAAATATAATTGGCTTACTTGACTCCGCCTTACAGAACTTCGGATTAGCGGATCAAATGAGTTAGTACACCCTGAGGTACTCGTATTCCACTGAGCCTTCCGCTGTTCCATTCCATATCCCTGAACTCAAACGACCGTCTGAAGCTGCTGCTCAAAGTTATGCTTTTCACGTACATGAATCGTATGCTGTCGGTACAAACGATGACAAAGCAAGACCATCCCAAGCCCAGTTTACACAACCTTCACAAGCTGGTGATTTTGGGATCTAAACCCGAGCATTCCCCCCCAGACGCATGCATTCACACAATTCTTAACCAGCGATTTCAATCCACATCAAATGACTGGATTCGCCTATTATGCATATTCCAGCCGTGTGCCTCCATTCTAGAATCTCCGAGGTACACCCCTGCCACAACAGCATACACCGCAGCCAGATCAGCCACCATCAGAGCATCGTTAATGACCTGCACAGACTGATAGAGCTTCATCAGTAAGGGACATACCACCACAGCTACCATGAGAAACAACTGATGAGAGTGGGGGGTGGTACCAGTGTTGCTAGTCAAGGCCGTAGGGCTAATGTATCATTGATGTATCATCGATCTTACGTCGGACACGTCAAATTTTTAATTCATAGTGATTTGTATCAACAATCTCTTTTTATTTAGTAGATTAATGACAGTATGCTCGTTTACATTAATTTTAGCGTAATGTCAAGCTTCCTTCAATATTAAAAATAAATGACATAAAATTAGTAATATGCATATACTTGGAATATGACTTTTCATGGGTCATTTTACGCTTCCATCACAACTAAAATATAACTTATTTGTAATGGCTGATTTTTTTTGTAACTCATCCAGTCCATAATTCCTCTTTATTTCTCTAATGAATAGCATGGATATTATTCCAAAAATTAATGGGTGTTATTAACCTATTGATTGCCCCATCTAGTGGCATAAAAACTCAAAGGACCCCTCCCCCACCCATCACATATTCTTGGCATTTTGAGAGAGAAGAGAGGGAGATCTAGAGAGAGAGAGAGCTCACCGGGGGATCATTCTCGTCACGGGGAGCGTCGGCGTCGATTCGGCGGAGGAGAACGTCGGCTCAGGAGCGGGGAGAAGGGGTGTAACAATCCTTTAGATACAATTTGTCGGACTCGAGGTATGTGTCGAACCCCTAGGATTCGTACAATAGGGTAATGCTTCAAATTGGAGATAATATTTTCAAAGTTGGTTCTTGATAGATGTGTATGCACCGGTTTAAGATTATGATTTATAAATTTGTCTTGGCTCAAAATTATTACATCTATACACCGATTCGATTCAGAATATCTTCTAGTCGAATTTGTTGGATTCATAGATCAATGCAAATGAATAAGAATCATATCAAGATTAGATCTCGGAATATAGGTATGAAACATTAGGATCATATCATACTATAGTCCTTGATGCTTGAATCATACACAGATTAACGATTTATGTTATTACTATGATTCCATGATACCGCATAATGTTGATTACGTTGCAATTTTTGTTAACATTTAGATCTCCTCATAACCTTGATCATGTATATTAATTTCAGCAGCATTTTTGTTATGTGACCGGAGTGGTGTGAAACTGAGTAGGTACCAAATTAATGAACAAAATAAAAGAATAATAATTATTCATAGACATGTTTATATATGGCTCGCATTTTTCGTTGGTGATGAACGAGTGAGATAAATAATAAATTCCTGATGCAATAATGAGATAAGCATCTAATAGCACTAATGTGATTGTCATTAAAATTACATACGTATAGATAATCTCATGTGTACACAACAAAGTAAACATTTAATTAGTGAACAGTATACGATGCCTTTCATGTGAATGGTTACGGACAAGCTTTATTTATTTACAAATTATACGTCATACACATTATACCTAAAATAATTTACAATGTATAATTGTGCATCAAAAATGATATCGTATATCCCTATATTATATGTTGTCATATGTTACATATGCTCTAATCAATACCGTGGTGTTGATAAGAATTGACTATTTAAAATGTTATAGATGTTTTATATATGATGTCATGATGTAATAATAACCCCCCATCATGATAAATACTTATGAAGTCCCAAAAATGCACAATGAATTTAGCAAGGACTCAGAAGAAGTAAAGTTATTCTCATCTTTATGTAAAATTTGGTTGGTGGAAATGAAATAATATGTATATGTGTATACGACTATTGCATGAAAGGAATTGTTAGTAAAAGAATTGAAATTTCTTTAAAATAAATAATGGCATGATGACGATAAGCGAAGATAAGTGCTACACCTAGAGGTGGAGCCACCCCTACAAAGAGGTAGGAGGAAATGGCTACCCGGAGCGTGCAGCCGCCACTGTCACTGTGAAGAAGTGATGGACCATGTCGCAACGAGGACGTTGCGAATATAAGTGGGGAAGGTTGTAACACCCCAACCCCAAACATAGTGCCATACCTAAAACTCACGAAGTGTGGGTATGGTTTATAAGTGGTGGTGATTACTACTTGACAACTTGGGCTTATGCATTTTGGGTGGTTGCCAACAGGTCCATTTGGGTCCGTACCCAACAAGTTGTCAGGGCCGGTTTTCCTCGATAACGGACCGGAGACCTAAGCCCGGGACGTTATAAATGGTATCAGAGCTAGAGTTCCTCTGAGCATAAGATATCCACAATTTATAACGATATAGATCTAGACATTTAGAGTGGATTAGCCTCACGCAGTAACTCATTGATGCTTTTGAATTTGATTAGATGGCTCCTCGTCGTGCAATTGAAGCCAACAGAGACCGCGAGTCATCGACGAGTCAGGAGACCATTGTGGATATGCAGAGGCAGATGCTGGAGCTGATGGTATTGATGGCTCAGCAGCAGCAGACTCGCCCATTGAGCTCTGGAGGACTTACTTTAAAAACATTCCTCCAGCATGATCCACCGACCTTCAAATGTGAGCATGAGCCAGAGAAGGCCGAACACTGGCTAAGGGAGATGGAGATGGCTTTTGAAGCGACTGAGTGCCCAGAAGAAAAGTAAGTTATTTTTGGAACTTTTCGTCTGCGAGATAACGCTAAGGAGTGGTGGACTTCCTGCAAGGGAATTTACCTTTCGGAGACTCCGATCGTCAGTTGGAGTGACTTTGTGGAGCGTTTTTCTGAGCGTTACATCCCTGAACACGCTAGGGATGCTAAATGCCAGGAGTTCATAGATCTTCGCCGGGGTAGTATGATGGTCCAGGAGTATGCTGCAAGGTTTCAAGAACTGGAAAAATATGGCAAGGGCATCTGTGCAAATGAAAAGCAGCGAGCGAGGAAGTTCGTGGAAGGCTTGAATTGCGGTTTGAGCCTTAGAGTACTCACTAGGGTTCCCACGATCCTATCTGATGCCGCTGCAACAAGTGTAGAAATTGATGCAGCATATCGGAGGACGCAGCGAGTGAACCCTCAAAAGCGCCCTCACAAGCCAAGCTACAATGACAAGAAGCGTCACAGTGCAATAAATATCAAGAAGACAAAAACTGATGAGGCTCCAACCAACAGGAAACATGTATTGGATGTATGTCCGCATTGTGACAGAAGACATCCGGGCGAATGCTACAAAATGACAGGAGCTTGCTTGAGGTGTGGAGAAAAGGGTCATTTCATTAAAGATGGCAAGAAAGAGTTCAAGGATCAGAGGAAACCATTCGAACAAAAGAAGAAGATACCAGGAAGGGTATTTGCCCTTACACATGAGGATGCTGAGGATGCTTACACCACCATGGAAGGTACCCTTCTCATTGCAAGTCATTTATGCCATGTTCTTTTTGATTCTGGAGCCACGCATTCATTTATTTCAAGTAGTTTTGCAAGAAAACTGAACTTTGAAGCTGTCGAGCTTTCATACACACTTACTGTTTTTTCACCAATGGGTGATATTAGAGTAACGGGTATGTACTTAAAGGACATACCAGTCAAGGTAGGAGAAGACTCCCTCACTGCTAATTTGATCCTACTGCCCATCACAACCTATGATGTCATCTTGGGCATGGATTGGTTATGGGAAAATTATGCTGCAGTTCATTGTAGAGAGAAGAAGGTGGTCCTGAGCAGACCAAATCATAAGGAGATAGTCATTCGAGGCACTAGTAAGAGCGGTCGATTGGTTATCTCTTCTCTGCAAGCAAGCCAACTACTAGCCGAAGGTTGCACTGCATACCTAGCTAGTATAATTAGCACTGAATCGTCGTAGGCACGTCTCGAAGATTTAGAAGTGGTCCGCGAGTTTGCCAATGTATTTCCTGATGATCTTCCTGGACTACCTCCTCATAGAGAGGTGGATTTCTCAATTGATATTATTCCGGGAACGACACCGATATATAAAGCTTCATACAGAATGGCCCCTGCAGAACTTGAGGAGCTAAAGAAGCAGTTACAAGAACAACTGGATAAGGGATTTTTACATCCCAGTGTTTCCCCATGGGGAGTGTCTGTTCTCTTTGTGAAAAAGAAAGATGGATCTCTCCGACTCTGCATTGATTATCGAGGTCTGAACAAAGTAACGGTGAAGAACAAGTACCCGCTACCTCGCATTGACGATTTATTTGATCAGTTGCAAGGAGCAACAGTCTTCTCAAAAATCGATTTACGTACGGGTTACCATCAACTCCGTATAAAAGAGGAGGATATATCAAAGGCCGCTTTCAGAACGAGGTACGGCCATTATGAATTCTTGGTCATGTCGTTCGGTCTTACTAATGCATCTGCAGCCTTTATGGAATTAATGAATAGGGTATTTCGAGAATACCTTGACAAGTTCGTCATCGTATTTGTAGATGACATTGTGATATATTCATCTGATCTGGAGCAGCACCGAGTGCACCTGCAGATTGTGTTTGAAACCCTGCGGCAACACCAGCTTTACGCAAAATTCTCTAAGTGTGACTTTTGGCTGAATAAAGTTGCATTCCTTGGTCATGTGGTATCCAAGGATGGCATTGAGGTAGATCCAGCTAAGGTAGAAGCTGTGATGAATTGGAGTTAGCCTAGAAATATTTCTGAGATCCGTAGCTTCCTCGGCTTGGCCGGGTACTATCGGCGATTCATTCACAATTTTTCAAGGATCTCGCTACCGTTAACGAAGCTCACCCGAAAGGACGTGAAGTTTGTTTGGTCTGAGGAGTGTGAACAAAGTTTTCGGGAATTAAAAAAGAAACTGACTACAGCTCCGATCTTGGCTTTACCATCAGGCAGTGGAGGCTTTGTGGTGTATACAGATGCATCAGGCACGGGACTCGGGTGTGTCCTTATGCAGAATGAGAAAGTCATTGCCTATGCCTCACGACAATTAAAACCGCAAGAGAGAAACTACCCTACTCATAATTTGGAGTTAGCAACGGTAGTCTTTGCTCTTAAAATTTGGCATCATTACCTTTATGGTGAACAGTTTGAGGTGCTCAGTGATTACAAGAGCCTCAAATATATTTTCTCTAAGAAGGAACTTAATTTGAGACAGCGACACTGGCTGGAGTTCCTAAAAGACTACAACTTTTCTATTAATTATCATCCTGGAAAAGCAAACGTCGTTGCTGATGCATTAAGTCGAAAGTGGGAAGGCAAGCTATCTAGCTTGAAACTTCAGTGGAAGATGATGACAGATTTTGAAGACTGGAAACCTTTCTTAAGTGAAGAGAGGAAGATATCTTTTGCAGGCCTTAGAATCCAACCTGAGGTAATTGGGAAGATCACGGCAGCACAGAAAACTGATATTGATCTTTATAAAATGATAGAGGCATCTAAGAAAGAAGGTTCTGATTTTACCATTGGAATCGATGAAGTTATAAGGTACCGAAACAGATTATGGGTTCCCAATGATGTCGAATTGAGGCAGGAGATTCTCGATGAAGCCCACAGGTCGATGTACACCATCCACCCAGGGTACGACAAAAATGTACAAGGATTTGCAACGAAATTTCTGGTGGCCGAAGATGAAGAATGACATCGCAGCTTTTGTTTCAAAATTCTTGGTATGTCAGCATATCAAGATTGAACATCAGAGACCTGCAGGCCCTGTGCAACCCTTAGAGATACCTGAATGGAAGTGGGAGCATATAACGATGGACTTTGTTACAGGTCTACCCAAGATCAAGAAACATCGTTATGACACCATATGGGTGATTGTTGATCGATTGACCAAGTCGGCTCACTTCTTACCTATCCGCTTGGATCAATCGACAGACAGTCTAGCTGAATTGTACGTGAATGAAATCGTCAGATTGCACGGCGTTCCTACATCAATTGTGTCAGATCGGGACACTAGATTCACGTCTCGTTTGTGGAAAAGTTTTCAAGATGCTATTGGAACTCAATTAAAGTTCATCACTTCATTCCACCCGCAAACTGATGGTCAATCAGAAAGGACCATCCAGACGCTGGAAGATATGTTGAGAGCTTGTGCTCTAGATTTTGATGGTAGCTGGGATAGACATCTTCCATTAGTAGAGTTTGCTTATAATAACAGTTATCATTCGAGCATCACGATGGCTCCCTACGAGGCATTGTATGGGAGACCTTGCAGATCACCCTCATGTTGGAGTGATGTGGGTGAGAAGCACATTTTGGGACCGGAGCTAATCCAGGTCAGCAAGCAAGGTGTTGAGCTAATCAAGAAGAGATTGTTGGCAGCTCAAAGTAGGCAGAAGTCTTATGCAGATCGTCATCGAAGGGAGTTGAGTTTTGTAGTTGGAGATCATGTATTTTTAAAGATTTCACGGACAAAGGGCGTATTGCGATTCGGCAAGAAGGGGAAGCTTACTCCTAGATACGTAGGACCTTTCGAGATTTTACAACGAATCGGAGATGTGGCATATCGTATTGCATTACCACCGCAATATTCAAAGCTACACGATATTTTCCATGTATCGATGCTAAGGAAGTACACTTTCGATCCTTCACACGTTATCGAACATGAGGTTCTTGATATTCAGCCTAATCTCACCTTTGAGGAGAAACCTGTTCGCATAGTCGATCGTAGAGACCATCAGCTTCGTCGACGTATAGTTCCGATGGTCAAGGTCCTCTGGCATCATAACCAGAAGGAGGAAGCCACCTGGGAGTTGGAAAGCGAAATGAAGGAGAAGCATCCACAGCTTTTCGGTATGTCCCTTTTTCTAAGAAATTTCGAGGACGAATTTTTTTAAGGAGGGTAGATTGTAACGGCTGATTTTTTTTGTAACTCTTCCAGCCCATAATTCCTCTTTATTTCCCTAATGAATAGCATGGATATTATTCCAAAAAGTAATGGGTGTTATTAACCTATTGATTGCCCCATCTAGTGGCATAAAAACTCAAAGGACCCCTCCCCCACCGGTCACATATTCTTGGCATTTTGAGAGAGAAGAGAGGGAGATCTAGAGAGAGAGCTCACCGGGGGATCATTCTCGTCGCAGGGAGCGTCGGCGTCGATTCGGTGGAGGAGAACGTCGGCTCGGGAGCGGGGAGAAGGGGTGTAGCAATCCGTTAGATACAATTTATCGGACTCGAGGTATGTGTCGAACCCCTAGGATTTGTACAATAGGGTAATGCTTTAAATTGGAGATAATATTTTCAAAGTTGGTTCTTGATAGATGTGTATGCACCGGTTTAAGATTATGATTTATAAATGTGTCTTGGCTCGAAATTATTACATCTATACACCGATTCGATTCAGAATATCTTCTAGTCGAATTTGTTGGATTCATAGATCAATGCAAATGAATAAGAATCATATCAAGATTAGATCTCAGAATATAGGTATGAAACATTAGGATCATATCATACTATAGTCCTTGATGCTTGAATCATACACAGATTAACGATTTATGTTATTACTATGATTCCATGATACCGCATAATGTTGATTACGTTGCAATTTTTGTTAACATTTAGATCTCCTCATAACCTTGATCATGTATATTAATTTCAGCAGCATTTTTGTTATGTGACCGGAGTGGTGTGAAACTGAGTAGGTACCAAATTAATGAACAAAATATAAGAATAATAATTATTCATAAACATGTTTATATATGGCTCGTATTTTTCGTTGGTGATGAACGAGTGAGATAAATAATAAATTCCTGATGCAATAATGAGATAAGCATCTAATAGCACTAATGTGATTGTCAATAAAATTGCATACGTATAGATAATCTCATGTGTACACAACAAAGTAAACATTTAATTAGTGAACAGTATACGATACCTTTCATGTGAATGGTTACGGACAAGCTTTATTTATTTACAAAGTATACGTCATACACATTATACCTAAAATAATTTACAATGTATAATTGTGCATCAAAAATGATATCGTATATCCCTATATTATATGTTGTCATATGTTACATATGCTCTAATCAATACCGTGGTGTTGGTAAGAATTGACTATTTAAAATGTTATAGATGTTTTATATATGATGTCATGATGTAATAATAACCCCCCATCATGATAAATACTTATGAAGTCCCAAAAACGCACAATGAATTTAGCAAGGACTCAGAAGAAGTAAAGTTATTCTCATCTTTATGTAAAATTTGGTTGGTGGAAATGAAATAATATGTATATGTGTATACGACTATTGCATGAAAGGAATTGTTAGTAAAAGAATTGAAATTTCTTTAAGATAAATAACGACATGATGACGATAAGCGGAGCTAAGTGCTACACCTAATGGTGGGAGCCACCTCTAGAGTCCAATTATCGTAAGCCCAAAGGGCAACGCCGCAAGGGGCGTATGGTTCAAGGAACCGATTGAGGCAAAAGATAAGTCCTATACAGTTGTAGCTACACTATCAAGTATGGACCGCTTGTGCCAGCGGTAAAGCCACCAAAGTCGGCAAAGCCACCAAAGCCATTAAGAAGTAACAATTAAGACAACTTTAATCACTAAACAAACCAATGGTATGTGTACAGTTCTGAAATTGCTAAGGCACATGTGTGCAACTATGGCCAAGTAATGGCATTATGCAAGTGTTATGATTGTATTGGGGCATATATGCAATTATGAAAAATTCTAAGGGTACAAGTGAAAATTATGAAAATATTAAGGCATATATGCAATTATAGCAAACTTTAAGAGTATACACGAAATTATGGCTTTAATGGATGAATCCGGAAGGAATTCCCATTGTATGCATGTTTACTTGAATAATGAGTCTCATAGTGATAATATATGAGAACGGTACCTATTACCTGCGGTAAGATAATAGTATAAATTGTATCGTTATTTTGTTAAGATATTACAGGTAAGAGATTATGTTATAGTGATTTAAAGTAGCATAGGGAGACTTGTTTGGCACGCTAGCCGGCTTGACCCCAACTCAGCACATACTGAGCGTTAGCTCATAACATGTGATGTTGTTTTTTTCAGGAGAGCACGAGTCTTGATATAATTTCCAGTTCAAGGAGAGCTATTGTCACGCGAAATTGAACCGGTACGGACTA
This sequence comes from Ottelia alismoides, assembly GCA_037367405.1. Taxonomy (NCBI): domain Eukaryota; kingdom Viridiplantae; phylum Streptophyta; class Magnoliopsida; order Alismatales; family Hydrocharitaceae; genus Ottelia; species Ottelia alismoides. The sequence goes on from JAZKJV010001112.1 coordinate 436,064, forward strand.
TGGATGGATGATTGTTACGAAGGGATGTCATTATGCCCACTGGAATATTGTTATGTTATTTTTATTTCGTAGTCTATTTTGCAATTTCCTTGTTGGAGTGTAATAACGGAACTCTATAGAGTAATGGACTATTTGAGAATGATTATTTTCTCTGCTCATTGATTACCATGCAAGTTTCCGGTAACGGTCCGGTCATGCGACCCAATGTTGCATGCTTCCGCCGGTCGTCTCGACCCGTTCCGTTACACTTATTGGCATGTCGCAAATCCATAAGTACAATCTCATGTTGTTATATTTTATTTCCATATTGGGAGCAATTCTTTACTGCCTTATGATAATTCCATTTTATTAATTTCTTATGATATTGTTTTATTGTAGGTTATGGCGAAAACTATATTCACAACACGTAAGTCATTACGTCTTCCGACCATTAGAGTCCTAGCGGTTCGTACACCGCCCAGGGAAAATGCATCACATCAGGCTCCACTTGCTTCACCACAGCAATCACAAGGTGGGCCTTCTGCAATCCCACGAGAGGGTAGTCGCCACAACTCAGAGATGGCTCGTGATCCTCGCAACCTATTAGATGCTCCTACGGAGTATCCATTGCAGGATACTTCGGAGTATCCATTGCAGGATACTTCGCTACCTCAACCGCTTCATTCTATAAATTCTCTGTTTACCGACTACTCTCCACAGTCCATGCCTCCACCTATGGTTGAGAGTTCTCAGAGCGAGACCTCCCCGCTCACTAATGTCTAGACGAGGAGGAGGATCTGTTCACTGACTTAGCAAATTTACATTATACAATTGCACTTAAGTACGCGCGTCTGAGCGTACTTCGAGGACAACGAGTACGTTCGAGGACATGATTAATAGTATTTACGTATTGTGCTTTTTTAAGACATGTTTATCTAATGTAATGCTAGATGTGTTCTTTCTACTTCACATTTGTAACAATGGATCTTAAATTGTAATGTGAAGTGAGTTGTTGAACGGTAGATCATCTTCTTAAATATATAATAATTTCCTATTTTAATCATTTTGCCCATCTTAATAATGTACAAATTGTATTAATATAAAATGATAGTATATTTTAATATATTAATATCTTTTTATTTATTATTTAATAGAAAATTTAAAAAGGAGAAAAATCTCAAACGTGGTGTAATGCGCAAATAGGGAATTTGGCATATATCGACGGACGGTTCGCTGATCGGCGAACCGTTTGCCGATATATGCCAAAAATGATTTTGAGATTGATCCGTAAACGGTTCGCCGATCGACGAACCGTTTGCCGATCAATGCATTGACCGAAAATTTTGATGCTGCCATACCCTGAGCGGATATTACGGAGGGGCCATGTCCCTTCCGAGAAAAATCTCACACTAACTCAGTTACCAAATAAGTCCAAAAGATTATTTATCTGAAAAGTTCGTGGTTCATCGTGTAAAGTGTAAATATGCAGGTCATTACTAAACTGAGCTCCCAACGAAGAGTAGAATAGAATAAAGCGGGAGGGAGCGCGTTAACCCGCGGATGCCGAGACCAACAAAGTCTTCCCTCACCATTTCTCTATATTTCCATCGCAGAAAAGAGAGGGAGGCAGTAGGAAACCCCCTCCCTCCTATCGCTTTGACTTCCCCCTTCCCTTCTCTGCCTCAGCCACCACCGCCGTCATGCTCCTCGGCGAGGGATCGGGCCACGGGGGCTCCATGGGGCACTACTCCTCCCCCTCCAGCGGCAGCAGGAGGGCGTCCACCTCCTCCCGGTTGCCGCCGGGCTATCGGTTCCACCCCACGGACGAGGAGCTTGTGGTGTACTACCTCAAGAGGAGGAACTGCCGCCGTCCGATCGCCAACGGGACGGTCTCCGAGGTGGACGTGTACAAGATCGAGCCTTGGGATCTCCCCGGTTCGTTTTCTCCTCTTTTCTGGTTTTTCTTCTTCTTTTGGATGCTCTTCGTTTTTCGCCGGGTGTTTTGCGGGTAGTCCTCTGTCCAATTGGATTATGATATTCGTTCTGGTTGTAGTTTGTCGGGCAAAGCAGGGAAATGGATTGATTGTCTCGTTTGGAATTTGCATTTTGTTGCAACTGATTGCAGGGAAAATGATTCTATCTAGTGCGGTTCGATTCTATTGTTTAGTATGCAGATATAGTGTACCATTTGAAGTCAGAATCTGATCTTATTTAGACCTGATCAAGCCAAAACATTTTAATACTTTCAGTTTTGCTATAGAACATGTTCATATGCTTGTGTTTGTCGTGATCATGTTATTTTCAGTTAGCAATATATTGCAATACGGTTACTTGGACGAGAATTTCATGGGATTCAATTACATTATAGAAAGTTATTATTTGGAATCATCTTTATCACGTCAATCCAAAATCAGCTGTGTAATTGAGTTTTTTAAAGCTCGGGAGGCTGCAAATTTGAGGATGACCAAGTTACGTGTATGTTAGGATGTGATTACTTTAGATTGTGTGGCTGCGTAACTTGGATGGGAGTTATTTGGTTGAGCAGCTTGGTCATGAATCTTATGATGCATTGGCAGCTTGACTGCTAGAGGTAAGAGCAGTTCCTGCTTGAGCACTTCCAAAAAACAAGAAACATAACAGTTGAGCGGCTGAACGGACGTATTTATTAGTCAAAATTTCCTTTGCAATCATATGGGTTTATTATTCTTATCTTATTTGCTCTTGATCTTTATCATGTTTATCATGTTGTTCTGGGACTTGCAGGAAAATCAGCATTGCAGAATGGTGATCAACAGTGGTATTTTTTCAGTCCGCGTGATAGGAAGTACCCTAATGGTTCAAGATCAAATCGAGCCACTGAATGTGGGTACTGGAAAGCCACGGGGAGGGACCGGGCAATCTCTCACAACTCTAGAACAGTGGGAAACAAGAAGACCTTGGTCTTTTACCAAGGCCGTGCTCCAAAAGGAATTCGAACGGACTGGGTTATGCATGAGTATACCATGGACGAGCAAGAGCTTATTAGGTGTGCTCAAGTACAGGTTGGATATACAGTCATAAAACCAGAACTGTAGTTAGTGTACTAATAGCAATCATTTGACTTTGTGATGGTTTGATTGCAGGACTTGTATGCGCTTTACAAGGTTTACCATAAAAGTGGGCCTGGGCCCAACAATGGTGCACAGTACGGTGCCCCATTCCGAGAAGAATTATGGGATGAGGAGGATGAGCCTACAGATGCAGCAGAGGTTTCAGAATTGACACGCTCTCTTCCAGATTCAGATAGGAGAGAGGGTTCATTTTTGATGCCCTTTGTTCCAAATCCAGATCAAAGACAAAACTCAGCATTTTCAAATTTCACTCACGAATCAACGCTGGTGCAGCATGTAGTCGAAGAAGACTCTCAAGATGCATCAATTGGTGATCTTGAGCGTCTCTTGTTGTATTTGGAAGATGATCCAAGCTTAGAGAATCAACAACACCTGCCTCATGAGGGAACCATGGGATTACCATGTGCAATTATGGTATGATCTTTTTTGCATTCTCTAACATGCAAGCAGCCACGTGTTATTCTTACAAAGTATGTCTTAATGGGTATGGTTTGTATGCATAGGAGGCCTGCCCAATGCAATTGGTTACTTTTTATATTTTGTTTGTGTTTGCTGCACTCTTGAACTGCTGGAATCCATCGTATAGAATCATCTAATATCGCGAACCTTCGAACTGATTCATTTGTTTTTTTTCTGAATTAAAAATATCACTTTTTTAGTATCCTTGTTTTCATTGATATACATCTTATATTTCTGAATGAAACCGCCAAAATCATATGTATATAAATTTAGATTTTGTCTTTCAAAGCTCATTGAAGACAGACATTATGCATGCACAACAGCTCCATTCATATGTAATGTCTGCTGTTCTTGTAGTAACAAGATGCAAAAATATGGAGTGTGGGCATTCTGAGTGTGGGAGGGAAAGTGGGGGCATTCTCGTGCGAGGGAGAGAAGACATTCCTGTGAGAAGGTCCGTGGGGGTTCACATTGGCTTCTTAGTCCTGTTCTTGAAGAGGGTGTGAGGAGGGCCAGGCCACCGAACAATGAGAGGTCGACAGGTGCATTGCTTTGTGTATCGGGACAAGGGCCACCAGAGAGTTTTACCCGTATGCAAACCCGTCCTGTCTCTTGAAAGTTTCTGTCAAAAGGTGGGCATGATTCCCGTTATCTTGAGTTGTAGAAGTCCTCGTAGGATGTCGTTCAAGAATCAGATGAGGTCAAGACTTTGCATAGTGTGAAGGGGGCGTCCTTCAATCCGCAAGAGATGGTGTTGGATCCACATGAAAAGATCTGATTGTTGATTGGCTCCTCGATGGTGGATGGTTTGACACTCTCAGATGCAGAGACAGAAGTTGAGAAGAGAGTTGGGACATTATTTATTGGGGGTGTTGTTATTTTGGATGAGAAGCGGGTTTGCATACGCAGTCTCTCTGCCTTGGAATCGAAGACACTGCTGTCAGGGGTCAGCGATGAGGGAGATTTTAGATGGCGATGTCCTCGATTTAAAGATGGAGAGTGGAAAGTATAAAAAACCACAAGATGGTTTGTCAGAGGAGCTTCTCTGCTGTCTCATGGCCTGGGGTGCATGAAGAGCGCCCTTAGAGACCTAGGTAAGGTGGACTCGATTCGTTCCGATGGATGTTTACTGTTCTCGGACGTAAACACAGTCTTTCTCATCATTGAATGTTTCGGGTGAATACCGTCTCCTGTCGAGTGCTCGTTGAAGCTCGGTAGAGCGGCATTCAAGTTGCTGGTTTCTGAAGTTGTCTTGCCACCTCCGCCTGTTACTATGCACCAAGCACAACAGTCGGAGTGGGGCTAGCGTTAAAGTTGTTCCTTGGAGAGGAATCATTGACAACAGTTTTAATTCCACCGGATTTCTTGGAGGTGATTCGTGATATCGTGACTATTTCTCTGGATTTTCCGCATTGCATGGAATGTCCAGTCGTTGGAGTGCAATCCGAAGAAGGAAAATTCGGAGGGGCGTTGGAGGCGAAATCACCGGGAACATTGAGGACTCCGCTCCAGCTATCTCAAGCGGTTAGGTTTTTTGAACCCTTTGGCTCGAGCATTTTCGCATTTGAAGAATGTCAACAAACTTTGTAGGGCTTTGCAGATCCATGTATGTGGACCCGAGGTTTTGACCTGACTATCGGTACCACTTCGGCTTGTTCTCTCCCTAACTCGTTTAAGGGTATTGTTGTCGAACTTAGTTGGGACAAACCCATTGAAAAAGCGACCCATTTCTCTGGATTTGAACCCAGATTTGCTCGTATGGAAGTGCATTCAGAAGGTGAAGGTTCTATGCAGTTACCCCATTCTGATGGAGAGATTCTCCAGTGTGCTCCTTCGGGGTCTCTTGCAGACTTGCATGCTTCGACAAAGGTGAAATTACCTCTCCGGGCGGCTGAAGCTCTGTCAAATATGCAGTGACAGGTACTACAGGGATTTCTCTTCTGTTCGTGCGCCCAATCATTGGTTCTGGTCGGGGGAGGGTACTCCGCAACTCTCGCCCCTGCTTTGTGCGGAGTTGATCAAGGAGGTCTCCATGGAGGAGGTCAAGAGTGCTATTTGGGATCTCAACGGTGACGCCTCGCCAGGTCCGGACGGTTTCCCCATTGCGTTTTACAAGGACTTCTGGGAGGTGATTGGGAAGGACGTTTGGGAGGTTGTCTTTGAATTTTGCAAAGGAAACGCGGGCTTCGACCAGGTCAACAGGGCTCTCATTGTTTTATTGCCTAATAACTCTTCTCCGCGCGCTATTGAAGACTTTCAACCGATTGCGATTTCCAATGCATTGTACTTGATCGTGGCAAAGGTTCTGGTGCGGAGGCTTGCGCCGGTGCTTGACGACTTAATCGAGCTTTCTCAAGCTGCATTCATCCGTGGTCGCCAAATCTCGGATGTTACGACTTTTGCTTCGGAGATAGTGGAGAGTTGGGTGAGGAGGGGGAAGCAAGGGGTCCTATGGAAGGTGGACTTTGCTAAGGCTTACGACTCGCTGGATTGGAAATTCCTTTGGATGGTGCTGCGGGCTCGTGGGTTTCCAAAGATGTGGATATCGTGGATGCGCAGGTGCATTACTACTGCTTCTTTCTCTGTTATGTTGAACGGCTGCGTCGTTGGCAATCGGTTTCAGCCTAGAAGGGGCGTGCGGCAGGGATGCCCCCTGGCGCCCTTACTCTTTGTTATTGCGGTGGACGTGTTGCCACGGATGGTGGCTAGGGTGGTTGAGCGTGGCCTTTCCATGGGATTCTCTTGCGGCTACCGGAGCGTCCCAACACTTCAGTATGCGGACGACACTATTGTGTTCATCGAGGGTGGCATGGAGGAGGTCAGAGGGATGGCGGTGACGTTGAAAATCTTTAGCAAGCTCTCGGGACTTCTAATTAATCAATCCAAGTCCAAAGTGATTCCTTTCGCCTGGGATGCGGGATCGGCGGATGCATGTGGGTTGTTACTGGGAACTCCTTCCTCGCTTCCAATCGACTATTTAGGGATGCCTCTGGGGGCGAGGAGAACTAGACTTCGTGATTGGCACAAGGTGGTGGACAAGGCGGAAAGGAGGCTCGCCGGGTGGAGCGCAGCTATGCTTTCTCGAGGAGGTCGCCTCGTTCTTATTAGGTCGGTCCTTGCTTCTATCCCTATCTACTTCCTATCAAATTGGATTATCCCGGTGGGGATTAGGAAGCGTCTCGAGGGTCTGATGCGGAACTTTCTGTGGGGGAGAAGGGGGCCTTCTTTGCGTGGTCCTCACCTCGTGGCCTGGGAGGAGGTGACTAAGAGGAAGTGCGATGGCGGGCTTGGCATTCAGCGGCTTGATTATGTTAATGACGCGTTGCTTCTCAAGTGGGTCAATAGGCTTTGGGGAAGTGCCAACACCTTCTTCCCTTCCATTCCGCGGGATGTGTTATCTCTGGGGGTGGAGATGGTGCATGATTTGGATGATCGACGCTCTGGAACCCCCTTCTGGCGGGGGATCGTATCTGCTGCTCGGCGCTATTCACATCTCTTTAATCCTGTGCTTGGGGATGGTAACTCCTTCCTGTTCTGGCGCGATACGTGGGCGGGGTTGGTCCCCCTCGGTGATACCTTCCCGCGCCTTTGTGCCTTGGCGAGGGATCCTCGAGCGACGGTGGCTTCCTCCAGGAGTGGGAATGATTGGTTCCCTTCTTTTTCCAGTAACCTCTCTGATCAGCGGTTCGATGACCTTCTGGCTCTCCTTCAGATGCTTAAGGATGCGCCCACACCTTCGGGTCGTCGGGATCACTGGGTTTGGCGCGATGGCATCTTCTCCACAAGGCGGGCGTTCAGGGCCATTTCGCAGCAGCAGAGTTCACAACAGGACCTCAGGTGCATGGATCTTAAATTTCTCTGGCGTATCAAGCTCTCGGAGAGGGTCGTCTTCTTCCTGTGGCTACTCAGACGCGGGAGGATATTGACTCGTGATAGGTGCGCAAGGTTCTTCGCGGGCTTCGATTCTACGGACTGTGCGCTGTGTGATGGCAGTTTGGAGACTTCGGAGCACCTGTTCTTCCAGTGCCCGGGAACTGCTGTCATTTGGGCGGAGGCACAAATTCCGTGGCTGAACACTTCCTCTGCCTCGGCGTTTTGGGACTCTATGCGGTCAAATAAAGGTAGGGCGCGGGGGGAGCTCCTTCGTCCTTTCGCGTGCATATGGGCGATGTGGATCGGGCGAAACGCGAAGATTTTCAGGGGACAAAGGTTTTACAAGGAGAATATTTTGGCGCACTCGGCGTTGCTCTCTGGTGATTGGTCGTTGTTGTAGTGCGTCTTCCTTTTGGGTTTCCAGCAGGATCCTCTCGATCCTTTAAATCTGTAACTCTCTTTCTCTTTTGCATCTTCGCCTTTTTAATAAAAAGTTTGGGGCGAGCACCGTGCCGTGCGTCCCCCGAAGAGTTGGTTTCAAAAAAAAATATGCAGTGACAGTTGCAAGGTCTCGGAAACACCATTGTTGCATGTTGTAGATAGCCTTTTGGTGGTGGAGATGAAGTCGATCGTGGACCATCTTGCGGCTACGAATGATGCCACGGTCATGCAACCCATTGTTTGGTGTTTGTAGATCCTCATGAGTCATTTGCTGGAGGTCCTAGGTGGGTTGATCAGATTGTGCTGGAGGATTCATGGACACTCATCGTGAAGGATATGCCCCCTGTTACAACAGTGGTGGCCAAGTTGAGGTCTGGAGTGGATGCAACAGATTTTGGGGCCTCCAGCTTGTTGTAGGTCCTACTAGATCCAAAGAATCGGCTGGGAGCTCGGCCAACGATGCCATTTCTGTCTAGAGGCTAAAAAATAGAAAGAAAAAGGACAAGTGCTCCCAAGCCACTCTTGGGAGTCTCCGAAGAGGCTGGTGGAGGCTGTGGCTGATCAGAAACACAAACAAGATGAAGAAATGATAGAAAATTTCTTCTTCTCCAGTCTATTGCAGAACTGGCAGGTGTGGTTCCAACTACATGGTGCAAATTGGGTACTAAATAAGGGTGATTGCGTGGAATCTCAGAGGTCTCGGGGACCTGGGAAAGCGGTGTTTCGTGGCTTCATTATTGTTTTGGCAGTACATGGATTACCTGATGTTATGGGAGACCATTGCACAATTGGTAGGGGGGTTCCAGCTGCAAGGAACAACATTATATCCAAATGATCATTGCATGACCTGTTCCTTTTAGGGGATCGTGTAGAAAGTCACCAGTAATGCTTTTCCTTTTTCCGTAATTTAGTAAATTTGGGGCAGACATCAATGCGTGAAGCTTTTTACTTATCTTTTCCCTTTGAAGGTGTGACGTCCCGCCCCTCCGGCTACCGAAACCGACGAGACGGGAGCGTTGGACCTACGGTCCAAATACGCCCATGATCTATGATACTCAGCAAACCATCTTATGCACATTATATTAACATTTGAAATATAAATAACAACATGAGAATAATATGAAATGGAAATAAAAGTGCAACATCCATTCTGATCAAGTTTCATCAAGTCCGTGTCCATGATATGGGATACATCAGAAAATCTTAAACTTTGTAGAAAAACTCTCCACATATCTCACTACAAAGTCTTTCAGAATAACATAAAATAAAGCGGAAGTAAATAAATTACTCTAAGCAGGACACACCCTGCCTGATGCGAATATGACGAAGAGAAGTCTGATCTCCTCAAAAGAGCGCTACTGTGGCGGTTGTTGCTCAGGTATACCTGTTGGGTTCACACGAGGGTAACGTTATGAGCAATTCCCCAGTAACGAGACAAATATTATAACGACTAAAGTAGGGGTAAGAAAAGAATGTATACCCAATTTTATTTAATGGAATATGCATGTATTGAAACAATTCAGAAAGAATGCCAAGTCATTTAAAATCACATTCGATCACATTGATTTTATAAAAAAAATAATCGTTTAAGTTCTACCACAATGATCATTGATATTTTGACAAGTTAGTTATAGTCCACAATGATATACAATATCTGGCATAGATCATAAATTATTTATCCTTTCTCGTATTATTTTAGCACACGCAAGTACGCGACTCGCAGGCCTCCGCTACGCGGGAACTTGTTTGTCATCTTGGATAAACCTCCAAGTATTTCAACCTCAAATTCTCCAACTTCAAACCATATCCCGGAACACCTCTCACAATATTATGACTCAAAGTAAAAGTCGACACGGCCACATTAGTTTTTAATTCGAGTCTTAATATCGTGTATAAGTGTGAAACCAAGAACGCCAACCGCGCCACCTGCCTACTCCGTCGAGCGACTCCGGATACTATCGGGCTGCTAGGTGCAACGCGTCACCCAACTCGTCCGTTGGGGTTGGAACCTTCAAGGCATCTCCTCGAGGCTCAAGGGTGCATGCCAAATCCCTTGAGGCTCCTAACTCTATCTACCCGGTCATCGAGAGGTGATAATCATTATGATCGGCGATAATATTATCAACTTATTGAAAATATGAATAAGCTCATGCCACCATTAAACCACATTAACCATAACTCAACTATAGCTTAACCCCATTACTACCATGACTCCAGTTCATTTTATTACTTTTGATCCACGAGAGAAAAATCATAACAAGATTAATCTAAGATTAATCTGATACCTAATGTGAAAGTATTTTGCGAAGAAGTATATAACAGAGTTATTTTAGGTGCACTTAGTCAGTTATGGTCCATCCACCGTTGAAGCACAAGTTCAAGACTCGGAGGCTAAATTATTTTATTACTCATACATATTTCGCATGTCATAAATAAAAGTTTAAAAAAACGGATAGGTGAGTAATTAAAATTCTCAAAGGCAGGTAATGGTTGAACACACGCCAACAGTAGATTTTAAAACGTGAATTTCCATCCACAAGTTATGTGATATAATGCCACAATTGGTAAGATAATGCAACATTTAAAAAGGATTTTGTATATGCCAGATTCGTCAGTTGCTGTAACCCAAAGAGAGGCCCGTCTTCCGTTACAGATATGCATAGATCTATACCAACCTCAAGAGAAACGTCAACATTAATTATCGGTTTTTAAGATACGAGTAACCTTCATTTCGCATTACATACAAAGCATTAAAATGTTAATTTCGAATATGCCCCATTAACAAGCTCCCATTAACAAGCTCGTGAGGAGTTCTCTTCTTACCACATTGGATACCCAGAGAATTTATATTCTTGTTTAATTAACGTAATACTGTATTTATTATATGAACGGTCTTTGATCGTCTGTGGAAACATGTAATCATACATTTATATGCTCATGGATAGCCTTGTGATTTAACAAATACCTATTGTCTTATTCTTGATCACAGGAAGGACTTCTCGTTTATTGTGCTTGAATATCCAGAACTAATATATTATGAAGATGAACCAAGATACATATATCAAGTATAGGTGAGTATGTCATTATCCAGTATGTAGTGCAATAACTTATTCAAACCGAAAGTAAAACTGGGAGGATGGAATCTATGAATCCGTCTAACTAAAATCACTAATATCAGTCACCACATGGATCTACAAACAGAAAAGGGGATATAAAAATCAAGGCAATGAATCATAGAAACACCGAACACAATGATATCTAAGGCTCTAAGGATGTTCACAAAATAAGATCGATAATCGTGTGAAGACTAACAACACGGGTGGGAGGTATAATATCGTTACAATTTAAGATTTAAGGTATAAAGATACCTAAGGCTCTAAAAGGTACCAATATAGTCTCAAAATTCGTGTGAAACCAACAGCAAGAGGAGTGTATAACATCGTTACCTCCGAGGATGTTCCCTCGGGATCTCCTCTCACACGGAATGGTATTTCCGTCGCTCGATCGCAGTGCGGAGGCGTGCACCACGGTGACCTTGAGCTTTCTTACGTGATGGTGGTCGCGGATCTTCGATCGGAGCTCCTTCTCCGACGTCACCGGCGGCCCTCCGATGACTACACTGACCAAAATGGTGGTGCTCCAATGAGAGGGGATGATGGTGGTGGCTAGGGCTTTGGAGAGGGCAACCTATCATAACATATTTATAGAAAGAGAGGTGTAAATGGATCAAGTTTCAGGTCCGGTTCGGATCCATATATGGATCTCGATCATCCAACATAAAACATTGATATCTTGGGCTAGGAATGTCAGAATTTGATGTTCTTGGGCTCGTTGGAAAGATCTCGACGAAATCTACGAAAATGCATGATTATTTGAATTTTTTGGATGTCAAAAATACTCCAGATTTTTGGAAAACGAAAATACGGGGTTTTACATCATAAAAATCTTAAAGGAAGTCTCGTCCTCGAGACGTAGGATTTAACGTATAAGTTTTGAATGTGGTGTAGATTCAGGCATAAAAATCTTAAAGAGAACGAAGCTCATAAAAATCTTAAAGAGGATTGAAATAGGGTTTCGTGAACATACCTTCAAAAAGATAGGGGTATTTCTGTCGCATATCTGCCTCAGGCTCCCAAGTGGCCTCCTCAACATTCTGACTTTGCCATAATACCTTGACTAACGGGATGTCTTTCCGTCGTAACCTCTTGACTGCCCGATCTAAAATCTGCACGGGTGCCTCAGGAAAAGACAAATTTGGTTCAACCGTGAGATCCTCATAGCTAATCACATGTCGAGGGTCTCAGATATACTTCCGGAGGTTTGACACATGGAATACATCGTGCTCGCCTGCCAAGTGAGGGGGGAGTGCTACTCGGTATGCTACCTTCCCAATACGAGATAAAATCTCGAAAGGGCAAACGAACCGTGGTGCCAACTTGCCCTTGACACCAAATCTCTGAATACCTTTCATTGAAGATATTTTTAAGAATACAAAGTCTCCGGTGTCAAATTCAAGATCACGACGTCTCTGATCAACATAGCTCTTCTGACGGCTCTGTGCAGTCAATAGTTTCTTCCTAACCGTTTCCACTGCTCTTGTTGTGTCCTCGATTATCTGAGTGGAATAAATACCCTTGTCACCCACTTCCTACCAACACAAGGGAGTAGTGCATCTTCGCCCATACAATACCTCGAAAGGTGCCATACCAATACTAGCATGGTAGCTGTTGTTATAGGTGAACTCCACTAAAGGAAGGTGATCCTTCCAAGATCCTTGCCACTCAATGGCACATGATCTGAGTAGGTCTTCAAGGGTCTGAATTGTCCTCTCTGATTGCCCGTCAGTCTGCGGATGATAGGCTGAACTAAGACATAGTTCGGTTTTTAGGACCTTCATGAATTCTCCCCAATAATGCGATGTAAAACGAGAGTCTCTATCAGATACAACCTCCTTGGGAATCCCATGCAAGCGAATAACATGTTTAATATATATAGCTTGGCCAGATCTACCGGAGTGCATGTCATGTTCACGGGAATGAAATGTGCGGACTTGGTCAACCTGTCCACAATAACCCAGATGGCATCATATCCACCTACTGTACGAGGTAAGGATGTCACGAAGTCCATAGAGATACTCTCCCATTTGCACAACGGAATAGGAAGTGACTGTAACAAGCCAGGAGGACGCTTGTGCTCTGCCTTCACCAATTGGCACGTAAGGCAACGAGTTACATGTTCTGCAACATCTCTCTTCATCCCCTCCCACCAGAAGTGTTGACGGAGGTCTCTATACATCTTGGTGCTCCTTGGATGGATAGATAATCTAGAACAATGAGCCTCATCTAGGATGTCTCTCCTTAACTCACCATCATCAGGGACACAGACACGGTCCCCCTTCCATAAGATGGACTCACAGACTCGGAATTCATCAAACTCCTCCTTCAGGCATCGATGGAATAGGTCTTGTAATTTCTGATCTGTTTGCTGACCATGCACAATCCTATCCCATAGTCCACTATACTTGGCAGGTACAGTTACGGCGTCTGTAGTACTGTCAAAGGGGTGCCACTCACTAAGTGCTGCGAGCATATCCCAAGTCTGTAGCCATGCTGCGGTGCCCTCGGTATGTGCTCTTCTACTCAAAGCATCTGCTACTACATTCCCCTTACCCGGATGGTAAGAGATAGTGCAGCCATAATCCTTCAACAGCTACATCCCTCGCCTTTGCCTCATATTCAACTCTCGCTGGTCAAAGATATATTTGAGACTCTTGTGATCTGTAAAAATATCAAACGTGACCACATATAAATAGTGACACCATATCTTCAACGCGAAGACTATAGCTGCCAACTCCAAGTCATGAGTAGGGTAGTTCCGTTCATGATTCTTTAATTGTCATGATGCATATGCCACGACATAACCACGCTGCATCAATACGGCTCCTAAACCCTCCTTTGATGCATCAGTATACACTGTAAAGTCCAAGGGGTCTGAAGGAAGGGTGAGAATCGGAGCACTGGTCAGTCTTTCTTTCAGCGTACGAAAGCTCAGCTCGCACTTGTCGCTCCGAATGAAAGGAACATCCTTCTGCGTCAGACGAGTAAGTGGTAGAGCTAGCTGCGAGAAGCTCCTAACAAAACGTCTGTAGTAGCCGGCGAGGCCTAAGAAGCTGCGTATCTCGGTAACTGTCTTGGGCTGCTCCCGGGACATGACAACCTCTATCTTGTCTGGATCAACTGCCACACCTGCTCCTGATATTACATGATCGAGGAAAGCTACTTCGGTAAGCCAAAATTCACACTTGTTGTATTTTGCGTACAACTTGTGTTCTCTGAGTGTCTCAAGAATAGTACGAAGGTGCTGCTCATGGCAATGCTCATGCTCATCACGTGAGTAGATCAAGATATCATCAATGAACACTACCACAAACCCATCTAAGTATGGACGGAAAATTCTGTTCATCATGTCCATGAACGCGGCAGGTGCGTTCGTGAGTCCAAACGGCATAACCACAAACTCATAGTGGTCGTATCTGGTACGAAAAGCAGATTTAAGCACATCTGTATCCTTAATTCTCAATTGGTGATAACCCGATCGTAGGTCAATCTTTGAGAATATCGCTGCTTCTTGCAATTGATCAAAAAGATCATCTATTCGTGGAAGTGGATAACGGTTCTTCACCGTCCTTTTGTTCAATTGCCTGTAGTCGATGCATAAACGCATAGACCCATCCTTCTTCTTTACGAAGAGGACCGGTGCTCCCCAAGGTGATGTACTAGGATAGATAAATCCCTTTTCCAACAACTCCTGCAGTTGTACTTTGAGCTCCCTAAGTTCGGCCGGTGCCATTCGATATGGAGGTATGGAGATCGGTTGCGTGTCAGGTATCAAAGTAATCTCGAACTCGATCTCCCTCTCTGGCGGCAATCCAGGTAATTCCTCTGGAAATACATCAGGAAAATCTCGTACAATTTTGACATCTTCAATCATACGATCTTCGACAGGTAACTCCACAACATAGGCGAGAAAACCTATGCAACCCTGATCGAGCAAGTGTTGGGCCTTCATTGCCGATACATATAAGACCTCACTATCTGAAGCACGTCCATCAAACTGAAAGGTAGGTATGTCTGGGATACGGAACACTACTGTCTTCTCGAAGCAATCAAGACTTGCGTGATGTTGCTCGAGCCAATCCATACCTAAGATGACATCAAAATCTTCTAGCTGAATGAGTAAAAGATATGCAGGCATTAGGTGCCCGCCAATCTGCAGTGCTACCTTCTCCATCGCTTGTCGCACTATGAATAATTGGCCCCCTGGACCCTTGATGTAGTAAGGAGATGGAACACAGACCGGTTCTTTATCTAACTTGGATACTAAGCGATGTGCTAGAAAAGAGTGCGTAGCTCCCGAATCAAATAAGGCGTGTAAGGATATACCATGTACTGAAATCATACCTCGCACTACAACTCCTGAGGCGTGGGCCCGCTCCTGTGTGACTGCGTTCAATTGTTCCTGAGGCTGTGGGGGGGGCGTTAGAACCTGCAGCACTGAAGGTTGGTCGTGGTGGAGGACGTTGAAAACCTCGACCCCCACGGCGGGAAACTGATCCGTGTGACTGTGCATATGAGAAAGTTGGTCGTATACTTGGTGGGTGGCCACCTGAGCTGCTGGCAAGTAAAGGACACTTGGCCTTGAAATGGCCCGACTGTCAGTGGAAACATCTGCGATCTCCTGGCTGAGAGAAGGAGCCTCCTGAGACAAGGCTAGCACCTCCTGTCTTGCGGCTCTGCGAGTGTGTCGAAGAGCGGAAGGAAGTAGTACCACGACTCGCTAAACCCTGCCCCAAAGTAGGTGTAGGGGCAAATCTGCTAACGGTAGGAGTAGTAGTCACTGGGTGGAAACGACGCTCTCTACGAGCTCTAAGGAAATCTCGGCGAGCAGATCTTCCGGACTGAGGTGGTTGGGAGTGTGATGGACTCCCCTGAAGTCGACTCTGAGTTGCCTCCATCTTGGTAGCTTTAGCAGCTACCTCCTTGATGGAAGTGAAATCCAATGCAGATAGCTGGTGTTGCACATCGTCACGTAATCCCCGGATAAATTTCTGTAAATTCTCCTCAGGAAAAGCAGTAGTCGCTGGCGAGTGGCGGGAGAGTTCAGTGTAGCGAATGGGGTATTCTTGGGCCGTCATTGACCCCTGCTTCAGCTCAGCAAACAACCTCCTCTGATCCTCAACCTAGTGGTCTGGGTAGAACTGGCTACGGAACTCGTCAAGAAATCTTTCTCATGTTATGGGATCCTCCAGATGTTCCTTGGTGGCATACCACCAACGTTCAGCATAACCTGCTAATGAAAATTCCACAAATGTAAGCCAAGACTCTTCAGGAGCATGGATCATCCGTAAGACCTTAGATACGTGATCCATCCATAGTTCAACCTCATCTGGTGTGCCTGTGCCGAAGAATTGGGGCACCTTAGACCTCTGGTAGGCGGCATAAGTCGTCTGATGTTTCTGCAATGCCTCTAAATCCTCCGACCCTTCAGGGTCCAAGGACACCGAAGGATGAATACTGCCCTCTTCCTCACGGGAAGGTTGATAAGAGGAATCTTCCTGCTGAAGTAGCCTCTGTTCCAATGCCTCCTGACGCTGTTGTATACCCTGCACGGCTTGAACCAATAAGGCCAGCTGTTGTGCAACATCAGGGTCAATACGAGGCGGCATGATTCCCTGCGAGAATCATTATATCAGATTTTTTTCATGATTAGAGAGACAATGGACACATTGAGTATGACTTATATTATTCTCCTTAAACCAATGACAAGGTCAAAAGGCTTATCATTGTATTTATAATTCAAATCCCACTTATAATCTAATATACAAAAGAGGGAATGGAGTATCGGGCTCTGATACCATCTGTGACGCCCCGCCCCTTCGGCTACCGAAACCGACGAGACGGGAGCGTCGGACCTACGGTCCAAATACGTCCATGATCTATGATACTCAACAAACCATCTTATGCACATTAGATTAACATTTGAAATATAAATAACAACATGAGAATAATATGAAATGGAAATAAAAATAAACATCCATTCTGATCAATACTCATTAAGTCCGTGTCCATGATATGGGATACATTAGAAAATCTCAAACTTTGTAGAAAAAAACTCTCTACATATCTCACTACAAAGTCTCTCAGAATAACATAAAATAAAGCGGAAGTAAATAAATTACTCTAAGCATGATGCACCCTGCCTGATGCGAATATGACGAAGAGATTTCTGATCTCCTCAAAAGAGCGCTACTGTGGCAGTTGTTGCTCAGGTACACCTGTTGGGTTCACACGAGGGTAACGTTATGAGCAATTGCCCAGTAACGAGACAAATATTATAACGACTAAAGTAGGGGTAAGAAAAGAATGTATACCCAATTTTATTTAATGGAATATGCATGTATTGAAACAATTCAGAAAGAATGTCAAGTCATTTAAAATCACATTCGATCACATTGATTTTATAAAAAAAATAATCGTTTAAGTTCTACCACAATGATCATTGATATTTTGACAAGTTGGTTATAGTCCACAATGATATATAATATCTGGCATAGATCATAAATTATTTATCCTTTCTCGTATTATTTTAGCACACGCAGGTACGCGACGCGGGAACTTGTTTGTCATCTTGGATAAACCTCCAAGTATTTCAACCTCAAATTCACCAACTTCAAATCATATCCCGGAACACCTCTCACAATATTATTACTCAAAGTAAAAGTCGACACGGCCACATCAATTTTTAATTCGAGTCTTAATATCGTGTATAAGTGTGAAACCAATAATGCCAACCGCGCCACCTGCCTACTCCGTCGAGCGACTCCGGATACTACCGGGCTGCTAGGTGCAACGCGTCACCCAACTCGTCCGTTGGGGTTGTGACCTTCAAGGCATCTCCTCGGGGCTCAAGGGTGCATGCCAAATCCCTTGAGGCACCTAACTCCATCTACCCGGTCATCAAGAGGTGATAATCATTATGATCGACGATGATATTATCAACTTATTGAAAAATATGAATAAGCTCATGCCACCATTATACCACATTAACCATAACTCAACTATAGCTTAACCCTATTACTACCATGACTCCAGTTCATTTTGTTACTTTTGATCCACGAGAGAAAAATCATAACAAGATTAATCTGATACCTAATGTGAAAGTATTTTGCGAAGAAGTATATAACAGAGTTATTTTAGGTGCACTTAGTCAGTTATGGTCCATCCACCGTTGAAGCACAAGTTCAAGACTCGGAGGCTAAATTGTTTTATTACTCATACATATTTCGCATGTCATAAATAAAAGTTTGAAAAAAACGGATAGGTGAGTAATTAAAATTCTCAAAGGTATATAATGGTTGAACACACGCCAACAGTAGATTTTAAAACGTGAATTTCCATCCACAAGTTATGTGATATAAGGCCACAATTGGTAAGGTAATGCAACATTTAAAAAGGATTTTGTATATGCCAGATTCGTCAGTTGCTGTAACCCAAAGAGAGGCCCGTCTTCCGTTACAGATATGCATAGATCTATACCAACCTCAAGAGAAACGCCAACATTAATTATCGGTTTTTAAGATACGAGTAACCTTCATTTCGCATTACATACAAAGCATTAAAATGTTAATTTCGAATATGCCCATTAACAAGCTCCCATTAACAAGCTCGTGAGGAGTTTTCTTCTTACAACGTTGGATACCCAGAGAATTTATATTCTTGTTTAATTAACGTAATACTGTATCTATTATATGAACGGTCTTTGATCGTCTATGGAAACATGTAATCATACATTTATATGCTCATGGATAGCCTTGTGATTTAACAAATACCTATTGTCTTATTCTTGATCACAGGAAGGACTTCTCGTTTATTGTGCTTGAATATCCAGAACTAATATAATATGAAGATGAACCAAGATACATATATCAAGTATAGGTGAGTATGTCATTATCCAGTATGTCGTGCAATAACTTATTCAAACCGAAAGTAAAACTGGGAGGATGGAATCTATGAATCCGTCTAACTAAAATCACTAATATCAGTCACCACATGGATCTACAAACAGAAAAGGGGATATAAAAATCAAGGCAATGAATCATAGAAACACCGAACACAATGATATCTAAGGCTTTAAGGATGTTCACAAAATAAGACCGATAATCGTGTGAAGACTAACAACACGGGTGGGAGGTATAATATCGTTACAATTTAAGATTTAAGGTATAAAGACACCTAAGGCTCTAAAAGGTACCAATATAGTCTCAAAATTCGTGTGAAACCAACAACAAGAGGAGGGTATAACATCGTTACCTCCGAGGATGTTCCCTCGGGATCTCCTCTCACACGGAATGGTATTTCCGTCGCTCGATCGCAGTGCGGAGGCGTGCACCACGGTGAACTTGAGCTTTCTTACGTGATGGTGGTCGCGGATCTTCGATCGGAGCTACTTCTCCGATGTCACCGGCAGCCCTCCGATGACTACACTGACCAAGATGGTGGTGCTCCAATAAGAGGGGAGGATGGTGGTGGCTAGGGCTTTGGAGAGGGCAACCTATCATAGCATATTTATAGAAAGAGAGGTGTAAATAGATCAAGTTTCGGGTTCGGTTCGGATCCATATATGGATCTCGATCATCCAACATAAAACATTGATATCTTGGGCTAGGAATGCCAGATTTTGATGTTCTTGGGCTCGTTGGAAAGATCTCGACGAAATCTACGAAAATGCATGATTATTTGAATTTTTTGGATGTCAAAAATACTCCAGATTTTTGGAAAACGAAAATACGGGGTTTTACAGAAGGTACATCCCTCTGCCTCAAGTTATCTAATGTTACAAATAAAAGATCATTATTTATAAAAGGGATTTTTACACCCATAATCCTGAGTAATTTCACAATTACAATCATAACCCTGTGAAATTGTGAATTACACCCAGGACCCCGAAAAATGCTTAACTCTTACATGGCACAACCCTGTGTTAGTTGCCATCTATTTTATCCGTTAACCCTCATAGAAAAAGTTACATGTTGCCAATTTTACCTTAAAACCATATCACATTTATAAAAGTATGCTATTGGTATAAAAAATCTAAGAAAACAAAATCTGCACGGGAGGGGCGGGGGTTGCTAGAGCCGTCAATGAAGCCCCCTCCCCTGCTCATGGAGCTCCCCCACAAGCCGTCGACGAAGCCCCCTCCCCTGTTGCAAGCTCCCGACGAAGCCCCCTCCCCTGCCTGCAAGCTCCCGACGAATCCCCCTCTGCACCCCGTTGAAAACCCACGCTCCCCTGCCCTTGTCCCGCAACCCCCCGGTCGCCCCTTGTCCCGCAGAGCCTCCCCCCGCAAGCCGTCGAAGAAGCTCCACCTCCGCAAGCCGCTGACAGAGCCCTCCCCTCCACCTCTATGGTGTACCCGCCGTTGTTTATCGGGAATATGATCGTGGTGTGCCCGTACCACAGCATGGTCGACGCATCCTGCGTCGTCATCTGGAAGCTCTCGTCCCTTATGCACGCGATCACTCGCTTCGTCTTCGCCACCTGCACGTACCCGAGCGTCGCTCCCATCGACCACCCGATGGACCCGTACTGCATCTGGAACTCGTACCCGCACCCCGCCGGCATCCGCAAATTCTGGCAGTTGAACCACCAGTCACCCGTCTCCGATATAACGGTCGTTTGCCGGAGAGCATCTTCTGTATGTGCTTGAACAGAACCTTCACCTTCAGAGACTGTCTCGTTCTTCCGCAGACGCTTCGCGAGAGCACGGAAGAAGTCCTTCATGAGCAAGCAATCGAACACAGGCCGTTCGCCACGACCACGTGCTCAGGCTGCACGATGATGGCCTTCTTCTTCTTGAGGAGGGAGTAGCCCACTGAGCTATAGTCGTTGAAAATGGGTCCAACAAAGAGTTAAGCGTCGACTGACTCTAATATCTTCGCACAAAAGACCATGCTCACCACTCCCCAATACGTGCCGATGAACCTCGGGTGATGCTCCTGCACCAGCCTCGAGGGATGGGGGGCTGGCCTGGAGGGGGGTGGGGAGGTGGCGCTGGCCTGGAGGGAGGGGGGGTGGGGTGGCGACGAGCCTGGAGGGGGGGGGGGAGGCGACGGTGGCTAGATTAGGGAGGGGGGTGACGGGGCTAGAGGTGGAGAGGCGGCGATGGCTTGGAGGGAGGGGGCGGCAGGGTTTTTTTTTTTTTATTTTTTTGAAATTTTTTAATAGCCATTGGATAGACCATGGGTTAGATTAACCCACGATATGGTTGAGTTAACTGCCCCCTTAACGAAGGGTTATAAGTGTGAGACAGAGGGACTATCCAGGGTTTCTCGTGTAATTCACGATTTCGCGGGGTTATGATTGTAATTGCAAAATTACTCAGGGTTATAGGTGTAAAAGTCCTTTTATAAAATAGTAAGAAACTATGATTGGATTGTATTGACATATTAGCCTATGTTGTTAAGTTTCATTATTTTCTTGGCCCGGCATAAGGTGCTCATGCTAACCTTTGAGGTGTACTTCTTGCCATTGTGTTCTAACAAATGAATGACGTCTAACAAATGGTGATTTTGAGTGTCACTGCCTTGTAATTGAACACTGCACCCTCACTGCAATCTGAACAAGGTTAATCATGAGCATTGCTTCCCATGGATTGCGCATACTTGAGAATATGCTACCACTTTCGTTGTGGCTATTGCTAAATAATTGTTCATAACATAGACATGCTATCCCTTACCAAGAGTCAAAATGGTTCATTACATTGGATGCTGCCACTGCACTCCATCCCTATTTGACACTGTAACCTGCAATCCTTAATTTTGTTGCAGCTTAATCGTCTAATTTGGCATGTGTAATCCTTAATTTTGCTGCAGCTTAGTCTTCTAATTTGGCATGTGTACTGTAACGCATCTTTTTCCCAGTAAAAAGATTAATTCAATACATATATTTCTAAGCTGTGGGATGATCTTGAACTAAGGTATGGTCTTTCTCCCACTAGGGTCCCAAAATATATCAATACAAATCACAAGTACAGCTTGAAAGATACTGAAAAGACATATATCCTCAATATTTTTCATAAGTGATGCTGCCACTGCACCCTTACAGAAGCCTTCCCCATTAAGTATTCCTTTTCTTCCTTTTTTTTCCTAGTAATCTATCTCATCACTCCCCTCCGTAACTCTGGCAGAAGAGACTTTCTCCTTTGAAGTCTGGCATTGACCAAGTTAAATGATGGTGATGCTGGTGGAGAAGATGAGAGTGGGGATGATGGAGTTGGGGATAGGGACCTAATATTTAGTTCAGAACATTTATGTGATGTCATCTAAGTGCATGAGAAGGTTTAGTAGAAAACCCCGCAATCTCTCTCAGTTTAAAGGGAATCATTGAAAGGAGTTTCCATACAATTATTGGAATAGCAAACAAGCTAAAAACGTGGAAAAATAAGCTTAGAAATTCTCATGTGTGATACAACCCACAGAGAGGACAGTTCGGTAGGGATCTAAGAACCTTGCGACATCCTCTTTCGACATGGATGAAACTAAATATCTTTGTAGAAGAACTGTTGTCATGGAAGAAGATTGCACTTCCTTCTTTGAAAAAAAATCACTTCTCACATTTGTGTTGATTTGTTTAGGACTTGTTATTAGGGTTAGCTAATAAAGAAATGCATATTTCCTATTCATATCTAGATGATATTGCAATCCAATTTTTTGGTGGTTGCTGCATTATTGTAATGCTCTGTCTTAATTTTATGCGGTATCTTCTTCCAAATGCAGGAAAGTGGGAATGTTGCTGAGCTACCTGCAACTGCAAGCAACTCTCCTGGGTGGAGTGATATTTTGTCAGCATGTGATCTTCACTTTAGCTCATCGGACTTCCCCATAACACAGCATACTAATTCACAGTTTAATATGCCGGGGGAGGTTCTGCCCCTTGTCAGGCATGAGCAGGACCTGTTTGACACATCTCATACTTATATAGAACTAAATGATATCAGTGGTTGCAATCTGACTGTAGGAATGGAAAATGTAGTCGATGACAACCAAATTTTCACTGATGACTTTTTTGATCCTGCTGAATTTTTCGATCCACCTTCGTCTACATTTGAGACAACCGACATTCTGCACCATGAGGCAGCAGCCGCAGCACAACCTCTCCAACGAGAAAGCTTTGTGTACGAGGAGGCAACTGACAACAATTTCGAACAAGTAAATGGACCCTGGGAGTGGACGCAGGACCTAAACATTTGTTCACAGTCGGTAGTTGATTCCACATATCAGATTGCTGCAATTCCGACTCCAGGTTCTCATTAAATATGTTTTGTTGTTGCAAACTGTCAGTCAACATCAATAAAGTATATACATGTGTTTCTCATGTTCTGAGCACGACTGGGTTTTGCAGGAAGACAGGATGCTGGTACTCGTATAATTCCTGCGCTGCCTGTAACGAGCCAAGATAATGTAGTAAGTAGCCATATAAATCATGCAGTGGCTGTATCAGACCAAGAAGTAGATTCCTCGGAATATTGGTATCGGTCAGCAATGACTTTCATTCTCGATTCTCTGCCCACGAAGCCTGCATTTGCTTCAGAGAATACCTTAATCAATAGAGCAATTGTACGCATGTCTAGTTTCGGTGCTGGTCGAACCAAGATACCGGAAGCTAATCCTGTCCGTGGTGAAGAACCCCTTGTTAGGAGGAGAAAGCAAGGCCGCAGTGGTGGCTTCCTCTTCACTGCCTTCCTGGTCGGTTTGGCAGCTGTCTTCTGGGTCTTCGCCTTAGGGACGATGATAAAATTTTCCAGATCGCTAATCAGCAAGCTGTTCTATTCGTAATGAGCCGAGCTATCTAGGTAGGATAACACAATGAGAAGCAACAGAAGTTTATGATACAAGATGGTAGGGAGCCGTGCTCTTGCAGCTGATATAGGCGGTGCCCACAAAATGTGTGATGTGTGATTTTGATGGGGGAGAGTGCGGCGTGCTTTGCTATCCAGTCGCCCTCCTCCTGCAGCATTCCATTCATGTAACTATGTACGTATCTGGAAGCCAACACCATAGTGACGGTAAAAGAAAGGGAGGAGTGAATAAAAGGATTGGTGTGTTATGGAGGGACTGGCTTCAGCTGTTCTAGTCTTGCTAATAGGAGAAACGGTAGTGCAGAGTGGCTGGACAGTTCTACCTTGCTACGCTGTCAAGTTGGGATTCGTTACTTTATGTTAATATCTGTGCATTATTTCCCTGGAAAAACTCATTTTATATATATAATAACGAGATATTGAGAAATCCAAGTTCTGTTTGAGTGAGAGCCCTTTCTTCACGAGGTGGAAACTACTCTTTGCTGTGATTTTAAACAACCGAGTATAACTCATTTGATTCGAAGCGAATCATTTCTGATTCATGTGAAGAGGATCCTCTGCTGTAGAGAGGATCTGTTTTATCCGAACGGCATCTCAAACCCCTCCATAAACCATAAATAGCAGAGAGATCCTCTACTGTGGATATGATTACAGCAGAAGTGATGTAATTCTCCCTAATTTTTTTCGTGATTATGATTCTAAAATCTAACCTTATAGATTGAATTTTAGATTAATGCTCTAAATATCCTCTAATCGCTCAAATTTGATGTTATTTGTTATTTTTTTATTAATAGTCAAACATTCGGTCAAGATCTAAGCAACTCAAATTCCATTTAAAAAAGATCCTAGTCTTAAATCATTAAGATAAAATAGCAAATAAGTTCAGATTTGAGCGAAAATTAGAGGATACGTGGAGCATTACATTAAGATTCAATCTATAAAGTTAGCTTTTGGAATCAAAATCACAAAAAATTAGGAAGGATTACAGCAGCTCTGCTCTAATCATCTCTACAGTCAGAGGATCCTCTCTGTGATTATGCCCTATGGAGGGGTTTGAGATGCCGTTTGGATAAAACAGAAACGTGTGTTTGTGGCCATTTTTGTGCATTTTTATATTGAAAAAGATCAATTCATTTATCAGAAATGGTTGAGAAGATCGAACCTGACAAGTTCTGATGCTTACAGTTGAGGCTCTTGAACAGTCAGGCCCACAAAAGATCTTGATGCATAAGGAAAACACGACCGCATAAGCACCATCCCTCCGTTTAATTGGGAGAGCATCGCATTGGTTTACAATGATAACAGGAGATGCATAAGCACCATCCCCCCTTTTTTTCCAAATGCGAAAGACACAATGGGTGTTGTGGGCTGTCTCATGTGTTCTACACTCGAGATTTATCTCATGCCTGTGGAATAAGGAAAAAATAAATATTCTAGACATAGTCATAATAGATGATGTGATCACCTTACTTGTCACTCTTTTCAGTTTTGTCAATTACATTTATATCATCCTTTTTTTGCAACTAACAATTATGTCCATTGAGTTAGTTCCCTCCTCTCACCTTTTGAAGGGATGTTAACTTTGGAGGACAAATGTGATTTAAAAAACATAGAGGGACAAGTGATACCCACAACCTCCTCATTCCTTGTTCTCCCTCCGCATTGAGCTCTTCTCTGTCTCGAGCTCCCCTGTCTTCCTTCCACGTCCTCTGCATGCTCCTCCCCTTTGTCGAGCTCCCCACCCACAACCTCGTCATTCCTTGTTCTCCCTCCGCATTGAGCTCTTCTATGTCTCGAACTCCCCTGTCTTCCTTCCACGTCCTCCGCATGCTCCTCCCCTTTGTCGAGCTCCCCATCCTCCCATCCATTTCCTCCCCCTCCCCTCTACCCTCCCAATTTCGAGCTCCTCACCTCCCCTTCACATCCTCCGCACCCCCTAACCCTTTGTCTTTATATTCCCTTTCATGGGTCTCTCCCTTCCCTTTGCTACGAGCTCCACACATCCCTCCCTTATGAGTCCGACTTGGCCCCTAGCCCTTTCACCTCAAGCTTCCCTCCCTTTTGTCCTCCCTTCCAAGCCCCTCTCGACCCCCAGATCCTTCGTCCCACGCTCCTCCTCTGCATCATATCCCCCCCATGAGCCCCGCTCGGTTCCTAGCCCCTCCGCCTGTGACACCCTCAGATCTGATGGTGTCACAGTTTGGTATTAGAGCCGTGGTACCCCGATACACACATTCGTAGTATTATAATACCGATCGCATTAAGCTCTCAGATAACGACAGTCTTTCGACTTGTCGTGAGTTCGAGAAGGGAAATATGACATTCGAATTCAATAACCACAGATGTCACCAATTTCATTAATTTTCATACTATATCCCAAGAAGAGAAAAAACATATATGATAAGTATCTGCGGACGACACTTTTTATGACTAAAAATGGTTCTTCTGTATAGCCATGACGTCCATAGCTGCCCAGGATATGACTGATCATCTGGAGTGCATCATGACCGCTCTCACCGATCTTCAGCAGCAGCAGGCTGCTATGAGAGGCCAGCAGTACCAGATCCTAGCATGGCAGACTAAGATCGCAGACCGGCAGACATATATGGAGATGAGATTTGAGGAGCTGTCAGATTTTACATACCATTCATCTCAGGATGGAACACGACAGGACCAACGCCAATCTGTTGAGATAGAGCAGCCTCATTCTAATAATCCACACGAGGAGATGCCAGAGCATGGAGCAGATGATGGAGACTATGACAGGGAGCAGGACCCTGTAGACTTTGCAGATGAGGATGCACACGAGTACTCTGCTATCCACAGGCACCAATCGGTTTTCACTTCTTACCAGCATGCCAATGTGCCCATGTTTGAGGGCACCGGTACGTCAGATGTTGCTGAGTAGTGGCTGAAAGGGTGATGAATGTATTGAGGATGATTCGCGCGCCATGAGACACGTGGCTATCTTTCATGGAGTATTCACTGACAGATTTTGCAGAAAGATGGTGGGATGCAGTAGTTTCTAAATTGGGTTGCAAGCCTACGTGGGATGATGTTGAGACAAGGTTCAGGTCCCACTTCTTTTTCGTGAAGTGGAAGGAGTCCCATCACCGTTTGTTTGCAGAGCTTCGTCAGGGACGGATGATAACCGGAGATTACTTCGTCTGATACACCGAGCTGTCACGACATACACCATCAACTGCTGCATTTCCAGATGGAAATCCGGAAAAGTTCATCAGAGGTATGCGAGCTGAGGTATAGGAGAAGTTGGCTGGATTGCACACCACTTCCATCTCCGAGGCTACTGATGTAGCAAAGAAATTTGAGGACATCTATGAGAGACACTTTGGGAGCTCATCTGGAGTGGAGCCTAGACCACAACGATCTTTTGGGCCGATTTGTCGACCATTTCAGCAGCAGAGGCCAGCCAGGCATTTCCGACCTACGGGTTCGGCATTTTCATGCAGTGCTCGCTCATCTCCATCGACTACCTTAGGAGGAGCACTTGTCGGACGTGGCACAGATTCCGCTCGACCATCTTGGTTGCAGCAAGCAGACAAACCCCCAACAGGATTGACTCAGAGCACAGACACGACCACTCCATCTACCCGGCCAGTCCGATGTTACTTGTGCCATGAGTGGGGACAATACCGGCATCAGTGTCCCCAGAGATCTGGTGAGCCTCGCTCACAACCACAATCATCATAGCCACAAGCACAACATACAGGGGGTTCTCGTGGCAGGAACTCCAACTTCAGGAGGTAGCAACAGAGACAGACACAGAGTGTGGCAGGTTCCAGCACCGCACCAACCAGACAGGGTCATCTACACGCAATGACCAAGGAGCAGGCTCGTTCAACAGCTAATGTGGTGAAAGGTATGGTCCCAGTCTTGAGCCGACCTTTCCATGTTTTATTTAATTCTGGAGCGACACATTTCTTCTTTGCATCGAGATTGATAGCTTCATTAGGAAGAGTCGCAGAGACTATATCTTCTCCATATCACATCCGTGGGCCATGTGGCTAGTTGTTCGTCATTTCTCTGATAGTCAGGCACTTGCCAATATTGATTGGCGGTCACAAAATGATTGCAGATTGTCTACTCTTACAACTTGATGAGTTTGACTTGATTCTAGGCATGGATTGGTTATTAGCTCATCATGCTCTTGTTGATTGCTTTAGGAAGACGTTTGTCTTCAGGATTCTGGATTTGCTTGATTTCACTTTTGAGGGTACATTACATGTAATGTCCCGGGCTTAGATCCCTGGTCCGTTATCGAGGAAAACTGGCCCTGACAACTTGTTGGGTGCGGGCCCAAATGGACCCGTTGGCAACCACCCAAAATGCTTAAGCCCAAGTTGTCAAGTAGTAGTCCCCACCACTTATAACCTACTCTCATACTTCGTGAGTTTAGATGTGGCACTATGTTTGAGGGTATGGGTGTTACAACCTCCCCCACTTATATTTGTAATGTCCTCGTTGCGACATGGCCCATCACTTATTCCCAGTGACAATGGCGGCTGCACCCTCCCGGCTTAGGTACCTTTGGGTAGTCCTTTCCACTATCAGGGGGAACCTGGCTTTGATACCATTTGTAATATCCTGAGCTTAGGTCCCCGGTCTGTTATTTAGGAAAATTGGCCCTGAGAACTTGTTGGGTACGGGCCCAAATGGACCCCTTGGCAACCACCCAAAATACTTTAGCCCAAGTTGTCAAGTAGTAGTACCCACCACTTATAACCCACTCTCATACTTCGTGAGTTTTAGATGTGGCACTATGTTAGAGGGTATGGGTGTTACATTACATGACTCCAAAATGGACAATATTTCAGTGTTGAAAGCTCAGAGACTTGTTGATCAAGGTTGTGATTCCTATTTAGCATTTGTTCGAGAGGTATCTGATCATGAGCTGATGGCAAATGACATCCGAGTAGTATCAGACTGCCCTGATGTGTTTTCTGATGAGTTACCAGGATTACCTTTTGAGAGAGAGATCAGGTTCGAGATCACATTATTACCAGATACACAACCAATCTCGATGGCTCCTTACCGCATGGCACCAGCTGAGTTGGGAGAGCTGAAGGTAAAACTTCAGGAGTTACTTGACTTAGGTTTCGTGAGGTTGAGCACTTCACCTTGGGGTGCTCCAGTTCTATTTGTCGGAAAGGAGGATGGATCCATGAGATTATGCATTGATTATTGGCAGCTGAACAAGCGAACAATGAAGAACCGTTATCCTTTGCCACGTATTGATGATTTATTCAACCAACTCCATGGATCTTCGGTGTTCTCAAAGATCGATCTTCATTCGGGCTATCATCAGCTAAGGATTTGAGAGTCTGATATTCCGAAGACGTCTTTCAGGACTCGTTATGGCACTACGAGTTTGTGGTGATGCCGTTTGAGCTCACCAATGGCTCTGCAACGTTCATGGATATGATGAACCGGATCTTCCGTCCATACTGTACAAGTTTGTAGTGGTGTTTATTGATGATGTGCTCATATATTCTCGGAATGAATGGGATCATGCAAATGATCTAAGGAATGCTTTGGACACATTGCGAGAGCACAAGCTATATGCCAAGCTAAGCAAGTGCGAGTTCTGGTTATCCTAGGTCTCATTTCTGGGGCATGTCATTTCTGGAGCATGCATCACAGTTGATCCTGCGAAGATTGTGGGAGTCGTGTCTTGGGAGCAACCCAAGACAATTACTCAGATTCGGAGCTTCCTTGGGCTAAAGGGTTATTACAAACGCTTCATCAGTGGATTTTCACGCATTTTTTGTCCTATGACACGATTGACGCAGAAGGGAGTTCCATTCATTTGGGACGATTCATGCGAGCAGGCCTTCAGGAAATTGAAGGAGATATTGACTACAACGCCTATTCTTGCTCTTCTTTCAGGCACTCAGGACTATGCACTCTATACAGATGCATCTGGAAAAGGTCTAGGAGCAGTATTGATGTAGAAAGGTCATGTGATTGCTTATGCATCACGACAATTGAGACCGCATGAGCGAAACTGCCTACACATGACTTGAAACTGGCGGCAGTTGTCTTTGCCTTGAAGATACGGCGTCACTATCTATATGGGATGAATTTTGACATTTTCATGGATCACAAGATCCTGGAGTATATCTTTGATCATAAGGAGTTGAACATGAGACAACGTAGGTGGCTTGAGCTACTGAAGGACTATGATTGCACGATCTCTTACCACCCTGGTAAGGGAAATGTGGTGGCAGACGCGCTTAGCAGGAGAGCTCATGCTGAGGGTATGACGAACTGTCTATATACATGGGATATGCTTGCAAATTTAACTAATTAGCATCCTCAGTAGAGCACATCCATATCTACTGTTGTACCTCCATGATTCAACAGCCATCAGGATTGCATTGTAGAAGGCCAGAAGACAGATCCTTGGATTCGAGATAGATACATGCACATTGTCAAGGACAAGATTGATGATTTTGTGGTGACAAAGTCTATTTTATGGAAGGCAAGTTGGGTCGTTGTGCCCAACAACGAGCAGTTGCACCGAGGCATTCTAGATGAGGCCTACAGTTCACGGTTGTCCATCCATCCTAGCAGCACCAAGATGTATCGTGATGTGCGTCGACATTTCTGGTGGGATGGAATGAAGTGCGATGTAGCTCAGCATGTTAGCAGATGCATGACCTGTCAGATGGCCAAGGCTGAGCATAGGATACCACCAGGGCTATTACAGTCTCTCCCCATTCTCGAATGAAAAGGGGAGAGTATCTATATGGATTTTGTCACCATATTGCCAAAGACACCAGGTGGCCATGATTCTATTTGGTCGTTGTTGATAGGTTGACCAAGTCAGCCCATTTCATACCTGTCAGCATGACCTATACACCATCCAGATTGGCTAGGCTATTGATGAACGCGAAATCTGCCTCATTAATAATAATGAATTTTCATAGTATAGAAGGCAAATTTGGTTGATCAAAAACCACAATCTTTGAATGTTGTGGAATATTTTTACTTGGCAAGTCTACCAAGGTCGAACACAGGGAACGGTGATTATTAGTTGCGCGGTCTTAAATCAAATTAAATAGTAAATTAATGCTTGATTAATTTCTGTGTTGAGAAAATATACAATGCAATGATGAAGATGCTACATGAAGAAAGTAAACAGAGGGAACTATTCAGCGTAGGATCTGTGTCAATCCTCAAAGAAATTCATCTGTTAATCCTCAAAAACTGATCACATGTCAAATAAAAGTTCTCAAAAAATATAATCAATTTAATCCAGATGCAGGTGAAAATCCAGATAGATATATGAATGATCCGGCAATGATTTTAATCTCAAGAGACGTTTGCAGTTAATATCCACAAGTCACAAAATAGTGATCAATAACTCTAATCAATCTCCTTGATTTAACCCCTGCAAAAATTAAGTCCTCAGATATTAGATCAATTCCATCATTTTCTTAATCAAATTCCTGCAAAATAAATCATGAATATCTTAATAAGGCACAAATATGTCAAATTCAGCCCAACATGATTAGAATAGCTCCTCGAATAATGAGTCTTAACAAGTGGCCTCAAATCAGCCCACAAGATTTGTAAAATGAAAGAGCATGAAAAGAACTTCAAAATGACATATTATACGCTAAAAATGGAGTTCGTATGGAAAAGATAAGATGAATTGAAATTCCAGGGACTAAAATGTAAGTAAAATAAGTTTGTTTCCTTCAAAATGGTCTCTGGAAGGACTTATCTGCAATTTCATAAAGTCAGAGGGGGTCTTCTGCAATTTACCCTAGGCGAGGGTGAATTTGTAGTTTCAGTACTTAACCAGGGCTTCAGTGCAAATTTCCCACCAACGCACGTGCGTTGCATGTGCGCCCGGAGGCTCGGGACCGGAGCGGAGGTTCGGATGGGCTGAGCCAGAGGTTCGGGTCCATAGCTCTACGTGGCGGCGATGCGGAGGTTCGGGAGCCCCGAGGTTGAGGCTGGGATCTGAAGCAGAGGCTGTTGGACATGCGAGCCCACGACGAGCCATTATGCAATAATTGTTATTGCGAATATCATTCCCTGATCTGAAATGAAGAATAAATAATTTGCATAATAGGTCCCTCTTTACAATTAAGGTTATGTACCATGGCCATCTTGATGATCATACAGATGTTGATTCAATTATTGAATCATAGAAGCTGGTGCTTGGATGAATATCTAAAGAGTTATATTGAGGACTCATCAAGCACCGTCAAATGATTGTTAAGAGATGATCTCCAGCCTGAGTAGGAGATGGCAATCCTTTATCACATAGGCTGATATCTGACCGACCTCTTGATGCATGTCCTCTGCATGGGAATAGTGATTCGGAGGTGTCATATTAGTTAGGTCAATGGGTTGACTTAACGAGATCGAGATAACCTAAGTCCTATGTTAAATGCTGTCACAGCATAGGCACGCATCCTCTGACCGGAGACAGATGTGTTACTATATGTCTGAGTGTGTACATTTGGCAGACCGATAGGTTGATGGCCTAACCAAGGTCTATACACCAGCGAGCTGGTGTGCATATAAGGGCATATGAGTAATACGATTTCTCAAAGGGATCATACAGGTTCACTACTGAATCGGAAGACATGAGCTCACTCATGAGATATTGGGAATAATCAAATTCTGTGCACGGTCGTCTCGCTTTGGAAGCTTGACTGAATTTGTAGGTTTGATATATACTTTTGGAAAGTATATGATCAAGACCTAGGTATGATATATGATTTTGGAAAGTATATGATCGATACCAAATCCCAATGATCAAATGAGAAACTTAGTGATCAAATCCAGAAGAAGACAGTGAAAAATTTGATCTTGATCTTCGGGTTGACCATGGGTCTTCCAGTATGCAGGATGTACAGGTGTTGGGAATACCTGAGGGTGATGTGATCATAAACGATTGTATAACCATGACGCTTCCATTCCTAGGGAGTGATGAAACGGGTCTGGATTTTAGTGACTCCTCTCAGTAGAGAAATAATCTGATCTTGGTCCAAATGTTGGACATTGATCTGAATGTGATTCAGATGCAATGAAAAGATTAGATTTGCGGTCTTGATTTAATCAAGCATCTATGAGAGGCCCGAGATCTGGATTTGAGATGTGATCTCAATATCCAAGTCACTATACGTGGAACAATACAATCGCCCTGTCCTTATCTCCAAGTATCTGCGGAGAAAGCACATTATTCTTGAATGAGTTCAAGAATAATTCATTTGATGAATTCTGTATCCAAGCATCGAGAAAATAGATAATTAAATATGATTTAATTATCATGAATAATATGAATTTGATTCATATTATAAGAAGAGATATCTAAGATAATTGAATGTTATTTAATTATCAAAGATATGAATAACATGAATGTGATTCATGTTATTTGGGTAAATGAGAAAAGAGATCCAAGATGACTAAATGTGATTTAATTATCATGGATATGAATAATGTGGATAGCACTATCCATATTAATCATATATATTATAAATATGATTTATAATATATTAGAGAGAGAGAGAGAAACTATGTAAATAGCATTTGTTAATTACTAATGTGAATTGGATTCATTAAGTAATTAATTGAAAATGTAATTTACAAAATTAGTTTGGGATGTGAATATGATTCACATAATTTTCAATGGCATGATTGAAATATTCACAAATTAGTTTGGAATTAATTTGGTGGATATTATTGCAATAATAGTTATTGCAATTTATTGAGAAATAATAAGATAAATAAAAGGAGACAAAATACCACCAATTAAGAGGTGGCGTCACCTATGAATTAGTCATAGTTGACGCCCCCTTAAATGTAGGGTGGTTTGTTGCCTCTCTTTTTTTTGTTGTTATCATATTATCTCTTAATAATTAATTTATTTGAATTAAATTATGTTGATAATAATTCAACATATATTTAATTTAATATAAATTAATGTTGTTGGTTTTTAACCAACAACAATCATAGCCATTGATTATTACATAGACCAAGCATGGCTGTTGGATCTATGTGTCCCATGGATTGAGATCCATTGGATCCTAAACTAATATAAAAGGAGGGCTACCCTAGCCTTTTGTAGACACATCATGAAGAGTTGTACATGCCTACAACTCTCTCTCTCTCTCATATTCTCGCCCTCTCTCTTCCTCTCCTCTACAAGGTGGCCGTCCATCTTGTGTTGAGGAGGAGAGCGTCATGCCTTTGCCTTCGACGACTCGATGATCTCCTTCATCTTTGGAGTTGCTTACTCTAAAGAAAGACGACGGATTTCGCTTGACGAAATCAGGGGATCCACTGCTTGGATCTTCATCGAAGATTGCGGGAGGAACGCGACTCATCATCTTGCCCGCAAGTGCGTTCTTCGTGGATCGGTCTTGAGACATGAGGATCTCTTGTTTGGGATCTCGAGATCACAACCACGCTTCAAGAGATATTCCTTATACTTTGTGGTTTGATGAAACGATCCGAGAAGTGTTCTCGTGATCATGTGGTTTCATCACTTGATTATTTTTTTTAATTTCCGCTGCATCTCGCACTAGTCGCCCCGATCGTATGAGATACAATCGTCACGCTTCCGTGATGCGCTTGAGGATTCTCAATATCCTTCAAGTGGTATCAGAGCCTTAGGTCGAAAAGGGTTTTGGATATGATCCATGAACCAAGGACGACTTGGGTTTGAAAAGGTCGCAAAATTTTTGTCGCATTTCAATTTTTGCACCTCTGTCTAATTGAATTTTTCGGCACTGTTTAAATTGTTTAAACAAGAAATTTTCAATTGAATTTTGTTCCTCATTAAACAATAAAATCATAGGATTTGAGTTTACTAAATTTGGTTTTAATTTGCTCAAGATATGGCCTTTTGAATATGCACGTATTCACTGTTGCGGGAACATTGAAATTGAACATGATTAATTTGTTAATTACGATTTTGATACGCCTCGAAATGCATGAATTATCACTTGAGTTCTGTTGTAAATCAAGTTGGCAATCTTAGGGCACTAATTTTGTGAATTTTGGATTTAAATTGATCAAGATAAGTTAATTTTAGTGATTGGGGGTCACTGCTGGAAATTGACAAATTTAATCATGAACCTTGTGATAGTCATTCAAACAAGTTGATGAAAATTAATTATTAATTTTCTAAAATTGGTTATTGATAAATATTTGTGAAATGTTTAAAGATGATAATCAATTCCTTGAATGACATCCCATTAACTATAATGATAAGATAGTTGATCTTGATCATTGGTTAATTTGAAATCATCAACAAACATGGTTTGCATACAAAACCTAGGTCATCCTACAATAGTTGTAGGACAACTTTTACATGCAAAACCCTCTTGCTTGAATAAGATTGGGGATTTGTTTAGCAAAACTCCTTATAATATAATCAAAATTGTTTTGATGTATATTGTATGGTATAATTTCGGTTGAAAGACCGATGAGCATCTCAAAGTACATGATGATCTATCTGGCATTATCCTTTCCTGAGGTGGATATGGTGTCTAGTCGGAGATCGATGGGGTAGCGGGTTGTAACATATGTGGTCCGTCCCACTCTCACCGGTACTGGCCATGACAGCGGGTAGGGACTGGATAATGCCGGAGAAATCAAAGTGTATTTTTCTAATTATTAAAATTCGAAATAATACGTACTTTGAGATTATACCTACTATTCAAGTAAAATTCAAAGTTTGTTGATTGATAATAGGATTGATAGTTAATTTAATATGATTAAATTAATTATATCCTATTAAAGCACTCTATTATGAATAGATGTGTATTTCCCTTGGAAGAATTAATTATGTGAATATGATTCAGGATAATTAATTACAATTTGAATAAGAGGTGGAGGATCACATAAGTGACATCCATGGTCTCCCGTCAAGGCAAAGAATTTCGTCGGCAAAAGTTGTATATAGGAGACGCCTGTCCGAAGTGACAGATCCTATATACAATTATTTGGATCGGGTTCTTTGCTTCTCGAAAGAGTAAGACCGTATACGTAGTGACCCCAATATCGGGTCATCATATTATTGGGGCGATATTGGATTGAGTATAGCGAGTATTAAACCTGTTGACGGTTGGTTCAATTAGCAACGGGTCAACATCATCTTAGGGGTAGTGGGCCCGGGTATTAAAGACTGAATTGGGAAATGCAAGTTGGACTTGCAAGGCGGAATGTGTTCCCGCTTCTTTTTATCAGAGTCGCAGGTTCTCATATTATTGGGATGTGACAAAGATAGGAAAGGAGATCCCAGATCTTGCTAGAGATATAATGGTAAGAATATCTCTTACATTGGAAGTGATTAGGGAATGAACTTTCATTGTTGACAAGGCAAGACAACTTTGATATAAAAATTCCTAAATCAAAGTAAAACATGTATATATAACATATATATAGCCTTATGCAAATTCCTTATTTCAGACAATCCTTCATAAAACCCACTCAATGTTATACACAATGATAACCAGCAAAATATCATGGATTGGACTCATGATCCAGATATTGTACTTGCGTTGAACACATAATGTATGTGGTTGCAATGTGCAAATTTCCTCAACATAATGAGGAATGACAATTAAATAAGACATTAAGACATCACCTTAGGGTTTGAATGTCTCTATAGTCTTGATCTTTCATTGAGTGTACTTTGGAAGTGACATGTCAATGATGATCGTAATTGTCGAATAATCCTTATAAAAATCTAAGAAGATGTTCTGGCATACATATGTGCTCTAGATATTTAATCATGAATGACATGGTTCTCTGCATTATGCAGAATGGTAGCTCGAAAGAGATGATGTATTCAAAATGTTTGAATACCTACCTGAACCTAAGTCTTTAAGAGTTAAGATGTATGTAGATATGATGAGTGTCATCATTCTATTATCTATACTCTAGTCATTCATGACGCTTCATAATATTCATATTGTATGAATTTAATGAAGTATGTATAAATGTTGAAGTGCTCTTGTATTGAAATCCTTTGAATTCAACATAAGAGATTCTTTATCTTGAACAATGGTTGTTTATAGATGAAGAGAGCACAATGGAAGCGTGGGTTGGACCCATGTGAGAAGGAAAGTCAAAGAGTTGATTATACTTTTGTGACTTCCATGTGACATCCAAAGAGTTGGATGAATGCCAATAATGCAATAAGTTGATGTGTTGATAGTATGACTATCAAATCTGTCTAAAATCCTTAGTGAAGGACTCAGATAGAGCATCAGAATATCCACATATAATCATTGACTCTGACTTTCTTATTTCATAAGATAAAGTCTGACAATTGTATCCCAATCTTCTAATGACATTTGCAATTGGTTGCATATATATATATTAGAAGATTAGAATTTTGATCTTAAGGTTTAGTAGTCATCTACATGGATATTACTATAATTGTTGCAGCAATCTCTGTTGGATAGATAGACTTCATATTCTCAGTGGGAGAGCCCTCAGTCTTAGAGAATGTCTCTATGGCCTAGATATTAGAATACACTCATTGTTTGTTTCTAAATGTTGGAAATAAACATGAATTCAGAGATAGAACTATCATAAAGAGTTATGATGGAAATATTTCAGATAGTAATCTAACATCTAGTGGACTCCACAAAATTAGAAAATTAATGAATGGTTCATTAAGATTTCTAATACTGAAAATCAAACCTTACAATAGGAGGATGAAGATCATTTGACAATGATCTGGCATCAAGCCTTGGACATTTGTCTGTTGATTTGATCAATAGAGTAGCAAGATATGAAACTTTAGAATGTCTAAAATTTCAAATCTTACATACTTGTGAATATTGTATTCAAAGTAAAATATCCAATACACCCTTCTCTGAGAAAGGTGTAAGATGTTAAGATATTTAGGATCTCATACATAATGATGTATGTGAATCATCTATATCATAGTGAACATTATGGATATATGATATCTATTAATGATCATGTATGATATGAGATTTCTTCTCTTCACCTAAGAAACCTTTGAAATGTTCAAAGATTTCACAATTTTGGATTAGAACCAAAGTTTGAAGGAAGATTAAATGAATTTGATCTAACCAAGGTAGCAAGTACCTATTAGATGAATTCAAAGAATATCTTATGGAGATATGAATATCATTTCTATCTCAATCCTCCTAACACACCACAATTGGATCATGTGTGACATGATTTGATCAATGATGAATTTTAGCATAATTATCCCTTAGTTTCCAGGTATATATGTGTAGTAGAGACTACACTATATATATATCCTTAATAAGATTCCATGCAAGTAAGCTGGAATTAAGCATTAGAGAGTGTTACTTCATTAGGTAAATAAAGGATGGTATTGGATACCTACTTTATGACCTTGAGATTCTTAAAATATCTCATCTCTGAGAATGTGATTCTTAGAGGCTGAGACTCTTGAGAATCAAGACAAAAATGAAGTGTAGGAACTCATTTAATCTTTAGAAGATAATGAGGCTCCTGAAATCGGGAACTAAAAGGACAATTAAAGATGAAACACTAATACCTCTTCAAATGAGTTTGAGGATGTATTCCATGTGTCAGTTAAGTCTGACAATGATCGGATTTCATGTGATGAAACTCCTGAGGATCATGACATGGAAAGATGGATATTAGCAATAAAGTCTAAAGTAGACTTCATATACAAATGTTGTATATGGACCATCGAGGATCCACCTATAAGGGTAAGGCCCGTTAAGGCGTAAATGGATCTTCAAGAGAAAGAGGGAACCTGATGATAAGGTAGAGACCTTCAAAGCACGGATCATAGCCATGAGCTACACACCGGAAGAGAAGACATTGCTTGCAGTGAGACTTGCTCTTCGGTGACCATGCTTAAAATCATCAGAATATTGTTAACCTTAGCTACACAACTTGACTATTGCATCTTCAAGATGTAAGTCAAGGTTGCATTCCTCTAAGAATACCTCTCTGAGGATATTCACATGGAGTAGCTCCAGGGCTTCATGATTGAGGAAAGCAAGGTGTGCAAGCTAAAGAAACTCCATCTATGGACTCAAATAAGCTTCTTGCAGTTGGAACATAAGATGTGATGAAATTATAAATGTTATGATTTCAAATAGAATCTTGATGCACCATGTGAAGCTTAGTGGGAGTGCCATTGTGTTCATCGTGCTAAATGCAGATAATATCCTAATCATTTGGAATGATATAAGGATGATAATAAGTGTTTTATGATCTGGCTATTCCATATCCTGAGATATGATCTCAAAGATGCCTCTTGGATCTTAGTTCTGAAGGTGTTCATAAGCAAAGAAAAGAGGGTATTGGGACTGTCACATTTGTAGTATACCTTGGACATGTTCCATTTTTTTTGGAAATTCCAAGAAAGGCTTCCTTCCCTTAAAGATTTGGTACTGACCTATCTAAAGGGATTGCACCTCAAAGAGTTGAGGAAGTGAATGCTAGAACTGCTTGCACTTGTGCATCAGTTACGAGAAGCTAAGTGTGTGCTAGATGTGTACAAAAGCCAGATATCTGCCATGCAGTGGGAGTAGTAAAGTGTTGCTAATCCTACTATGGAGAGAAAACACTTGATTGCAGT
This sequence comes from Ottelia alismoides, assembly GCA_037367405.1. NCBI lineage: Eukaryota > Viridiplantae > Streptophyta > Magnoliopsida > Alismatales > Hydrocharitaceae > Ottelia > Ottelia alismoides. The sequence goes on from JAZKJV010001112.1 coordinate 475,454, forward strand.
AATAACAAAATCTTCATAGATGACAAGATTTTTTGAGATAATGATCTCAAAGTCATATCTTCAAAAGCTTAAGACTGTATAGATAGAGATCTAAAAAGGTCTTAACTGTGGATACCTTAAGAGATAGTGATCTCCAGGAATAAGGGTATTCTGATAAGGATTATGGAAATACTGGTTATAATAATTATTGAGCAATAGTGTCAAGGACACTATAATTGCTTTATCAAGATTGAGTATTGGTTGTATAAGATGCAACATTCGCATTGGATGCGAGCACTGTTACTAGGGTATATGCAAGTGTCGTAAAAGGACTTGGCATAGTTTTTTGGGAACAGAGTGACTGATCAGCTTACCTAGCTATTTTCTAAATAGCCTATGATTGTCACATGAGCGTGGGTTTAAATGATTAGCCCATTAATGGCTCTTTGGACTAGTGGGAGATTGTTGGACATGCGAGCCCACGGTGAGCCATTATGCAATAATTGTTATTGCGAATATCATTTCCTGATCTGAAATGAAGAATAAATAATTTGCATAATAGGCCCCTCTATACAATTAGGGTTATGTACCATGGCCATCTTGATGATCATACAGCTGTTGATTCAATTATTGAATCATAGAAGCTGGTGCTTGGATGAATATCTAAAGAATTAGATTGAGGACTCATCAAGCACCGTCAAATGATTGTTAAGAGATGATCTCCAGCCTGAGTAGGAGATGGCAATCCTTTCTCACATAGGCTGATATCTGATCGACCTCTTGATGCAGGTCCTCTGCATGGGAATAGTGATTCGGAGGTGTCAGATTAGTTAGGTCAATGGGTTGACTTAACGAGATTGAGATAACCTAAGTCCTATGTTGAATGCTGTCACAGCATAGGCACGCATCCTCTGACCGGAGACAGATGTGTTACTATATGTCTGAGTGTGTACATTTGGCAGACCGATAGGTTGATGGCCTAACCAAGGTCTATACACCGGCGAGCTGGTGTGCATATAAGGGCATATAAGTAATACGATCTCTCAAAGGGATCATACATGTTCACTACTGAACTGGAAGACATGAGCTCACTCATGAGATATTGGGAATAATCAAATTCCGTGCACGGTCGTCTCACTTTGGAAGCTTGACTGAATTTGTAGGTTTGATATATACTTTTGGAAAGTATATGATCAAGACCTAGGTATGATATATGCTTTTGGAAAGTATATGATCGATACCAAATCCCAATGATCAAATGAGAAACTTTGTGATCAAATCCTGAAGAAGATAGTGAAAAAATTGATCTTGATCTTCGGGTTGACCATGGGTCTTCCAATATGCAGGATGTACAGGTGTTGGGAATCCCTGAGGGTGATGTGATCATAAACGATTGTATAACCATGACGCTTCCATTCCTAGGGAGTGATGAAACGGGTCTGGATTTTAGTGACTCCTCTCAGTAGAGAAGTAATCTGATCTTGGTCCAAATGTTGGACATTGATCTGAATGTGATTCGGATGCAATGAGAAGACTAGATTTGCGGTCTTGATTTAATTAAGCATCTATGAGAGGCCCGAGATCTGGATTTGAGTTGTGATCTCAATATTCAAGTCACTATACATGGAACAATACAATCGCCATGTCCTTATCTCCAAGTATCCGCGGAGAAAGCACATTTTTCTTGAAGGAGTTCAAAAATAATTCATTTGATGAATTCTGTATCCAGGCATCGAGAAAATGGATAATTAAATATGATTTAATTATCATGAATAATATGAATTTGATTCATATTATAAGAAGAGATATTTAAGATAATTGAATGTGATTCAATTATCGAAGATATGAATAACATGAATGTGACTCATGTTATTTGGGCAAATGAGAAAAGAGATCCAAGATGACTAAATGTGATTTAATTATCATGGATATGAATAATGTGGATAACACTATCCATATTAATCATATATATTATAAATATGATTTATAATATATTAGAGAGAGAGAAACTATGTAAATAGCATTTGTTAATTATTAATGTGAATTGGATTCACATTAAGTAATTAATTGAAAATGCAATTTACAAAATTAGTTTGGGATGTGAATATGATTCACATAATTTTCAATAGCATGATTGAAATATTCACAAATTAATTTGGAATTAATTTGGTGGATATTATTGCAATAATAGTTATTGCAATTTATTGAGAAATAATAAGATAAATAAATGGAGACAAAATACCACCAATTAAGAGGTGGCGTCACCTATGAATTAGTCATAGGTGACACCCCCTTAAATGTAGGGTGGTTTGTTGCCTCTCTTTTTTTTGTTGTTATCATATTATCTCTTAATAATTAATTTATTTGAATTAAATTGTGTTGATAATAATTCAACATATATTTAATGTAATATAAATTAATGTTGTTAGTTTTTAACCAACAACAATCATAGCCATTGATTATTACATAGACCTGGCATGGCTGTTGGATCTATGTGTCCCATGGATTGAGATCCATTGGATCCTAAACTAATATAAAAGGAGGGCTACCCTAGCCTTTTGTAGACACATCATGAAGAGTTGTACACGCCTACAACTCTCTCTCTCTCTCTCATATTCTCGCCCTCTCTCTTCCTCTCCTCTACAAGGTGGCCGTCCATCTTGTGTTGAGGAGGAGAGCGTCATGCCTTCGCCTTCGGCGACTCGAGGATCTCCTTCTTCTTTGGAGTTGCTTACTCTAAAGGAAGACGACGGATTTCGCTTGACGAAATCAGGGGATCCACTGCTTGGATCTTCATCGAGGATTGCGGGAGGAACGCGACTCATCATCGTGTTTGCAAGTGCGTTCTTCGTGGATCGGACTTGAGACAGGAGGATCTCTTGTTTGGGATCTCGCGATCACAACCACGCTTCAGGAGGTATTCCTTATACTTTGTGGTTTGATGAAACGATCTGAGAAGTGTTCTCGTGATCATGTGGTTTCATCACTTGATTAAATTTTTTTTAATTTCTGCTGCATCTCGCGACTAGTGCGACTAGTCGCCCCGATCGTATGAGATACGATCATCACGCTTCCGTGATGCGCTTGAGGATTCTCAATATCCTTCAGAGGCACGGTCCCGAAGCCAAGGGTCGGGGACCCAGAGGTAGAGACTAGGATGCCCCAAGCCTAGGTAGTAGCTGGTGGAAGCTCGGGAGTCTCGAGCCTAGGTTCGGAGAGCCCGAGCCTCAAGGCTGGGGCCTAGGCTCAGGATGGGTGATGTGGGGGCCTGTGGACCGTCGGATCAAGGGCCTCCTGCTCGATTCGATGGTTCCTGTAGTGAAGGTGCTGCCGGGGTGGAGGCACCGAGCGGGCGGGCTGCGAGGCGCCGAAGTGCGAGGCCTAGGCCGGTCGACACACGACCGGCTGAGGTTCGGGTGGCCAGAGCTGTAGCCCGGGCCAGGCGAGGCGGAGCGGAGCGAGGCGGCGTGCGGCAGCGGCAGAGGACCTGTAAGAGTTAGAAGCAGGAAAAGGGAGGCAGAATCGAAGGTGCTCGGCGATGGTCGAGGGGCCAAGCGCGGTCGGGCGGAGGGTGACATTGTGAGGGAGGTGTGCTGAGGAGAGCGGTGGTTGGTCGGAGGGCGGAGCTAGGGTTCCGGCCTGTGCAAGGCAGGCTTGGGTGGTGTGTACGGAGGAGTAGATCTGGGGCGGAGAGGACAGGGATCGGGGGAAGGAGATGAGTTACCTGGGAAGGGGGCTCGAGTTGTGGCTCGAGTCACCGGAGGGCGACGAGCTAAGCAGCTCACTAGGAGGCTGCAACAAAGATCCTTGAAGCCCTGGATCTCGCCAAAATCTTGGCCGCTGTCATCGACAAGAGGGAGGATGGTTTTTGTGGCCGACGAGGAGGGGACCTTTATAGGTGGTGATGGCGGGCCATTACGCAGGCGAGGGGAAGAAGCGTTGGTGGTGCGGCGTGCATGACGGGGTTTTGATGGCCCAGGAGCTGGGAACGGCTGCGGGGAAGGGGAGGGGGTGATCATGTGTCGCGCACGTGCGTGTAGGAAGGGAAGGCGGGCATGTGCGTGGCACGTGCGAGAGGAGAGAAGGTCGCAGAAGGTGGGGTGCCACGTGGCACGCCCTGGAGCTACCACGTGGTGCCCCAAAAAAAATTTCAAAATTTAAAGTTAAAGAAAAATAGAAAAGAAATAGAAGGATAAGTCGTATCGAAAAATTTCCTTCACAAAAGTTGTTCGTCTCGACGAGATCTACAACATGAAGGATCGGTGAGCAAAAGAGGTCACCTATGCGAAGTGGTATTTTTGGTGGTTTTCCATGTGTATAGAAAACCAAATTTTTGGGGGTTTGTAATTTTTTGGTGGTTTTAGAGAGGATAAACATCTAGAAAAATTACAATAAAATACAATAAATTAATTACACACTAATCTATTTTTTGGATTTTTTAATAAATAAGAAAATAGGAAAATAAAATGGAAGTAAAAAACACACAATTTTTGTACAGACTTATAACGGACACTTGGACTCAGTCAGTTTCTTTGATTTCAGTTTTAATCAGGATTTGGATTTTTGGTCGCTTAATAAAACTTTCATCAAAGAACACAAATGAAGAGGAAATAAAATTAAACGGGTTAATTATGTACATAAAAACTCAGTTCAAAAATAGCAAAAAGTTAAAATGCGCAAAAGAGGCCCAAAACCCAACTTTCACATAAGAGCTCCGAATTTTACGAAATTGATCTTGCTTTGAAGGTATTTGAAAATAGAGTACTTTAAAGGTGAGTAGACCAAAATCGGACACTGTATGAGGGAGATATGCTTGTTTTAGTCTGTCAGATGTGAAATTAGACTTTGGGATTATTTGACACTTATTGGAGTTAGTACTTTTTTTGTATTTTTTATTTAATAAGGTTAGTAATATCTACACAATGGAGGTAGTTTTGGGTCAATCGGAGTTAGGATGAATTAACTAAAAATAAGAGAAGTTAGCGGCTTTTTGGGCTACTTTACACTTGCGATTTTTAATGCAATTTATGCATGATGAAATGCAAATATTATTTACACGTGTATGAATGCTAATAATGCTCTATTAATGATTTAATGCATATGAATATTGGGGAACAGAGCATAATTGACCAATTTTAGCATGATGAATACGAGATTCATCATACCCCTATACTTAAACCATGCTCGTCCCCGAGCATCAATGAATGACTTAATTGAATACATCCCTGACTGTGCATGTGAATTTTCAAGGCTCAATTCATAGAAGACCCTTGATTTGAGTGATCCTAAAATTCTGGGCTCAACCATGCTTTAATCAAAAGGAATCCAACTTCTTTAATTTTCAGACTCTCTGTTTGTACATTTAATATAAGGATATGATTTTTTGTGTACTACATTCATGAGAGTCAAGTCTAGACATCACCCAAAGTTCCAATCCAAGAGACTCTCCTCTAGACCTAATCCTCAACCCTAGGGAATAAGTCTATTCTTTCTTCAGTCAACCGTCTCATTAGTTTGTCAGACTTGAAAGTGTAGATAGACGGCCAGATGACGGAGGGCATAGGATTGTGCCTGATTTCTCTCCCTCACATTGGAACAAGGTGCCTCTCGAGTGCCTTATTACTCAACACAAGTATATTTGTATTTTATTGATCAATGTGTCCGTCAAGAGAATTTCGAGTCGTCTGCACTTGTTTTTCTGGGAGTACACCGGGGTGTGTCTCTTTTGAGTATCAAAGATACCTTCGAGACCCAGACTTCTATCGCTTACGATGCAGAGCCCTTTTATGGTGTCAGCCCGACTCCTTGGTCCTAATTAGCGCTTGGTCCAAGTGGATACTTTGAAAATGTTTGGGAGCGCTCGCCATTGGCGGAAGCCCAATTGGAATTTGACTTTGGATGATAGAGCTTTTCTTTGACATTTCTTTTTCTTTTCTTTTGTTGGCTAGATCCACTGCTTTTATCAAAAGTTGGCACACACTGATCAACAATTTTTATTAAGTTTCATCACACCCTGACACTTAGGTCAATATAAAAAAGATAGCATATGAACTTGTTCACATACTGGCTAGGTTTTTGCTGACACTCAGGTTTTCTGAAGCCTTCATTAAGTTTATCCCATCCTCGAATATCATTAAATCGGGTCTAAACTCAAATCTCTAGTCCCAGTTCCTCAAGTAATATCTCAACTCATCTCATCAATCATGCAGTTGTGAAAGTGATTGTGCTGATCATATTCTTTTTGAAGGTAGAGATGATGAGTGCAATATAGTGCTCAATCTTTCAAACTAGAGAAGTATGGATAATTAAGTTCAAAATCCTAATGACTAAGGCTGGCTAACTCAGAATCTCAAGATCTCAGAAATCAAGTGTCCTAAAAAATCCTCAAGCCTTGAGTGATAGTGAATGTGTCAGGGATATATCAACCAAGGAATGCATGAAATGCTTGGTGAAATGCAAGACCATGAGTAGTGATTTTTTTAAGTTTTTTTTTGTTTTTTTAGAAAAGCAGGTATTATACACATAATAAACACTACTTGTACCCATCCTCGATGTTAGATAAAAACGATTAAAGAATGAGCTGTGGATAAAGTATATAGAATATATACAAACACCCCTCTATACTTAGTGTGTGCGATGTCCTCATGGCACAAAGTGAAATGTTGACAAAGCTCGTACTAAGTATAGATGGGCCAAAAATAGAAGTCGACATATCCCTCCTATACTTAGACTTTTGAAGGACTAGCATGGAAGAAAAGGATAAAATGAGGCAGTCAAGGGTGAATGTAAGGAATAGAAGTCTTGTATAGATAATGAAATCCGTCCCCTTAAACTAAGTATCGGGGGACTGAGAGCGGGTTGATGGATATACAGAAGAGTATTGGATCCAGAGAGGTGGTCTACCTGGGCAGATCAAATCTATCGTCAAAAGCTATGCCATGAGTGAAGGAGATCCGTTCAACTTGTGCTAATTGCTCGTTGGATTCGACAAAATGTTTAAGTAGCTGACCGTTGACTATAGATGTTTGCGTGTTATCTGCTGTCTCTGAGATCTCAACACTACAATATTGTGTACCTCTCTTACAATGAAGGGTCCCGTCCATTTTGATTTCAATTTACCTTGGAAAATTTTCAATTTTGCATTAAATAACCGGACTTTCTGCCCTGGGACAAAGATCTTTGTTCGAATGTTCTTGTCATGCCATCTCTTTACTTTGTCCTTGTAAATGGTGCTGTTTTCATAAGCATGATTTCAGATTTCGGATAGTTCATTCAAATCCATCTCTTGGTTCTTCTTTCCTTGGTGACAGTTCCAATTAATCTTTTGATTACCCATTCTGATTTATGCATGAGTTCTGCGAGCAAATGGCATGGCTTTTCATATACCATTTGAAACGGGGAGGTGCCCAATGGGGTCTTATAAGCCGTCCGATAAGCCCATAGAACTTGGTCCAGGAGTTGGGACCAGTTCTTCCTGCCAGGGCGGACAAGCTTCTGTAAAATTCTTTTGACCTCCCTGTTTGACACCTCGGCCATGCCATTGGATTGTGGATGGTAAGGACTAGCGACATGGTGCTCGATGCCGTATTCCTTAGTCAACTTCTTCACCTCCCGGTTGACAAAGTGGCTTCCCCCATCAGATATTAAAATTTTTAGAATTCCAAACCTCGAAATAATATTATCTTTCAAAAACTTGCAAACAGATTTGCTATTTGTTGCTCGAGTAGGGATAACCTCCCACCCACCTAAATAAATAATCTACCGCGAGAAGAATATATTCAAATACTTGACTATTAGGGAATGGGTCCATAAAGTCAATACCCCATGCATCAAAAACATCATAGATGATCACTGGTTGCATAGGCATGGCATCTTTGGAACCAATGGTCCCTCCCATTCTCTGACAGATAGGGCACGACCTGACAAAATTGTAAGCATCTTTAAACAAGGTCGGCCAATAAAATCCACATTGTAGTATCTTCTCAGCGATCCTCTTCCTAGAGTGATGTCCTTCCGCCTCCAAGGTGTGGCATAGATTGAGGATACTTTGGTATTCCTCTTGAGGAATACATCTTCTCCATATGCAATCCGATCCTTCAAAGAAAAGGAATGGATCCTCCCAATGGTAATGTCTCGCTTCAGATATGAGTCGATCGATTTTATTCCTGGGCCAACCCTGAGGAACTTCCTTGGTGACAAGATAATTCACCGTGTCTTCATACTATGGGAGTGAGTCAATAGCAGAAATTGACTCGCCTGGGAAGGTTTCACGGATGGATTCAGATTCCGGGATTTTGTTAAGTTCGATATGTGATAAATGATCAGCCACAACATTCTTAATACCAGGTTTGTCTTTAATCTCCAAATCAAATTCCTGAAGCAATAGTATCCACCTCAGGAGTCATGCTTTTGCATCCTTTTTGGCCATTAAGTATCAAATGGCAGAATGGTATGTGTAAACTGTCACCTTCGATCCTAGAAGTATAGATCGAAATTTTTCCAAGGCAAAAACTACAACAAGCATTTCCTTTTCAGTCACAGTGTAATTTTTCTGAGCAAGGTCTAAAACTTTGCTTGCGTAGTGAATAACATACGGGATTCCATCTTTTCGCTGTCCTAACACAGCTCCTATTGCAAAATCGGATGCGTCTGTCATGATCTCAAAGGGAAGAGACCAGTCGGGAGCTTGTAGAATGGGAGTCTCAATGATCCTCCTTTTGAGTAGTTCGAAGGCCTCAAGACACTTTTGATCTACTAGGAACTCGGTGTCTTTCCCTAGGAGGTCAGTTAGCGGTCGGACTATTTTTGAAAAATCCTTGATAAATCTCCTGTAAAATCCGACATGCCCAAAAAAAGACCGTATTTGTTTCACATTTGTAGGTGGCTCGAGCTTTTTGATCACATCAACTTTGGCAGGGTCAACCTCTATTCGCTTCTTGGAGATGACATGCCCCAATACAATTTCCTCTTTTACCATGAAATGGCTTTTCTCCCAAGAGAGCACCAGATTCACTTCCCTACACTTTTAGAGGACCCGATCTAGGTGCGCTATATAAACATCGAATGAATTACCATGGATCGAGAAGTCATCCATGAAGACCTCCAGGAAATCCCCTACCATGTCAGCAAAAATCGCAATCATGCATCGTTGGAAGGTACCAAGGGCATTGCAAAGTCCAAAAGGCATTCGCTTGAATGCGTATGCGCCGAAAGGACATGTAAAAGTAGTCTTTTCCTGGTCCTCGGGGGCGATGGCTAGCTGATTGTAGCCCGAGTACCCGTCTAAAAAACAGTAGTATTCTCCCTGCCAATCTTTCCAAGATTTGATCAATAAAGGGCATAGGAAAGTAATCTTTTTTTGTTGCGGTATTCAGGTGCCTGTAATCCACACAGACACGCCACGGCATGGGTACCTGTGTAGTGATCTCTTCTCCCTCCTCATTGGTGATAATCTGGAGTCCCAACTTTTTCGGAACAACATGCAAAGGTGACACCCACTTGGAGTCGGAGATGGGATATATGAAACCTTCCTTACACCATTTTTCGATCTCAGTCTTAACCACTTCCTGTAAGTTTGGACTCAACCTACGTTGGCATTCACGGGAGGGTATAACATTATCCTCGAGGTAAATATGGTGTGAGCACAAGGCTGGGTTTATCCCTGGAAGATCAGACAATCTCCAGCCTATAGCCTTGCAATTTTCGCCAAAACATTAAGCAGGCAGATCTTCTGCTCTTCGGTTAGATGTGAACTGATGATGACCGGAAACGGTCCCTTATTTCCAGCAAGGAAGGCATACTTAAGCGTAGGGGCAATGGTTTGAGTTTAGGTCGGTCTGTATTGTTATTCGAATCTGGTCCCCTTAATTGTTCTTCTTATTATGATGTGGATTCTTGCAATGTATTAATATCAGCCACCATCATGGGTGTTTTTGGGATTGGATCGCTAATGATGTAATGTGGTGTGGCAAGCACCGCGTCCGATCTGTGTACCTCACTCTGGGATTGTTCATAAGGAGAATGAGATGACAGGTCCAAAGGGACCTCTGAGTCTCCTAGAGTATAGGTAGATGCATGAATGAGCTGGCAGACTAAATCATCAATAATTTCCTCTCTAGATGAGGTTGGTTCTATCATAGCGGTTGGGTTTTGTCTCCAGGCCCCAACTGTTGCCTCTGTAAATTCTGTCTCAGTTTCAGATTTTTCAGACTCGGTGCTCCACTCAGTGTCTGGTCTTTGAAACCTAGTTTGCTTCATTTTTAGTTCAACTTTTCCAAACTGGATTCTTCCGGATGTGTAATTGAATATAGATCCTGCGGTCCTAAGGAAGGGTCGCCCTAGTATCATCTGGGAATCTTTTAAATTTCTAGGGACATCCATGTCAAGTATTGTAAAATCTACTGGGTAGTTTTACCCCTCTATGTTGATGACAACGTTTCGAATCTCCCCCTAGGTCGCTTAGTTGATGTGTCTGCGAATTGAAGTACGGTTGCAGATTGCTTAAGAGGACCTAGATTTAGATGCTCAAATAGGGTTGTGGACATAAGATTGATGGATGAACCATTTTCTAACAATGTTCTTGCAAACTTGATTTCTTTGATGTGGCTAGTGACAAAGTAAGCATCCATGTCTCTTTTCTTCCTTGGCAGCTCAATTTTATAAGACGAGATGTGGCAACTGAGAGTATGTGTTTCTTTGTTCGGCTAGGAGTCTGTTTGCTGGCCCTTGTTGGTGTGCATCTGATGAATCTGTGATTCATCACTCTAAAAGTTGAAAATAAAGCTTTGTTCCAGAGTAAATAGATGCATATTTCTACTTATATTGCATAATTAGCATTCATGCATGCATAAATAATATCTGCATTTTAGCATTCATATTTGCATTAAATAAGAAGCCAAATTCACTTGTAAATATTCACCTGTATATTCACCATATTTCACCTATTTGTATATATTTTGTACTAACTCCAAACCCAATAAAACCAACTCTATAGTGTATATATTACTAACATTAATTAAAGAAAAATATCAAAAAATATTAACTTGTAAAATTGACCAATAAAACCCCAATCCAAGTTTGAAACTAGGAGCCTTAAAATGTGTATATCTCTCTCATATACAGTGTCCAATTTAGGTCTACTCACTTTTAAAGTAATATACATTCAAAGACCTTCGAAACAAGATCAATTTCATTAAAATTAGAGCTCGTATGCAAAACTTGGGTTTTGGGCCCCTTTTGTATATTGTACATATTGACCTTTTTGCCCTTTATTTTATCCTTTTATTTTCTTAATTATTAAAAATCCAAAAAAATTATATTAAGTTGTAAATATTCCTTTCATATTTTTCTAACTTTATTTTGATTTTTCTCTTATTTAAAAATGACAAAAAATTTACAAAAGATAAAATGCAGTATTTTATATCTATAAGGTACCACCCAAAAATTATTTTGTACAGATGATTTCATTTGATTTTCAGCCCCTTATGAAAGTTGTAGATCTCGTCGAGAAGAGCAACTTTCGTGTTGACCACTTTTTGATTTAATCCCTTTTGTTATTTCTTTTTGATTTTTCTTTACATTTAATTTTTGAATTTTCTAGGAGCGACATGTGGCAGCTCCTGAAGCCGCCACATGGCACCCCTTTTTTCATTATTTTCGTATTTATTTTATTATTTTAAGATTTATTATTATTATTATTTTATTATTACTATTTTAATTATTTTTAGTAGCCTACTATATTATTTTATTTATTTTATTCCCGTTTTACCTCTTCTCCTCTACTTGCCTTCTACTCCAAGCCACATCTTCTCCACTCCACCATTTTCTCCACATTCTCCATCTCTTTTCCAACTCCCTCCTCCTCTTTTTATTCACCACCATCTCCATCATTTTCCATCATCCACCATTCCTTCAATTGAGAGGGAGAGACCACCAGCCCCCGAGTGTTGTCGGTAACAACATCAATATTTTTCGGTCGAGCAACGACGGTTTCAAAGGCGAGATCCACGAGGACTCCTCCTCGTGTCGTTGTGCATCACTTTAGGTCACAACCGAGCTTCTTCGATTTTTCGTCGAATTGAATCAAGGCGACGACACTCGGAGTCCAGCATTGCTACTTCACAATCCGACGAACCACACAGGTAAGTATTCTCTATCTTCGCTTTGTCATTTTTTTATCTAACATTATTTGTTTATCTTGTTCATCACACAAAAACCACATCATCATCTATCATTATCACCACAAATCCATCACAATCATCACACACACAAACATTTTTCTTCATTACATTTTATTTACTGTTTACATTAAAAAAATTACAAAAAAATTATGAAGAAAAAAATCAAAAAAATAAATAAAAAAGGAGAACAGGAGGAAGCAACTGCCGTCGCCCCCTACCTCCACGCCGCCACCACCTCCAGGCCGTCCCGCCGCCTGGCCGCCAGCGCAACCGCACGGGCGCCAGCAGCCGCCGCGCCCCAACCTGCAGTGGCGTTTGCGCGACTCGGCCTCTCGACCCCATCAGCATCGCCGCCCGCGAGCGCCGCCCGTCACGCTAACGCCGCACCGTCGAGACGCGCCACCCTCAGCGCGTGAGGTGGCCCCTTGCTTCCTTCTTCGCCCGCAGCCTGGTCCCTAGCCGCCGTCCACCGCCACCACCGACCGCTCTGACGTCGCCGACCACCAGACCAGTCGCCGCGTGCGGTTGCCACCGCCTCCAGGCGCCCCCGCACATCCGCCCGCCCCTCCAGCGGTGGTCGCGTGGCCCTGTCGACCGCCGTTGTCCCTCTGTGCGGCGTCGCCCCACGCTGCACCATCCCCAGGCGCGCCGCCCATCGCTGCGGCTGCCCCACGCTGCACCATCCCCAGGCACACCGCCCATCGTTGCGGCCGCCCCTCGTCAGCGCCGCTCCGCCCTTCGCCAAGCACTGCGGCCATGTACAACCGCGCACAGCCGCGCCACCACCTTGCGCCGACCCCACACAGCCGCTCCACGCACGTGCGTGTACTGCGGTGGACCCTACATCGCCGCCCGCTCCTGGTCCTAGCGCGCTCATCGTGGGGGAATCACGCCACCCCGGGCTCGCATACATGCCACCCTTCGCCCGTCCGCCTTCTGCCGCGACGCGCGCCACCTCGCCTTGCCCGCCGCCCACGTTTTTTGCCCTAGCCTAGCTTGGGGGAAAAGAAAAGGTCGATTTTTATATATTTTTTTTTTATTTTATGAAAATTACACTCGTGTCCCTTCATGTTTACATATTTGCAGAAGTGCCCTTGTGCACAGTTTGAGTTTGTTGTTTTAATTTCTGTATTGCATTGATACCCCTGACTTCGTATGGTAATTTGGACCTCAAAAAAGCATCTTTTTATTTAATGAAAAATAGCATGTTTGTGAGCAACTAATTCTTTATCTTGTGACTATTTATTTGCATTTTATGTCCTTGGATAATTTATTAAAAATTAGAGATTGAAAATCAGTGATATTTTTCCCATTTATGCTCTGAAATTCGTACAGACATATTTCGTGCTTCAAAAATTGTGAAAAAATTGTAGATGATGCCTTTATTTGTGCTTTAATTACTATCCAAGTTTTATTGAAATTGGAGTTGTCGTTTGCATAAAATAAATTTTAGGGTGATTTCAGTCTCCTGGATTTCTGATTAAAATATCTATTTAAGATAATTCTTTCTCTGGATAATTTTATTTCGTGGATTTATTAGAAATTAAATACTCACAATTGCTCTGTTTTCAGTAAAAAAATATAAAAAAATCATAAAGTGTCAGAAAATTTTAAAAAAATTAGCCTAGCTTAATTCATCATGTTTATCTTCCAGTAAAGTTTTCATAATTTTTGCATATCATTTGCATGAAAAATTGCATAAAAACCCCCAAAAAGTTTGCATTTTCATTTGTGATTTTAAATCCAAAAAATACAAAAGAAATCCATTTTGCATTAATCATTAAACTAGGTTTATAGTAAAAATACAATTTGGTCAATTTGAGCTAATTTCAAATTAAAATTAAATTTGGCTAAGTTGTTGATTTTCTTAATAATCTAGTCCATTCGCATCAGTACATCTGCATTTTTATTGCATAAAAAATTAAAAAAATCCCACTTGGAAAACCACGATCTAAGCCCTCTACCTTGATCCTGAGTTGTTCCTTTGCCTCCTTGAGTCGACCCTGGGGCTTGCCCAGGTTAAACAAACATAAAACCATATATTAATTTCATTCGACTATCCATCGATTTTGTGCGATTATTTTTTATCGATCCGAATTTATTTGACTGCAATGAAAATCGTTAATTCAATAACATTAAAAAGGTAGATCTGAAGGTTCATCAAATAACGTCGTTGCCGGGGAGACAAACGGCTTAGGATCACTTTAGAAAGTTAGATTTATGTTTTCCAGTCACTCGGGTAGTCTGATTCCCAAACCACCTTGTAATTATTCTATTTTCCAATTATTTTTCTATTTATTTATTCTTTATTCTCTCTCTAATATTTTTGTATCTTTTTGTGCAAGGGCCTGATGAATCCCATCATCTTTATTCTATCATTTTGGCACCAAAAACCCTAGCAAATGCTTGAAAATACCCTTAAATAGAGCATCTTAGCATTCATGCATGTGCATCACAATAGTGTATAAAATACTGTAATTAAGGCCAAAATTATAGAATAAATAAAGAAAAGAAAAAGAATAAAATATTGTAAATATTTTATGACCCAAAACCCCCGAGACCTAGGCATCTTGATGAATAGGTCGACAAGGAATAAAGTAGGGGGAGATAAGGTCAGAAATACAGAGAAAATACCTTTAAATTCTATTCATTCTTTATTCATTTTTGGGACCTATTTTTGGTTCCACTTTTTTATACACCAAATAAAGAAACTTTGTACATAAAAGTTGTAGATAAATTAATAAAGAAAAATACAAAATTGATTTCACAGAAAAATAATGTACAGATAAAAAGTTATGATCTGAATAAGAATCCAGAATCCCAACTTTCCAGACCCGTATCTCACAACTGACAACTCCAAATATAGCAAACTCACCTTTAATTGTATATAGAATAAAATAATCTATTTAATGGTGGTGGTTTTGCATTTGGCGGAGCTACGGGTTGAAAGTTGAGTTTTGGACCCCTATTGTATACCTGTACTGAATAAAATATTCAATTTATTCTTTATTCATTGTTTATTCATTTTTATATTTTTATAATTATGTAAATATTTCTTGTAATATATATGTGTACTAAAATCAGAATAAAATGCAAAGGAAATACAAAAATAAAAATACTTGTATAAAGGATACATAGGTATACTGCCTATACATATACATGTACAAAACATTCTTATAATTTATTAATTATACATAATAAATCAGAAAAATAAAATAAAAATATATTTATGTGTATAAAAGCATTTTATAATTTTATAAAATAAGAAAACAAAAATAATAAAATTTAAATATACAAAATAAAAATAAAAAGATGCAATATGTAGGTATTATACCTATATAAGGTTAAAAAGGTAACTTGTAAAAATAGAAGTCATAAAAATAAATAAAAATCAGAATAAAATACTACATAAAATAACGAATATTTTTTATTTAATAAACATGATTTAATTCGGCCATTTAGTATTTTAAAATGAATTAACAAAAGATTTTTCCAGGGTTTTTCCTGGTTGGTCCACGTGGACCAACCAGGTGCACACCCTAGTTGACCCCGGTCAACTAGGTGACCTAGACCCTGTAGCTTCTGTCAGACCCGTGTTTGACCCTTCCTTCTCCATTTTTTCGAGGCCCAACCTTGCGTTATTTCATGATAGAACCTTCTGACCTTTTGCTCCTCGGACATCGGGCATGCCCGCCTTGATGCTACCTTGGTCGAAGGAGCTCTGAACCAACCGCTCAGCCTCGTTTTTCCTCCGCTGACCGTCAACTCCTTATAACCCAGCAGCCACTCCAATTTGATTTTTGAACCGCGATTTCCCAGATTTCTCCCCCTTTGGCCGTGCTCGAGACGCCTGGAGGTGACAGCTCCGCGCTCCGAGCTTCAAGGCGGCGGAATATACCAAGATCTGAGCGAGTTCCAACCTCCGGTGGAGCTTCATCGTTGAGGTAATCTCCCTCTGGCCCCCAGGCCATCGAGGCTGTTTTGCATTTCTTTTCATCCCCGTATCGTTCATCATATTCCTAGGATTACTCCGAACATCTTCCTTCGTCGAACCGCCCATCCATTCACCTCAGCTCTCACCTCGCCGGAGCGCAACTCCGGCGAGCCCTCACATCGCCTGTTGCACCCCTCCGAGAGCCACCGGAGGTCGAGGCATTTTGCCCTCGACCTCCTTAACCTTTTTGTGCAGGTGCTGGAGTGCATTGACGTGTCTGGAACCCTTTTGATCCTTCGCCGGAGCACCTGGAGCACCGCATCTTCCGTGTCGCCGCTGAAGAGCTCCGCCAACCTCCACGCCACTCCATTGCTTCCAGACGATAGAGGAAATCACCAGCAACCTTCCGGGCCCATTTTGGAGCTCATTCATCGCCGGAGCGCATCGCCACCGCCGGGAGAAGGTCGCCACGGCGGTCCTTCTTCCCTGTTCTTCCACCAAGCCTCGCTGCCGTCCGATCAAGAGGAGGCCCCAGTTCTGACGTGGACCGTCCGATCGCCTTCACCTGCCGACGTCGGATCTCATCTGAGATCTGATCTCAGCGGTCCACGGGCGAACCATCATCGCACTCGGAGGAGATGGCACGTGGATAAGTGGCGTGCCCTACGCCGCTGGATCGCGCCTGAAGCCCAACCGTTGGATGTCCGCCACGCGTCATCACCTTCGTCAACGTCGTCGGATCGCCTAAGCAAGGGTATTTTGCAGTCAACCCCCACTTATTTTGTAATTTCTATTTAGTCCCGAAACTTTATTGCGTAGTTTAAATATTTCTGTAATATTTGCACAAAGACCCCCAAGCTTTATGTATTTGCATCCAGGTCCTTCGCCACGTCACCTCACGTGACCTGTACACGTGAGGTTGGGCATTTTGCAAGGATACCCTCGGTCATTTGTGTATTTCGTTTTAGTACTAAAGCTTTCGTATCACGTGTAAACTTTTTGGAGATTTTGCATGTAAGCCCTCTGGGGTCTTGGATTTTGCATTCTAGTCCTCGCCAGGCGCGTGCGAGTCACGTGTCCTGGTGGGAAAATTGCTAACGAACCCAGGCGGGTTTTGTAATTGCATTTTGGTGCTACAAATTCAATATTCAGTTTAATATTTTTGTGGAAATTTGCACGTATGCCCCTGGATGTATGTTAAATTGCATTTACACCCCTGCCAGGCCTGTGTGTTGATTGGATGCTTGTTGTATTTATTTAACATATCATTTAAAGTCCAAAATTTCCTAAAATTTAAACTTAAGCTCCTGTACACTGGTTCTTCCACACCATCATTTTAGTTTTTGATTTTATTTGATTTTCATAATTATTAAAAATCAAAAATAGCCTTTTTGTATACTGTCTAGCTTAGAAAATACCAAAAAAATAGTAAAACACCTCCAAAAATTCTAAAAAAATTACCTAGTGTCTATTATATCCTATTCTAGTGTCAGTCCAAAAATCACTAAAAATCTCAAAAGAAAAACACTAAAAATTTAAAAACACTCAAAAACTTCCAAAAAAATACAAAAATAGTAGAAAACTCCAAAAATAGCAAACTAAGTTCCTGTTTGTTCTTTATTTTGTTCTCTTTATTTGAAAATTATTGTGAAAATTCTTGAGTACTGGTTGCTATTTTTAAATTCCATTTTATTCACAGCCAGCTCTTGTTTCACTGTTTTGACTTATTTAAGTATTTAAAAATACCAAAAACACCATGAAAAATCCCCAAAAATCACAAAAACAGTAAAAAAATCCTAAAAATACCAAAAATAATTTATTTCTGAATTTTTGGTTATTTTTGCACATTTTTATAAATATTTTACCTTGTCTTTCATTACATTGTATTTGCTTTCCAATATTGAAAAAGAAAAAGAAAACTATAAAATATAAAATCATAAAAATCAGAAAATTAAAAATCAAAATACAAAATTAAAAATTAAATTAAAAATTAAAAAAAATTAAAAATTAAAAACCCACAAAAATCTTCTTTGCTTGCTTGCTTAGTGTAAACACATCACACACACACTTGAGCACATTTGCTTGAACTACCCTGCTTGCTCCCTGTGTTCGAACTCTCTACATACTTGCACCTATACATCTTTTATGTAGAGTTAAAAATAAATTTTAGCTCCACATTAGTTCTAATTCATTGGTCTTTAGTGTGGGTTAATTGTTGACTTTAATCGAGATTTGTGTGGTTGACACTTCGACTGAGTTCACGCTTTTTGTTGAACTTAAGACCACCAAATTTCGGTCAAATCAAATGGCGCCGTTGCCGGGGAGCAACAACGAGTAGTTTACATTTTGTTTGTTTGATTGTGATTGTCTACTATAGCTTCATTCCATTTCTCTTGCATTTTTGATACATATTGATTGAGATATCTGACCATTTCTTTTCTTGTCTTCTTGCGAGGGACCGCGGAGCAAGGCGGATCGCCTAGGTGACCCGAAGCAACCTTGGGACGCGGAGCCGGCTATTCTTAGCCAAGCCGGCAGGAGAGAGCGAGAAGAGTGAGAGAGAGTGATTAGTTAGCTTGTCTTTATCTTTGTGAGAGAGTGATTGGTTGAATTGTAATAATACAGGTACACTTGGACTCTCTGGATACTTAGACACTACCGGGCCTAATTTCCGAGTGTCTGTTCACCCGGGGGCTCACCGCAGTTTTGATCGTGTTTTCATCGCTTGTCATTTTCCGGTTTTGATTTCATTTCTCCTTTCTTTTGTGGATTGAGCTCTTAGATTAGGTCCTGCTTGATTCGATTAGCCTAGGTCCAAACACCCTAATATCTCTTGCATGTTCCTATAGATCGTTATGGACTTAGACTAATTAAACAGTTGGCTAGTAACTTCCAATCCACGAGCCGCGAGCTCACACCCGAACAAGCGCTTTCTCCTAACTCAAATGTGTTGAGCAGAGGAGGGGTGAGCCTAGACCGGACACTCGGATTAGGAGTTAATAGTTAGCTTGTGGTTCTTCACGCTAGCAGTTGCCTAATCTAGGACGATTTCCGCTTTGCATTTCGCCATATAGTGTAGGTTTAAAAATTCTGCTTTGCATCCCGCATGGAGAGAGCTGGGATTCGCTGTAAGTCTTCTTACTTTGCATACATCATCTAGGCACAAAGGTGAGATTTCCACCTTGGTGTCGACTTGCACGGCTTTTCCGACTCTATTCTCCCTCTGTTTTTGGAACAAAGTAGGATCAAGAAAATACAAAAAATCGTTAGGCGCTTGTTTGAATCTACTCAAAAGAAGCGATAACACCAAAAAAATTAAAAAAAGGGACTGCTAAGAAAACTTGACCAAAAATAAAATCAGTAATTGGATTCATTGTTTGGGGTGAGTAATACCCTCACTTGTATTCAGGTTGCATGGGAAGGTCTCCTTCCAAGTGAGGTGAGCGCTTCGTAAGGATTAGAGCCCAAAAACCCAACTTGTGGCTGCCTTGTGTATCGCCTGGATTTCCGAAGTATTGGCGCTACTATCGTACGTAGTCGAGTAGGACTTGGTCGCCATTGGTGACTCGCTATTGTGTGAGCACCGACCTTGTCCGAAGTACCGAGCCTAGGCCACGCCTTCACGGGTGTGTCTGTCTCACCGGCTGCGTCCGAGTAGGATCTTGCACGCTCACGGGTGATTCCGTTGCGAGCGAGGTCCGAAGTATCGGTTTCGCCTATCGGCTTCCTCCCTCTATTTCTCTGGCTGAGTAGGGATCCAGGAAGGGTTACAAGGACCTTAAAAAGCGCAAGTTACAGGTTACACAGGAGGAGGACAAGTACGGGGACACTTTCCTGGCAGTACTCTCGCTCCTATAGGCGTAGCGTTCTAAGGACTCGTGATAAGATAAATACCTGAAAACAAGCTAAAATTGACAAGATAAAAGCCGAACCTTCACGGCTTCACGAGTTGAGTTGGTGAATTCACCCTTGCTTTGCGTTTGATTGCTAGATTTATTTAGGTCAAGATCAAAAACACCGCACAATTGTGCACAATTTTGTTGCATATCATATTCTTCTTCTCTTGCATTATCCCCACTCTTATCGAATAATCAAGATGATGGGACGGAGATCTCTTAGGCCGACCTTGTCGGCACCGCTATCTAGCACTCCTCCTTACTCATCTAGGAATGCCTCGGAGAGTCCGCTCTCCGAGCCCGAGTTCACATCCACCCTGTTCCCCTCGACCACCCTTCCCATTCTCCTTCTCTCAGTCCAATTGTGTCAGAATTCAGTGCATCACAGAGTTCCGCTCATTCGACAGCACCTGAGATGGCCTCTTTTGCTTTTTCAGAAAATCCAGCAATGGCAGACAGAGGCGAGCACCCAGATGACCACGATCACCCTCCATTCATAATTGATCAGGTGGCCATCAACAATTCCTTGCTAGCGTCCCTGGAAAATATGCAGAGACAGATCCGTGATCAGGGAACATTCATGGGTGATCTGATGAGAGAAATAGCGCAGATGAGAGAGAACCGACCTGGGGGCGGTGGCGGAGGTGGAGGAGGAGGACCCGATGCAGGAGGGGGCGATCCAGACGCTGAGCGACCGCCGCAGACCATCATGAGGGAGTTACACAACCCAGCTGCATCCCTCACTCACCGGTGGATCAGCCTCCCGCCAATCCACGGAGATTTCGAGCTTCGGCCCCACACGATCCAGCTGCTACCCAAGTTTCACGGGTTGCCGACCGAAGAGCCGCACCTCCACCTCCAGGAATTTGAGATGATTTGCAGCACTATCCATGATCGGCTGATGACCGAGGACACCATCAAGATGATCGCCTTCCCGTTCTCTTTGGTTGATAGAGCCACATATTGGCTCAAGCACCTTGGGCGATTCGTCGACACCTGGGTAGATCTCCGGACCGCATACCTAAAGAAGTACTACCCGCTCGGCCGGACCAACGTAGCTCGAGCCATGATCAGCAATTTCGTCATGATCCCAAATGAACAGTTCCATGAAGCCTGGGATCGATTCAGAGAGCTCATTGACCGGTGTCCACATCACGATATATCTAAGCCCAACTTGGTGCAGAGTTTCTTTTGTGGGCTGACACCGGAGCTGCAGGGGCTAGTGAACGCCTCTTGCGATGGGTCTTATTTCTCCAAGGGAGAAGACGACGTCTGGGCCATCTATGAAGGCATGGCAGAAAACTCCACAGTGATGACCCAGGCCCGAGTCTATACACAGCAGAAGCCCCCACAAGGAGCGGGATCATTTCAGAGGATCGCCCGCATCGATGCCGGTCCCAACACAACGTCGGTAGCCGCAGCCCAAGCCGAATCAGCAGCAGCCGACATGGGCATTATTAGTGAAAAGTTGGACCGCATGGAGATCCTTGAGAAGAAGCAGAACCAAGGTCTTGCTCAGATGGACCTTCTCACCAAAACCATGAGTGACCTGAAAACTCAAATCCTATGCATTCAGGAGGCACAAGCTCATTCCCAACAGCCTCCCAGGTCACGGGCTGACTCCGACAGTAGCAGTTCCAACCAACCCTCTACCTCATACTGACAGGTGAATCGTGTTCAGGCAGAGCCGGTTCCACTGCTACAGTACCATCCAGAGCAACCGCCATCTCAGGAGACGCAGATGGTGGTGTATCAGCCGGAGCAGCCACTGACAGTTCTCCCTCCACCCTCTTTCGAGCAGGAACCGTTGATGGAAGTCAACGGGATTTGGTACGACCGGTACCCTCAGCCCGGGATTCGTCGGGATCACCCCGGATTCCATTGGGGCAACGGTGGCTCCTCCTCCCAGCAACAGAATCCTGCCCAAGGACACCAGAACAGCCAGCCACAGCAGCATAACCAGCAGCCCCAGTATGCCCAGCCGCAGCAATATCACAGTGGTCCTCGTCCCGCTTATCAGGGACAACAATGGAGGCAGCGCCAGCCGCCTCAGCAGTCTTATCACCAGCCTTCCCCCCAGTATCAGCAGCAACACCAGCAGCAGCAGCCCCATTTCCAGCAGGGACAGACATCCGGTTCTCAGGGTCCAGCCTATGAGAACCCAGCCCTCGATGATCTTGCCCGCTTGCTATCTGAACAGCGAGCATCTTTCAGGCAAGAAATGGATGAATTCCGGCAGGAGATGCGGGATATCATCAAAGGCAAAGCCGCCATACCCGCTCAGATCGAACCTAACCCTAATAATCTAAAAAGAAAATCTGAGCAGGTAGAGTTCACAGAGGATACCTCTCCTAGTGACTATTTGAATGATATGTCTTATTCTTTGAACGATGCTGATTTTGTGACTACTAGGAGCGGTAGGATGCCAGCCGGCGGCTCCTCTTCTGAGCGACAGCCAGATGCAGGATCAGGAGCGCCAGAGGAGCAGAGGAGCGGTGCGGATGCCGCCCATGATGATGTTGAAGACGGTGGTGTTGATGCCACCAATGATGGAGTCCAGGACGACGGTGCTGATGCCGTCGTGATACCAGATGCAGACGGTGGTGCTGATGCCACCATTTTGGATGCTGAACCAGAGCGCGGTGCTGATGCCGCGAAGACCGGTGCTAGTGGTGGTGCAAAGGCCACCACATCTACTTTTGTTGAGCCACCAACTGTGATGTTACCACATTTTGTACCTAGAGACTGTGGGAACAAAAACAAAAACAAAAATTTTAATAAAGGAAAGGTTTCTGTTCAAACTACGGATCCATATGTGATGAATGATGATAATTGTATGGATTCTCCTTCTTCACAGGCACATGGACCGATTCCTAGTCCTCCATCTGAGGAGGCCCCTACCATCCCCTTCCCTGAGGCACTCCGCCGAGCAAAGGGGAATAAAAAAGAAAATCCAAAAAAGAGCCAACAGGTCGAGTTCGGCAACGAAATGATTGACAGATTTCATATTCAGCTGACTCTACGAGAAGCATTTGAGCATATCCCCTTCTTCAAGAAGAATTTGAAAGAAACAACTACTGTCCGAAGGAAGAAGAGGTACAGAGATCAAATCCATATGCTCACTCATGACACTTGCTGCGCCATTCAGAACACATTGCCAGCCAAGCGACCCGATACAGGAGCTTCCTATGTCAGATGCGAGATCCAGGAGCAGCGGTTCGATCGTACTCTGTTAGACAGCGGGTCTTCGATCAACCTCCTTCCGACAGCCTTACTCAAGCAGTTCGAGTTTGGCCCTCTTCTTCGAAGCAGAACGGTCCTTCAGTTTGCTGACAGGTCGATTAAGAGGCCGAAGGGGTTGTTGAAGGACGTGGTCGTTACCATTCAGGGCCTGAAATTCCCCGTGGACTTTGTTGTATTGGACATGGAGATCCCTGAGTCGGTAACTGATGCCCCCATCATACTTGGACGCCCATTCTTGGCCACTGCCAAAGCGGTATCCGATCATGATAGTGGGACGGTATGTTTTCGCGTAGAGGGCGAAAGCATACAAATAGATACGATCGACCAGACCAGAGCCAGAGAGTTGGCGTGCTCAGAACAGTCCAGCGAAGCCGAGCAGATGACAGAGGAAGCGCTAGACATCCACCAGGTTTGTGATTTTGAGATGACTGATGATGAATCCAACTGGAAAGATCCCCTAGCACCGACCCTCGCCTTGCCTACAGATTCACTGTATCTCAAGCTCATGGCAGTCGAGAGCCGAAAGAGCACATCCCTGGATGAGGACATCTCTGAGGCTGACAGTGTTGTGATGAGTGGTGCTGAGGAATTTCAATCATGCTCATCTTCTTCAGATCCCTCGGATTCAGATATTGAGTGGGATGACTTTGATGATTATTTACCTTGTCTGATTCCTTCTGAGCCAGCAGCCATGACAGAGTGCGAGCCAGTGCAGTTTATTGATGATTCAGCAAGCCGCCCTTCATCAGAAATTCATGCAGAGCGAGAGTTCTCCCATGCAGACCTGGTAGCATTTATACAAACATATCAGAAGCCAGATCTGTCGCCTCCCAGTTGTCCAGAACGGAAACCTCTGCCGCAGTCGATGACATACAGATTCCTTGCGGGTGAGCCAGAAATGTACCCAGTCATTATCTCAGCAGATTTGACTGGAGAACAAGAATCTCGTCTGATGGAGGTTCTTGAAAGAAACCGCAAGGCAATCGGTTGGAGTATAGCTGATCTCCAGGGGCTGAGCCCAAATCTTTGCTCTCACCACATCTATCTTGAAGATAACGCTAAGCCGTCGCATGAGTTCCAACGACGGCTGAACCCGAATCTTCGAGAAGTAGTCATGAAAGAAATTTCAAGATGGTGGAGCGCCGATTTTATCTATCCCATCTCCGACTCCAAATGGGTAAGTCCGTTACATGTGGTACCTAAGAAGACGGGTATCACTACAGTTGTCAATGAGTCTGGAGAGGAGATCGCGACCAGAGTACCAACTTCTTGAAGGGTCTGTGTGGACTACAGACGATTGAATGAGGCCACCAAGAAGTTCACTTCCCGCTACCCTTCATTGATCAGATTATCGAGCGGTTAGCTGGGAAGAGTCATTACTGTTTCCTTGAAGGGTACTCTGGATACAATCAGGTGGCCATTGCGCCCGAAGACCAGGAGAAAACGACATTCACCTGTGCGTTTGGGACTTATGCTTTCAGACGGATGCCCTTTGGTCTATGTAACGCTCCGGCGACATTCCAAAGGTGCATGTTGTCCATCTTCTCGGACATGGTGGGTGACTGTTTAGAGGTCTTCATGGATGACTTCTCGGTCTATGGCGACGGGTTCGACGCTTGTCTTGACTGCCTAGACCGTGTGCTCAAGCGCTGCATTGAGGTTAATCTTGTCTTGTCCTGGGAGAAGAGTCATTTTATGATGACTCAAGGGACGGTCCTTGGTCATATCGTCTCCAACAGGGGCATGGAGGTCGATCCGACTAAGGTGGATATCATCAGAAAACTCAATCCGCCGTCCAACTTACGTCAGTTACGGTCTTTTCTGGGGCATGTCGGTTTCTACCGACGGTTCATTCAGGACTTCAGCCGAATTGCCCGACCGCTCACTGACTTGCTGACCAAAGACACCGAGTTTATTGTTAATGATAAGTGTCTTGAATCTTTTGAGACTCTCAAAAACATGGTTGTTTCAGCTCCTGTCCTTCAGCCACCCGATTGGTCTCTCCCATTCGAGATCATGACGGATGCTTCAGATTTTGCCGTTGGGGCTGTGCTTGGACAGAGGAGGGATGGATTACCTTTTGCCATTCACTACGCCGGCCGGACTTTGGATGCCGCGCAGCGGAATTACACAGTGACTGAGAAAGAAATGCTGGCCGTAGTCTTCGCTCTTGATAAGTATCGATCATATATTCTCGGATCTAGAGTGACCATTTACACAGATCATACCGCCATCCGATACTTAATGGCTAAGAAGGATGCCAAAGCACGTCTCACCAGATGGATCCTTCTACTCCAGGAATTTGATATTGAAATTAAGGATAAGCCTGGAGTCAAGAATGTGGTGGCGGATCATCTCTCCAGATTGGAGAATCTTGAGGAATCTGAGCCCAGCGCACCTATCACAGAGACATTTCCAGATGAGGCGATCTTGGCTATCACCTCGCTCCCATGGTATGCTGACATTGTGAATTATCTTGTTGCCAAAACGGTTCCACAAGGTTGGCCCAGGCAGAAACTCGAGACCTTCCTGGCGAAGGCCAAGTTTTACCATTGGGAGGATCCCATCCTTTATCATGAAGGAGGGGACAGTATCTGGAGAAGGTGCATTCCTCAAGAAGAGCATCATAGCGTCCTCACATACTGCCACAAGCTTGAGGCAGGAGGACATCATTCTGGAAAAAGGACAGCACAGAAGGTGCTTCAATCCGGCCTATGGTGGCCTACTCTCTTCAAGGATTCTGATGAGTTCGTGAAGAGATGTACTGACTGTCAGAAAATGGGAACCTGCGGACAGAGAGACATGATGCCCATGCAACCCATTCACTTCTGTGAGGTTTTTGATGCATGGGGGATTGATTTCATGGGCCCATTTCCTAAGAGTCAGGGATTCGAGCATATTTTGCTCGCTGTGGATTATGTCAGCCGATGGGTTGAGGCCATCCCCGCCCGAGCCGCAGATGCTAAAACCGTTTGCAAATTTTTGAGGAAAAATATCATTTCACGGTTCGGGGTACCTAGAGTCTTGATTTCAGACGAGGGTTCTCACTTCATCAATGACAAGGTCAGGGCCCTTGCAGACGAGTTCAGCGTTGACCATCGGGTTGCCACTCCTTATCACCCTCAGACTAATGGTCTTGCCGAGGTATCGAATCGGGAGATAAAGACAATCTTGCAGAAAGTTGTCCGCCCAGACCGAAAGGATTGGTCACAGCTTTTGGACTCGGTCTTGTGGGCTTATCGGACTTCTTTCAAGAATCCATTGGGGACGTCTCCCTTTCGTCTCGTCTATGGCAAGCCGTGCCATTTGCCAGTAGAGATCAAGCATAAATCTTTTTGGGCAGTTACTGAGTTGTTTCTAGATCCCGAGAGTATAGGAGACCAGAGAAGAGCAGAATTGGCAGCCCTGGAAGAATTGAGAGATACAACCTTTTCCAACAGCCTACAGTACAAGGAAAAAGTGAAGACATGGCACGATTCACATATCAGCCATAAACAGTTTGAGCCAGATCAGAGAGTATGGTTGTTTGATTCCAGGCTGAAATTATTCCCAGGGAAGTTGCAGAGCAAGTGGAAAGGACCGTATGTGGTCAGGAAGGTACATGACAATGGCAGCATCGACATATCCGAACCGTCATCTTCCTCTACCTTCCGCGTCAATGGTCAACGCCTGAAACTATATCTTGATCATGATCCGCCGACCATTGACGTTGCCCCCATTCTTCTGGTATGAGATGTGTCCTTTGATTCTGATCATCTGCATCTCATATATGGTAATCAACTCTATTCCCCGCTGTACAGATCCACCTGTTCATATCACTTTCATTTGTTGATCTATTTTCTTCTTTTCTTCTTCTTTTCCATTTCTATCTTCTTCATCTATCAAAAAGGTGCCGTCCTTGTAGACAGTTTTCCATACTTAGGACGTACTTTGTCCTAAGTATAGGGGGTTGGCACCCCGAGTTTCTTTCATTTTCATTTCGATCCTCTCCATTGTCTCCTCTTCTTGCCTATACTTAGGGATATCTTACCCTAAGTATAGGGGGAGACAATCTGAGTACGATCTTTCATTCCCACCCTTGACCCTCCCTGCGTTGTGTACAGTCTGCTATACTTAGGATTATTTGATCCTAAGTATAGGGGGGACGGTCAACTTCTCATTCGTTTGATTCATTTGTTCCTTTATTATTTAGACCTGTCTATACTTAGTACGAGTCCTGTCTTCTCTTTTCTCTCCGATCTATGAGGACATAGCTCAAGCTAAGTATAGGGGGGTCGTATATACTACGTATATACTTTAGCCATAACTCGTACTTTCATATTTTCTTAATAATATGGCTAATAATTCTTTAAAATTCATTAAAAATCCTTAATAAAAAGATGTGGTTATTCCTCAAATTCTGTTTGTATTTACTGATTAATAAATCAGGTGAAAATGTTTTTTTTGCAAAATGTTTGAAAAATAGTTTGAAAATCTTTGTGAACATCTATTGAAAACTATTTTGAAAATATTTTGTTACATGTTTTCAACCTGTGTAAAAATGTGTGGTTTGTAAAATTTATTTTCTTTGTGTGAAATAAAATGTTTGAAAAATGATTTGCAAATGGTTTGAAAAATGGTTGCAAAAATGTTTTCAAAAACCTATATATACTGTTTTGAAAGCCTTTGCAAAATGATTTTCAAATGTGTGTAAAATGTTTGTAAAAACTATTTTGGACTATAGTTTTCAAGAATTGTGTGTAAATGGTTTTCAAATAAGTTTGAGGAATATACACATCACACCAAAATCCACTATATGTATATATGTATAAAATTGATCACTTACCCTTGTAAATTCTTAAAATCCATTTCTGGTTTATATGAAGAAGCACTCCCGTGTATATATTTTCACCTAGTTTTTAGCCAAAACTTTTTGTTTTCAAAAATTCCCAAAAACATTTGCAAAATTAAAATCCAAAAACATTTGAAAAATCTTTTTGAAAAATACAAAAAAATTGCATATGCATCATCATCATCTTTTCAAAAATCCATAAAAAGTTCAAAATCTTGAAAATTGCATCACAAAAATATTTTCTGCATTGCATTGCATAGCATTCGCATTTTTCGGATTGAGTTTGATGGTTGAACAAGTCTAAGTAAAATCCGGAGATTGGAGCTTGATTGGACCTTATAATTTACCTAATAACAGGAACCTTATAGGAACCAGGTTTGAGGTACTTCAGGTCTAGTTGACTTAATTCTTTGAGGATCACGAGACTTGGTTCAAAGGATTCTTGACTGCCTAAGTAGAGTATTTCGGAGCACACGCACGACTCTTGTTGATAATGACCTAACTTGGACACCTGCACCTTTCACATGGCTCAACTCAGTTGGAGTGGTGAGGGGATTGGATTTGCTGGTATGAGACGCACACAAGTGGAAACATTTGTCCTCCTCTAGGGAGGGAAGTGCACCCCAACCCGTTCAGTGATTAGGAAGTCTAAAGACAGGAGGCTGTGGGTTGCGATAAAGCTTCAAAAGAGGGATAGTCTATTGGCTCAAGAGAAAAAACTCCTTATGTAAATGCTGCTGTATATAGTATTCGAAAAAAAAAATGTGTGTTCATGCATGTATAAAAATAAAAAGCCTGCAAGTACAAAGTCAATAAGCAAGCTTGAGTTCCAAAGTCAAATATGTGAGCCTGCAGCAGGATGACTTGACTACACTGGTCTTGCATCTCGGGATAGGTAGCTACACTGGCTACCGTCCATTCTTCTCTTCACCCCCTCCTCTTGAGCTGGTTGCCACTTGAACTTAGAAGGGAATACCCCGCTCCTCGAGGATGGAGTTGCTGGATTGGGGAATCATTGGGTTGTCGTACTGGAGAAGTCAGTTTCTTTGTCATTCTAGTTGGGGAGAGCCACCATCACTTACACTGAACAAGTCAGATTCATAGTCGTAAGAGTTTGCGTATGAATTGAGATATTTCTGACCTGGCTATTGAGGAGACTTGGGCAGAGTTTTGGGATTCTCAGGGACTGTTGGATTTCAAATTCAGTTCTCAATAAGGTTCCGCCCGCACTAAAATTCCAAAGGTCTGACTTAAGCTCCAAACTTTGATTTTGCGAAGACAAGTCTGATAATCGAATAAAATCCAAGTTCTTCTTTTTCTTTTCTTTCTTTTTCTTTTTGCACTTATTGCATAAGTGTTTGCTAGGGACTAGCAAAGGTAAAGTATAGGGGGATGATGAATCCACATTTCATCATCTTTATTCTATCATTTTGGCACCAAAAACCCTAGCAAATGCTTGAAAATACCCTTAAATAGAGCATCTTAGCATTCATGCATGTGCATCACAATAGTGTATAAAATACTGTAATTAAGGCCAAAATTATAGAATAAATAAAGAAAAGAAAAAGAATAAAATATTGTAAATATTTTATGACCCAAAACCCCCGAGACCTAGGCATCTTGATGAATAGGTCGACAAGGAATAAAGTAGGGGGAGATAAGGTCAGAAATACAGAGAAAATACCTTTAAATTCTATTCATTCTTTATTCATTTTTGGGACCTATTTTTGGTTCCACTTTTTTATACACCAAATAAAGAAACTTTGTACATAAAAGTTGTAGATAAATTAATAAAGAAAAATACAAAATTGATTTCACACAAAAATAATGTACAGATAAAAAGTTATGATCTGAATAAGAATCCAGAATCCCAACTTTCCAGACCCGTATCTCACAACTGACAACTCCAAATATAGCAAACTCACCTTTAATTGTATATAGAATAAAATAATCTATTTAATGGTGGTGGTTTCGCATTTGGCGGAGCTACGGGTTGAAAGTTGAGTTTTGGACCCCTATTGTATACCTGTACTGAATAAAATAATCAATTTATTCTTTATTCATTCTTTATTCATTTTTATATTTTTATAATTATGTAAATATTTCTTGTAATATATATGTGTACTAAAATCAGAATAAAATGCAAAGGAAATACAAAAATAAAAATACTTGTATAAAGGATACATAGGTATACTGCCTATACATATACCTGTACAAAACATTCTTATAATTTATTAATTATACATAATAAATCAGAAAAATAAAATAAAAATATATTTATGTGTATAAAAGCATTTTATAATTTTACAAAATAAGAAAACAAAAATAATAAAATTTAAATATACAAAATAAAAATAAAAAGATGCAATATGTAGGTATTATACCTATATAAGGTTAAAAAGGTAACTTGTAAAAATAGAAGTCATAAAAATAAATAAAAATCAGAATAAAATACTACATAAAATAACGAATATTTTTTATTTAATAAACATGATTTAATTCGGCCATTTATTATTTTAAAATGAATTAACAAAAGATTTTTCCAGGGTTTTTCCTGGTTGGTCCACGTGGACCAACCAGGTGCAAACCCTAGTTGACCCCGGTCAACTAGGTGACCTAGACCCTGTAGCTCATGTCAGACCCGTGTTTGACCCTTCCTTCTCCATTTTTTCGAGGCCCAACCTTGCGTTATTTCATGATAGAACCTTCTGACCTTTTGCTCCTCGGACATCGGGCATGCCCGCCTTGATGCTACCTTGGTCGAAGGAGCTCTGAACCAACCGCTCAGCCTCGTTTTTCCTCCGCTGACCATCAACTCCTTATAACCCAGCAGCCACTCCAATTCGATTTTTGAACCGCGATTTCCCAGATTTCTCCCCCCTTTGGCCGTGCTCGAGACGCCTGGAGGTGACAGCTCCGCGCTCCGAGCTTCAAGGCGGCAGAATATACCAAGATCTGAGCGAGTTCCAACCTCCGGTGGAGCTTCATCGTTGAGGTAATCTCCCTCTGGCCCCCAGGCCATCGAGGCTGTTTTGCATTTCTTTTCATCCCCGTATCATTCATCATATTCCTAGGATTACTCCGAACATCTTCCTTCGTCGAACCGCCCATCCATTCACCTCAGCTCTCACCTCGCCGGAGCGCAACTCCGGCGAGCCCTCACATCGCCTGTCGCACCCCTCCGAGAGCCACCGGAGGTCGAGGCATTTTGCCCTCGACCTCCTTAACCTTTTTGTGCAGGTGCTGGAGTGCATTGACGCGTCTGGAACCCTTTTGATCCTTCGCCGGAGCACCTGGAGCACCGCATCTTCCGTGTCGCCGCTGAAGAGCTCCGCCAACCTCCACGCCACTCCATTGCTTCCAGACGATAGAGGAAATCACCAGCAACCTTCCGGGCCCATTTTGGAGCTCAGTCATCGCCGGAGCGCATCGCCACCGCCGGGAGAAGGTCGCCATGGCGGTCCTTCTTCCCTGTTCTTCCACCAAGCCTCGCTGCCGTCCGATCAAGAGGAGGCCCCAGTTCTGACGTGGACCGTCCGATCGCCTTCACCTGCCGACGTCGGATCTCATCTGAGATTTGATCTCAGCGGTCCACGGGCGAACCGTCATCGCGCTCGGAGGAGATGCCACGTGGATAAGTGGCGTGCCCTACGCCGCTGGATCACGCCTGAAGCCCAACCGTTGGATGTCCGCCACGCGTCATCACCTTCGTCAACGTCGTCGGATCGCCTAAGCGAGGGTATTTTGCAGTCAACCCCCGCTTATTTTGTAATTTCTATTTAGTCCCGAAACTTTATTGCGTAGTTTAAATATTTTTGTAATATTTGCACAAAGACCCCCAAGCTTTATGTATTTGCATCCAGGTCCTTCGCCACGTCACCTCACGTGACCTGTACACGTGAGGTGTGGGCATTTTGCAAGGATACCCTCGGTCATTTGTGTATTTCGTTTTAGTACTAAAGCTTTCGTATCACGTGTAAACTTTTTGGAGATTTTGCATGTAAGCCCTCTGGGGTCTTGGATTTTGCATTCTAGTCCTCGCCAGGCGCGTGCGAGTCACGCGTCCTGGTGGGAAAATTGCTAACGAACCCAGGCGGGTTTTGTAATTGCATTTTGGTGCTATAAATTCAATATTCAGTTCAATATTTTGTGGAAATTTGCACGTATGCCCCTGGATGTATGTTAAATTGCATTTACACCCCTGCCAGGCCTGTGTGTTGATTGGATGCTTGTTGTATTTATTTAACATATCATTTTAAGTCCAAAATTTCCTAAAATTTAAACTTAAGCTCCTGTACACTGGTTCTTCCACGCCATCATTTTATTTTTTGATTTTATTTGATTTTCATAATTATTAAAAATAAAAAACAACCTTTTTGTGTACTGTCTAGCTTAGAAAATACCAAAAAAATAGTAAAACACCTCCAAAAATTCTAAAAAAATTACCTAGTGTCTATTATATCCTATTCTAGTGCCAGTCCAAAAATCACTAAAAATGTCAAAAGAAAAACACTAAAAATTTAAAAACACTCAAAAACTTCCAAAAAAATACAAATATAGTAGAAAACTCCAAAAATAGCAAACTAAGTTCTTGTTTATTCTTTATTTTGTTCTCTTTATTTGAAAATTATTGTGAAAATTCTTGAGTACTGGTTGCTATTTTTAAATTCCATTTTATTCACAGCCAGCTCTTGTTTCACTGTTTTGACTTATTTAAGTATTTAAAAATACCAAAAACACCTTGAAAAATCCCCAAAAATCACAAAAAACAGTAAAAAATCCTAAAAGTACCAAAAATAATTTATTTCTGAATTTTTGGTTATTTTTGCACATTTTTATAAATATTTTACCTTGTCTTTCATTACATTGTATTTGCTTTCCAATATTGAAAAAGAAAAAGAAAACTATAAAATATAAAATTATAAAAATCAGAAAATTAAAAATCAAAATACAAAATTAAAAATTAAATTAAAAATAAAAAAAATTAAAAATTAAAAACCCACAAAAATCTTCTTTGCTTGCTTGCTTAGTGTAAACACATCACACACACACTTGAGCACATTTGCTTGAACTACCCTGCTTGCTCCCTGTGTTCGAACTCTCTACATACTTGCACCTATACATCTTTTATGTAGAGTTAAAAATAAATTTTAGCTCCACATTAGTTCTAATTCATTGATCTTTAGTGTGGGTTAATTGTTGACTTTAATCGAGATTTGTGTGGTTGACACTTCGACTGAGTTCACGCTTTTTGTTGAACTTAAGACCACCAAATTTCGGTCAAATCAGGGCCTGGTGGACTCGGAGCGGCTTTCTTGAAGTCGACGCATCTTGAAGTGCATCAGAGGTCAACGATTCATGTATCAAGTCGGCTGTTGAGACAAAAAAAAGATTTTTATTTTGTTAACTTGTAAAAAAAAGTGTCTGCATTTACAGCGGTTCCCGCTTGTGTTCTCGTGCATGTAAGTCATAATAAAACGTGCCCTCGTGTGCTGTGTGGTTGCTTTACATAGAATAGAACCTGCACTTGCGGCTCTTAGAGCTTTTTTAGGACCTATTTGTGCTCGTAATATTTAAGACCACACTTCATCATTAAAAGACGCACTTAGACCGCAGATCTTAGCCAAAATCAATATGTTCTTCCCTCGCTAATAGAACTGCCTGTCTAGGAGCGGCTTTTATCATTTGCATTTCATTTAGGCTAAAATTTCAATTCAGTATTGCATCCCGCATTGTAGAGAGCTGGAGGCACTTTAAGTATTCTCACTCGAGCATTCATCATCGTTTTCTCGATTGCATTGGCTTTTTTCGATTCTCTCTCTCTCTCTCTCTCAGTTTTCTAACCTAAGATAAAGGAATTGGGACTGGACGGTAGACGTGATTGCTTATGTGGATTAATATCAGTGACAACTAATCTCTAAAATCGAGATCACTAATTGAATTGCACAAAAAAAATGACTACAATTAACCCTTGTTTGCGGGAGATTAACCCCGACCTTGTTTTCAGGCTGAGTGAGGGTACTAGAGTGTGTGAGTACCCTAGGGCAGAGCCAAAAATCCCCGCCTTACATATCACGTACCCCGATCCGAGCAAATATCAACGACTGAGTTATGGGTTCAACTGACCAGCGCCAAGTAGCCTCCGCCTACTCCAGTAGGTAGATAGGGGTGAAATTATGGTGCACCGCGATAATTGCTAGTAGCCTCTGCCTACGCTTGCAGGTAGATAGGGGCGAAGTTACAGCCTTGTCAGCCTTCGCCTACTCTGTAGGTAGATAGGGGCAGGTCCTTGAACTTTCGGCTGGGGATAAGAGCGGAGAAAGGAAGGGCGTTGGTATCTAAGGCGACAAGTTAAACAGGGGATACACATCCGGCTTTTAGCTGACTCCCCTCTAGGCCGCGTGACCTTTGCTATTTGTCTGATTAATTCACACTTAAAATCAACCAGATTAATCAGACTCGATTTCGGGTCCTTCACCGTATTGAGTGTGAACTCGGGGTTTGCTCTTGCGTTTGTCTTTGTGCCTGTCCATGTGTGTTATCCTTTGTAATTGCACGTTCTCTACCTCAATGTTCTTACATTCATCATTTCCTCTTCAAGGTGTCGGGATATTGGTCCACATACCCCGAGACCTCTGGTCATTCCTCCTCAAGCATATATCGTTCATCTTCACCTTCTCCTTCTTCCATGTATCCTTCGCCACCCACGAGAGAACCTTACCCATGGTCGGTTTCACCTCAACTCGATTATAAAGTCGGAACTTCGACTGACTTCTCCACTTCTTTGCATTTCTCACCTACTCTATATTCCAACACTCCGTATCCACTTCCATCTTGGGCTAACTGTTCTTGCTCTCGAGAGCTTGCATGAATCAAAGAATCGAATGAAGAGCAAGCCACTGCTGAGACAGATGATTGGCAAAAGTATATGCCCCCACATACTTCATTCTCACCTCAAGTAGGGACCATACAACAATTTACATTTATACATCCCGACTTGACCTTAGGGCATAACTTGGTCGATCGAACAACCCGAATGGAGAGGCCTGTACATCATGATTTCCCAGACTTGATTGACTTTAGTGATCAAGATTCCATTAACCAGCCTTCATTTGGAGAGCCTATACAATCACAAGAGTGGACTCATGAGCTAGACTTACTAGTCCCCCGTTCATTGACTCCATCATATGAGGCTCCGACCAATATGTGCCATTTGGATGGTCCCCAATATCTCAGCAGTATCCTTCAATTGAGCAGAACTCTCCCATGATTTGTCATGAGAATTTTTTGGAGGATGACGTTTCTCGACTTATCGCGAAAAATGAAACATTCGGTAACAAGTTGAAAGATGTCATAAAAATATTGCACTCAATTTCTGCTAGCTTGGGAATGAAAGTAGAAAAGGACATGAGTAGTTTTGAGGTTGAAAACAGAACGCACATTAGAGAATCCACACATCATGTACAACTGGAGCCCATTCTATCTCCCTCTTCTACTAACCCCTTGCCTTCCAATCCAGAGTCTGAGCATTCATCCACCAAAAAAATTGTAAATCCCAAAAGACCAGAAACATCGAAAAATCAGAAAAATCCATAAAAATAGAAAATAAAAAAGATTTGAAAATTTTAGATCCTGCCCTAAGGGAAGCACTCGATGAAGAATTGATTTTCAAACTTCCCTTAATAAAGGCCATAGATCATTTCCCCGACCTCAAGAGATTTATAAAGAGTAAAATGATGCCCAAGAGGTCGGGAAATAAGAGGACAAGGACTGAAATACACATAGTGTTTATGGCCACCTCCTTGGTGATGGGGAGAAAGACCAAAAGCCGCAGAGTGAAGCGATTGCCCCGAGTTGAATGTGAAATCAAAGACACTATCTTTACCCATGCAAGAATCGATGATGACTCCCCGATAAATATCCTCCCGACCTCTGTGTTTGACAAGCTCAAACTTAGGCCTATCAGAAAGTTGAGAGAGATCATTTAGCTAGCTGATTGATCTATCAAACGTTCGAGAGGAAATATTTCAATCATCGTTACTTTCCAAGGTGCTCTACTCCAGGTGGACTTCACGATCATTGACATTGAGCACCGATGAGAGTTTACCCAGTCTCCGATTATTCTCGAGAAGTCGTTCTTAGCCTTGGCTAAGGCGACTATAGATTGTGAGACTCGGGAGATCAATTTTTCAGCATTGGGAGTGCTTCGAACCTCACCCACTCTTTGATACACTTTACTCTAAGGTGACCCGCACATCCACTGGCAGTCGTGACAATCGAGAGGTAGATGAGTCCCACCTCTCTGCTGCACCTGAGAGACCGATTGTCCGGACGACCGTTGGTTTAGAGACTCCCCACACCTCCACTTCATCAACTGCTAGCACCACCGCCGTTACAGCTTCTCAGGAGGACTCATGACTAGAAGCTCTCATTGAGTCGGACACAACCTTTGTTGATTGCCTTGACCATTTTGATGATCCGACACAAGAGCCTAATAATGCCAAGTCAACTGAGATCACTAGCACCTTCCCGATATGCATGCTGACCCTTCAGGAATATTCTAATCTATATGATGACTCATCTGATGAGGAACTCATGGTCAGCACCACACCTGAACCTTCAAAGGAAACAACCAAGACTAAATTGACTCCACATAAAAACACGGTTGCTCCCTCCTCTAGTCAGCTATCTAGTGAGAGGACGTCGAGAATTGATTCCTAGAGGTGTTCCACCGAATCTATCAAGGCGCGTCGCTCTCATCTCCCTCTCAGTGATTCAGGTTCTAGAAAATTGACCAAGAAAATTTCCTTTAACATTCCAGAGAAGGAATTTTCAGAGGAATCCTCATCGAGTCCGGATAAGGTGATTTATATGAGTGATCTTAGTTCAGCTGTTCTCAAGCCTTATCTAAGCAAGCAACCGTGTGTCGACCCGTGTTGGACGATCCCTTCACCTCACTACTATTCATCTGAGGATGATTCCGACAGCGACACACTTGTATATTACCCACCTCCTCGCTCCCGCAAGAAGGTTCGTCACAAACCTTCTTGATCCCTGTATATTCTCAACCCTCCTTGTATATATTTTCTTTCCCTCCCTCCCCAGTGATTCGAATCACTCGCCCCAACTCCATATCATTTCATTTTATGGCTATACTTAGGATGATCAGATCCTCAATATAGCGGGAGAGTGACCCGAGTCTCTTCACCATTCGCTGTATATT
The DNA here is from genome assembly GCA_037367405.1 of Ottelia alismoides. Classification (NCBI taxonomy): domain Eukaryota; kingdom Viridiplantae; phylum Streptophyta; class Magnoliopsida; order Alismatales; family Hydrocharitaceae; genus Ottelia; species Ottelia alismoides. The sequence goes on from JAZKJV010001112.1 coordinate 512,739, forward strand.
CTCTAGATCTCATCGGTTCTCACACTCACTCTTGTTCTATACTTAGGCTGACTAGAGCCTAAGTATAGGGGGGACCGATGCCCGTCAAGTATATACTCCTCTATTTCCCCTCTTAACCTCGTCCGCCCCATTTTTTATTTTTCTACACTTAGGCTGCCAGAGCCTAAGTATAGGGGGGTAGGATGACTTCTATACATTTTTGTTCTTTTAGCTCTCCTATGCTTAACACGAGCTATGTCGTTTTCCTCGCTTTCCGTGCTCTGAGAACATAGCACATGCTAAGTATGGGGGACATGTATATATTACATATATACTTTACCCATAGCTCGTACTTTCACGTATTTTCACGTATTTTTTGTATATATTATGCAATAATTGCAGGTGGGTAAAAAATTTTTTTAAAAAATTATACTTGTTGTATAATACTTGTAAAACTTTTGAAAAAAATTGATTTTTTTAAAAATACATGTATACATTTATATTGTATAACACTTGTATAATTTGTATAATACTTATAAAACTTTTGAAAGTTGTTGTAACATAGGAGGTTTACCAAAGTTTAAAAAAAAACATCAAAAAAAAAACAAAACAAAATAGGCTTCTTATTTACTCTTGTACATCATCTCTGCATCTAAAAAAAGAGTCTTGCATTTCATTCATCTACATAGCATGTCATCTGCACCTCATCTGCATATCTTGCATATGAAAGTGAAAAGCTAGTGGGTTCTGAACCAAGTTGTGAGTAGATGTTGAGAAGGGACTTGATTTGACCTTAATCCACCTAATTTCAGAGGAAACATATAAGAACTGGAATTAAGATTTCTCAGGTCAAGTGACTTAATTCTTTGAGTCCGCAAGTCTATGTTCACATGTCATCTTGATTAGTCTAAGTAGAATATCTCGTGCACACGCATGATTCTTTTAGACAGTGACCTAACTTGGACAAGCACAATGCACGTAGCTCGTCATTGATGAGGTGGTGAGGAAGTAGAATCCTTTAGCTTGGAGTAGCACACAGGTGGAAACATCCATCCTCCTCTAGGGAAGGTAGTACATCTCAACCTAGTCTGGTGGTGTTGACGTCTAAAGATGGGATGCTGTGGGTTGCAATAATGATTCAAAAGAGGGATAGTCTACTGGCTCAAGAGGAAAAACTCCTGATGACATACTGCACCTTGTATATAGTTCAAAAAAAAAGAAAAAGAAAAAAATGTAAAAACTCCAAAAAAATCAGACAGGTCCAAGTGAAAATAAAATACCTGTCGGAGTATGTATATTAGCAAAGAAAATGCAACTAGATTACTTGGCTACACTGGTCAGGCTTCCCGGGATAGTTAGCTACACTGGCTACCGTCCATTCTTTTCTCTACCCCCCCTCTTGAGCTGGTCGCACTTGAACTTAGAAGGGAATACCCCGCTCCTCGAGGAAAGAGTTACTGGACCAGGTAATTAGAGTTACCTTGTTAGAGGAGACTGGTTCTGAGCCATTTCTGATGTGGAGAGCTATTTTACACTTACACAGTACAAGTGAGAATCATAGTCATCGGAAATTTACGTTTGAGGATTTGTTCTGACCTGAATGTTGAGGCGTCCTGAATAGAAGACTTGTGGAACTTGAAGTCTGTTAGGTCTTAAGTTCAGATCCCAATAAGGTTCCACCACATAATTAATCTAAAAGTCAAGTCAAGCTCCATTTTCAACTTTTGTTCATGACCTTGGTATGGAACTCAAAATCATTTCACTCTTGCATTTCATTTTAGTTGATCGGGGACGAGCAAGGTTTAAGTATAAGGGGTTGATGAATATGTGATTCATCACTCTAAAAGTTGAAAGTAGAACTTTGTTCTCGAGTAATTAGATGCATATTTCTACTTATATTGCATAATTAGCATTCATGCATGCATAAATAATATCTGCATTTTAGCATTCATATTTGCATTAAATAAGAAGCCAAATTCACTTGTAAATATTAACCTGTAAATTCACAATATTTCACCTATTTGTATATATTTTATACTAACTCCAAACCCAATAAAACCAACTCTATAGTGTATATATTACTAACATTAATTAAAGAAAAATATCAAAAAATATTAACTTGTAAAATTGACCAATAAAACCCCAATCCAAGTTTGAAACTAGGAGTCTTAAAATGTGCATATCTCTCTCATATAGTGTTCGGTTTAGGTCTACTCACTTTTAATGTAATATACATTCAAAGACCTTCGAAACAAGATCAATTTCATTAAAATCAGAGCCCGTTTGCAAAACTTGGATTTTGGGCCCCTTTTGTATATTGTACATATTGACCTTTTTGCCCTTTATTTTATCCTTTTTTCTTCATTATTAAAAATCCAAAAAATAGATCAAGTTGTAAATATTCCTTTCATATTTTTTCTAACTTTCTTTTGATTTTTCTCTTATTTAAAAATGACGAAAAAATTACAAAAGATAAAATGCAGTATTTTATATCTATAAGGTACCGCCCAAATATATATTTTGTACAGATGATTTCATTTGATTTTCGTCCCTTCATGAAGTTGTAGATCTTTTCGAGACGAGCAACTTTCGTGTTGACCACTTTTTGATTTAATCCCTTCAGTTATTTCTTTTTGATTTTTCTTTACATTTAATTTTTGAATTTTCTAGGAGCAACATGTGGCAGCTCCTGGAGCTGCCACATGTCACCCTTTTTTTCATTATTTTCGGATTTATTATTAATATTATTATTTTATTATTACTATTTGAATTATTTTTAGTAGCCTACTATATTATTTTTTTTATTTTATTCCCCTTTTACCTCTTCTCCTCTACTTGCCTTCTACTCCAAGCCACATCTTCTCCACTTCCTCCATCATTTTCTCCACTTTCTCCATCTATTTTCCAACTCCCTCCTCCTCTTTTTATTCAACACCATCTCCATCATTTTCCATCATCCACCATTCCTTCAATTGAGAGGGAGAGACCACCAGCCCCTGAGTGTTGTCGGTGACAGCATTAATATTTTTCGGTCGAGCAACGACGGTTTCAAAGGCGAGATCCACGAAGTCTCCTCGTGTCGTTGTGCATCAGTTCAGGTCACAACCGAGCTTCTTCGATTTTTCGTCGAATCGAATCAAGGCGACGACAAACGGAGTCCAGCATTGCTGCTCTACAATCCGACGAACCACACATGTAAGTATTCTCTACCTTCGCTTTGTCATTTTTTTATCTAACATTATTTGTTTATCTTGTTCATCACACAAAAACCACATCATCATCTACCATTATCACCACAAATCCATCACAATCATCACACACACAAACACTTTTTCTTCATTACATTTTATGTACTGTTTACATTAAAAAAATTACAACAAAAAATTTACAAAGAAAAAATATCAAAAAAATAAATAAATAAGGAAAACAGGAGGAAGCAGCTGCCGCTGCCCCCTGCCTCCACGCTGCCACCGTCGGCGGGCGCTCCGCCACCACCTCCAGGCCGTCCCGCCGCCAGGCCGCAAGTGCAACCGCACGGGCACTAGCAGCCGCCGCACCCCGACCTGCGGTGGCGTTCGCGCGGCTCGGCCTCCTGACCCCACCGGCATCGCCGCCAGCGCACGCCGTCCGTCCCGCCAACGTCGCGCCGCCCAGGCACGTCACCCTCCGCGCGTGAGGCGGCCCCGTGCCTCCTTCTCCGCTCACAGCCTGGCCCCAGGCCGCCATCCACCGTCGTCGCCGGCTGCTTTGACGCCGCCGACCACCAGACCAGCCGCCGCGTGCGGCTGCCACCGCCTCTAGACGCCCCCGCGCATCCGCCCACCCCTCCAGTGGCGGTCGCGCGGCCTTGTCGGCCGCCGTTGTCCCTTCGCACGACATTGCCCCATGCCGTACCATCCCCAGGCACGCCGCCCGTCGCTACGACCGCCCCTCGTTAGCGCCACTCCTCCCTCCGCCAGGCGCTGCGGCCGTGCATAGCCGCGCACATCCGCACCACTGCCTCACGCTGACCCCACGCAACCGCTCCACGCGTGCGTGTGTACCGCCGTGGACCCTGCAGCGCTGCCCTCTCCTGGCCCTAGCGCGCTCATTGTCGGGGAACAGTGCCGCCGTAGGCTCGCATACGCGCCACCCTACGCCCGTCTGCCTTCACCGCGACATGCGCTATCTCGCCTAGCCCACCTCCCATGTCTTTTGCCCTAACCTAGCTTGGAAAAGAAAAGGTCGGTTTTTATTTTTTTTTATTTTGTGAAAATTGCACTCGTATCCCTGCATGTTTACATATTTGCAGAAGTGCCCTTGTGCACAGTTTGAGTTTGTTTTTTTAATTTCTATATTGCATTGATACCCTTGACTTCGCATGGTAATTTGGACCTCAAAAAGCATCTGTTTATTTAATGAAAAATAGCATGTTTGTGAGCAACTAATTCTTTATCTTGTGACTTTTTATTTGCATTTTTATGTGCCTTGGATAATTTATTAAATATTAGAGATTGAAAATCAGTGATATTTTGCCCATTTATGCTCTGAAATTCGTACAGACAAATTTGTGCTTCAAAAATTGTGAAAAAATTATAGACGATGCCTTTATTTGTGCTTTAATTATTTCCCAAGTTCATTGAAATTGAAGTTGTCGTTTGCATAAAATAAATTCTAGGGTGATTTCAGTAATTGATTTTTAATTAAATCCACCAATAAGACTTTTAATAAATTTCAAGTCTCCTGGATTTCTGATTAAAATATCTATTTAAGATAATTCTTTCTCTGGATAATTTTATTCCTTGGATTTATTAGAAATTAAATACTCACAATTGCTCTATTTTCAGTAAAAAATTCATAAAAATCATAAATGTCAGAAAATTCTAAAAAAATTAGCCTAGCTTAATTTCATCATGTTTATCTTCCAGAAAAATTTTCATAATTTTTACAAATCATTTCATGAAAAATTGCATAAAAACCCCAAAAAAGATTGCATTTTTCATTTGTGCATTTTAAATCCAAAAATTACAAAAAATCCATTTTGCATTAATCATTGAACTAGGTTTACAGTAAAAATACAATTTGGTCAATTTGGGCTAATTTCAGATTAAAATTAAATTTGGCTAAGATGTTGATTTTCTTAATAATCTAGTCCATTCGCATCAGTGCATCTGCATTTTATTGCATAAAAAAATTAAAAAAATCCCACTTGGAAAATCATGATCTAATCCCTCTAGCTTGATCCCGAGTTCTTCCTTTGCCTCCTTGAGTCAACCCTGGGGCTTGCCCAAGTTAAACAAACATAAAACCGCATATTAATTTCATTCGACTATCCATCGATTTGTGCGGTTATTTTTGATCGATCTGGATTTATCTGACTGCAATGAAAATTGTTAATTCGATAACATTAAAAGGGTAGATCTGAAAGTTCATCAACATCTCACCTTAAGGTACTTTCGAAAAGCTGAGTCTCTTTCTATCATCTCGTCTAGGGATAGAGTGACCTTAATATTTTCCTTATAGATGCAGGCCATCTCGTCATCATTTTTTTGGTTTTTTATGTTTTTCTTCTTTCCTGCCGTAAGAGCATGGGGGAAAGGGATGGACTTGTTGTGATAAAAAACATCACTTTTATTGAATGAAAAACTATTTACAGGACTCGGACTAAAAACCGGGAAATTGATGGTCAGATGTTACGGATGTCTTGGTGGCGTGTCTTCGTCAGACTCATACTCTGACTCTCCATTATCTCCAGTTGTGTAGTGTATCACGCGTGGTGTGGGTGGGTCTTCTTCTTTCTCCTCTTGTCTTCCTTCGCCAATTCCCCAAGGTTGTGTGAATTTGTGGACACTAGGGCTATGTCACCATGTTCCTTCGCTCGATCAGGCATGGTTACATTCCTTCCGCTCCTAAGAGAAATATGATAAGCATTATTGTTTGATGAGAGCTCGTGCTCAGGTACGGAATATTCAGAGATTAATACCTGATTATGTCCGAGGCTATTTGGGTTAGCTTGGACTTGAGCTGGAATCACGGTCTGGGGTGCAGTCACTTCATCTCTCCATCGAGAGAGTCGATTTATGTCGACTCTCATGTCATGAAGCTCGTCTAGCACTCACTAGAGTTCCGGAGAGATAGAAGAAGAGGAGGACCCCTGGCTCTGCCTTTCCTGAGGCTGCTGATATTGTCTGAATTGGCCCTGCTAGCCTTGGTGTTGGTTCTGCTGTGGCTGAGGTTGCGGGTTCTGATAACCCATGCGATACTGTTGTCGCGGCTGTGGTTGAGGCTGGTAGGTGGGTCGGGCTTGCGGTGGACGAGGGTTCGGAGTAGAGTTTTGGTCTGAGTGGTTGACCGGTTCCAGGTTATACCAAACTTCGTTTATCTCCATGACTTGTGGAGGTTCCTCGTAAACAGTTTGAGCTGAGGTTTCTTCAGTTTGATGGTACAAGACTTGGTCTCCACCCCAGTGGCTCTGTTGCCCTACCCCTTGACCTTGAATGTAGTGAATTTGGTGTATGGGTGCGGGGGGTGAAGTCAGGGCAGGTATCTTAGATACCATGTCGGCCAATTCCCCCATTTGCTTAGGCAATTTAGCCAATTTCTCCATATCAGATGATTTATGGAGTTCGTCCACCTTTTTATAAATCTACTCGACCATAGTTAGCTTATCAACTATTATTCCCATATCAGCACTTTGATCGGTCGTCGGATTATTCACCATCTTTTTGGAGCCGGCTATGTAAGCCCGGTTGTTGGTTTGTGCACGGGTGGATTCAGAAAGTCTTTCGAACACCTTGTAGACTGTGTCCTCGTGGCATCCCATGTAGCTTCCTCTGCAGGATGCACTTACCAACCCTTGAGTCTCAGGATTAATCACGCTAACAAGACTTTGGACCAGCATCATTTTACTTATCCCGTGTCCTGGGCATTTCTGGATTAAGTCTGTGAATCTTTCCATGTTTCATGGAATGGTTCGTTCGGGTGTTGGGTAAAGCTCGTGAGCTTGATCCTCATTCTGATTGATTCTACTAACTGGGTAGAATTTCTTTAAGAACAGAGTCTTGAATGTGGCCCATGTAGTGACCACTTCCCCTAAATTTTTCATCTAGTAAGCTACCATATCAGTCAAGGCGAAGGGGACGACTCTCAACCTTATGTAGTCCTGACTAACCCTAGGGTGGCATAGGTTAGCACAGACTAGTTCGAAATCATGGAGGAAGATATATGGTTCTTCATGATTATTCCCTCCGAACTTAGGCAATAGTGCAAGGAAATGCGGTTTGTGTTCGAACACATACTCAGGGGGTACCGGTCTCAACCAATTATAGTCTTCATCAATTTCCGGAGGTACGTATCTTCCATAGCATCCTCGCCGCATTGCATTACTGTTATATGTGCCCTAAGCAGTTCATTATGTTGTTCAGCAGCGGTAATCTTAGCCAAGAGTGCTCGAATGGGGTCATTGTCATTCTCATCGTCAACAGGGTTCTTCTTTGGAGGCATTGTGATTCACCTTCAGAAGAAAAGAGTTCAGAATTAAATGTCGGAATTAAGTGAGGATTTGCTAAGGATAAAAGTTTCTTTAGTGGAGGAGTGAAATGAAGGATTAGTCTGGGATTGACTGGACCCAGAAGGAGGAGGAGTGCTAAAGATGATGACCCTAATACTAAGAGGAGTCGAAAAGAGAGTTGATAACTAGGAATTTCCAACGGTCTTGTATTCCACACAAGGCGGGAACACAAAGGTCGCTGCGGTGACCGCTAAAAATCCCTAATTAATCAACAATTAACCCACACTCAATCAATCAAGCAATGACAAGCATATGTGAAGTTAAAATTTATTTTTAACTCTACATAAATGATGTATAGAAGCAAGTACGTAGAGAGTTCGAACACAGGGAGCAAGGCAGGATAGATGCACAAGTGTGTGTGTGTGTGTGAATGTGATGTGTTGTCTACATTTGGCAAATGTGAATGTTTTTGTGGGTTTTTAATTTTTTTAATTTTTTTCAATATTGGAATATATAAACTATATAATAAAATGGGTGCTAGAATATTTATAAAAATATGTAAAAATACTCAAAAATTCAGAAATAAAATCTTTTTGGTCTTTTTATATTTTTTTACAGTTTTTTGTGATTTTTGGTTATTTTTCACAATATTTTTGGTATTTTTAAAAGGCAAAATAAAGAAAACAGTGAATTAATATTGTGGCCGAAATTAAAATGGGAGTGAAAAATATCAAACAGCCACAAAATTTTTCCAAACTAATTTTAAAATAAAAGGAATAAAATGGGTAAACTACAAGACCTGGAGTTGTAATTTTTTGAATTTTCTAGAATTTTTTAGATTTTTTTGAAGTTTTTAGGTATTTTCGAATTTTTAAGGTTTTCCTTTTTGGAATTTTTAGTGATTTTTGGACTTACACTAAAATAGGATAAAGTAGACAGTAGGTAATTTTTTTGGAATTTTTCTAGATGTTTTAATATTTTTTTGGTATTTTCTAAGCTAGACAGTAGATAAAATGCATGCTTTTGATTTTTAATAACTAATAAAATGCAATAAAAATAAAATGCAAAAATATGGCGTGGAAGAGTAAGTTAACAGGAGCCTATGTGATTATTTTGGTAATTTTTGGAGTTAATATGATGCGTGAAATAAATAGAACAAGCAAGCAAAAATAACTAAGCCTTGTAGGGGTATAAGTGCAAATATCAAAACATCCAGGGGCACGCATGCAAATTTTCCACAAAATATACACTGAATAAAATAGTTTCTGGATCGAATACAAAGTAGAGGACCCGCAGGGGTATTCTTACAAAATGTCCACCAGGGCGCATAACTAGCATGCGCTTGGGAAGGACCTAGGTGTAATATCCAAATGTCTGAGGGCCTATCTGCAAATGTCCCTAAAATATAACACTTAATATTTAATTCCCTGGACTGAAACGAAATACAAAAATGGTCAAGGGCCTCGCTGCAAAAATCTCAGCACCTCACGTGAACCGGTCACGTGAGGTGACATGGCTGAGGACCTAAACGCAAATATAGAAAATTCAGGGGCCTAAGTATAAATATTCCAAATCTTTTTAAACTATCCCTGAAAGTTTATAGACTCAAAGAAAATTACAAAAAGAGCGCAGGTATACTTGCAAAATTCCCACGCTAAGGCGCTGGCGGACGGCTCAGATGCATCCACTTGACACGTGTCCGCTCGAGGGCCTCCGATGACGCTTCGCGAATGGAGGGCCAGGATTAGATCCCAGCCCAGAATCTGACGGTTGGACGATGAAGCGATCGGACGGTCGTCGATGGATCTGGGGGACCCCCTTGATCCGACGGCTAAGAGGCCTGGAGGAAGAACGCGGAAGAAGGCCTGCAATGGCGAGCTTCCGCGACCTCCCCCGCCCTCCTTCATCGGCGTTCAAAGCTCAAAATGGCCCAGATCTCTTCCTGCAGGCGATCTACAGGTGCGGGAAGCTTTAAAATGGCCGGAGGGGCGTTGATCCTCGCCTACGATGGCGGTGGAGCTTTGAAGCTCCAGGTACCTCCGGCGAGATCAGAAATGCTCCCAGGTAGTCGTTCGAGTGCGCGTACCTGCAAGAAAAAGGTGATAGAGTCCAGGGAAAAATGCCTGGGCTCCGTGGATGATGAATAGCGGCGAGAATCGACAGGGCAGCGCTCGCCGGAGGTGCGCTCCGGCGAGGTGAATTGATTGATCGATTTGATCGATGGAATCGATAATTTCTTGAGGGTTTTTACTCCTAAGACTAAGGCGAATCAAATGCAATAAAAATTAGAAGGAAAAGTGGCTGCCTCAACGGTCAATGACCGGAGGGAGAGTACCTCGACGACGGGCTTTGCCGGAGGTAATGGAGACGCCTGTGACCTCCTTCGCCTTGGCTGATGGCCCGAAAATGGAGCTGTCACCTCCAGGTCTTCGTGGAGCACGCAAGGGGCGAGGAGGGGTGGACCGAAGGGACTCAAAATCAAAATGGAAGTCGGGTGTGCGTTATATTTCGTTTGACTCTGTGGTGGAGAGGCACCAAAGACCAAGGGAGATTTGGCAAATCGACGGCCCTCTCCCCCAAAAAATGCAAGGGCGTGATAGACCAAGGATCGAGGGAGGAAAGTCGTGAAGAAATCGATCTCAAAAAGTGCAAGATTAAGTCTGGAAAAATCGACAAAAAGGGGGTCAAACCGATGTTCTGACAGGCACACATGGGGGAGGACGACCAGTTGACCGGGGTCAACTGGGGCCGTCTCCTGATTGGTCCACGTGGACCAATCAGGAAAAATCCCTGAAAAAGATTTTGTAAATTCAAATTAAAATAGAAAAAGAATGAATTAAATTTTTTGTTATAAAATAAAAAATATTTATTATTTTATGTAGTATTTTATTCTGATTTTTAATTATTTTTATGATGTATATTTTTACAAGTTTGCTTTTATACCCTTTATAGGTGTATTACCTATATATTTTATTCTTTTATTTTTATTTTGTGTATTTTAATTTTATTATTTTTATTTACTATTTTATAAAATTATAATATACTTTTATACATGTAATTATTTTTTTTATTTTTCTGATTTGTTTTGTATGTTTAATAAAATATAAGTATGTGTTATATAGGTATGTATATAGGTATAATACCTATGTATTTTATATACATGTATTTTATTTTGTATTTCTTTTACATTTTTATTCTGATTTTAATGTATAAAATTATTATAAGTAATATTTACAAAATTATAAAAATATAAAAATACAAAAATAATGAATAAATAATAAATTGAATATTTTAATCTATACATGTATACAATGAGGGTCCAAAACTCAACTTTCAAACCGTAGCTCCGCCAAATGCGAAAATCGCTATTAAATAGCTTATTTTATTCTATATACAATTAAAGGTGAGTTTGATGCATTTGGAGCTTTCATTTGTGAGATACGGGTTTGGGAAGTTGGGATTCTGGATTTTTATTCAGACCATAACTTTTTATCTGTACATTATTTTTGAATGAACTCAATTTTGTATTTTTATTTATTTATTTATCTACAACTTTCATGTACAAAGTTTCTTTATTTGAGGTATAAAAAGTGGAACCAAAAATAGGTCCCAAAATGAATAAAGAATGAATTAAAAACAAAGGTATTTTTGCTGTATTTTGGCCCTTATCTCCCCCTACTTTATTCCTGGTCAACCTAGTCATCGAGATGCCTAGGTCTCGGGGTTTCGGGTCATAAAATATTTACAATATTTTATTCCTTTTCTTTTCTTTTATTTATTCTATAATTTTGGCTTTAATTACAGTAATTTATACACTATTTACATGCACAAGCATGAATGCTAATATGCTCTTTTTAATACTTTTTACAGGCATTTGCCAGGGTTTTTGAGGCCAAAATGATAGAATAAAGATGATGAAATATGGATTCATCATCACCCTATACTTTACCTTTGCTAGTCCCTAGCAAACACTTATGCAATAAGTGCAAAAAGAAAAAGAAAGAAAAGAAAAAGAAGAACTTGGATTAAATCTGATTATCAAACTTGTCTTCACAAGATCAAAGTTTGGAGCTTAAGTCGGACCTTTGGAATTTTAGTGCGGGCGGAACCTTAATGAGAACCGAATTTGAAATCCAACAGTCATTGAGAATCCCAAAACTCTGCCCAAGTCTCCTCAATAGCCAGATCAGAAATATCTCAATTCATACGCAAACTCTTACGACTATGAATCTGACTCGTACAGTGTAAGTGATGGTGGCTCTCCCCAACTAGAATGACAAAGAAACCGACTTCTCCAGTATGACAACCCAATGATTCCCCAATCCAACAACTCCATCCTCGAGGAGCGGGGTATTCCCTTCTAAGTTCAAGTGGCAACCAGCTCAAGAGGAGGGGGTGAAGAGAAGAATGGATGGTAGACAGTGTAGCTACCTATCCTAGGATGCAAGACCAGTATAGTTAAGTCATCCAGCTGCAGGCTCACATGATATGACATTGGAACTCAAGCTTGCTTATTGGCTTTACACATTTGTACATACTTTGCAGGCTTTTTATTTTTGTACATGCCTGAACTTTTTTTTGAATACTATTCACAACAGCATTTACATAAGGAGTTTTTCCTCTTGAGCCAGTAGACTATCCCTCTTTTGAAGCTTTATCGCAACCCACAACCTCCTGTCTTTAGACTTCCTTATCAATGGACGGGTTGGGGTGCACTTCCCTCCCTAGAGGAGGACAAATGTTTCCACTTGTGTGCGTCTCATACCGGCAAATCCAATCCCCTCACCACTCCAACTGAGTTGAGCCATGTAAAAGGTGCAGGTGTCCAAGTTAGGTCATTATCAACAAGAGTCATGCGTGTGTTCCGAAATATTCTACTTAGGCAGTCAAGAATCCATTGAACTAAGTCCCGTGATCCTCAAAGAATTAAGTCAACTAGACCTGAAGTACCTCAAACCCAGTTCCTATAAGGTTCCTGTTATTAGGTAGATTTTAAGGTCCAATCAAGCTCCAATCTCCGGATTTTACTTAGACTTGTTCAACCATCAAACTCAATCCGAAAAATGCTCATGCTATGCAAATGAAATGCAGAAAATATTTTTGTGATGCAATTTTCAAGATTTTGAACTTTTTATGGATTTTTGCAAAGATGATGATGATGCATATGCATTTTTTTGTATTTTTCAAAAAGATTTTTCAAATGATTTTGGATTTTTGAAAAGAAAAGATTTTGGATAAAAACTAGGGTAAAATATTTACACGGGAGTGCTTCTTATATATACAAGAAGTGGATTTTAAGAATTCACAAGGGTAAGTGATCAATTTTATATGTATAAATAAAGAATTTTAGTAAGATGTATTCCTCTAACTTATTTGACACAGGTTTTTCAAACAAAATTTGAAAACTATAGTCCAAAATAATTTTTACAAACATTTTTACAAACATGTACACACATTTGAAAATCATTTTGCAAAGGTTTTCCAAACAATATATATAGATTTTTCAAAATATTTTTGCAACCATTTTTCAAACCATTTGCAAGTCATTTTTCAAACATTTTATTTCACACAAAGAAACAATTTTTTTCAAACCACACATTTTTACAAAGGTTGAAAACATGTAACCAAACGTTTCCAAAATAGTTTTCAATAGATTTTCACAAAGGTTTTCAAACTATTTTTCAAACATTTTGCAAAAAAAACATTTTCACCTGATTTATTAATCAGTAGATACAAAAAGAATTTGAGGAACAAAACACCTTTTTATTAAGATTTTTAATGAATTTTAAAGAATAATTAGCCATATTATTTAGAAAATACAAAAGTACGAGTTATGGCTAAAGTATATACGTAATATATACGACCCCCTATACTTAGCTCGAGCTATGTCCTCATAGATCAGAGAGAAAAGAGAAGACATAACTCGTACTAAGTATAGGCAAGTCTAAAGAATAAATAAATGAACCAATAAGAAGTTGACTGTCCCCCCTATACTTAGGATCAAATAATCCTAAGTATAGCAGACTGTACACAACGCAGGGAGGGTCAAGGGTGGGAATGAACAGATCGTACTCAGATTGTCTCTCCCTATACTTAGGGTAAGATATCCCTAAGTATAGACAAGAAGAGGAGACAATGGAGAGGATCGAAAATAATAGAGAAACTCAGGGTGCACACCCCCTTATACTTAGGACAAAGTGCGTCCTAAGTATGGAAAACTGTCTACAAGGGGCGACACCTTTTTGATAGATAAAGAAAATAGAAAAGGAAAAGAAGAAAAGAAGAAAAGAAAAAAAGAGATCTGAAGATGAAAGAAGAGATATAGACAGATGGATCTATACAGCAGAAGATGGAAGTGATCACCATGTACGAGATGCAGATGATATGAGTCAAAGAACACATCACATACCAGAAGAATGGGGGCAACGTCAATGGTCGGCGGATCATGATCTAGATATAGCTTCAGGCGTTGACCATTGACACAGAAGGTAGAGGAAGATGGCGGTTCGGATATGTCAATACTGCCATTGTCATGTACCTTCTTGACTACATACGTACCTTTCCACTTGCTCTGTAATTTTCCTGGAAATAATTTCAGCCTGGAATCAAACAACCATACTCTCTGATCTGGCTCAAACTGTTTATGGCTGATGTGAGAATCGTGCCATGTCTTCACTTTCCCCTTGTATTGTAGGATGCTAGAAAAGGTTGTGTCTCTTAGTTCCTCCAGGGCTGCCAACTCTGCTCTCCTCTGATCTCCTATACTCTCGGGATCCAATAATAACTCAGTTACTGCCCAAATTGACTTGTGCTTTATCTCCACAGGTAGATGGCACGACTTGCCATAGACGAGTCGAAAGGGAGATGTCCCCAATGGATTCTTGAAGGAAGTTCGATAGGCCCACAAGACCGAGTCCAAAAGCTGTGACCAATCCTTTCGGTCTGGGCGGACAACCTTAGGTTCGATACTTCGACAAGACCATTAGTCTGAGGGTGATACGGTGTGGCAACCCGATGGTCAATGCCGAACTCGTCTGCAAAGGCCCTAACCTTGTCATCGATGAAATGAGACCCCCCGTCTGAAATCAAGACTCTAGGTACCCCGAACCATGAAATGATATTTTTCCTCAAAAATTTACACACGGTTTTAGCATCTGCGGCTCGGGCGGGGATGGCCTCAACCCATCGGCTGACATAATCTACAGCGAGCAAAATATGCTCGAATCCCTGACTTTTAGGAAATGGGCCCATGAAATCAATCCCCCATGCATCAAAAACCTCACAAAAGTGAATGGGTTGCATGGGCATCATGTCTCTCTGTCCGCAGGTTCCGATCTTCTGACAGTCAGTACATCTCTTCACGAACTCATCTGAATCCTTGAAGAGAGTAGGCCACCAAAGGTCGGATTGAAGCACCTTCTATGCTGTCCTTTTTCCAGAATGATGTCCTCCTGCCTCAAGCTTGTGGCAGTATGTGAGGACGCTATGCTGCTCTTCTTGAGAAATGCACCTCCTTCAGATGCTGTCCCCTCCTTCATGATAAAGGACGGGATCCTCCCAATGGTAAAACTTGGCCTTCGCCAGGAAGGTCTCGAGCTTCTGCCTGGGTTAACCTTGTGGGACCGTCTTGGCAACAAGATAGTTCACAATGTCGGCATACCACAAGAGCGAGGTGATAGCCAAGATCGCCTCATCTGGAAACGTCTCTGTGATAGGTGCGCTGGGCTCAGACTCCTCAAGGTTCTCCAATCGGGAGAGATGATCGGCCACCACATTTTTGACTCCAGGCTTATCCTTAATCTCAATATCAAACTCCTGGAGTAGAAGGATCCATCTGGTAAGGCGTGCTTTGGCATCCTTCTTGGTCATTAAGTACCGGATGACGGTGTGATCTGTGTAGATTGTAACTCTAGATCCGAGAATATAAGATTGATACTTATCCAAGGCAACGACTACGGCCAGCATCTCTTTCTCAGTCACAGTATAATTCCGCTGAGCGGCATCTAAAGTCTGGCTGGCGTAGTGAATGGCAAACGACAATCCATCCCTCCTCTGTCCAAGCATAGCCCCAACAGCAAAATCGGGCGCGTCCGTCATGATCTCGAATGGGAGAGACCAATCGGGTGGCTGAAGGACAGGAGCCGAAACAACCATACTCTTGAGAGTCTCAAATGACGCGAGATACTTATCATTGACAATGAACTCGGTGTCTTTCGTCAGCAGATCAAGAAGCGGTCGGGCAATCCGACTGAAGTCCTGAATAAACCATCGGTAGAAACCGACATGCCTCAAAAAAGACCGCAATTGACGCAGATTGGACGGTGGATTGAGTTTTCTAATGATATCCACCTTGGCCGGATCGACCTCCATGCCCCTGTTGGAGACGATATGACCAAGGACCATCCCTTGAGTCACCATGAAGTGACTCTTCTCCCAAGACAAAATGAGGTTGACCTCTATGCAGTGCTGAAGCACACGGTCTAGGCAGTCAAGACAAGCATCAACCCCGTCGCCATAGATTGATAAGTCATCCATGAAGACCTCCAAACAGTCACCCACCATGTCCGAGAAAATGGACAACATGCACCTTTGGAATGTCGCCGGAGCGTTACATAGGCCAAAGGGCATCCGTCTGAAAGCATAAGTCCCAAACGGACAGGTGAATGTCGTTTTCTCCTGGTCTTCGAGCGCGATGGCCACTTGATTATATTCGGAGTACCCGTCAAGAAAGCAGTAATGACTCTTCCCAGCTAGCCGCTCGATAATCTGATCAATGAATGGTAGTGGGAAATGATCCTTCTTGGTGGCCTCATTCAATCGTCTGTAGTCCACACAAACCCTCCAAGAAGTGGGTACTCGGGTAGTGATCTCCTCTCCAGACTCATTCACAACTGTAGTGATATCCGTCTTCTTGGGTACCACATGTAATGGACTAACCATTTGGATTCGGAGATGGGATAGATAAAATCGGTGCTCCATCACTTCGATATTTCTTTCATTACCACATCTCGAAGATTCGGGTTCAGCCGTCGCTGGAACTCACACGACGGCCTAGCTCATCCTCGAGATAGATGTGGTGGGAGCACAGAGCTGGACTAATCCCCTGGAGATCAGCTATACTCCATCCTATCGCCTTGCGGTTTCTTTCAAGAACCTCCATCAGACGAGATTCTTGTTCTCCAGTCAAACCTGTTGAGATAATGATTGGGTGCATATCTGGCTCACCCGCAAGGAATCTATACTTCAGCGACTGCGGCAGAGGTTTCAGTTCTGGACAACTGGGAGGTGGCAGATCTGGCTTCTGATATATCTGTGTAAAGGCGACCAGATCTGCGTGTGAGAACTCTCGCTCTGCATGAATACCTGACGACGGGAGCCCTGCTGAATCATCAACAAACTGTACTGGCTCGCAGTCTGTCATGGTTGTTGGCTCAGAAGGAATCAGACAAGGCAAATATTCATCAAAATCATCCCAATCAATGTCTGAGTCTGAGGGATCTGAAGAAGATGAACATGATTGAAAATCATCAGCACCACTCGTCCCAACACTGTCAGCCTCAAGTGTATCCTCGTCCAGGGGTGTGCTCTCCAGGCTCTCGACTGCCATAAGCTTTAGATATGGTGAATCTGTAGGCAAGGCGAGGGTCTGTGCTACAGGATCTGTCCAGTTGGATTCATCATCTGTCATCACAAAATCACACTCCTGGTGGATGTCTAGCTCTTCCTCTGTCATATGCGCGGCTTAGCTGGACTGCTCCGAGCATTCTAGTTCTCTGGCTCTTGTTTCTTCGATCGTCTCTATTTGTATGGTTTCACCCTCTATGCGAAAACATACCTTCCCACTATCATGATCGGTCACCGCCTTGGCCGTGGCCAAGAATGGACGTCCAAGTATGATGGGGGCATCTGTTACCGACTCAGGGATCTCCATGTCCAACACAACGAAGTCCACGGGGAATTTCAGGCCCTAAATGGTAACGACCACATCTTTCAAATAACCCCCTTCGGCCTCTTAGTCGACCTATCAGTAAACTGAAGGACTGTCCTGCTCCTAAGAAGAGGACCAAACTCGAATCGGTCGAGTAAGGCTGCCGGAAGAAGGTTAATCGAAGAGCCGCTGTCTAATAGAGTACGATCAAACTGCTGCTCCTGAATCTCGCATCTGACATAGGGAGCTCCTGCATCTGGTCGCTTGGCTGGCAGTTTGTTTTGAATAGTGCAGCAAGTGGAAAGAGTGAGCACATGGATCTGATCTCTTTTGTTCCTCCTCTTCCTGCAGACGGTAGTCTTCTCTTTCAAGTTCTTTTTGAAGAGGGGATGTGCTCAAGTGCTTCCTGTAGAGTCAGCTGAATGTGGAATCGATCAATCATCTGATTGTTGAACTCTACCTGTTGGTCTTTTTTGGGATTTTCTCTTTTATTCCCCTTCGCTCGGCGGAGTGCTTCTAGAAAGGGGATGGTAGGGGCCTCCTCAGATGGAGGACTAGGACTAGGTTCCTGCGCCTGTGAAGGAATAGAATCCACACCATGATCATCATTCAACACATATGGATCTGCAATGTGAACAGAAACCTTTCCTTTATTCATATTTTTGTGCTTTTTGTTGTTACCACAGTGCATAGATACAAAAGGTGGTAGCACCACAAAAGGAAGCTCAACAAAAGTAGATGTGGTGGCCTCAGTACCACCACCGGCACCTGTCTTCGCAGCATCAGCACCGCGCTCTGGCTCTGCATCCAAAATGGTGGCATCAGCACCACCGTCTGCATCTGGTATCACGACAGCCTCAGTACCGTCATCTGGCTCTCCATCATTGGTGGCATCAGCACCACCATCTTCAACATCATCATCAGCGGCATCAGCACCGCTACCTGGCTCATCTGGCGCTCCTGATTCGGCTTGTGGCTGTCGCTCAGAAGAGGCACCGCCGGCTAGCATCCTACCGCTCCTAGTAGTCACAAAATCAACATCATACAAAGAAAAAGACATGTCACTCAAATAGTCACTAGGAGAGGTATCCTCTGTAAACTCTACCTGCTCAGACTTTCTTTTCAGATTGTTCGGATTCGGTTCAATCTGAGCTGGTATGGCGGCCTTGCCTTTGATGATCTCCCTCATCTCCTGCCGGAACTCATCCATTTCCTGCCGGAAGGACGCTCGCTGTTCGGAGAGCAAGCAGGCAAGGTCATCTAAAGCTGGGTTCTCGAAAGCGGGGGCCTGAGAACCGAATGGGTTCCCTTGCGGGAAATGAGGCTGCTGCTGCTGCTGGTACTGGGGAGGATGGGGATACGACTGATGAGGTTGCTGACGCTGCCTCCGCTGCTGTCCCTGATAGGCGAGACGAGGACCCTGCTGGTATTGCTGCTGGGCGTACTGGGGCTGCTGCTGCTGCTGTGGCTGGCTGTTCTGCTGTCCTTGAGCATGAGGCTGCTACTGAGATGAGGAGCCACCGTGGCCCCCAACGGAATCCGGGGTGATCACGACGAATCCCGAGCTGAGGGTACCGGTCGTACCAAATCCATTGACTTCCATCAATGCTCCTGCTCAAAGGATGGTGGAGGAAGAACTTCCAGTGGCTGGTCCGGCTGATAGACCATCATCTGAGTGTCCTGAGATGGCGGCTGCACTGGGTAGTACTGTAGCAACGGGACCGCTTCTGCCTGGATGTGGTTGACCTGGCGGTACGAGGCAGAGGGTTGGGATGAGTTGCTACTACTCGGATCAGTACGTGACCTGGGAGGCTGCTGGGAAGAAGTTTGTGCCTCATGTACGCAAAGAATCTGCGTCTTCAGATCACTCATCGTCTTAGCAATCTGGTCCATCTGGACCATGCCTTGCATTTTCTTCTTCTCGAGGATCTCGAGACGGTCTAGTTTCTCACTGATTATGCCCATGTCGACTGCCGGTTGATTCGGCTTGGGTTGCGGCTGCCGGTGAAGTGTTAGGACTGGCATCAATGTGGGCGATCCTCTGGAATGATCCCGCTCCTTGCGGGGGCTTCTGCTGCGTGTAGATGCGGGCTTGGGCCATAACAGTTGAGTTTTCTGCCATCCCTTCATAGATGGCCCAAACATCATCTTCGCCTTTGGAAAAGTAGGACCCACCACAAGAGGCGTTCACAAGCCCTTGCAGCTCCGGTGTCAGCCCACAGAAGAAACTCTGAACCAAATTGGGCTTTGATATATTATGATGTGGACACCGGTCGATGATCTCTCGGAATCGATCCCAAGCTTCATGGAACTGTTCATTAGGGATCATTACGAAGTTGCTGATCATTGCTCTTACTGTGTTCGTCTGGCCGAGAGGGTAATCCTTCTTCAAGTATGCGGTCCGGAGATCTGCCCAAGTGTCGATGAATCGCCCCAAATGTTTGAGCCAGTATGCGGCTCTGTCAACCAAGGAGAAAGGGAAGGCTATCATCTTGATAGTGTCCTCAGTCATCAGCCTATCATGAATTGTGCTGCAGATCATTTCAAATTCTTGGAGGTGGAGGTGTGCTCTTCGGTCGACAACCCATGGAATTTGGGTAGAAGGCTGAATAGTGTGGGGCTGAAGTTCGAAATCTCCATGGATGGGAGGGAGTCGGATCCACCGATGAGTGAGGAAAGCTGTCGGATTGTGCAATTCTCACATGATAGTCTGCGGCGGCCTCTCCTGTTGGGGTTCTCCTCCCCTGGTTCTCTACAACAGGTATATCACCTCCACCGCCACCCTCCCCGCCACCAGGTCTGTTCTCTGCATCTGAGCTATTTCTCTCATGAGATCACCCATAAAGACTCCCTGGTCACGAATCTGTCTCTGCATTGTCTCCAGGGATGCTAGCAAGGAATTGTTGATGGCGGCTTGATCAAATAAGAATGGCGGGTGCTCATGGTCATCTGGATGCTCTCCTCTGTCAGCCATGTCTGGGTTTTCTGAAAAAGCAAAAGAACCCATCTCAGGTGCCGTCAAATGCTCTGAGCTATGTGATGCACTAAATTCTGAAATTCTCGGACTGATGGAAGGAGAATGGGAAGGGGGTCGAGTGGGAACAAGGTGGAAGTGAACTCAGGCTCGGAGAGCGGACTCTCCGAGGTCGTCCTAGATGAATGAGGAGGAGTGCTGGATAGCGGTGCCGACAGAGTCAGCCTAAGAGACCTCCAATCCCATCATCTTGATTATTGAGAAGATCAAGGTGAATGCAGAAGAAGAAGGAAGGCAAAATTGCGCACAAGCGTGCAATGTTTTTGATCTTGACCTAAAATAAACTTGAAATCAAACACAAAACAAGGGGAGTTCACCAACTCAACACATGAAGCCGTGAAGGTTCGGCTTTTATCTTGTCAATTTTAGCTTGAATTAAGGAATTAATCTTTCAACGGGTCCTTAGAGCGCTATGCCTAAAGGAGAGAGAGTACTGCCGGAAAAGTATTCCCGTAGTTGTCCTCCTCCTGTGTAACCTGTAGCTTGCGCTTTTTAAGGTCTTGTAACCCTTCCTGGATCCCTACTCAGCCAAAGAAGAAGAGGGAGGAAGCCGATAGGCGAAACCGATACTTCGGATCTCGCTCGTAACGGAATCACCCGTGAGCGTGCAAGATCCTACTCGGACGCAGACGGTGAGACAGACACCCCCGTGAAGGCATGGCCTATGCTCGGTACTTCGGACAAGATCGATGCTCACACAATAGTGAGTCACCTATGGCGACCAAGCCCAACTCTCCTACGTACGATAGTAGCGCCAATACTTCGGAAATCCAGGCGATACACAAGGCAGCCACAAGCTGGATTTTTGGCTCTAATCCTTACGAAGCACTCAACTCACTTGGAAGGAGACCTTCCCATGCAACCTGAAAACAAGTGAGGGTGTGACTCTCCCCAATCAATGAGTCCAATTACCAATTTTATTTAGGTCAAAGTTTTCTTAGCAGTCCCTTTATTAATTTTTTGGTGTTATCGCTTCTTTTGAGTAGATTCAAACAAACGCCTAAAGATTTTGTATTTTCTTTGATTCCTACTTGATCCAAAAATAGAGGGAGGAGAGTCGGAAAAGCCAATGCAAGTCGGCACCAAGATGGAAATCTCACCTTTGTGCCTAAATGATGGATGCAAAGATAGAAGACTTATAGTGAATCCTAGCTCTCTCCATGCGGGATGCAAAGTAGAAATTTATAAACCTAAACTACATGCCAATATGCAAGCGGAAATCATCCTAAGCAGGCAATTGCTACGTGAAGAACCACAAGTCAACCACCAAACTCCAATCCTAAAGTCTGGTCTAGGCTCACCCCTCCTCCTCTCGACACATCGAGTTCAGGAGAAGCGCTTGGCGGGATGAGCTCGCGGTGCGGTGGATCGAAGACTAATGATTAACTGTTTAATTAAACTAAGTCCAAATACGATCTATAGGTGCATGCAAAGGTTATTAGTGTGTTTGGACCTAATCTAATCGATCAAGCAAAAGCCTAGAACTAAGGGCTCAATCCACAAAAGAAATGAAAAATGAAAACAAAATCGAAAAATGACTGCGGAAAACACGAAGAAAACCGCGGTGGGCCCCCAGGTGAACAAACACCCGGAAATTAGGCCCGAAGTGTCTGAAAGTCCAAGTCCCTGTATTATTACAAATTAATATGAATATCACTCTCACCAAAATTATAAACTAACTAGCTAACTAATCTCTCTCTCACTCCTCCTGCTCTCTCCTGTCGGCATGGGCTAGAAAGACCGACTCCGCTTCCCAAGGTTGCTCCGGATCCCCTAGGCGATCCGCCTCGCTCCACAGTCCCTCGCAAGAATAAAAGAGAAGAAATGGTTAGAAAGCTCAACAATATATATCAAAAATATAAGAGAGATAAAATGGAGCAATAATGGAGACAAACAAATACAATCAAACAAAAGTGAAGATCTATTTGCTGTTGCTCCCCGACAACGGTGCCATTTGATAACTAGGAATTTCCAACGGTCTTGTATTCCACACAAGGCAGGAACACAAAGGTTGCTGCGGTGACCGCTAAAAATCCCTAATTAATCAACAATTAACCCACACTCAATCAATCAAGCAATGACAAGCAGATGCAAAGTTAAAATTTATTTTTAACCCTACATAAATGAAAGAAGCAAGTACGTAGAGAGTTCGAACACAGGGAGTAAGGCAGGATAGATGCACAAGTGTGTGTGTGTGTGTGTGTGTGAATGTGATGTGTTGTCTACATTATGCAAATGTGAATGTTTTTGTGGGTTTTTATTTTTTTTTAATTTTTTTCAATATTGGAATATATAAACTATACAATAAAATGGGTGCTAGAATATTTATAAAAATATGTAAAAATACTTAAAAATTCAAAAATAAAATTTTTTTGGGTCTTTTAATATTTTTTACTGTTTTTGTGATTTTTGGGTATTTTTCAGAATCTTTTTGGTTTTTTTAAAAGGCAAAATAAAGAAAACAATGAATTAATATTCTGGCCGAAATTAAAATGGGAGTGAAAAATATCAAACAACCACAAAATTTTCCAAACTAATTTTAAAATAAAAAGAATAAAATGGGTAAACTACAGGATCTGGAGTTGTAATTTTTTGAATTTTCTAGAATTTTTTTGAAGTTTTTAGGTATTTTCGAATTTTTAAGGTTTTCCTTTTTGAAATTTTTAGTGATTTTTGGACTGACACTAAAATAGGATAAAGTAGATAGTAGGTAATTTTTTTGGAATTTTTCTAGATGTTTTAATATTTTTTTGGTATTTTCTAAGCTAGACAGTAGCTAAAATGCATGTTTTTGATTTTTAATAAATAATATATGGCATGGAAGAGTAAGTTAACAGGAGCCTATGTGATTTTTTTGGTAATTTTTGGAGTTAATATGATGTGTGAAATAAATAGAACAAGCAAGCAAAAATAACTAAGCCTGGCAGGGGTATAAGTGCAAATATCAAAACATCCAGGGGCACGCATGCAAAATTTCCACAAAATATACACTGAATAAAATAGTTTCTGGACCGAATACAAAATAGAGGACCCGCAGCGGTATTCTTACAAAATGTCCACTAGGGCGCGTGACTAGCACGCGCCTGGGAAGGACCTAGGTGCAATATCCAAACGTCTGAGGGCCCATCTGCAAATATCCCTAAAATATAACACTTAATATTTAATTCCCTGGACTGAAACGAAATACAAAAATGGTCAAGGGCCTCGCTGCAAAAAGCCCAGCACCTCACGTGAACCGGTCACGTGAGGTGACGTGGCTGAGGACCTAAATGCAAATATAGAAAGTTCAGGGGCCTAAGTATAAATATTACAAAACTTTTTAAACTATCCCTGAAAGTTTATAGACTAAAAGAAAATTACAAAAAGAGCGCGGGTATACTTGCAAAATTCCCATGCTAAGGCGCTGGCGGACGACTCAGATGCATCCACTTGACACGTATCCGCTCGAGGGCCTCCGATGACGCTTCGCGAATGGAGGGCCAGGATTAGATCCAGCCCAGGATCTGACGATTGGACGATGAAGCGATCGGACGGTCGTCGGTGGATCTGGGGGACTCCCTTGATCCGACGGCTAAGAGGCCTGGAGGAAGAATGCGGAAGAAGGCCAGCAATGGCGAGCTTCCGCGACCTCCCCCTGCCCTCCTTCGTCGGCGTTCAAAGCTCAAAATGGCCCAGAATCTCTTCCTGCAGGCGATCTCCAGGTGCGGGAAGCTTCAAAATGGCCGGAGGGGCGTGATCCTCGCCTACGACGGCGGCGGAGCTTTGAAGCTCCAGGTACCTCCGGCGAGATCAGAAATGCTCCCAGGTAGTCGTTCGAGTGCGCGTACCTACAAGAAAAAGGTGATAGAGTCCAGGGCAAATTCCTGGGCTCCGTGGATGATGAATAGTGGCGGGAATCGATAGGGCGGCGCTCGGCCGGAGGGCGCTCCGGCGAGGTGAACTGATTGATCGATTTGATCGATGGAATCGAGAATTTCTTGAGGCTTTTACTCCTAAGACTAAGGCGAATCAAATGCAATAAAAATTAGAAGGGAAAGTGGCTGCCTCAATGGTCAATGACCGGAGGGAGAGTACCTCGACGGCGGGCTTTGCCGGAGGTAATGGAGACGCCTCCGACCTCCTTCGCCTTGGCTGATGGCCCGAAAATGGAGCTGTCACCTCCAGGGTCTTCGTGGAGCACGCAAGGGGCGAGGAGGGGTGGACCGAAGGGACTCAAAATCAAAAAGGAAGTCGGGTGTGCGTTATATTTTGTTTGACTCTATGGTGGAGAGGCACCAAAGGCCAAGGGAAATTTGGTAAAATCGACGGCCCTCTCCCCCCAAAAAAACGCAAGGGCGTGATAGACTAAGGATTGAGGGAGGAAAGTCGTGAAGAAATCGATCTCAAAAAAGTGCAAGATTAAGTCTGGAAAAATCGACAAAAAGGGGGTCAAACCGATGTTCTGACAGGCACACATGGGGGAGGACGACCAGTTGACCGGGGTCAACTGGGGCCGTCTCCTGATTGGTCCACATGGACCAATCAGGAAAAATCCCTGAAAAAGATTTTGTAAATTCAAATTAAAATAGAAAAAGAACGAATTAAATTTTAGTTATAAAATAAAAAATATTTATTATTTTATGTAGTATTTTATTCTGATTTTTTATTATTTTTATGATGTATATTTTTACAAGTTTACTTTTATACCCTTTATTGGTGTATTACCTATATATTTTATCTTTTATTTTTATTTTGTGTATTTTAATTTTATTGTTTTTTATTTACTATTTTATAAAATTAAATATACTTTTATACATGTAATTATATTTTTATTTTATTTTTCTGATTTGTTTTGTATGTTTAATAAAATATAAGTTTGTGTTATATAGGTATGTATATAGGTATAATACCTATGTATTTATATACATGTATTTTATTTTGTATTTCTTTTACATTTTTATTCTGATTTTAATGTACAAAATTATTATAAGTAATATTTACAAAATTATAAAAATATAAAAATACAAAAATAATGAATAAATAATAAATTGAATATTTTAATCTATACAAGTATACAATGAGGGTCCAAAACTCAACTTTCAAACCGTAGCTCCGCCAAATGCGAAACCATCGCTATTAAATAGCTTATTTTATTCTATATACAATTAAAGGTGAGTTTGATGCATTTGGAGCTTTCATTTGTGAGATACGGGTCTGGGAAGTTGGGATTCTGGATTTTTATTCAGACCATAACTTTTTATCTGTACATTATTTTTGAATGAACTCAATTTTTGTATTTTTATTTATTTAATTATCTACAACTTTCATGTACAAAGTTTCTTTATTTGAGGTAAAAAAGTGGAACCAAAAATAGGTCCCAAAATGAATAAAGAATGAATTAAAACAAAGGTATTTTTGCTGTATTTTGGCCCTTATCTCCCCTACTTTATTCCTGGCCGACCTAGTCATCGAGATGCCAAGGTCTCGGGGTTTCGGGTCATAAAATATTTACAATATTTTATTCTTTTTCTTTTCTTTTATTTATTCTATAATTTGGCTTTAATTACAGTAATTTATACACTATTTACATGTACATGCATGAATGCTAATATGCTCTTTTTTAATGCTATTTACAGGCATTTGCCAGGGTTTTTGAGGCCAAAATGATAGAATAAAGATGATGAAATATGGATTCATCAAGAGTCTTCACTAGAATTCATACACAAAGCAAACACAAGTCAAAACAGAGCCTTTTGCAGTGTCCTCTAAACCCACCTACTCTGCTAAGGGAAGTCAGACCGTGAAACGGCTACCCGAGACCCTCACTGAAAAGTAGCTAATTGTTTTTAAAAATAGTAGTCTTTGCGAAATTTCTCAGTTTGGTTCTATCTTAAGTGTGCGTTCTAGTCCTTATAAACAATGAGTGGGTTTCTCTCCACCAGACACAGGTTAATTTTATGTCAGTTTTATTTACAGTCACCTTGATTAGCAGTCTCAGTTTTAAGTTAAGGTTATCATATAGTTTATGTGAGCACAGAAATTCACGCCTAACGAGCAATCCCAATTCCTTTAAATCCTAAGTTGTAAAACTTGCGAAGGAGAATCGGAAAATCCAATGCAAACGTAAATCAATGATGCATGCTTAAGAGAAAGACTTACAGTGAATCCTCGCGTTCTTCATGCGGGATGCAGTACAAGGAATTAAAATTTACACTAGATGATATGCACAGATGAAAAAGGTCCTAAGCAGATAGTTCTATTAGCGGAAAGAATTGATTTCAATTTTTGGCTAATGTTGAACGATCTATAGTGCGTTTAATTAGTGAAAGTGCGGCCTAAGAATTACGTGCACAATCATTGGTAGACACGCAAGTGTATATGTGCCTAAGTCCTACGCCACTCAAGTCGGGTCCCAACCACACAGAAGGGGTTGAAACAGACCCGACACACCACATAAATGTTCAGTCTGAGTTATTACAAGGGTTCAAAGAGAGGGACCCTGAGAATAATGCGGAAATTAAATCTAGACTAAACTCTCTCTCCTCTCTCTCGAAATCAAATTCAATTCTTCATCCTTGCAGATCCTATGATTAAATCCCAAAATTTTGCTCCTAGTAGTCTGCAAAGAGAGAATTTGCAGTTAGTATCTGAAGTAAGAGATAAATGCAAAACAAAATGCAGAAAAGAAAAAAAATTGACACAAAAATTAACTTCACAAAAATTAATTATAAAAATTGATTTAAAACCCTAAAAATTCGTTGTTCTCCGGCAACGGCGTCATTTGAAGAACGTGAAATCTGCCTCATTAATAATCATGAATTTTCGTAGTATAGGAGGCAAATTTGGTTGATCAAAAACCATAATCTTTGAATGTTGTGGAATATTTTTACTTGGTAAGTCTACCAAGGTCAAATACAGGGAACAATGATTCTTAGTTGCATGATCTTAAATCAAATTAAATAATTAATTAATGCTTGATTAATTTCTGTGTTGAGAAAATATACAATGCAATGATGAAGATGCTACACGAAGAAAGTAAACAGAGGGAACTATTCAACGTAGGATCTGTGATAAAAAATCAATCCTCAAAGAAATTCATCTGTTAATCCTCAAAAACTGATCATGGGTCAAATAAAAGTTCTCAAAAAATATAATCAATTTAATCCAGATGCAGGTGAAAATCCAGATAGATATATGAATGACCCGACAATGATTTTAATCTCAAGAGACGTTTGCAGTTAATATCCACAAGTCCCAAAATAGTGATCAATAACTCTAATCAATCTCCTTGATTTAACCCCTGCAAAAATTAAGTCCTCAGATATTAGATCAATTCCATCATTTTCTTAATCAAATCCCTGCAAATAAATCAGGAATATCTTAATAAGGCACAAATATGTCAAATTCAGCCCAGCATGATTAGAATAGCTCCTCGAATAATGAGTCTTGACAAGTAGCCTCAGATCAGTCCACAAGGATATGTAAAATGAAAGAGCACGAAAAGTGCTTCAAAATGACATATTATACGCTAAAAACGGAGTTTGTATGGAAAAGATATGATGCATTGAAATTCTAGGGACTAAAATGTAAGTAAAATAAGTTTGTTTCCTTCAAAATGATCCCTAGAAGTACTTATCTGCAATTTCATAAAGTCAGAGGGGGTCTTCTGCAATTTACCCCAAGTGGGGGGTGTATTTGTAGTTTCAGTACTTGATAGAGGCTTCGGTGCAAATTTCCCACCAACACACGTGCATTGTACGTGCGCCTGAAGGCTCGGGACCGGAGTGGAGGTTCAGATGGGCCGAACTAGAGGTTCGGGCCTGTAGCTCTACATGGTGGCGATGTGGATGTTCGGGAGCCCCGAGGCTGAGGCTGGGATCTGAAGTAGAGGCACGGTCCCGAAGAGGAGGGTCGGGGACCCTAAGGCAGAGGCTAGGATGCCCCAAGCCTAGGCGGCAGCTGGTGGACGCTCAGGAGTCCCGAGCCTAGGTTCGGAGAGCCCGAGCCTCTAGGCTGGGGCCTAGGCTCGGGATGGGTGACGTCGGGGCCTTTGGACCGTCGGATCAAGGGCCGCCTGCCCGATCCGACGGTTCCTGTAGTGAAGGTGTTGCCGGGGTGGAGGCACCGAGCGGGCGGGCTATGAGGCGCCGGAGTACGAGGCCTAGGCCGGTCGACACACGACCGACTGAGGTTCGAGTGGCTAGAGCTGTAGGCTGGGCTAGGCGAGACGGAGCGGAGCGAGGCGGCGTGCGGCAGCGGTGGAGGACCTGCAAGGGTTAGAAGCAGGAAAAGGGAGGCGGAATCGGAGGTGCTCGATGGTGGTCGAGGGGCCGAGCGCGGTCGGGCGAAGGGTGACGTTGCGAGGGCAGTGTGTTGAGGAGAGCGGTGGTTGGTCGGAGGGCGGAGCTAGGGTTCCGGTCTGTGCAAGGCCGGCTTGGGTGGTGTATACGGAGGAGTAGATCTGGGGCGGAGAGGATAGGGATCAGGGGAAGGAGATGAGTTACCTGGAAAGGGGGCTCGAGTTGTGGCTCGAGTCGCCGGAGGGCGACGAGCTAAGCAGCTCGCTAGGAGGATGCAACAGAGCTCCTTGAAGCCCTGGATCTCGCCAAAATCTAGGTCGCTATCACCGACGAGAGGGCAGATGGTTTTTGCGGCTGGCGAGGAGGGGACCTTTATAGGTAGCAATGGCGGGCCGTTACGCAGGCGAGGGGAAGAAGCGTTGGTGGTGCGGCGTGCATGGCGGGCTTTGATGGCCCAGGAGCTGGGAATGGCTGCGGGGAAGGGGAGGGGGTGATCACGTGCCGCACACGTGCGCACGGGAAGGTAAGGTGGCACGTGCGAGAGGAGAGAAGGTCGCAACAGGTGGGGTGCCATGTGGCACGCCTGGAGCTGCCACGTGGCACCCCAAAAAAATTTCAAAATTTAAAGTTAAAGAAAAATAGAAAAGAAATTGAAGAATACCTCAGATCGAAAAATTTTCTTCACAAAAGTTGTTCGTCTCGATGAGATCTACAACTTTCATGAAGGACTCGTGAGCAAAAGAGGTCACCTATGCGAAGTGGTATTTTTGGTGGTTTTCCACGTGTATAGAAAACCAGATTTTTGGGGATTTGTAATTTTTTTGGTGGTTTTAGAGAGGATAAAAAATCTATAAAAACTACGATAAAATACAAGAAAATTAATTACACATTAATATATTTTTTAGGATTTTTTAAAAAAATAAAAAATAAAAATAAAATGGAAGTAAGAAACACACAATTTTTGTACGTACTCACAACGGACACTTGGACTCAGTGAGTTTCTTTGATTTCAGTTTTAATCAGTATTTGGATTTTTGTGTTGCTTAGTAAAACTTTCACAAAGAACACAAATGAAGATGAAATAAAATTAAAAGGTTAATTATGTACATAAAAACTCAGGTCAAAAATAGCAAAAAGTCAAAATGCGCAAAAGATGCCCAAAACCTAACTTTCACATAAGAGCTCTGAATTTTATGAAATTGGTCTTGTTTTGAAGGTATTTGAAAATGGAGTACTTTAAAGGTGAGTAGACCAAAATCGGACACTGTATGAGGGAGATATGCTTCTTTTAGTCCGTCGGATGTGAAATTAGATTTTGGGATTATTTGACACTTATTGGAGTTTGTACTTTTTTGTATTTTTTTAATAAGGTTAGTAATATCTACACAATGGAGGTGGTTTGGGGTCAATCAGAGTTAAGATGAATTAACTAAAAATAAGAGAAGTTAGCGGCTTTTTGGGCTAATTTACACTTGGGATTTTTAATGCAATTTATGCATGATGAAATGCAAATATTATTTACACATGTATGAATGCTAATAATGATCTATTAATGATTAAATGCATATGAATATTGGGGAACAGAGCCTAATTGACCAATTTTAGCATGATGAATACAAGATTCATCAGCTATATGTGCAGAATATCATCAGACTTCACAGTATACCATGCAAGGTGGTGTTTGACAGAGACTCGAGGTTTACGTCGTATTATTGGCATCAGTTCATGTCAGCATTACAGACAAAGCTGATGATGAGTTCTGCATACCATCCGTAGATCGACAGACAGAGTGAGCGCACCATACAAATGCTGGAGGATTTACTTCGCGCATGCACTTTGGAGTGAAAAGGGTCATGGAAGGACCATCCGCCATTTGGTTGAATTCATGTACAATAACAACTATCATTCCAGTATCGGCACGACACCCTTCGATGCCGTATACAGGTGGAGATGCCTCACACCTCTCAGTCGGTGTGAGGTAGGTGATCATGCTCTCTATTCCGTAGATCTCTTGGAGGAGACTGCGAGAATTGTTGATCTTGTGAGGTAGAAGCTTCTGACGACACAAAGCCACCAGAAAAGCTATGCAGACCGTCGGAGAAGACACTTGAAGTTTTAGGTAATCCAATTCTTTTCTCTTCATCCATTTAATTACGACTTATCTATATTCAACTTAATCTCACACATAATTGACATTCTTATAATCTACAGGTGGGAGATTGAGTATTTCTCCGAGTATCTCCCATGAAGGGAATTCAGAGATTTGGTATTCGTGGCAAGCTGACGCCATGATATGTTGGTCCATTCGAGATTCTAGCTAGAGTGGGGAAAGAGGCTTACCGAGTAGCTCTTCCTCTACATCTTTTTGCTATCCATGACGTCTTCCATGTATCTAACTTGAGGAAGTATGTGCACGATACTCGACACATCATCAGCTACGAGAATTTAAATGTGGAGATCGATTTGACATATGAGGAAAGTCCCGTGTAGATACTAGACATTGTTGTGAAGAAACCTCACAGCAAGGAGATTCCATTGGTCAAGGTGTTGTGGCATCGACACGACATCGAAGAGGCAACGTGGGAGACCGAAGCTGACATGCAAGCACGATACCCGTAGCTTTTCTCAGGTAATCATAAAAGCAAGCATTTTTAATTAGTTACATATTAAAAGAAAATGGCTTGTTTTCCCTTTGAGGTTTTTATGTGCTCAAAATCCCTTGAGGTTTTTAATGGCCATATGAAATCCAAACAATACACCTAATGACCTTGACTCAAGTCTCGAGGACGAGACTCCCTTTGAGATTTTTATATTTGTAACATCCGAGTCTAATTAAACCCAAGCTTGATCCGATTAGAGTCCGTTAGCCCGATAAAGTTATCAATGAATATTAATTGATCTAAATCGATCAATTCATCGTGAATCAAAAGTCATTCGGGCGAAATTGACCAAAAAACCGAGCACATCGTAATGCTTACCCGAAAAAGCCGTGACACAAATTCAGAAATTGTGAAACAAACTGAGACCGTCAGAAAAATCCAATTCGACAAAACTAGACAAACAGAATCGACTGTTCATCAATCAAAAATCGTTTGATATTTTTAAATCGTAAAGTTTAACCCCAAATCAGAATCGTATCTCGAAAATTTTAGAGATGCAAACCTGAGTAAAAATATATCAATATTATACTCATTTTGATCGTTATGAGACGTCAAATCGAGATATTTCATGCTGAAATCCATCATTCAAGGTGCGAATACAAACATTTTTTTTAGAAAATCTCAAATAAATGAATGAAGAAAAATAAAAAAATAAAAATTTAAAATTTTCAGTAGCAGACTGCTACTGTTCTATCTAAATTCCAGCACAATATATATAGAATTAATATATTTTAAGTTAAATGTTGTCATCAATGACGTCATTGATGATGATGCCATCAATGACATCATTGATGCTGATGTCACATATTTTTTAAAAAATTGGGAAGGTTCCAGGAACCTTCCTCCTCCCTTATTTCTCTCCCTCTTCTTCCTACTTAACCCATTCCAGCGATAAGCCTTCTTACTCCTTTCTCTTCGTCCACACCCCCACCCCAAATTTCCAAAGAAAGTCTCCTCTTCCATAGCCATTTCTACTGGATTTGGGGGAGATATTTGGTGTTGTCCTCTCTGGTGGGAACTGCAAATCCAGGCTCATGATAAGAAGAAATTTCTGCTCCAATTGAAGCAACTCACTAGAGAAAATTGCCGCAGCCTAAGTCTTGTAGTTCTCTACTCCAAATATCCATCCCTGCATGCTTGTGATCCTCAATTCGAAGACCTTTTAATATGTACAGTTGATGAATCAACATTTCATCATCTTTATTCTATCATTTTGGCCTCAAAAACCCTAGCAAATGCTTGTAAATACCCTTAATTAGAGCATCTTAGCATTCATGCATGTGCATGTAAATAGTGTATAAAATATTGTAATTAAAGCCAAAATTATAGACTAAATAAAAGAAAATAAAAAGAATAAAATAATATAAATATTTTATGACCCGAAACCCCGAGATCTAGGCATCTTGATGAATACGTCGACAAGGAATAAAGTAGGGGGAGATAAGGTCCAGAATACAATGTTTTTCTATTCATTCTTTATTCATTTTCAGACCTATTTTTGGTTCCACTTTTTATACCTCAAATAAAGAAACTTTATACATGAAAGATGTAGATAATTAAATAAATAAAAATTCAAAATTGATTTCACTCAAACATAATGTACAGATAAAAAGTTATGGTCTGAATAAAAATTCAGAATCCCAACTTCCCAGACCCATATCTCATAAATGAAAACTCCAAATGCATCAAACTCACCTTTAATTGTATATAGTTTAAAATAAGCTATTTAATGACAGTGGTTTCGCATTTGGCGGAGCTATGGTTTGAAAGTTGAGTTTTGGGACCCTATTGTATACTTGTACAGATTAAAATACTCATTTTATTATTTATTCATTATTTTTATATTTTTATATTTTTCTAAATATTATTTATAATATATGAACATTAAAACTTGAATAAAAATACAAAATAAATGCAAAATAAAATACATGTATATAATACATAGGTATAAGACCTATAAATATACCTAGATAATTGATTCTTCTATTTTATTAAATACATAAAGCACCTTAGAAAAATAAAATAAAAATATAATTACGTGTATAAAAGTATTTTATAATTTCATAAAATAATAAACATAATTAAAGAAATTAAAAATCACAAAATAAAAATAAAATAATAAAATATATAGGTATATGTACCTACAAAGGGCATAATAGGTAACTTGTAAAAATATACCTCATAAAAATAATTAAAAATCACCATAAAATAATTTATAACATTTCGAACATTTTTTATTTAATAACTAGAACTAAGTAATTCATTTTTTATTTTTAATTGATTTTATCAAATAATTTTCCAGGGGTTTTTCCTGGTTGGTCCACGTGGACCAACCAGGGGGCAGTCTTCGTTGACCTCGATCAACTGTCTGCCCTCCACCCCTGTAGCATGTCAGAACATTGGTTTTTGGTCATTTTTGTCGATTTTACAGGCTTCATCTTGCACATTTTGAGATCGACTCCTTCATGACTTTTGACCCTCGATCCTTGGTCTATCACGCCCAATGTTTATCTCGAGGGTTGGATCATCGTGTCGCCCGATAGAACTCGATCTTTGGAGCGACCCAGTCATAGAGTCAAACACCTTATAACGCACACCCGACTTTGATTCAAAGTTTGAACCCCTCACTCCATAGGTTTAGCTCCACTTTCGATCCTTGAAGCTCCAGGAAGGTGACAGCTCCCTGTTGACGCCTTCAGGAGGGTCGAACGTTGCCTGAGGTGGCTCCACGACCTCCGCCTTCGCCGGCGTCAAGGCACCCCCTTCCCTCCGGTCTTCACCGTTGAGGTAGCCACGTTTCCCTTTTATTTTTGTCGCATTTTGTTTCCTGTAGCATTAGAATTAAAATCCCTCTAGAAATTTTAAGTTTCATCGATCGAATCTTCACCCATTCCAACATCGCCGGAGCGCCCCTCTGGCCGACCACCTCCATATCGTTTCGCGCCACCTTTTCGCCACCGCGGGACCCAAGCACTTTGCCTTGGGTCCTCTCACGCCTTTTTGCAGGTGCTTGGACTTCAACGCACGCCTGGGGGCCATTTTGGCCTTCGTCGGAGCCGCTCGAGCTCCTCCAGCTCTGCCAGAATCTCCAGCAAATCTCGGCCACCGCCGAGGCTTTTTGGGCCCACCAGCATCTCGAGGACGCCGCCAGGAGCCCGCAGCCCCATTTTGAAGCCTAGAGGACACCGGAGCACGGAGATCAACCTCGGGGAAGTTCGCCTCGTCGGCGTTCTTCCCCGTTCTTCCTCCGCGTCTCCCAGCCGTCGGATCGGGCCGTCGCTCTAGGTTGCACAGCTACCGTCCGATCTCCTCGCACGTCGACCGTCAGATCATCCGAGGGAGATCTAATCTTAGCCGCATAGCGCGAAGGGATACGGGCCGTTGGATCGCCGCCACGTGTATTAGTGAGAACGTGCCCGCCGTTGATCGTGCGCGAGGGGTATTTTGCAAACTTTACCCCCCGCATTTTTGTATTTTTATTTAGTCCTTAAAAATTTCTCTATAGTTCAAAAAGTTTTGTAAATATTAAATCTAGGCCCCCGAACTTTCAATATTTGCAAGTAGGTCCTGACCACGTCACCTCACGTGACCAGTACAGGTGAGGTGAGGGCATTTTGCACAGGACCCCTCTAGGGTTTCCTTATTTCGCTTTAGTCCAGTAATTTTTGTATTAAGTGTAAAAGTTTTGGAAAAATTGCATCTAAGCCCCTTGGAGTTTTGGATATTACGAACAGGTCCCTCCCAGGCGCGTGCCAGTCACGCGCCCTAGTGGGTTATTTGCAGGGAAACCCTTGCAGGTTTGGATATTTGTGTTTGGACCATTAATTTGCATATTTAGTATTATCTTTTGCGAGAAAATTGCAGTGAAACCCCTGGATGTTCTGTATATTACTAATAAACCCCTGCTAGGCCTTATATTTTTGTATGCTTTGTCTATTTATTCCATGCTTTGATAAAACCCCAAAAATTCCACAAAAACTAATTTAAGCTTCTGTTAGCTTGCACTTTCATGTCATATTTTTGCATTTCATTTTTATTGCATTTTAATATTTATTAAAAATTAGAAACATGCATTTTAGCTACTGTTTGCATTAGAAAATACCAAAAAAATATCAAAACACCTAGAAAAATTCCAAAAAAATTACCTAAGCTCTAAAAATTTCAAAACCAAAACCTTAAAAATTAGAAAATACCTAAAACTTCCAAAAAATCTAAAAAATCCTAGAAAAATCCAAAAAATGCAAACTCAAGTTCTGTAGCTTCCCTGTTTTATTATCTTTATTTTAAAATTAATTTGGAAAATTTTGATACTGTTTGGTATTTCTCATTCCCATTTTAGTTTCGACCAGCAAGTTTATTCACTGTTTTCTTTATTCTACCTTGTAAAAATACCAAAAATATTCTGAAAAATTCCCAAAAATCACAAAAATAGTAGAAAAATATAAAAAGACCAAAAATGTTTTATTTCCTAATTTTTGATCATTTTTACCTATTTTTATAAATCCCCTATCTCCTCTTTTCTTGTATTGTATATATATTCCAATATTAAAAAATTTAAAAAATATAAAATATAAAAAGAAAAATATAAAATCAGAAAAGTGAAAAACAAAAATACAAAATTAAAAATTAAAAAAATTAATTAAAAACCCACAAAAACATTTGCATATTGTAGACACACATCACAATCATATCACACATACACTTGCTTGATCTATCCTGCCTTGCTCCCTGTGTTCGAACTCTCTACGTACTTGCATCTATACATCTTTTATGTAGAGTTAAAAATAAATTTGACTCCACATTTGTTTGTCATTGTTTGATATTTGATTGTGGGTACATTGTTGATTTTAGCCGGGATTCATTGAGGGTCGCCACAGCGACACGGTTGTCTCCGCTTTGTGAGAGACATTAGATCCCTTGAATTTCGGTTAAATCAAATGGCGCCGTTGCCGGGGAGCAACATCCTATAGTTCTCATTTTTTATTGATTGTGTTTATTTGTCTACATTATTGCTTGCCTTATCTCTCTTGTTTTTGATATATATCTGTGAGCTTTCTAACCATTCTATTTTCTTGTCTTCTTGCGAGGAACCGCGGAGCGAGGAGGATCGCTTAGGTGATCCGGTGTAGCCTTGGGAAGTGGAGTCGGCTTTTCTAGCCCAAGCCGACAGGAGAGAGCAGAAGTGAGAGAGAGTGTGTTATCTAGTTTTCATTTTCTTTTGTGAGAGAGAGATTTATTTATAATTTGTAATAATACAGGGGCACTCAGTACACTTCGTGCCTAATTTCCAGGTGTTTGTACACCTGGGGGCTCACCGCGGATTTCATCGAGTTTCTCGCTGTCATTTGCCAGTTTTGATTTCATTTTTCCTTTCTTTTGTGGAATGAGCCCTTAGATTTTAGGCATTGCTTGATCAATTAGATTAGGTCCAAATACCCTAATAACCATTGCATTTACCTATAGTGCGTATTTGGACTTAGTTTAATTAAACAATTGGTTCATTAATTTTCGATCTGTCGCACCGCGAGCTCATCCCGCCAAGCGCTTCTCCTGGACTCGATGTGTCAAGAGGAGGAGGGTGAGCCTAGACCAGACTCTAGGGTTGAGGATTAGTGGTCAACTTGTGGTTCTTCACGTTAGCAATTGCCTGCTTAGGACGATTTCCGTGTGCATATCGGCATGTAGACCAGGTTTAAAAATTTCTGCTTTGCATCCCGCATGGAGAGAGCTGGAGGTGCTGTAAGTCTTCTATCTTGAGCATTCAACATTTAGACACAAAGGTGAGATTTCCATCTTGGTGCCGACTTGCACGGCTTTTCCGACTCTTTTCTCCCTCTATTTTTGGATCAAGTAGGAATCAAGAAAAAACAAAAATGTTAGGCGCTTGTTTGAATCTACTCAAAAGAAGCGATAACATAAAAAAATTAAAAAAGGGACTGCTAAGAAAATTTGACCTAAATAAAATTGGTAATTGGATTCATTGCTTGGGGAGAGTAACACCCTCACTTGTATTCAGGTTGCATGGGAAGGTCTCCTTCCAAGTGAGTTGAGCGACTTCGTAAGGATTAGAGCCAAAAACCCAGCTTGTGGTTGCCTTGTGTATCGCCTGGATTTCCAAAGTATTGGCGCTACTATCGTACGTAGACGAGTAGGGCTTGGTCATCATTGGTGACTCACTATTGTGTTGAGCATCGACCTTGTCCGAAGTACCGAGCATAGGCCACGCCTTCACGGGTGTGTCTGTCTCACCGTCTGCGCCCGAGTAGGATCTTGCACGATCACGGGTGATTCCGTTGCGAGCGAGATCCGAAGTATCAGTTTCGCCTATCGGCTTCCTCCCTCTTTTTCTTTGGCTGATTAGGGATCCAGGAAGGGTTACAAGGACCTTAAAAAGCGCAAGTTACATGTTACACAGGAGGAGGATAAGTACGGGAATACTTTTCCAGCAGTACTCTCTCTCCTATATGCGAAGCGCTCTAAGGACTCGTTGAAAGATAACTTCCTGAAAACAAGCTAAAAACTACAAAGATAAAAGCCGAACCTTCACGGCTTCACGTATTGAGTTGGTGAATCCCCTTGTATTATGTTTGAGTGCTAGTTGATTTTAGGTCAAGATCAAAAACACAACACAATTGTGCGCAACTTTGCCCCCCTCTTCTTCTTCTTCATTTACCTTGTTCTTCTCAATAATCACGATGATGGGAAGGAGGTCTCTTAGGCCTACTTTGTCGGCACCGCTATCCAGCACTCCTCCCTATTCATCTAGGGCAACCTCGGAGAGTCCGCTCTCCGAGCTTGAGTTCACTTCCACCATGTTCCCCCTCGACCACCCTTCTCCTTCCATCAGTCCAAGAGTCTCAGAATTTAGTACATCACAGAGCTCAAAGCATTTGACGACACCTGAGATGGGTTCTTTTGCTTTTTCAGAGAATCCAGACATGGCTGACAGAGGAGAACACCCGGATGAGCATGAGCACCCTCCATTCTTATATGATCAAGCCGCCATCAACAATTCACTTCTAGCATCCATGGAGACCATGTAGAGACAGATCCATGATCAGGGAGTCTTTATGGGTGACCTCATGAGAGAGATCGCACAGATGCGAGAGAACAGACCTGGGGGAGGTGGCGGTGGAGGTGATATCCCAGTTGTAGCAGACGAGGGAGGAGAACCTAACCAGGAGAGGCTGTCGCAGACCATCATGAGAGAATTGCACAATCCAGCAGCCTCCCTCACACATCACTGGATCCGACTCCCTCTCATCCATGGAGATTTCGAGCTTCGCCCGCACACGATTCAGCTACTTCCCAAATTTCATGGGCTGGCGACCGAAGAACCATACCTCCACCTCCAAGAATTTGAAATGATATGCAACACAATCCATGACATGCTGGTGACTGAGGACAATATCAAGATGATAGTATTCCCCTTCTCGTTGGTTGATAGAGCCGCGTACTGGCTCAAACATTTGGGGAGGTTCGTCGATACATGGGCAGAACTCCGGACCGCATACCTGAACAAGTATTATCCTCTCGGCCGGATGAATGCAGCAAGACCAATTATCAGCAACTTCGTAATGATCCCGAATGAACAATTCCATGAAGCTTGGGATCGATTCAGAGAGCTCAACGACTGGTGTCCACACCATGACATAGCCCAATCTGGTTCAGAGTTTCTTTTGTGGGCTGACACCGGAGCTGCAGGGGCTTGTTAATACCTCTTATGGTGGGTCATATTTTTCCAAGGGCAAAGGCGATGTTTGGGCCATCTATGAAGGGATGGCAGAGAACTCAACAATCATGGTCCAAGCCCGCATCTACGCGCAGCAAAAACACCCGCAACGAGCGGGATCATTTCAGAGGATCACTCGCATCGATGCTGGTCCTCACACTCCGTCGGCAGCTGCAGCCCAAGCCGAATCAGCCAAAGCCGACATGGGCATAATTAGTGAGAAGATGGACCGTCTCGAGATCCTCGAGAAGAAGCAGATGCAAGGTCTAGCCCAGATGGACCAGATTACCAAGACTATGAGTGACCTGAAGACGCAGATTCTTTGCGTCTAGGAGGCACAGATGTCTACTCAACAGCCTCCCAGGTCACGTGTTGATCCTAGCAGTAGCAGTTCCACCCAGTCCTCTGCCTCGCACCGCCAGGTCAACCACATTCAGGCAGAGCCGATCCCGCTGCTACAGTACTACCCATCACAGCCACCATCTCAGGATACTCAGATGGTGGTCTATCAGCCGGATCAGCCACTAGCGGTTCTACCTCCACCATCCTTTGAGCATGAGCCATTGATGGAAGTCAATGGGATATGGTACGACCGGTACCCACAGCCCGGGATTCGTCGCGATCACCCCGGATTCCGTTGGGGCAACGGTGGCACCTCATCTCAGCAGCAGTATCTGGTTCAAGGACAGCAGAACAGCCAGCCACAACAGCAGTAACCCCAGTATGCCCCCCAGCAGCAATACCAGCATGGTCCTCGTCTCGCCTATCACAACCAGCAGTGGAGGCAGCGTCAGCCGCCTCAGCAGTCATACTCCCATCCTCCCCAGCATTATCCTCACCAGCAGCAACAACCTCATTTCCCGCAGGGGAACACTCCCGGTTCTCAGGCTCCCGCCTTTGAGAACCCAGCTCGAGATGACCTTGCCCACTTGCTTTCTGAACAACGAGCATCCTTCCGGCAGGAAATGGATGAGTTCCGGCAGGAGACGAGGGCAAAGCTGCCATACCAGCTCAGATTGAACCAAATCTGAACAATCTGAAAATAAAGTCTGAGCAGGCACAGTTCACAGAGGATACCTCTCCTAGTGATTATTTGAGTGACATGTCTTCTTCTTTGTTGTTTTCTTCTTTGTATGATGCTGATTTTGTGACTACTAGGAGCGGTAGGATGCCAGCCGGCGGCACCTCATCTGAGCAACAGCCACAAGCAGAACCAGGAGCGCCAGATGAGCAGAGGAGCAGTGCTGATGCTAATGATGATGTTGAAGATGGTGGTGCTGATGCCACCAATGATGGAGAGCCAGACAACGGTACTGAGGCCGTCGTGATACCAGATGCAGACGGTGGTGCTGAAGCCACCATTTTGGATGCAGAGCAAGAGCGGGGTGCTTATGCCGCGAAGACAGGTGCCGTTGGTGGTACTGAGGCCACCACATCTACTTTTGTTGAGCTTCCTTCTGTGGTGTTACCACCTTTTGTATCTATGGACTGTGGTAACAACAAAAAGAACAAAAAGATGAATAAAGGAAAGGTTTCTGTTCAAATTTCAGATCCATATGTGTTAAATAATGATCATGGTATGGACTCTATTCCTTCACAGGCACAGGAACCTCATCCTAGCCCTCCATCTGTGGAGGCCCCTACTATCCCCTTCCCCGAAGCACTTCACCGGGCGAAGGGGAATAAAAGAGAGAATCCTAAAAAGACCCAACAGGTAGAGTTCAGCAACCAGATGATTGACATGTTCCACATTCAGCTGACTCTACAGGAAGCACTTGAGCACGTCCCCCTCTTCAAAAAGAATTTGAAAGAGAAGACTACAGTTCGTAGGAAGAGGAGGAACCACAGAGATCAGATCCATGTGCTCACTCATTCCACGTGCTGCACCATTCAGAACAAACTGCCAGCCAAGAGACCAGATGCATGAGCTCCCTATGTCAGATGCAAGATTCAGGAGCAGCAGTTTGATCGCACTCTGTTAGACAGCGGCTCTTCGATTAACCTTCTTCCGCCAGTCTTACTCGACCGATTCGAGTTTGGTCCTCTTCGTAGGAGCAGGACAGTCCTTCAGTTTGCTGATAGGTCGACTAAGAGGCTGAAGGGGTTATTGAGAGACGTGGTCGTTACCATTCAGGGCCTGAAATTCCCCGTGGACTTTGTTGTATTGGACATGGAGATCCCTGAGTCGGTAACCGATGCCCCCATCATACTTGGACGCCCATTCTTGGCCACAGCCAAGGCGATGACCGGTCATGATAGTGGGAAGGTATGTTTTCGCGTAGAGGGCAAAAGCATACAAATAGAGACGATCAAGGAAAACAGAGCGAGAGAATTAGAATGCTCAGAGCAGTCCAGCGAAGCCGTGCAGATGACAGAGGAAGAGCTAGACATCCACCAGGAGTGCGATTTTGTGATGATAGATGATGAATCCAATTGGACAGATCCTATAGCACAGACCATCGCCTTGCCTACAGATTCACCGTACTTACAGCTTACGGCAGTCGAGAGCCTGGAAAGCACACCCTTGGATGACGATACTTTTGTGGCTGACAGTGTTGGGACGAGTGGTGCTGATGATTTTCAGTCGTGTTCATCTAGTTCAGATCACTTGGATCCAGACATCGATTGGGATGATTTTAATGAATATTTACCGCGTCTGATTCCCTCTGAGCCGACAGCTAGGACAGAGTGCGAGCCAGTGCAGTTTGTTGAAGATTCAGCAGGGCTCCCTTCGTTAGAGATTCATGCAGAGCGAGAGTTCTCACATGCAGACCTGGTCGCCTTTACACAGACATATCAGAAGCCAGATCTGCCACCTCCCAGTTGTCCAGAATTAAAGCTCTTGCCGCAGTCGCTAAAGTATCGATTCCTTGCGGGTGATCCAGATATGCACCCAGTCATTATCTCGGCAGGTTTGACTGGAGAGCAAGAATCTCGTCTGATGGAGATTCTTGAAAGAAACTGCAAGGCGATAGGATGGAGTATAGCTGATCTCCAGGGGATTAGTCCGGCTCTGTGCTCCCACCACATCTATCTTGAGGAGGACGCTAGGCCGTCGCGTGAGTTCCAGCGACGGCTGAACCCGAATCTTCGAGATGTGGTCATGAAACAAATATCAAAGTGGTGGAGCGCCGATTTTATCTACCCCATCTCCGACTCCAAGTGGGTTAGTCCATTACATGTAGTACCCAAGAAGACGGGTATCACTACAGTTGTGAGCGAGTCTGGAGAGGAGATCGCTACCCGAGTACCCACTTCTTGGAGGGTCTGTGTGGACTACAGACGATTGAATGAGGCCACCAAGAAGAATCATTTCCCACTACCATTCATTGATCAGATTATCGAGAGGCTAGCTGGGAAGAGTCACTACTGTTTCCTTGACGGGTACTCCGGATATAATCAAGTGGCCATTGCTCCCGAAGATCAGGTGAAAATGACATTCACCTGTCCGTTTGGGACATATGCTTTCAGACGGATGCCCTTTGGTCTATGTAACGCCCCGACGACATTCCAAAGGTGCATGTTATCCATTTTCTCGGACATGGTGGGTGACTGTTTAGAGTTATTCATGGATGACTTCTTGGTCTATGGCGACGGGTTGGATGCTTGTCTTGACTGCCTAGACCATGTGCTTCAGCGCTGCATAGAGGTCAATCTTGTCTTGTCTTGGGAGAAGAGTCACTTCATGGTGACTCAAGGGACGGTCCTTGGTCATATCATCTCCAATAGGGGCATGGAGGTTGATCCGACCAAGGTGGATATCATTAGAAAACTCAATCCGCCGTATAATTTACGTCAATTACGGTTTTTTCTGGGGCATGTCGGTTTCTACCAATGGTTCATTCAGAATTTCAGTCGAATTGCCCGTCCGCTTACTGATTTGCTGACGAAAGACACCAAGTTCATTGTAGATGATAAGTGCCTTGCGTCTTTTGAGACTCTCAAGAGTATGGTTGTATCGGCTCCTGTCCTTCAGCCACCCGATTGGTCTCTCCCATTCGAGATCATGACGGATGCTTCCGATTTTACCGTTGGGGCTGTGCTTGGACAGAGGAGGGATGGATTACCGTTTGCTATTCACTACGCCAGCCGTACTTTGGATGCCGCTCAGCGGAATTACACTGTGACAGAGAAAGAGATGCTGGCCATAGTCTTTGCTTTGGATAAGTACAGATCTTATATTCTCATATCTAGAGTGACTATATACACAGATCATACCGCCATCCGGTACTTAATGGCTAAGAAGGATGCCAAAGCACGCCTTACCAGATAGATCCTTCTACTCCAGGAGTTTGATATTGAGATTAAGGATAATCCTGGAGTTAAGAATGTGGTGGCGGATCATCTCTCCCGATTAGAGAACATTGAGGAATCTGAGCCCAGCGCACCTATCACCGAGACGTTTCCAGATGAGGCGATCTTGGCTATCACCTCACTCCCATGGTACGCCGACATTGTGAACTATCTTGTTGCCAAGACGGTTCCACATGGTTGGCCTAGGCAGAAGCTCAAGACCTTCCTGGCGAAGGCCAAGCTTTACCATTGGGAGGATCCCATCCTTTATCATGAAGGAGGGGACAGTATCTGGAGGAGGTGCATTCCTCAAGAAGAGAAGCATAGCGTCCTCACATACTGCCACAAGCTTGAGGTAGGAGCACATCATTCTGGGAAAAGGACAACACAGAAGGTGCTTCAATCCGGCCTATGGTGGCCTACTCTCTTCAAGGATTCAGATGAGTTCGTGAAGAGATGTACTGACTGTCAGAAGATGGGAACCTGTGGACAGAGAGACATGATGCCCATGCAGCCCATTCACTTTTGTGAGGTTTTTTGATGCATGGGGGATTGATTTCATGGGCCCATTTCCTAAGAGTCAGGGGTTTGAGCATGTTTTGCTCGCTGTAGATTATGTCAGTCGATGGGTTGAGGCCATCCCTGCCCGAGCCGCAGATGCTAAAAATGTGTGCAAATTTTTGAGGAAAAATACCATTTCACGGTTTGGGGTACCTAGAGTCTTGATTTCAGACAGGGGGTCTCATTTCATCAATGACAAGGTTAGGGCCCTTGCAGACGAGTTCGGCATTGACCATCATGTTGCCACATCGTATCACCCTCAGACTAATGGTCTTGCCGAACTTTTGAACCGGGAGATAAAGACTATCCTATAGAAGGTTGTCCGCCCAGACCGAAAGGATTGGTCACAGCTTTTGGACTCAGTCTTGTGGGCCTATCAGACTTCCTTCAAGAATCCATTAGGGACATCTCCCTTTCGACTCGTCTATGTCAAGCCGTGACATCTGCCAGTGGAAATAAAGCACAAGTCACTTTGGGCAATCACTGAGTTATTGTTGGATCCCGAGAGTATAGGAGAACTGAGGAGAGTAGAGTTAGCAGCCCTGGAGGAACTGAGAGATACAATCTTTTCTAGCAGCCTACTGTACAATGAAAAAGTGAAAACATGGCACGATTCCCATATCAGCCATAAACAGTTTGACCCCGATCAGCGAGTATAGTTGTTTGATTCTAGGCTGAAATTATTTCTAGGGAAATTACAGAGCAAGTTGAAAGGTCCTTATGTGGTCAGGAAGGTACATGACAATGGCAGCATTGATATATCCGAACTGTCATCTTCCTCTACCTTCCGTGTCAACGGTCAGCGCCTGAAGCTATATCTAGATCATGATCCGCCGACCGTTGATGTTGCCCCCATCCTTCTGGTATGAGATGTGTTCTTTGACTCATATCAGTTACATCTCATACATGGTGATCACTTCCATCTTCCGATGTACAGA
The DNA here is from genome assembly GCA_037367405.1 of Ottelia alismoides. NCBI lineage: Eukaryota > Viridiplantae > Streptophyta > Magnoliopsida > Alismatales > Hydrocharitaceae > Ottelia > Ottelia alismoides. Next base: position 557,632 of record JAZKJV010001112.1, read on the forward strand.
TCCATCTGTCTATATCATTCTTTAATATCTTTTCTTCTTTTCTTCTGTTCTTCTTTTCCTTCTCTATTTTCTTTATCTATCAAAAAGGTGTCGCCCCTTGTAGACAGTTTTCTGTACTTAGGACGTACTTTGTCCTAAGTATAGGGGGGTGTGCACCCCGAGTTGTTCTATTCTTTTCGATCCTCTCCATTGTCTCCTCTTCTTGTCTATACTTAGGGATATCTGACCCTAAGTATAGGGGGAGACAATTTGAGTACGATCTGTTCATTCCCACCCTTGACCCTCCCTGCGTTGTGTACAGTCTGCTATACTTAGGATTATTTGATCCTAAGTATAGGGGGGACGATCAACTTCTCATTGGTTCATTTATTTATTCTTTAGACTTGCCTATACTTAGTACGAGTTATGTCTTCTCTTTTCTCTCCGATCTATGAGGACATAGCTGAAGCTAAGTATAGGAGGGTCGTATATACTACGTATATACTTTAGCTATAACTTGTACTTTCGTATTTTCTCAATAAGTATGGCTAATAATTCTTTAAAATTCATTAAAACCCTAATAAAAAGATGTTATCATTCCTCAAATTCTTTTTGTATATACTGATTAATAAATCAGGAGAAAATGTTTTTTTGCAAAATGTTTGAAAAATAGTTTGAAAATCTTCATGAAAATCTTTTGAAAACTATTTGGAAAATATTTGATACATGTTTTCAACCTTTGTAAAATGTGTGGTTTGTAAAATTTATTTTCTTTGTGTGAAAGAAAATGTTTGGAAAATGATTTGCAAAATGTTTGAAAAATAGTTGCAAAAATATTTTGAAAAATCTATCTATACTGTTTGAAAACCTTTGCAAAATGATTTTCAAATGTGTGTACATGTTTGTAAAATGTTTGTAAAAAGTTATTTTGGACTATAGTTCTCAAAATTGTGAGTAAAATGATTTTAAAATAAGTTTGAGGAATACATGCATCTCACTAAAATCCATCATCTGTATATATGTATAAAATTGATCACTTACCCTTTGAATGCTTAAAATCCACTTCTTATAAATATAAGAAGCACTCCCGTGTAAATATTTTAACCTAGCTTTTAGCCAAAAACTTTTGTTTTCAAAAATCCCAAAAACATTTGCAAAATTAAAAATCCAAAAACATTTGAAAAATCTTTTTGAAAAATACAAAAAAATACATATGCATCACCATCATATATTCAAAAATCCATAAAAGGTTCAAAACTTTTGAAAATTGCATCACAAAAATATTTTCTGCATCGCATTGTATAGCATGAGCATTTTTCGGATTGAGTTTGATGATTGAACAAGTCTAAGTAAAATCCAGAGATTGGAGCTTGATTGGACCTTAAAATCAACCTAATAACAGGAACCTTATAGGAATTGGATTTGAGGTACTTCAGGTCTAGTTGACTTAATTCTTTGAGGATCATGAGACTTGGTTCAATAGATTCTTGACTGCCTAAGTAGAGTATTTCGGAGCACACGCACGACTCTTGTTGATAATGAAACTTGGACACCTGCACCTTTCACATGGCTCAACTCAGTTGGAGTGGTGAGGGGATTGGATTCGCCGGTATGAGACGCACACAAGTGGAAAAATTTGTCCTCCTCTAGGGAGGGAAGTGCACCCCAACCCATCCAGTGATGAGGAAGTCTAAAGACAGGAGAGTGTGGGTTGCAATAAAGCTTCAAAAGAGAGATAGTCTACTGGCTCAAGAGGAAAAACTCCTTATGTAAATGCTGCTGTGAATAGTATTACAAAAAAAATGGCCAGGCCTGTACAAAAATAAATGCCTGCAAAGTATGTACAAATGTTGTAAAGTCAATAAGCAAGCTTGAGTTCCAAAGTCAAATATGTGAGCCTGCAGCTGGATGACTTGACTACACTGGTCTTGCATCCCAGGATAGGTAGCTACACTGGCTACCGTCCATTCTTCTCTTCACCCCCTCCTCTTGAGCTGGTTGCCACTTGAACTTAGAAGGGAATACCACGCTCCTCGAGGATGGAGTTATTGGATTGGGGAATCATTGGGTTGTCGTACTGGAGAAGTCAATTTCTTTGTCATTCTAGTTGGGGAGAGCCACTATCATTTACACTGTACGAGTCAGATTCATAGTCATAAGAGTTTGCGTATGAGTTGAAATACTTTTGACCTGGCTATTGAGGAGACATGGGCAGAGTTTTGGGATTCTCAGGGACTGTTGAATTTCAAATTTGATTCTCATTGAGGTTCCGCCCGCACTAAAATTCCAAAGGTCCGACTTAAGCTCCAAACTTTGATTTTGTGAAGACAAGTTTGATAATTAAATTTAATCCAAGTTCTTCTTTTTCTTTTCTTTTTTTTCTTTTTTGCACTTATTGTATAAGTGTTTGCTAGGGACTAGCAAAGGTAAAGTATAGGGGGATGATGAATCCACATTTCATCATCTTTATTCTATCATTTTGGCCTCAAAAACCCTAGCAAATGCGTGTAAATACCCTTAATTAGAGCATCTTATCATTCATGCATGTGCATGTAAATAGTGTATAAAATATTGTAATTAAAGACAAAATTATAGAATAAATAAAAGAAAAGAAAAAGAATAAAATATTGTAAATATTTTATGACCCGAAACCCCGAGACCTAGGCATCTTGATGAATATGTCGACAAGGAATAAAGTAGGGGGAGATAAGGTCCAGAATACAATGTTTTTCTATTCATTCTTTATTCATTTTGGAACCTATTTTTGTTTCCACTTTTTATACCTCAAATAAAGAAACTTTGTACATGAAAGATGTAGATAATTAAATAAATAAAAATACAAAATTGATTTCACTTAAAAATAATGTACAGATAAAAAGTCATGGTCTGAATAAAAATTCTGAATCCCAACTTCCCAGACCCGTATCTCACAAATGAAAACTCCAAATGCATCAAACTCACCTTTAATTATATATAGTTTAAAATAAGCTATTTAATGATGGTGGTTTCGCATTTGGTGGAGCTACGGTTTGAAAGTTGAGTTTTGGGACCCTTATTGTAGACTTGTATATATTAAAATACTCATTTTATTATTTATTCATTATTTTTATAATTTTATAATTTTTTAAAATTATTTATAATATATATTAACATTAAAAGTTGAATAAAAATACAAAATAAATGCAAAATAAAATACATGTATATAATACATAGGTATAAGACCTATAAATATACCTAGATAATTGATTCTTCTATTTTATTAAATATATAAAACACCTTAGAAAAATAAAATAAAAATATGATTACGTGTATAAAAGTATTTTATAATTTTATAAAATAATAAACATAATTAAAGAAATTAAAAATCACAAAATAAAAATAAAATAATAAAATATATATGTATATGTACCTACAAAGGGCATAATAGGTAACTTGTAGAAATATACCTCATAAAAATAATTAAAAATCACCATAAAATAATTTATAAAATTTCGAACATTTTTTATCTAATAACCTAGAACTAAATAATTCATTTTATATTTTTAATTGATTTTATAAATAATTTTTCCAGGGGTTTTTCCTGGTTGGTCCACGTGGACCAACCAGGGGGCAGTCTCCGTTGACCTCGGAAACTGTCTGCCCTCCACCCCTGTAGCATATCAGAACATTGGTTTTTGGTCATTTTTGTCGATTTGTATAGGCTTCATCTTGCACATTTTGAGATCGACTCCTTCATGACTTTTGACCCTCGATCCTTGGTCTATCACACCCAATGTTTATCTCGAGGGTTGGATCATCATGTCGCCAGATAGACCTCGATCTTTGGAGCGCCCCAGTCACAGAGTCAAACACCTTATAACGCACACCCGACTTTGATTCAAAGTTTGAACCCCTCACTCCGTAGGTTTAGATCCCCTTTCGATCCTTGAAGCTCCAGGAAGGTGACAGCTCCTTGTTGACACCTTCAGGAGGGTCGAGCGTTGCCTGAGGTGGCTCCATGACCTCCGCCTTCGCCGGCGTCGAGGCACCCCTTCCCTCCGATCTTCACCATTGAGGTAGCCACGTTTCCCTTTTATTTTTGTCGTATTTTGTTTCCTGTAGCCTTAGGATTAAAAGCCCTCTAGAAATTTTAAGTTTCATCGATCGAATCTTCACCCATTCCAACATCGCCGGAGCCCCCCTCCGGCCGACCACCTCCATATCGTTTCGCGCCACCTTTTCGCCACCGCGGGACCCCGGCACTTTGCCCTGGGTCCTCTCATGCCTTTTTGCAGGTGCTTGGACTTCAACGCACGCCTGGGGGCCATTTTTTCCTTCGCCGGAGCTGCTCGAGCTCCTCCAGCTCCGCCAGCATCTCCAGCAAATCTCGGCCACCGCCGAGGCTTTTTGGGCCCACCAGCATCTCGAGGACGCCGCCTGGAGCCCGTAGCCCCATTTTGAAGCCTAGAGGACACCGGAGCACGGAGATCAACCTCGGGGAAGTTCGCCTTGCCGTCGTTCTTCCCCGTTCTTCCTCCGCGTCTTCCAACCGTCGGATCAGGCCGCCGCTCCAGGTTGCACAGCTACCGTCCGATCTCCTCGCACGTCGACCGTTAGATCATCCGAGGGAGATCTAATCTTAGCCGCATAGCGCGAAGGGGTACGTGCCGTTGGATCGCCGCCACGTGTATTAGTGAGAACGTGCCCGCCATTGGATCGCGCACGAGGGGTATTTTGCAAACTTTACCCCCCGCATTTTTGTATTTTTGTTTAGTCCTTAAACATTTCTCTGTAGTTCAAAAAGTTTTGTAAATATTAAATCTAGGCCCCCGAACTTTCAATATTTGCATGTAGGTCCTGGCCACATCACCTCACGTGACCAGTACACGTGAGGTGAGGGAATTTTGCACAGGACCCCTCCAGGGTTTCCTTATTTGGATTTAGTCCAGTAATTTTTGTATTAAGTGTAAATTTTTGGAAAAATTGCATCTAAGCCCCTTGGAGTTTTGGATATTACGAACAGGTCCCTCCCAGGCGCGTGCCAATCACGCGCCCTAGTGGGTTATTTGCAGGGAAACCCTTGCGGGTTTGGATATTTGTGTTTGGACCATTAATTTGCATATTTAGTATTATCTTTTGTGCGAAAATTGTAGTGAAACCCCTGGATGTTCTGTATATTACTAATATACCCCTGCCAGGCCTTATATTTTTGTATGCTTTGTCTATTTATTCCATGCATTGATAAAACCCCAAAAATTCCACAAAAATTAATTTAAGCTCATCTTAGCTTGCACTTTCACGCCATATTTTGCATTTCATTTTTATTGCATTTTAATATTTATTAAAAATCAAAAACATGCATTTTAGCTACTGTTTGCATTAGAAAATACCAAAAAATATCAAAACACCTAGAAAAATTCTAAACAAATTACCTAAGGTCTATTTTATTGTATTCTAATGTCAGTCTAAAAATCACTAAAAATTTCAAAACCAAAACCTTAAAAATTAGAAAATACCTAAAAACTTCCTAAAAATCTAAAACGTCCTAGAAAAATCCAAAAAATGCAAACTCAAGTTATGTAGCTTCCCTGTTTTATTATCTATTTTTTAAAATTAATTTGGGAAAAATTTGATACTGTTTAGTATTTCTCATTCCCATTTTAGTTTTGGCCAGCAAGTTTATTCACTGTTTTCTTTATTCTGCCTTTTAAAAATACCAAAAATATTCTGAAAAATCCCCAAAAATAAAAAAATTGTAGAAAAATATAAAAAGACCAAAAACATTTTATTTCCTAATTTTTGAGCATTTTTACCTATTTTTATAATCCCCTATCTCCTCTTTTCTTATATTGTATATATATTCCAATATTAAAAAAAATTAAAAAAATATAAAATATAAAAAGAAAAATATAAAATCAGAAAAGTAAAAACAAAAATACAAAATTAAAAATAAAAAAAATAAAAAAATTAATTAAAAACCACAAAAACATTTGCATATTGTAGACACACATCACAATCATATCACACATACACTTGCTTGATCTGTCATGCCTTGCTCCCTGTGTTTGAACTCTCTACGTACTTGCATCTATACATCTTTTATGCAGAGTTAAAAATAAATTTGACTCCACATTTGTTTGTCATTGTTTGATATTTGATTGTGGGTTCATTGTTGATTTTAGCCGGGATTCATTGAGGGTCGCCACAGTGACACGGTTGTCTCCGCTTTGTGAGAGACATTAGATCCCTTGAATTTCGGTTAAATCAACACTCCTGTCCCATCTTTGCTGCTATGCATGTATTATGCCCAATTTTGAGATTTGATCTTAATAAAAATTTGGTTTTGAAGAATTCCAAACTCTGAAAATCTAATCTATGTTCTCTGCCCAAAATGTGAATCTCTGATTAAACTTCAGAAATATTTTTAATATAAGACATGATCTCTGATGATATATATAGATATATTTTTGAAATTGAAAAATTGCTAATAGCAAGATCGATTGTCTGCTCACTGTTCAAAATTTGAATATCTGATTATACTTTGAATCAGAAATATTTTTAATATAAGATCGAATCTCTGATGATATATAGATTTTTGAAATTGAAAAATTGCTAATAGCAAGATCGATTGTCTGCTCATTGTTCAACATTTGAATCTCTGATTAATCTTTGAATCAGAAATATTTTTAATATAAGATATGATCTCTGCTGATAAAAATTTAATTTAAAGAATTTTTAAATAGTAAGATATGCTTGTGGTAGAAATATGACTTACGTATTAAATAGTGCGTGAAATTAATATAATTTAAGCCAAGAAAAAGTTGAACCAATGGCACCTACATTTATTACCAAACCCCCTTGAATTCAATACACAATTGGAAGCATGGAATGGGGATGACCCATAATAATGTGGTGATGAATCTACGTATGGCTGAGTCCTGTATATCATAATAATTATGAGAATCTTAACAAATTGCATGTGCACGTTAAATTTATTATGTTGTCATAGTTTTTGTCAAAAGGTTGTGAAATCATGTATTGATTGTATTATCAAGGTTTTCCTTTTCTTTATGAAAAGTAGGAGTTGAATCGTATCTCAAATGTGAAATTTAGCCAACTATTAGGATGTTTTCATGACATTCATAGAATAGTATGCTTACTATCGATAGCAAGTAATTGTCTAAAGACTTCATGGTGAAGCGATTCTGATAGAAGTAAATTGTACAAATGAAATGGTAAGTTATTTCCTGCGGGAGATCCAAGTGCTAAGAATTAATATCAAGTCTTGAAGTCTTTGTATGCTGTTATGAGGTAACTTGCACAGTAAATTATCTGAGTGTGTACATTAACTTTTCTTCGAATAGGAATTTCACCATGGGAGCTTCAGTTACTAATAGGAATCATCTTGGCATAGAGCCTTTAGCAGCTGTGAGAATATAGAAGGTTTGGCTGCAAGCATTAGGTCATTTGTGACTCAAATGTAGATATTTGACTACTCTAGTTGAGTCCGACTAGAACATTTACTTTGCTTGTTTGGGATAATATTGGAGTTTTAGAGGAAGTTCTTGGTGATATTAATTGTTGTTCACTAAAAGATAATGTTCATGCTATTGTTACTCTAAATTGAAACAAGAATCAAGGCGGTGTAGTATACGAGTTATAGAAATGACAACGTAAATTGAATCTAAAAATCAAGTGAAAGTATATTACACTTCAACAGTAATAACAATGTCCTTATCATAATGAAACGATAAATAATTATCCATAGATTGTGAGCCTCATACCCAATGATCCTCAGGATTTTAATAATACGCAATAAAGAACTACCTCAAATCGATAACCTACTCATGAAAGGATCAAGTTTTAATCGGTAAAGCTAACCATACAAGACAACGTAAATTGAATATACAATCAAATGCATCCATATAGTTGGTAATCATCAATGTGGATTATTTGTGCTGTCAGGGCGACTCTTACACTTGACCGTACGAGGGTGCAGTGACCCTCAACTAGGCAGAGGAAAGGAAGCCCAGTTAGGGCAGCGACTGCCAAATGTGCAGGTCTAGGATTCCGGTCCCTTTTCGATTTTTACACGAGCTCGCAGTTTTTTTACGCTTCATTGGGATCCCGACTTTTGACTAGTTCCACTAACCCTCTATTTTAGGACACCCATGTGGAAAATCCTCGATTTTAGTTTTTTTTCGTACGAGCTCGTTAGCCCGTACTAGTTGGATCGTTTTCTAGAGCAACTTTTCTGGAGAGTCTCTCTCACCCGTCTCTGGGATGTAGTTTTGGAGTAGGCATTTCCTTCTATTGGACTACACTTCCAAATAGAGGGTGAGACAGAAGAGTCTTCTTAGGAAACTACCTCACCTCTTGAGTTTTAGTTATTTTTCCGCCAACAGGCTTTTACATTTGAATCATCTAGGGTTACATTTGGAGGAGTTTCAGTTGAACTCAGAGAGAAGCATTATGGATCTAAGTCAATTATAAGTTGTATTGGCTAGAGTTATTCAGAATAAAGTTAGTGGACGTGTTGGGAACTTAGTTAGGATGCAATACACCACACCGCATGCCTACGGAGGCACCCCAACCCAGAGGCACTCTTCACGCCTTAGAGTCATAGTGTGAGGTCACATACAGACCACATACTATCTACTAGAGTCGAAAAGTTAGATAGAATTGAAAACTAGATTGAATCTCATCATCCCATCACCAAGACCAACAAACATGGGATCTAAATTACAAAAGAATAATATATAAGTATGGGATATCAACTAATATTTTAAATGTTATATTTAAAAAATGTTGCGTCAATGGGAAATCACGGGAAATACATTCAAAGTAGCTTGAAAAACATTCTCAATACAGGTAGTTGTTAAAAAGTTAAACATCATGTCTTTCTACTTGTTTCTTTTGCAACCACTTTAAATACATGTTACTTTAATAATATGACATATGGAAGTATCGGTGCTCGCTGACACCTCTTCTACCTTTCATGTTTTGGCAGGCAAGCAACCTGCAGTACAGTAGCGGGTTAATGATTCCTGGCGATCGGGTATATTCGAGATGGTACAATTTCTTTTTTTTTTGATCTGCTATGATGTAAATGCTTTCTTTTCTCTTCAATCAGATTGTTGGGATACATGTATGTATTGCCAAACCTTTTGTACATGTATATATTTATGAAAGTTAATGAAATGGAATGTTAATAGCACTTGTTGGTGTTGGTTCCGTGGTGATTGCATTGAATGTGAATGTCTTGGCAACAAGCGAAAAATTTTTCCGTATTGTCATATACTCAATGCGATGTTTAGTGAATGTTGTATTATGAATGCAGCGTAAACGGGTGCTCGGATCTGAGGGCGTCACACCGCCCAAGATTCCTTTGGAATCTACAACAACATAGAGGCATGCTCATTTGATCCCTTTTTTGACATCGATTCAACATATTTTCCTATCTCCCTCATGCATTTCGATTGGATAAGAACTAACGGGTGGATTGCTGAGATGCATGATTCCCCTCTTGCATCATGATTGGGTAAGAGTTGATGGGTTGTAATTTTGATATACTTGATCCTCCTCTTGCATCCTAATTGGTTGAGTGCTGATAGATTGTCGAGTACCATAGTATTTTTTTACGATTTAAAAGGTAACCTAGGGTCACCAAGTATTGTATCCCAAACCATTCAAGTATAATAATAGAGAGTCCGATATAGGCAAGTGGAGTAGACACATTGTTGAACCACTATAAATCCTTATCTTGTGCGATGCGTGCTTTTCTTCTCTGTTTGTGTATATATTCATGTGGTGTTTGATTGGATTTATCCCCAATAAATGGTATCATAGTTGTGATTCGAAGACCAATCTCTATACAAATGATAAAAGAATTGATGATCAAGATCGAGAAGTTCAATGGATAAAACTTTGTTTTCTGGAAGATGCATATTGAATTTTGTACTAGAAAAAACTCTATCAAGATCGAAGCTATGAATGACGAAAAATGGAAGGTCTTAAATCGAAAGGCTCCAAGAATGGTAAGGCTCAACCTTACTCCATCAATGGCTTCAAATATCGTAATGGAGGTGATGATAATTAATCTTTTAAAAGCCCGTGAAATGATGTAGACGATGCTATCTACATCAAATAAGGGGTGTTTTATGAAGAGGTTTTTCAATCTAAAGATGAGCGAGAACTCCTTAGTGGTTTTACATCTGAATGATCTGAAAAATGTCATCAATCAATTGGAGTATGTGAATGAGGTAAAATACAGTTTATTTCTTTCTAGTTTGCCTGACAGTTGGAATGCATTAATTGTAGCAGTTATCAACTCCTCTGGTTGTGCGAAGTTGAAGTTGGAGGTTGTTGTTGGTCATCTTTTGGGAGAAGAAGCATGATGGAAGACATCTGGAGAATACCACTCATCATGTTCTTCAAACAATTACCCAATGTTGAAGAGGATTTTTCACGGGTCTAAAATATTTTTGACACAAGGCGGAGACATAGTCGCTGTGGCGACCCGCAAGAAATCCGACTTCAGACAACAATTAACCCACAATGATGGTCAAGCAATGAAAAGAAATGTGGAGTTAAAATTTATTTTATTTAACTCTACAAAATGTGTGTATAATCTGCAAGTATGTAAAGTGTCGAACACACGGAGCAAACAGTAGATTGGGCAATGAAGCACAAAAGATGATTGTGGTTCTTCGTATATATGTTTTTATGTGGGTTTTTGATTTTTTATTTTTATTTTTTTTATTTTTGTTTTATATTTTTTGTATTTTGTTTTTAATTTTTGCTTTTATACTTTCTTTTTAGATTTTTATAATTTTTTAAATTTTATTTTAAACTATTTATTATAGCTATGTATAGGACATATATACAATGTAAGTAAATATAGATATAAATAATAATAATAAGACTCAAAATTTAGGAAATAAATTCTTTTTGGGTTTTAATTATTTTTTTGCTATTTATTTAACATTTTTAAGACAATTTTGCTAATTTTTATATAATTTTTAAGTCAAAATACCATAAATCAAGGTTTAATTAAATAAGTTGAATTAAAATAGAGGTAAAAAATAAAAAAACAGAATCAAATTTTCTCCAAATTAATTTTAATATATAAATAATAATATAAAAAAATTAGAAAAAGAAAATTGATTTTTTGGGATTACTAAGATTTTTTATTTTTAATTAAGGTTTTTAGGTCTTTTTAATTTTCAGGAGTTTTCTTTCGTAATTTTTAAGGATTTTTGGTGGAGTTGTAAAATACCTGAATAAATTTGAAATACATTTTTTAGATTTTTTTCAAAAAGATTTTATATTTTTTTATGCATTTTCTAATGAAGACATGGATAAAATTTTTATTTTTATAAAACAAAATGAATGCCTAAAATGTAAAATAAAATATGTCCATGAATCTAGAAGCAATCAGAAACCTACACATATTTTTTAGGAATTTTTGGAGCACTACAACCATTTAAAGTAAATAAAGGAAACGAAGAGAAACTACATTACTAGCATGGGCATTTTTTTAAACAAAATATAGTGTGAGGCCCAATATGCAATTTCTCCAAAATTTTATAACGTGCATAAAAAGTTATGGGACTAATCGAAATATATAAAAACCCAGGGCCTCGCTTGCAAAATCTCACCTCACGTGGGCGGCCACGTGAGGTGAGCTGACGGGGGCTAATCTGCAATTAATAAAAGTTTAGGGGCCTAACTGAAAAATTTACAAAAATATTTAAACGGCCTAGGAAAGTTTCAGTGCTATTAATTAAAATACAAAAGGCGCTAGGGTGAGAATGCAAAATACCCTAGCTAAGGCAGAAGGCGACGATCTGGATCTGTCCACTAATACACGTGTCATGTTCTGGCTTCACGATACCGCTTCACTCCCAACAGCTCTGATTAGATCTCGGCTAGAGATCGGACAATGCTGCTCCATAAAAATCTGTCGGTTGTCGAAGCTCTGGAAGAATGGATGGCGATCCAACAACGCAGAGACGTGGAGGAAGAACATGGACGAACTCCACCGAGATGAAGTTCCACCAGTCAGATCTCGCTCCTCCGTCGCTCTTTGAAGCTCCAAATGGCCAGAACTCTTCCTGCGGTGGGACTCTAACTGCTGGGGGTGGTAAAAGGGGTCGTCGTTCGCTGGAGCTCTCCTGCGATGTCGAAGTCGAGGAGGAGCTCCAAAAAGCTCCGACGAGCCTCAAAATCACCTCCAGATGACTTTTTGCTCCAAGTATCTGCAAAAGATGTTAAGAGGATCGAGGGCAAGATGCCTTGACCATCCAAGCGTCGAGATGAGGCATAGGCGACGTGAGCAGAGGCGACTCCGGCGTAGGGCAGAGGAGGAGGAGCACCGAGGGATCGATATAGGTAGAATCGAGGTGGACGGTAGATGAACAAGGTGGAAAAGGCGATGAGGAGGCTACTGGAGGTGGAGTGGGAGTCAGGCAATAAGCGGAGACATGGCTGAAGAGTTCGCCGGAGTGGATCTCCGGCGAACTATGAAGAAGGATTTTAAAGCTAAATCTAAAAATTAAACACTAAAAGAAATACTGGAAATGATCCTACGAATGATACTAAGTTAAGAAATGCACGAAAAATAGAAGGTACCTCATCGGCAGACCCAGGAAGCGTGTAAAACCCCTGAAACCCGAACAGGGGCTAAATTGCAAAATTAACTGAATCTTGGATAAATTGCAAATTTCAAAATATTTGAATGAAAGGCCATCGGGTAGTGCTCGTCGAGATCTTTCCAACGATTCCTAAAGCGTGAAAATTCGAGTCCGAGAACTCGAGTTACGACTACTTTAGCAGAGAGGGGTCCGAGTCTTATTCGGATATGGACCCGGATCCGAATCCGAAATTTCACCCATAAACCCCACCCCTCTCCCCCAAACCGACCAAGACTCCATCTCCATCCCTCCCTTCTCTCTTCCTCCACCCTAGAGCTCGTCGGAGCCGCCCGACGTTGCCGGAGTGTCCGATCACGAAGCCAAAGGTGCCAACGCGAAGAGCACGTCGCGTGGGACTCGTTTCTCACCTCCACAAGGTATGGGTCCTCCCTCTTGCTGCCATATTCATGCCACTTTATCTTCATTTTCTTCCTTCTACATTGAGTCATGTTGTGGAGTTGTATTTGGGTCGCATGCTCAAGAATAGCCAGGCATGCAAATAGAATCCGTAGATTACAAAGGGCAGAATCAGGTGTCGCTGGGAATTGTGTGTCACGGGAAGTTAATCTGGCTGGGTTGGGGTTGTGATTCAGTACGGTGTTTGATCCCTTTGATTCTGAATGTTGTTTTGTATTGATGTGGGTTTATAGTGCGTTTGTGTGATGATTTATTTGATTTTGTTCGGTTTGTTAGAATGGTCTGTTGATTGTACATGTATTGGAGATGTGGGGTTTTCTTGGGTGGTTTTTTAGGATATTTGATGTATATTGATGCATAGAATATTTTGAGCCGCATACAGAAGTATAAATCTGCCCATGAGCACAAAGATGGAGACCAATACATGTCTATACTCAGACGTTTCAATTTCTATGTTTTGGGATTTCGTTGTATCCTGGTGATTTTTCAATCACTGATATGGCTTATAGATGTTCAGAACTAATATGGATTGTGGGGCAAAAAACTGAGAAATTATTTTGAGGGTATAAACGAATGTAGGTTAGATAGGATATAGCTATGGATTGAATAATCTGACTAGCAGTAAGTTCTTGAATAGTGTATTCAAAAATCGGGACATTTGTCTAAACTTTAGTACTATATCTTATATGCTCAAGAAAATTTCCAGGCTACCAATCTGTAACATATATCAATGTATTTGCTGTTATGTATAAATTTTTGTCTCAAAACAATTTTCATCTTTTATTATATCATTATATGAATGGATACTACCATTTATGCCCTCCAGTGAATAAATATTTTGGACACCCTCAGCTACTGCATGTTAAAAAAATGAAGGAGCTTCTTATTAGACGGAATATTCAATTGTGGAAACAAGTGATCTATTATTTTGATATATGAACAAGCATTTAGATATACAATTTGAGGATTTGTTGTAGACTATTTTTAAGAGAAAGGGAAATCCATTGTTTAATAAAACAACTTTAGACTACATTATCTGAGTTACTATTGTGGGTCACACTAATTCAACAATGAGCAACCTTTTAATGCATTCAGTACGACATCTATATATAATGTACTATTTGAGTGATTCATAAGTTCACATTCTTTCTATAAATCACGTCCTCAGATGATAGTGCATGATATGGCCAGATCTTCTATTATAATCCAGTTGATTCCCAGTATTTATAAAATTGAAGTGGAAATTGCTTGATATGCTAAGTTGTTGATGATGTGTATGGAGTAGTTCTAGATTTTGCATTTGTAACTTAAAGGAAGGGAAATATACCATCTTATCTTGTTATGCTCTTCATTGAGGGTGTGAGAAGATGCGGAGAACATGTAGCTGTGATGTCAATATTTGGATGAACTTCTGCTTGTGAGGTGTGAGAAGATTTGGTGTATAAACGACAGTGTGATGCTATTTGATGGCCATGTAGTGGGCCCCATGGCTGCATAGAATTTCAACATGTTTTAGTAGTTAGTGGTGTTACATTGATAACACATTTTCCTTATTGTGTATTTCATGTGGGTATGTGCTAGAGATTGAGCTAAGGTTGATACAATGAATCAAGATTTCTATCCTCCCATTACTGATGTATTCAGGACTATAATCATTCTTTGTCTTCTAAAAAGGAACAATCATTATTTTCTATGTCATAATGCAGACAATAATAGTTTATATGACTTGAGATTAGAACTTCTTTGTAATATTTTTTTCTGGAAATTGAAAAACTTGTAGTGGCCTTTAAATGAAGCCTTGGTATGAGGATCCTCGACAAGGACAGTGGTAAGAGTAGGACAACATGTGCTAGTGTTAGCCCCTTGCACTATATTTAAACTCGATGAATGAGATAAAAGGCTTCACAAGCTGCAAGTGTGTTTAGTACTAGGAACATGGTAATTGTTTGGCCATGTATCTGGGCGGAGTGGGATTGGTTGACAGATCCATTTGGCTTGCTGGATCACGTGATGTGCCCTTAGTGGGTTCTCACATTTTGTAAGATGCTCTTAGGTAGAAATAACTACGGTGTTACAAAAATGTGAGGGATAGCAGATACAATTATAATAATACAGCTTCATGTGTGAATATATGCAACTGTATAATAAACTTTTCGCATGTAAATTGTTAGTGGATTGAATTGCTATAGCAAATTTATCTACATGGATTATCATAACCTAGTGACTCGATTAATATCCTTATAGTACGAGATTAGTGAATAGCCATGGGAATACAGCTATTCGACTCAAGTTGGCTTAGTGCCTATGTAATCATATATAAATCAAGTCGAGTATTTTAACTTAGTGATAAAGAAAAAAAACAACCTCCAGGGAGAAGCATGTCTCCTTGAAAACTCGGACAGAGACTTGGACAAACCGTAAATAACCCGGTCAAGAGATTAATGTTGCTTTAGCTCACCGTGTGTTGTGTGCGCCTCTTAGTGCTCCTTTTGGCGTCTTAGTGATTTTTCCGTCACGGCGTCGAGCGGCTTTGTGCCCTTATGCTTTGTGATACATATTGTGCTATGTGTGTTCTCCGCCTGGCGATGAGGCCTACAGGCTCTATGTGACTCCTCTTGAGATGTGTGCTACTAATAAGGAGTGTGTGTGATGATTGTAAGCAGCATTAAACTACCGTCCAAGCTTTACCTTTCCTTACCAACATGACTTCTAGGTACTTATAGGTGTTGGCCCCATGTATAAGTACCCGGATTCACCTTTGTGAGGAAAGACACCGAGTTAATTAAAGAAATAAAACCGTAAACTATGTGATCAGTAGCGATAAATTCCAAGATCAAACACATTGAATAAGATTGTGCCCTTCTGTCGTGAACTCTAGCGATGGAATATGGACTTGGGGTGTATTCCTACAGTGGTCCTACTCTCCTATAAGTTAGAATTACTGTACATTCATATTCGTAATTTGATTAGAACCATAAGGCGAGTTACTAGAAGCTATTTTGTGTTGGATGGCTACTCTTGGTGAGGTGTCATTTCTTAGTGGATGTTGAAAACAGGGAGTTGTTTATACTTTGTGAGTTTTCACATTTGTTTCTTGTACACTTTATGTTTACCTTTCTAGTTGTTATTTTATATCTGTATTGGGCGCTTTACTCATAAACCTATTCGCGTGAATTCGACAGGTTCACAGGAGCAGCAGCCGCAGCGGTAGGCGGCAAAAGGTTGACTTTTTGCAGCCCTTCTTTTGTGGTACAATGAGTTCCTATTCTTTTGAGTTTTACTTGTACCAATACTTCTTTTTGAGAGACATGATAGTGATGTATGCACATTGTTATAAGTGCATGGTGATGTATACTTGTTGATGTACTTCTATAGCATGGTGTATAATTTTTGCTGACATGTTGTATGAATGGAAATGAAAATGGAATGGAAAAAAGATGCAGTTCTCCCTTCTTTACTATTTTCCTACAAGTTTGTCACAGCTTGGTATTTCGAATGTGGAATCATATGTTGTGGATGTGCCTTTGCTGAGTATCTGGATCCCTAGGGAGGCGTCACAAAGCGTGACCTCGATGGCCGGTGGCCGTAGGTGGAGATGGAAGCACCACTCGACTTCGTCGAAGCTCACCTCAAGCAGTTGGAGGGGAGTTGTCACCTCCCCGGTCCTAAGCACAACAAAAGGGAGGCTAAAGCTTGGTCAAAAGGTGTTCAAAAGAGAGAGGAAGATCGGAGGAGGCTTCTGTACAAGGAGGTGAACACCGACAAAGAACGAGGAACAACAAACACGTCAATGATCCAAAGCCCACGGATACGAGCGGGTGTGAATCACCAGTGCACGAGGTAAAATGTCGTGAAGAAACCAACTCATTTTGATGCTTGCGTCGATCTGAGGAAAAAGGTGAACATGGGTCAAAACCACGTTCTGACAGAGATCAGAGAGTTGACCGGGGTCAACTCTTGACTCCCCCTGGTTGGTCCACGTGGACCAACCAGGAAAAGGTTGGTCAAAAAGATTTGTAAATTAGTTAATAAATAATAACTAATTTTATTATTTTTAAGTTAAAAAATATTTTTTTATTATTTTTCAAAGTATTTTATTACGATTTTTAATTGTTTTTAAAGGTATATAATTACTAGTTAGTTTTTAGGGTTAAATTATAGGTATATTTATCTATGTTTGGTATATTTTATTTATATTTTGTATTATTGATTTTATTATTTTATTCTTTTATTTTATATAATTATAACTTATTTTTAGATAATTAATTATATTTTAATCATATTTTTCTAATATATTTTATACACTTAAATAATAGGTCTATTTATTATATAGGTATAAGTATATGTATTTTTCCTATGTATTTTATATAAGTATTTTATTTTAATGTTTTTTTGTGTTTTTATTTTAGTTTTAATATGTACATATAATATAAATAATACTTACAAAATTATAAAAATATAAAATTTTAAAGACAATAAAGAATAAATAAAATACTTATCTTATTCGGGTACATTATACAATAATGGTCCAAAACCTAACTTCCATGCCTTAACTTCAAAAAATATGAAACCACCTTCGTTAAAATTAAAGGTGTTTTTGATATATTTTGAATTTTTATTTGGGAAGTTGGGATTTTGGAATCTTATTCTGAGTATAACTTTTACACTATCTATTATTTTTCTATGAAATAAATTTTTATTTTTCTATATTTTATTATCTACAATTTCATGTACAAAGGTTCTTTATTTGAGGTATAAAATGTAGAATAAAAATAGGTTCCAAAAATGAATAAAGAATGAATACATAGAAGGGAGTTTATTGTAATTTGGACCCTTATCGCCTCCTACTTTATTCCTTGTCAACCTACTCATCAAGATGCTTAGGTCTCAAGGTTTAGGATCATAAAATATCTTTGATATTTTATTCTTTTTCTTTTCTTTTCTTTATTCTATAATTTTGTCATTAAAAACTGTATTTTATAAACAATTTGTACAATAATGCATGAATGTTAATTATGAAAATTAGATGTATTTACATGCATTTACTAGGGTTTTTAAGGCAAAAATGATAGAATAATGGTGATGAAATGGAGATTCATCACCCCCTATACTTGTCTTTGCTAGTCCCTAGCACACACTTATGCAATAGGTGCAGAAAAGAAAAACAATGAAAAGAAAATGATAGAAAGCTGGATTAAATTTAATTTTCAAACTTGTCTTCACAAAATCAAAGTTTGGAGCTTAAGTCAGATCTTTGGAATTTTAGTGCGGGCGGAACCTTATTGGGAGTCGGATTTTAAATCCAACAGCCTTCGAGAATCCCAAAACTTTGTTCAAGTCTCCTCAATAGCCATGTCAGAATACTTCAACGCATACTCAAACCCTTACGAATATGAATCTGACTTGTACAATGTAAGTGATAGTGGCTCTCCCCAACTGAAATGACAAAGAGTCGGACTTCTCCAGTATGACAACCCAATTATTCCTCAATCCACCAACTCCTTCCTCGAGGAGCGGGGTATTCCCTTCTAAGTTCAAGTGACAACCGGCTCAAAAGGAGGGGTTGAAGAGAAGAATGGATGGTTGCTAATGTAGCTACCTATCTTAGGATGCAAGACCAATGTAGTCAAGTCATCTAGTTGTAGGATCACACGATTTGACTTTGAATCTCAAGCTTGCTTATTGACTATACAAATATATACACTCCGATAGGCATTTTATTTTCAATCAGGCATGTCCACTTTTTTGGAGTTTTTTCTTTTTGCTTTTTTTGAAATACTATTTACAGCATCATTTACATAAGGAGGTTTTCCTCTTGAGCTAGTAGATTATCCCTCTTTTGAAGCATTATTGCAACCCACACTCTCCCGTCTTTAGACATCTCTGCTACTAAACGGGTTGGGGTGCACTTCCCTCCCTAGACGAGGGCAAATGTTTCCACTTGTGTGCATCTCATACCGACAAATCCATTCCCCTCACCACTCCATCTGAGTTGAGCCAAGTGGAAGGTGCATGTGTTCAAGTTAGGTCGTTATCGACAAGAGCCATGCATGTGCTTTGAAATACTCTACTTAGGTAGCCAAGAGTCGATTGAACCAAGTCTCGTGATCCTCAAAGAATTAGGTCTATTAGACTTGAAGTACCTCAATTCCATCTCCTATAAGGTTCCTGTTATTAGGTAGATTTAAGGTCCAACCGAGCTCCAATATTCAAATTTTACTTAGACTTGTTCAATTACCAAACTCAATTCAAAAAATGTAGATGCTATGCAGAAAATATTTTTGTGATGCAATTTTCAGGGTTTAGAACTTTCTACAGATTTTTTAAAAAGATGATGCATATGCATTTTTTGGTGTTTTTCAAAAAGATTTTGCAAATATTTTTGGTATTTTTAGTTTTGCAAATGTTTTTAGGATTTTTGAAAATAAAAGATTTTAGATAAAAAACTAGGTACAAATATTTACACAGGGATGCATCTGATATTTACAAGAATTATATTTTTAAGAATTTACAAGGGGTAAGTGATCGTTTCTACAGGAATATATATACAATTAATATAGAATTTTAGTGTGATGCATATATTCCTCAAACTTATTAAAAAATAATTTTACAAATAATTTTGCAAACTATAGTCCAAAAAAGTTTTTATAGATGATTTTTACAAACATGTACACACATTTGAAAATCATTTTGCAAAAAGTTTTCAAACAGTATATATAGATTTACAAAATATGTTTGCAACTATTTTCCAAACCATTTACAAATCATTTTTCAATTTTTTTATTTCATACAAAGAAAAAGAAATTTTACAGAAAAAATATTTTTATAAAGGTTGAAAACATATAACAAAATATTTTCCAAATAGTTTTCAAAAGATTTTTCAAAAAGATTTTCAAACTATTTTTCAAACATTTTGCAAAAAATATTTTTACCTGATTTATTAATCAGTAATACAACAAGAATTTTAGGAATAGTATTCATCTTTTATTAAGTGTTTTTAATCAATTTACTTGTATTTTTAGCCATAATTATTATTAAAAAATACTTTGTATGAGTTATGGCTAAAGTATATACGCAGTATATATGATACCCTATACTTAGCTTGAGCTATGTCCTCATAGATCAGAGAGAAAGAGAAGACATAACTCATATTGAGTAATGGAAAGTCTAAATAAGAAAGTAATGAAGAAATGAATGAACAAATAAGAAGTCGACCGTCCCCCCTATACTTAGCATCAAATAATCCTAAGTATAATAGATTGTACACAAAGCAGGGAGGGTCAAGGGTGGGAATGAACAGATCGTACTCAGACTGTCTCCCCCTATACTTAGGGTAAGATATCCCTAAGTATAGACAATAAGAGAAGACAATGGAGAGGCGCAAAGAATGAAAGAAATCGGGGTGTACACCCCCATTCTTAGGACAAAGTACATACTAAATATAGAAGACTGATAAAAAGAGGCGATGCCTTTTCGGTAGAAAACGAAAAAGGAAAAGGAAAAGAAGAAACGAAGAAAAGAGAGATGAAGATGGAAGAAGAGATTGTAGAGAATGTACACATCACTCCCCCTATACTTAGGGTAAAAGAGACCTAAGTATAGACAACAACAAGAGTGATGAAATGGAACGAAGAATGAACACTCGGCTCATCCACCCCCCATACTTAGGACAAAGTACGTCCTAAGCAAGGCACACACGAAAATGGGGAGGATGAGCAAAACGGTAGACGGACAAAGGGAAACGAATGAAAATATACAACATAGATGTATATACAAAGATCAAGAAGGTAGAAAGCGAACTTTCTAGCGAGACAACTGAGGAATGGATCTGACAAGATGCAGTCGATATCGGGGTCCTCAGCAGACAAGTGCCGATCAAGATCAACCTGGTGAAGATCCGCACTGATCCTAGGATGTGAAGGCACAGACGGGTCAGTGGAAGAAGTATGGCTAGGTCCGGCTTTGAGTGTCTCGCGGATGTCAAAGTGAAAAGGGATGAACTCATCATCAGAAGAAGTAAGGTCAAGGTCGTCCTGCGAGGTCTCTCCTAGGTTAAAATCAAAAGGAACGAACTCATCTGTGGAAGTAGTCGAATCATGCTCGTCCTCTACAGTCTCAACCGGATCATCATTCTCATCAAAAGGCCTGAATTCCTGGATAAAAGCAACATGATCAAATCTGGCGTTAGTCTAATCAATGTCCGCCCTCTGCTCTAAGGTGTTAATTGTGTAAATCCCGTGGATGTCATCAACACATTGCCAAGCACAAGAAGAAGGAACTTCGAGGTCTATGCTTTCCAAGTCTTCCTCCTTAGAGAGAAATTCTCAGGTCTCAGTGGAATCCAGCATACAACAAAAATTTCTGATGGTCTCGTCAAGGTCATAGTCCTCGGTGTCAGCTAGGATAGGTAAAATGGCATCATGTGCAGGTCTTTGATCGATAGTGGGTGTAGTGAAGATCACCTTGCTTTCATCAACAGGACGGAAGCGAATCTCTCCTAATCCATAATCAATAATGACCCTCGTAGAGGCGAGGAAAGGTCATCCCAAGATGATTGGAGAGTGCTCCCCAGTGGAGGTCTCCACAGGCAATGCGACAAAATCAACATTGTAGTCATGCACTGAATCCATATGGTGACGTTCTCTAGTATACCTTTCAACCTCTTTATTGATTCATAAGCAAACTGAACGATCATCCTAGTTTTCTTGAGAGACCCTAAGTGAAGAGCCTGTACCAGCGAGAAGGGTATGATACTAATCCAAGCACCACCATCAAGAAAAGTGTGATCACATGTGTAGTCAGAGATAGTGAAACTAATGAATGGTGTAACCATGTTCCTTTTCCTATAAGACAAACGGTGGATGATGGCGTGGGTAGTGGCCATGGTCAGAATATGATGCTCAGATATGCTCCTCTGCTTTCTTTTCTAGGGTTGAGGAGCAGATAATTGGGTCATGGCCTGGTGAAGTGAGACATGAATGATTTCATGAATGGTGACCACCATTTCGGGTTCAGTCAACATTTTTTTGGATTTTTGGATCTCCTTCATACAAGGGAGGAGATCATAATCAACATATACACAAGGACGACGAAGAGCAACCTGTACAGTGTCATCCTCGGGGTCAAGGATGGGGCAAGATGTGAGTAGATGTGTGGGTAAATGATCTGGCAAGTGGTATCTCTCCTCATAGTCTGAATCAACCATAGGGTCTCCCGAATTCTTTTTGTATTTTTAAAATTTTCTCATTTTTTATATTTTGGGTGATTGTAAGTTCTCATGGAAATCCTCGAATGAATCCATATCATCAGATCGTGAAGCATCAATATGGCTCTTATTTAGGCAAGTGAGGTCGTCAATTCCCGAATTCATGTGCTCCATTAAGTAGGACAAGGTCTCAAGAATGAACATCATGAGAGGTGACTCCAACAAATCAGTCTCGAGTGGATGTGAAGATGGAAAATGTGAAGGTGGAGGTGGATAAAAGTTCGAGGTCTGATATTGTGGTTGAGGTGGATATGTACAAAAATTAGGAGTGAAATCCTCCTGGAAAAAGGGAGGTGGACCGGCTGGAGGGTATAAGGAATACGTAAAGTCCGGATAGAAAGCGCTCTAGTCGGTCATCTCGAAACAGAAGGAAAATAATCAGGAGAGCAAGATGGTATAATCGATAGAAGTGAAGAAAAAGACGCAAATGCGTAGGGAGATCTAGTATTCACACAAGTAAACACAATCAAACACACATACAAAAACCCCTCAATTCACCTACTCAACTCGGTGAAGATCATGAAAGATCGGTCTTTTTATCTTGTCTGTTTTAGAGTTAGGTGAGAAGTCAAAATTGTACAAACACTTAGGAAGGCCAATAGGATTTGGGCACTAACCTTAGTGTGTACGCGAGAAATGTAAAATGAAGATGATGAGGGGATTACTCGCCCCAAGATAATAATTTTCTTTTTTATCTTTTTAGGGTCAAGTAATATTAGCAGTCCTAATTTTATTGATATCACTTTTTTTGGATTTTTTATAAGAATGCATGAATCCTATTGATAATCTCAGAAATCGATCGGTCTTGTGTTCCACACAAGGTGGGAAAACAGTCGAAGTGTCGACCAATCAAATCTTGAAATTAATCAACAATTAACCCACACTAAAGATCAATAATTAGAAATAAATGTGGAGTTAGAATTTATTTTTAACTCTGCACAAATGGTGTAAAGGGCAAGTATGCAGAGAGTTCGAACACAGGGAGCAAACAGGGTAATTCAAACAATGTGCACAGGTGAATGTATATGTGTGGTGTCTACACTAAGCAAGCAATCAAAGGAATTTTTGTGGGTTTTTAATTTTTAATTATTTTTGTTTTTAATTAATTTTTAATTTTGTATTTTGGTTTTTAATTTTCTGATTTTTATAATTTTATATTTTATATATTTTTTCTTTTTTTCAATATTGGAATTTAAAAACAATGTAATAAAAGACAAGATAAAGTATTTAATAAAATGTGCAAAAATAACCAAAAATTCAGAAATAAAATGTTTTTGTATTTTTAGGATTTTGTATTGTTTTTTGTGATTTTTGGGGATTTTTCAAGGTGTTTTTGGTATTTTTAAATACTGAAATAAGGGCAAACAGTGAAATGTGTGCTGGCTGTGAGTAAAATGGAAATTAAAAATTAGCAAACAACAACCAAAATTTTTCACACTAATTTTCCAATAAAGAGAACAAAATATAGAACAAACAGAAACTGAGTTTGTGATTTTTGGAGTTTTCCTTGATTTTATAGATTTGTTTGAAGTTTTTGAGTGTTTTTAAATTTTTAGTGTTTTTCTTTTGAGATTTTTAATGATTTTTGGACTGACACTAAAATAGGTTAAAACACGCACTAGGGGATTTTTTTTGGAATTTTTAGAGGTACTTTAATATTTTTTGGTATTTTCTAAGCTAGACAGTGAATAAAAACCATGTTTTTGATTTTTAATAAATATAAAAATAAAAGAAAATCAAAAACTGAAATTGTAGCGTCAAAGTACAAGTACCCAGGAGCTTAACCCTATTTTTGTGGAATTTTTGAGATTCAAATGAGGCCTTAAATAAATAGCTCTATCATGCAAAAATTAAGGGCCTGGCAGGGGCTTTTCTGCAAATAGACAAAACTTCCAGGGCTCGCTAGCAATTTTCACACCAAGATTTATACTGAAATAAATATGTTCTGGACCAAAATCAAATTACAAAACTCGCAACCCTTTCCACGCAAAATACCCACCCAAGCACGTGCGATGCACGCGCCTGGGAAGGGGCTAAAATGCAATACTACAAAAATCTGAGGGCTATCGTGCAAAATTGCCAAATTTTTTAAACTGCAAATGAATGTTTTGGAATTAAACTTTAATAGCAAAATCCCCGGGGGGTACCCTGCAAAAACGCCAAGGTGCGCGTGATGTGCACGCGCCTAGCAAGGGCTCGATTGTAATATTACAAAGAATGGGGTGCAGTCCGCAAATATTACCAAAAATATTAAATGCAAATGAAAGTTTATGGTTCAAATTTAAAATACAAAACTGGCGGGGCTTATCTTGCAAAATGCCCAGCCAAGGGCGCGTGATCCAACGGCGGATGGAGAGCCACTTAAACACGTGGCGCACGATGGACGGCCGATGACGCTTCGTGGATGTGCGGCTGAGATCAGATCTCCAAGGATGATCGACGGTCGAGGCGTGGGGAGATCCAACGGCTGCTATGCTATCTGGGCGCGCTCCAAGATCCAACGGCTGGGGAGGCAGGTGGAAGAACACGGAGGAGCTCCGACTGGGCGAAGTTCCTCGAGCTCCTCTGTCCAGCTCCGGCGACGTCGAGGCTTCAAAATAGACGTGGAGCGTCCTGAGGGTCTTCTCTTTCTCTTGGAGGCGTCAAAAGACCACGGCGACGGCCGTGGCACTCGCAGGCGGTCGGCGGAGCTGGAGGGCTTGGCTGAGCTCCGGCGAGCAACAAAATCGCGCCCAGGCGCGAGTCAACGCCCTTTGACCCTGCAAAAATGATTAAGAGGTCCAGGACAAACTGCCTGGACCTTAGGTGGACGGAATCGAGGCGAAAGGCGAAGCGACGATGGGTGGCCGGAGTTGCGCTCCGACGAGGGGTTGTGATTTGGCGAATGAATCGATGAAACTTAAAATTTCTTGGAGGCTAATGTTCCTAAGACTACGGCTAAGCTAATGAGCAAGAAATAAATGGACGAAGGGGCCCTCAATGGCCGGAACCAGAGGGAAGAAGATACCTCGACCGCCGGGCTTGCAGGAGGTGCTGGAGTCGTCCTCGACCTCGTTCGCCTTGGCTGAGAAGCTCGCGGTGGAGCTGTCACCTCCAGCAAGACTCAGAGCACCAGAGAGGCGGAGAGGGGTGGACCAAGGGGACTCAGTTTGAATTCAAAGATGGGGGGTCGCTTATATTGGATTTGACCCGAGGTGACAGGGTTCCAAAGATCGACGAGCATCTAGCAAATCTTGGGTCCAACGACCAAGATTAAGCTCAGGCGAGCTAGATAGATGGTTGGTGAATAATGTTGCAGAAGGGTGCAACACGAAAACGTGAAAGAATCGGCTGGGAAAAAGCCAAGAAGATGGCTCAAAAACTGATCCTGACACGGGCTACAGGGGGTAGGGCGTCCAGTTGACCGAAGTCAACTGTTGACGCCTCCTGGTTGGTCCACGTGGACCAACCAGGAAAAACCCTAATTTATTATTTTGTTAATTCATTTAAAAATAGAAATAGGCTGAATTAAATAATGAGTATAAAATAAAAATTATTCGTTATTTTCTGTAGTATTTTATTATGATTTTTAATTTATTTTATGAGGTATATTTTTACAAGTTTACTTTTTAGCCCTATATAGGTATAATACCTATGTATTTGAGTATTTAATTTTTATTTAGGTGTTTTATTTTGATTATTTTTATTTAGTATTTTCTAAAATCATAAAATACTTTTATATACACAAATATATTTTTATTTTATTTTTCTGATATGTTTTGCATATTTAATAAAATATAAGAGTGTGTTATATAGGTATAAGTACAGGTATAGTATCTATGTATAACCTATATATGTTTATGTTTATTTTTATTTTTCTTTGTATTTTTATTCTAATTTTAATGCACATAGTTATTATAAGTAATATTTACATAATTATAAAAATGTAAAAATACAAAAATAATGAATAAAGAATAAATTGAATATTTTATTCAGTACAAGTATACAAGGTGGGTCCAAAACTCAACTTTCAAACCGTAGCTCTGCCAAATGCGAAACCACCACCATTAAATAGCTTATTTTATTCTATATACAATTAAAGGTGAATATGCTGCATTTGGAATTTTCATTTATGAGATACGGGTCTGGGAAGTTGGGATTCTGGATTTTTATTCAGACCATAACGTTTTATCTGTATATTATTTTTCTTTGAAATCAATTTTGTATTTTTCTTTATTTAATTATCTACAAATTTCATGTACAAAGTTTCTTTATTTGATGTATAAAAAGTGGAACCAAAAATAGGTCCCAAAGTGAATAAAGAATGAATAGAATGTATAGGTATTTTACCCTTATCTCCCCCTACTTTATTCCTGGTCGACCTATTCATCAAGATGCCTAGGTCTCGGGGTTTTGGGTCATAAAATATTTACAATATTTTATTCTTTTTCTTTTCTTTATTTATTCTATAATTTTGGCTTTAATTACAGCATTTTATACACTATATAGATGCACATGCATGAATGCTAAGATGATGATATTAATGCTATTTAC
Organism: Ottelia alismoides; assembly: GCA_037367405.1. Lineage (NCBI taxonomy): Eukaryota > Viridiplantae > Streptophyta > Magnoliopsida > Alismatales > Hydrocharitaceae > Ottelia > Ottelia alismoides. The sequence goes on from JAZKJV010001112.1 coordinate 584,500, forward strand.
AGGCATTTGCTAGAGTTTTTGGTGCCAAAATGATAGAATAAAGATGATGAAATGTGGATTCATCACCTATCAGGGAATCAATTCTTTTTAACACCTAAGTGATCAAAAATTAGAGGAAGAGAGTCAGAAAAGCAATGCAAGCGACAAATCGATAATGACCGCTAAAGTGTAAATGCTCACCTTGCCTCTAGCTCTCTACATGCAAGGATGCTAAACAGAATTGAAACCTATCTATATGCATTGCAACCGATGAAATTACCCTAGTTGAGAACTTGCAATAGCATGAAGAACAATATGCTAAATATCTAGAAGTGAGATCTAAAAGTCCGATCTCTGAAGTGCATCGGTGTCCGCCACAATGGATCTTGCAAGTGATGTATAACACTTCTCTCGGCGCTCGATCTCAAATCCAAACAGATAGCAATTCAAAATTTGACTAAGTCCAAACGAGGCTATAGGTACATGCAAATGTAATTAAGTGTTTGGCCTTAATCTATCGTCAAGCAAATCCTTAAACTAAGGCTCAATCACACAAAGTAAAGAAAATAAAATCGTGAAACAAAATAAGAGAAAGGTGAAAAGCCACGAAAAGGCCGACGAGGCCCCCAAGGGAACAATCCCTCAGGTACTGGACCTCGTGAAGTGTAGAGTCCTAAGAGTCTTGTATTATTACAATAAATAGTCGTCTCTCTCTTTCACTTGAATTACAAAACTAAATGCAATAAAATAAAATAAAATAATGCAAATGAAGCTCTGTCTTTAAAATCTCTCTAAGTCCCCTTCGGTGCTAGGTTGGAAGTTTGAACCCAACATCACGTGGGTGCGCATGCACTTCGAGTGAAGCGCCTCCCTCGATCCACGGTACCTCGCAACAAAGTCAACCAAAGAGGGGTTAGACAAATCAACAATAAATATCAAATAAATCAGAAAATAAATAAAGGAAAATAAAGACAAATAAGTCACAATCAAGTAGAAAACCAATCTATGCGGCGTTGCTCCCTGACAATGGTGCCATTTGTTGAAGAGGATTTTTAACGGGTCTAAAATACGTCTCACACAAGGCGGATACACAATCGTTGTGGCGACCCGCAAGAAATCCGACTTCAGACAACAATTAACCCACAATGATGATCAAGCAATGAAAGTAAATGTGGAGTTAAAATTTATTTTATTTAACTCTACAAAATGTGTGTATAGTGTGGAAGTATGTAGAGTGTCGAACACATGGAGCAAACAATAGATTGGGCAATGAAGCCCAAAAGATGATTGTGGTTCTTTGTCTATATGTTTTTATGTGGGTTTTTTTATTTTGTTTTATATTTTTGTATTTTTTTAATTTTCTATTTTTCTATATTCTTTTTAGATTTTTATATTTTTATATTTGATTTTCTTTTAAACTATATATTATAGCTATGTATAAGATATATATATACAATGTAATTAAATGTAGGTATCAATAATAATAAAAAGACTCAAAATTTTGGAAATATTTTTTTGGATTTTAATTATTTTATATTATTTTTGTGTTTTTTAGATAATTTTGCTATTTTTTATAAATTTTAAAGTAAAAAATACCCTAAATCAGGGTTTAATTAAATAGGCTTAGTTTAAATGGAGTTAAAACATAGAAAATAGAATCGAAATTTCTCAAAATTAATTTTAATATTTTAGAAATAGAAAATATATTTTTTGGGTATTTTTAAGAATCTTTCGCATTTTTATAAAGTTTTTTAGGTCTTTTAAATTTTTAGGAGTTTCTTTTATAATTTTTAAAGATTTTTGATCTAGAGTTGTAAAATAGCTAAATAAATATGGAATACATTTTTTGGAATTTTTCAAAAAGATTTTATTGTTTATGCATTTTCTAATGTAGACAGCGATAAAAAAGGATATTTTTTATTTTTATAAAATAGGATTAATATCTAAAAATAAAAATATAGGCGTGAATCTAAAGGCAATCAGGAACCTACATTTGTTTTTTGAGAATTTTTGGAGCACTATTTCTATTTAAAATAAATAAAGGAAACACAGAGAAACTACATTACTGGAATGTGCATTTTTGTAAATATAATATAGTACGAGGGCCAAACTGTAATTTCTTCAAAAATTTATAAGGTGCATAAAAAGTTATGGGTCTAATTAAAACAAATAAAAACCCTGGGCCTCGCCTGCAAAATGCTACCTCACGTGGGCGGCCATATGAGGTGAGCTGGCGAGGGCTAAACTACAATTAACAAAAGTTTACGGGCCTAACTGAAAAATTTACAAAAATATTTAAGCAGCCTAGGAAAGTTTTAGTGCTATTAATTAAAATACAAAAGGCACTCGCGTGAGAATGCAAAATACCCAAGCTAAGGCAGAAGGCGACGGTCTGGATCTGTCCACTAATACACATGTCACTTTTTGGCTTCACAATACCGCTTCGCTCCCAACAGCTCTGATTAGATATTGGCTGGAGATCGGACGGTGATGCTCCACAAAAATCCGACGGTTGCTGAAGCTTAGGAAGAACGGTTGGCAATCCAACGACGTAGAGACGTGGAGGAAGAACATGGACGAACAACGCCGAGATGAAGTTCCACCAGTTAGATCTCGCTCCTCCAACGCTCTTTGAAGCTCAAAAATGGCCAGAACTCTTCCTATGGTGGGCCTCTATCTGCTGGGGCGGCAAAAGGGACTGGCGTTTGCTGGAGCTCTCCTATGGCATCGAAGTCGAGGAGGAGCTCCAGGAAGCTCCGGCGAGGCTCAAAATCGCCTCCAGGCGATGTTTCGCTCCATGTACCTGCAAAAAATGTTAAGAGAGTCAAGGGCAAAGTGCCTCGACCCTCCAGGCATCGAGATGAGGCGTAGGTGATGTGAGCAGAGCGGCTCTAGCGTAGGGCGGAGGAGGAGCACCGAGGGCTCGATCTAGGTAGAATCGAGGTTGACGATAGGTGAACAAGGTGGAGAAGGCAATGGGGAGGATACTGGAGGTGGAGTGGGAGTCGGTCAACAAGCGGAGACACGACAGAGGAGTTTGCCGGAGTGGATCTCCGGCGAACTACGAAGATGGATTTTAAAACTAAATCCAACAATTAAACACTAAAAGAAATACTCGAAATGATCCTACGACTGATGCTAAGTTAAGAAATGCACGAAAAATAGAAGGTACCTCATCCACAGACTCGGGAAGCGTGACCCCGACGGCTGGTGGCCGGAGGTGGAGGCAGAAGCACTACTCGACTTCGCCGAAGCTCGCCTCAAGCAGCTAGAGGGGAGCTATCACCTCCCTGATCTTAAGCACAGCAAAAGGGAGGCTAAAGCTAGGTCAAAAGGTGTTCAAAAGAGAGAGGAAGCTCGGAGGAGGCTTTTGTACAAGGTGGCGAATGACGATAAAGAACGAGGAACAACAAGCACGTCAATGATCCACAGCCCAAGGATACGAGTGGGTGTGAATCATCAATGCACGGGTAAAAAAGTCGTGAAGAAACCAACTCATTTCGATGCTTGCATCGATATGAGGAAAAAGGTGAACATGGATCAAAACCACATTCTGACATGGATCAGACCTGGGGAGAAGAGTTGATCGGGGTCAACTCTTGACTCCCCCTGGTTGGTCCACGTGGACCAACCAGAAAAAGGCTGGTAAAAAGATTTGTAAATTAGTTAATAAATAATAACTGATTTTATTATTTTTAGGTTATAAAATAGAAAAATATTTTTTATTTTTCAAAGTATTTATTATGAATTTATTTATTTTTAGAAGTATATAATTACAAGTTAGTTTTTAGGGTTAAATTATAGGTATATTTATCTATGTTTTTGTGTCTTTTATTTTTATTTTGTATTGTCGATTTTATTATTTTATTCTTTTATTTTATATAATTATAACTTTTTTAAATAATTAAATATATTTTTATTATATTTTCCTGATATAATATATACACTTAAATAAATAAGTCAATTTATTATGTAGGTATTAGTATAGGTATTTTTCCTATGTATTTTATATAAGTATTTTATTTAATGTTTTATTTGTGTTTTTATTTTATTTTTAATATGTACATATATTATAAATAATATTTAAAAATATAAAAATGTAAAATTATACAAATAATAAAAAAATAAAATGATTATTTTAATCGGGTATATTATATAATAGGGGTCCAAAACCTAACTTCCACGCCTTAACTTTAAAAAATATGAAACCATCTTCATTAAATAGATTATTATGTTATATACAATTAAAGGTAATTTTGATATTTTTTGAATTTTATTTGATAGATATGGGTCTCAGAAGTTGGGATTTTAGAATCTTATTCTGAGTATAACTTTTACACTTTCTATTATTTTTTTGTATGAAATAAATTTTATATTTTTCTATATTTTATTATCTACAACTTTCGTATTCAAAATTTCTTTATTTGAGATATAAAAAGTAGAAATAAAAATAGGTCCCAGAAATGAATAAAGAATGAATAAATAAAGGGGATTTTGTTGTATTTTGGACCCTTATCTCTCCCTACTTTATTCCTTGTCGATCTAGTCATCAAGATGCCTAGGTTTTGGGGTTTAAGGTAATAAGATATCTTTGATATGTTATTCTTTTTTCCTTTTATTTATTCTATAATTTTAGCATTAAAAACTATATTTTATACACAATTTGTACAATAATGCATGAATGTTAACTTATGCATATTAGAGGTATTTACATGCATTTACTAGGGTTTTTAAGGTCAAAATGATAGAATAAAGGTGATGAAATGGAGATTCATCACCCAATCTATCAAAAAGTCTCATATTTGTCGGATAGTTATTAGAAAGTGGTGCATTGACATCAGTCGATGCAGGGTCGTCGAAGATGTCCAAAGAATCACTTATTTTATCTCAAGGTAAGGAAGAAGGAACTCTATATATTGCATCAAACTCATACGACATGATAAATGTTGCATCTTCTGGGTGTGATATTAGCATTTGGCATAGATGACTTGGTCACATGAGTAAAAAGGGAATGAAAATCATGAGGAAGAAGGAAAAGTTGACAAGACTGCAGATTGTTGAACTAGACTTCTGTGAAGATTGTATTTTATGAAAGCAGAATAAAACAAGTTCCACAAAGACTGCAAGAATAAGAATGACTAAAAGATGGAGCTGGTTCATACAAACTATTTCAGACCTTCAAAGATGTGAAAAGCTCTAGTTGAAAATGAGATATGTTTAGAGTTTGAATGTCTTACGTCAGATACGAATTATTCTATTATTGATCACCAATCATAATGGAATAAATAGTGTAGAGTCAAAATAGGATTTTGGCTCAAAGCTATTATGGATGAAATAATCCCATGAACCTGAAGTGACAGAAAATAGTGCTTATATAAAGATCCTTATTGATGTGTAATTTGATTGTATAACACGATTGATAAACACATGAACAAGCAATATTCCTCGATCCAAGAGCACTCCCTGGAGTAAAGGCTTCTACAGTAGGTTGACCAAAATGGGGATCACAAATTGAATGAACATTGGGGAGAATACTACAATAAGGAATTTGAATCTTACTGTTCTAAGGAGGGGATGGGGAGATTAAGAACGATCACATATGAACAAGACTCTTCTGGAGTAGGAGAAAAGAATGAGGTTACATGCATGTCTACCTAAGCAACATTGGGCTGACGTAGTGACATAACAACTTAATCAATTGATGTCTCTCTATTACATTAGATGGGGAGCTTCCAGAAGAAGCATGGATAGGAAATGAGGTAACACTTTCTCATTACATATTATATGCCCATCTTATATACATATCAAGTAAGAAGATAGAGAAAAGCTTGACCCAAAAGTAAGGAAGTGCACCTTTGTTGGCTATAGTTTATATAACTATGGATATAGATTGGGATTTAAAGAACAAGAAGATGGTCAGAAGCAACAATGTTATGTTTAATGAGTTTTCCTTATACAAGGATGTGCCGACAAAAGAAAAGTAAAGTAAAGAAATTGAGAGAGCGTGGAAATTGACAAATTCATAAAACAAGCATGTTACAACCAAATGATAAAGTGTACAACCTATCCCACAAAATAATATGTGGTCTATGGTGTTATGAAAGTCCGCCATAATTAGTAAATCCACTGCAACGTATTCACCTTCCTTGAACTACTTCTTACTAAATGATAATGGTGAAATGTTTCGATGATGCGCTATAGGGTGGGACAAGGAAGTAACAGAATTAGCTAGATGGACACCTGCACAAGCATAAGATGTGGAATTTAGATCCACTATTGAAGGGAAAGAATGCTCTGCATGACAAGCGGGTGCACATGCTAGAGGAGGAAGCTAATGGTACCATTAGGCTTAAGTTCCTACTAGTGGCGAAGGGTTTTCAACAAAAAAACAACATTCGGTTTCATAGAGATTTTTGCACCAGTTGTAAAGATCTCAACTATCAGAGTGGTAATGAGCATAATTATAGCTAAGGAACTACATTTCGAGAATTCCATAGGGATCTTGAGGACATCTACGTACAACAACTACAATGCTATATGGCCAATGGAAAGAAGACATGGTATGCGAGCTCATAAAAAGACTTTATGGCTCGAAGAAGGCAACTTATCTATGGTACAAAAAGTTTGATGATTTCATGACAAACACACGATTTCGTAAGTGTCAGTTGAAAATTGTTGCTACTTTAAGAAGCTTGCTATGTCTTACATCATTATACTATTGTATGTAGATGACATGCTTATTGCATGATCTAGAAAGAAAAGAGATAACAAATCTCATGCAATGTTGTCCAAGGAATTTGAGATGAAGGATATATGCCCTACAAAGAAAATCTTTAGATTTAATGTACACAATGGTTTACACAAGACCGAGACTCCCATGTAGTGGGAGTTGTGAGAAGATTCATGGCAAATCCTAACAAAAAGTATTAGGAAGTTGTAACGTGGATTCTATGATATCTGAGAGGAACCTCTTATATGGCATTACATTATGGAAATATTGATATTTTTGTTCGAGGTTTCATGGACTTAGATTTTGCAATTATATCAACATTAAGAAGGCATGATGGGTATATTAACACCAAGAAAGGCATGATGGGTTATGTATTTACCATAGGGATTGGAGTCGTTTGTTGGATCCCTAGACTATAGAAGAGTGTGACCACCTGACCATAGAATAGAATAAGTGATGGCAATCAAAGCTTGAAAAAAATGATATGAATATGTGTGATGAAAGAATTGAATAAACAAAGTAAAGATTTTCAATTATTCCACGACAGTCAAAGTGCAATTCATCTTGTAAAGATTTCTATCGTTTACTCTAGGACCAAGCACATTGATTTGAAGTACCACTTCATTCAGATGTAACTAGAAGATGAAAAATTTGAGTTAAGAAGTTGGAGACATGTTTAGCTTCAATTGGTCTTCAATCACATACGACAAGGGAAAACATAGACCAACATTACTGATGATGATCAAAGTATGAAAGCTGCAAACTACAAATCAACCTTCAAATGACTGATTGCTGGGATTTATCCTATGAAGACTGATTGACTAAAAAATATGGTTGATCTCTCTCCCGCCTTCTGATTGGCTGAGAGCCGATGGGTTGGGTTGCTGAGATGTATGATCTCCCTCTTATATTCTAATCGGCTAAGAGCTGATGGGTTGGATTTCTAAGATGCTTGATTCCCCTCATGCATCATGATCAGCTACGAGATGATAAGTTGTATTGTTGAGATGTGTGATCCTCCTCCTACATCTTGATTGGTTGAGAGCTGGTGAGTCGGATCACAGAGATGCATGATCCCTCTCATGCATCCTGATTAGCTAAGTGATGATAGTGGTAATTTTCGAGTACCATTGATTTTTCTTACATTATAAAAGGGGCCTTAGAGCTATCAAATATTGTAATCCAAATCATACAAGGAATAATAAATAGAGTATGGTGTGGGCAAGTGGAGTAGGCACATTACCGAACTGCAATAGTTCCTTATCTCATACAAGTATGCATGCTTTTCTTCTCTGATCGTAGTTCTGTTTGTGCAATACTTGATCGGATCCGTCCTGCAATGACCTTTCTTACAACATGGCTGTCCTCTTATTGGCCTTGTCTATGACACTGTTATCCTCTTATTTGTAGTAATCTTCATTATAACAAGCCCCGACCACTTGGAATAATTGTGGAAGCGAAGATAATTGGTGAAAACTCAGGCTTGTTTTGCATAAGCATCCAAGATAATATAAAAGAGCAATAAGGAACCAACTTAAAAATTTCATAATAATAAATAAGGATGAAAGTTCATGAGTTCAATATTTATGACAAAATGACAACATAAAAAAACCTTGAAACCGTTAACTATGATTTCTTATTTTAGTAGGCATAAAGACATCCTATCAAAAATAATACATCACTAGTCTCGTGCTAGTCCAACTTCTGAAGAGTAATTAAGAATCTCGAGTCACCAATAAAACCAATAAATTAGTCCTCATCGTCTCCTGTAATAAAATATAACAACAATACATGTTATTAGCCTAACGCTCAATATGTATCGAGTTGAAGTGAAATATATTATACTGAAAAATCAGATCTCAATTAAGCTATTTTAAACAAATTCATCCACAACATAATTAGAAGAATAATTATTCTCATAAGAGATTATCTAAATTTTCTTATTTACCTTACCGGGATAATGTTCATAATCACGCATTATTGATTGGTACAATTTCCAACATATGCTATTGACCATAAAAATAGAGCACATGGATTTCCATGTTATTCTCTTGTTATATAAACATGATTATGCAGATAAGATATCCATCTTACTTTTGTAAATCTATCATTAGTAAATTTGAATGCACGCCCTTATCTTATTTTCAAATCTGGAGTTGACTCGTTATCCAAATCAGGATCATTCTATTGCGTATTACTCATCGATCCCCTTCCAATGACTCCAAGAACGTCAAATTCGAAGTCTGTACGAGGGAGATACTGGCGTTACAAGTTCATGGTCCGATAAAGGGATCCAAACCAAATTGGCTTGGGCTGAAGTCCACCTATAAAAGAGGAATGTGGCTGAACCAAGTAGTCGATGAAGTTTGGCCAGGATCTCGTCGGAGTTTCACTACTGATGCTAGAAAAACTTGTCGGATCGAAGATCTGAGGACACTGTCGTGAAGAGGACGATGAGATCATAATTGTGGTGGTGCTCCTTTGAGCACAACATGCCAGAAACATGGTTTTTGCGCAACATGAGATCACAGGGAACGTCCCCAGAGGTAACGGGTCGTCCCCATCTTTTGATGTTGGGTCTGCACGTATCTCAATATCACACGTACATCTTTCTAGAGCTAAATTAAGCGTTTTATGTAAGGCCTTAAATATTAGTTCGAAATGACATTTCGGAAAATTTCGTCCATTTAGGTCACATTTTCTTCTATCAACCCCCATAAGGCACATATATTGGCAAGTTCAGTCCAATTTCGATCACTTGTCGAAACTAGAATTCGATCATATTTTTGTCATTTCTAGAAGTGTGATTACTGGATTTTTACGCGCAACATATCATTTGAACAAGGGCGAGGAGATCTGTATATGCATGGTATTGGTTTAGAATCTAGGCACTGATCGCATTAGTTTTTCGTCACTTATGGGAGTGTCGGTTGTCAGATATTTGCTCACAGGACAGCATAACATTTTGATAAAGGCGATGAGATCTACATATGCATATGGTTGATTTTGAAATCTCGATACCTTTTATGCGACGACTGATCTTCATGATTGATCAATCAACCTTAATCCGCTGGACATAAAAAGATGATAAATCAGATTAGAATATTTTGAAATGAATAAAGATAGGCATGCATAGGACATTATGAGATGAAATGAGATCATGAAAAAAGATTAATAAAATGGAATAAGAGCCCATCCCTAATAAAATGGACTAAAACTGCATGGAAGTCTCGTGAGCGAGCGTGATGTGTCACGAGTTATCCAGAACTGGTCATTGCCTTCCCAACGTTGTTGTTGCATGTGTAATTGAAGTTGACGTGAAGGCGCATGCACATTTGGGGACTTAGGTAGAAATCTAGATGGCCATAATCCCAACAGTTACTTACACTTTGCTTGGTGCATTGATATGCTAATCTAATGTTGCATGTTATTTTTCTTTGTTAGCTAATGAAGTAGTCATGACTAGTAGTCCATGTTTTGCTTTCATAAATAGAGCTATCATGATTATGAGTTTTTGATTTGGATTCCCATATTTGAGTATGATACAGATGGGTTGAGTGCTCTTACTCGAGGACTTTGTGTATGGAACTATAAAGGACTTGCACTTAGGTGCCCCGTCTTGTGATCTACGCCATTGCGGACCTTCACATTTTGATGGCGGGCCTGGGCAGTCGGCGATGAGTTTTCGAATGAGTAAAATAATCGAGCCTTTTTCACTTGTGGGATGTGTGCCTTAGTGCGACGAGTTTTGCCTTGTAGGGGACCGCTTCGTAGTAAGTGTGTGCATACACGTTGTAGTGTACTTGTACACATTTTATTTCCATAACACTAGTGGTTATTATAGCACTGTTGAAAATATGGTCCTTGCCTCTCTTAATAACTTGTCGTTGTAGTCTCAAGGAGGTCCAAAGAGTGGGCTTCGCAATGTCGCACAGGTGTGGTTAGTTGATGTATATTTATCATGGGCAAGTCCTAAGGATCGTCCATAGGAGACGAGAAACAATTAGGATTTTAATCTGTTCTAATTAATCGATTAAGTGTCTAATCAATGAAATGAACTCTTGGTGATACTTTTTTCTTGTTTTGTATGCAAGATAAAGTGATACACAATGCAATGAATGCTACAAAATGGAATGCAAACACGACAAACGCAAGCTCCTAGATATAATGCACAATAATTTCTAGAGATTAAGCACGTCCAATAGCTCTTTTAAAAACACATCAAGATACATTTATCATTAATGATCAAGTAAGGCAATGTTACGTCCCATCCCTTCGGCTTTCGAAACCGACGAGATGGAGGCATCAGACCTACTGTCCAAATACACCTATCATCTCTGATATGCAACAAACCAACTTATGCATATTAAAATAATATTTGAAATATATAACAAAGGGAGAAATTTATGAAATGCTATTTACTATGATGAAATGTTAATGTGCTATGCTAATATGATATCATTGTAATATAAGCAAATAGCAATCTATCAGAAACCACATTTAAAATATCTTAGTGAAGAGAATGCAGCTTGATTTATATCTAGATAAGTCTATGGTCGAACACAAGGACACGAGCTATTTGTGTTATTTGACTACAGTCTAAATATTATAGGTTAATTGATCTAAGATATAACTAGATCAATGGTTAATTGAGAGACGACGACACGAATACTAGATTCTTCCACACAGTTGCCTCAGGAAGAAGGAGGAGGAACCACATTCGTGAAGTTGTGGTGGGGGGGCAGAGGTTCTCTGGGGAAGCATAGATTGGCAATGCACTAAGAGGACATTATGTGGAGCTCTCTCGAAGGAGAGCAGGGGAGGGTTGGGTGTGGCTGGGAAGGGGGGTGAAGACATTGTCAACAGAAATGGCGGAAGGGCTGGTGACTACCTTTTCAGAAAGCGAGGTGAAGAAGGCAATTTGGGGTCTGAACGCTGATGGGGCTCCGGGTCCCGATGGGTTCCCTATCTTTTTCTACAGAGAGTTCTGGGATCTTCTAAAAGGAGAGATAATGGAAGTGTTGGAAGAATTCAGGGAAGGAAACATGGGCTCTGAGAAGGTGAACAGAGCTTTGATGATTTTACTCCCGAAGAAAGATCATCCAGTAAGAGTAGAGGACTTCAGACCAATAGCTTTGTCGAACGACGTGTACCTCATTGTGGCAAAGGTCTTGGCAAAAAGGCTCAAAGGGGTCATGGACTATATCATTCTAGAAGGTCAATCTGCTTTTATCCCAGGACGTCAGATGGCAGACGGGCTGGTTTTGGCGTCGATAATTTGTCTTGAATGGAGACGCAAGGAAGCGAAGGGAGCGATGTGGAAGATAGATTTTGCAAAAGCTTATGACAGTGTGAATTGGAACTTTCTGGGGCTTCAATGAGGAAAAGAGGTTTCAAAGAAATCTGGATTGCGTGGATGAAAAGATGTGTCACAACATCTTCCTTCTCGATCATGGTAAATGGGCGACCAGAGGGGGGTTATTTTCAGCCTCAAAGGGGGGTTCGCCAGGGGTGTCCTCTGGCACCTATGCTATTCGTGATGGTGGTTGATGCGTTGGCAGTCATGTTCAAGCAAGCAGTAGATGGGGGGTGGTGCGAAGGCTTCTGTCTTGAGGAGATCTCTATACCGTTATTGCAATATGCAGATGACACGGTGCTTTTCCTGAGAGGTTCGGATGAGATGATAGATCGTGTAGCTCAGTTGCTAAACATCTTCAGCAGTCTATCAGGGCTCGAAAAGAATACGCAGAAATCAGTGGTGGTCCCTTTTGGCTTACAAGACAGTGAACGGATAAGGCTAGCGGAAAGACTTGGTTGCCCATTGGGTGAACTGCCGATTACCTACCTGTGTCTTCCCTTGGTGGCTGGAAAATTGAGAGCGACAGATTGGGAGGTAGTTATCCAGAATATAGAACTCAGATTAGCAGGTTGGAAGGCGGTTACCTTATCAAAGGGTGGAAAGTTGATCCTTTTGAAGCACGTCCTCTCAGCCATCCCTATTTTCTTCTTCTCAACTAGGCTGATGCCTGTGGGAGTAAGAAAGAGGATAGAAAAACTGTTGAGAAGGTTTTTTTGGTCAGACGGAAAACAACAGAAATCAGGAATACATTTAGTGGCATGGGATAAAATAACGAGACCCCGCGAGCAGGGGGGTTTGGGGGTGAGAGACTTGGAGTGCATGAATAAGGCATTGTTGGCAAAGTGGGTGTTGCGCATATGGGGAGCCTCGATGGATTTGGCTTCAAGATTGTTGAGAAAGATTTATGGAGTTAAAAGAAATTTAGAGGTAGGATCTATTCGTTTTGAATCATCCCTGTGGAAAGGAATACGGGTGGTGTTGAGCACTGTATCTGATAGATTAGTGCCGAAGTTAGGAGATGGAGAAGGTTTTAGATTCTAGAGAGACAACTGGCTGGGGGAGGGCCCGCTAGAGAGTCTCTTCCCGAGACTCTTTGCACTGTCAGAATCAAAGGAGGCAAAGGTGAAGGAGATGGCACATATGGGGGAATGGAGACTGAATTTAGCGGCGGGCACTTCGGCTAGAAGGCAGGAAGAGATACAAAGCTTAAAGGATGTGGCTACATTTCCAGATAGCTTTTCACGAACCAGAGATCATTTTGAATGGTCGGGTAGTAGGTTCTCCGTTAAGCAACTCTATAGGGAGCTACGTAATGCCACTGAAGGTCAAGATCATGACTTATGCAAAGATATGAAGATAATTTGGGCAAGCAGGATCCCGAATAGGATAAAAGTCTTCCTTTGGTGCATGAGGAGGAATAACCTTCTAGACAAAGACAGGAGGGCGAGACTGCTAGGCCTCCAAGATGCAACTTGTGACAGATGTGGAGAACAGTCAGAGACCCTGGAGCATCTCTTTCTCACCTGTGCTTTCTCGGTGAAGGTCTGGAGCGTATTGACAATCCCGTGGGTAGATGCAAGTGGTCTACTGAATTTTTGGGAAGGGCTGAGAAGGATGGGAGGCAACTCAACTGACGATGATGCAAGACCCTTCAGCGCATTGTGGGCAATATGGCTCGCAAGAAATGACCTTCTTTTTAATAATCAGAGATTTTACCCAGAGAATGTTGTTGCTCACTGTAAGGCATTGATAAGCCTTTGGAATTCAAGGTAAATTTCTGTGTAAAGTTTTAGTAATATAATATTTTTGTGGTGACTCCCACCTTGGGAGGACACCCTCTTTTTCATCAAAAAAATGAAAATGCATGCATGTTATTTTTTGGGATTTTATATGCAAGTTAATTAAAATGATACAAACTGAAATGAATGACAAGATAATATTTTCTACAAAATAAAATACATACAAATAGCTCCTGAATTAAATTTTAATAATGATATCCAATTAAGTACATAATTTGGTCCAAGCTAATAACTAATAAGAATAACAGATTCCAAGGATCATGTAATAGTCCAAACTAATAATGTTCCTCAATAATTTAAGATTCATTTAGCATTTAATCAGAATAATGAAGATATGAACTAAATACATTAGGCTCCTACTTAAATTTGTACTCAGCATATCGGGGTCCAATTAATGCATACATTTAAGTTAAGATTAATTAGTGACATTCAAATCAATGCGTATTAACCAAAAAGCTTCTCTGTTATTAAATGAATATCTATAAGTTACATCATAGAATTAAACATACCATATTAAAGATCATAATTTGAGCATTCCATAAGACTAATTCCATTTTAATTGGATTAAAGATGGTCAAGATATCAAATAAACAATCTAGAGATGTTTTGCGAAGAAAACATATAAAATATTTAAGTAATCATCACGAGCAAGTCCAAAAAGGACATGAATACAAAAAAATGAAAGTCGCAAGTGGCTTATCTACAATGTTCCAATCGCATGGGGGTATCTATAAATAGGGAGAATTATCAGGGCTGGAATGCAAATGTCCAAGTCAGACATGTGAGGTGGGACCTTTCTTGATGCACTTGGCTGATGTGCGAAGCTCGAGCAATACTTAGATGGACTGCTACATATCCAAGTCACTGTGTATCTCACCGGAGGTCTACCTTTGTCATCACCTTACTTAACTCTGTCTCTTTGTCACAAGAAGGAGGACGGAGCTAGGAGAGACACTCGCACAAGGGTGGATAGGGCAAAATGTGGTCATCCACGGTGGTTTTGTTCACCAAAGTGGAGGTTGGAATCGGCGGTTTCAATCGTCAAAGACTGATAGAGCTGAGGTGGAGGGCTTGAGTGAGTTGGTTGGCGTGAGAGAGGGATGAAAGTCTCCATAAGGGTAACATAATCGTGTCGTGAAGACACGAGGAGCAGCGAGGGTAATCAATTGAAGGTTGCCTGGTGAAGAGTCGCATCTCCTAGAGGAGGAGTTGACAGAGGTTGAAGATGCACACGCATCGTTGGATCACGGTCCTGATCAAGGGATGTATGGATGATGGGGAGCTGCTTTATCATTTAATCAAGCAATCAAGATGGAGGCAACCTAATGTGCGGATGACCATCTGATCAAAAGATCAGACGGTGGAGGAAATATGCATAGCTTAAAGAAAGACTGGGTATGTGGTTGAATGAGGATAAGCCATGTGGCCCAATCAGAAAAAGAGAAATGAAAAAAATAATGAAAAATAAAATAATAAATGAAGTCAAATCAGAAAGTGTTCTATATGAGAGTTGTGTAGTTTTTCAAGATCTACAACTTCCATATAGAATCTAAAATCAAAATACATCATACATACATAGTATTATTTTTTTACATATTTTTTTATAAATATAAAAATTCCAATTTTATTTGTTT